>OY728120.1:383591541-384807684 GCA_963277665.1 Viscum album | reverse complement strand
ACAAGTGAAATAGTTTACATGTAAACATTAGAGATATTAATAAGAACATGAGAAATATCATGAAGGCATGATAAAGAGGAATATACTAATAATAATTTGATACATAACATGAAAATGTGGCTAAAACATTTAATTTATACATTCATAATAATATCACCAAGTTTCATCCCCAAGGTGTTATAAAAATTACAAGGGTTATTCACCAATGTACCATAAAACTTGTCATCTCTAGAGATAAATACCATTACCCAATGCATTAAAGAAAAATAAAGGCACACCATTAATATTTCTTTATTTTTATGTGATCCGCATCTATCATAATAAAAAAGTTCATAAAAAAACCAATGATATAAAATGAAATGGGTTTCATATCAAAATCATGACGTTTTAAAAGTGCTTAAAAACATGATCATTATGTCATTTATAACCCATGAAAAGGGTATGAGGGTTTTATGTATGTAAAATCGAGAATAAAATATATCCTTCTTATGTATTTATAAATAACCTATAAATTAAATATTGTTGGGTTTTCACATAAATAAAATAAGATAATTTCTTGAGAAAAAGAGAGAGATTTTTAGGCGAAAATTAAGCACCATAATAGCTATGAAACATGGTTTTAGAAAACATTAAGAAGATAGGGGATAGGGGTAAACCATTAAAAAAATTATCATATCATATTATAGGGATAGAATAAAATGGTAAAATGAACATGGTTTGAAAACATGATTGAAATACCACATAAAAGAGAACGTGAAAGGGAAAAGAGAAGTTGAGAATTCTCTTACCTTGAAGAGTAACTTCTAAAACTCTTTGATTAGGATATTGAGTGATTGAGGAAAACATTGGAGGACCACTTGAGAGGTATAAATAGAAAAAAAATCATGGAGGATGAATTTGAAATGAAGAGAAACAATGGAATGTCTTGGTATTTATAGTTAAAGAGAGGGAGTTTTTAATTAATTTCCGGGGAAACCTAATCGGTGGTATTTGAAAATCCATGGGATTTACCAGGGTACTTGCCAATGGTTTTTTCAACTTGGGAAACCTCATATAATATATTAATCCAAATTAGTCTAAAACAATTTTAAATTATATATTACATCATTATGATTTCATAAAATAGACAGAAAACTCAAAAATTGTATTTTTACTATTAACCCAAAAACAAATGATTTTATAAAAATATCATAAATTCACCCTATCCTAATATCAATGTTATAAATTAAAAAAAGAACACAATTTTATGAAAATAATTTTCTAAATATGAAAAATTTAATTTTTAATTAGAATCACTATTTAGTCGAAAAAATAAAATTAGTTAACTAATAATTTCTAAAAGAGTTATTTACTAATAATATTATATCACATTACCATTCAATATTCCTAAATTATATTTATAATTCATTATGTGAGGATACTATTGATTGGTCATATTAGTTTTCATAAGGGTAATATTAAAATTCATAGGTTACTATTGATAAAATATTAGGTTGATCTTATCAGACTCTAAATTTCTTACTCATCACAACCGTGTATGTCCGTTTTTCGAAAACCATTTCAAAGTATAAGTTATTTAAAGAATAAAAACTCTTTTAAAATTATATTTTTTTTCAATATTCATCAATAATATGAAAATTATTATAAAAAACTAAAAATTCATCCTAGATTAATTTTTACATTTAAAATTCAAAAATGATTATTATTTTACCATAATAAGAAGTAAAATTTTATTTAGACAAATGGATTACAAAAAGTAACTATGGACACATTACATAACACATTATAAAACCTAAATAGGACCTATAATTAAGACGTGTGATGTTTATGGACTCTTGGGGTGGCTTAGATAACATTACCCACGTGGTAAACATCACCAAGTTGAACTTCTCCCATAAGAGATTTCGTTCAAGATTAACGTGTTGAAGCTCAGCTTGGGCATGTTCTAGAGTGAAGCCTAGTGATGATACCTCCTTCCTGAGCTCCAAAAAATGTTCTGTGTATAGTCTGTGCATACTGAATGAGGCCATTGACCCATCTTTCTACATTAATTATCCATTATTATACCTATTTATAAAAAATATTTATAACGTTAAAAAATATTATTCTTTCCAATGGTTATATTAACCAAGGGTATTATAACAGTAAAAACTTGATGGTCACATTTCATTTATAATTTTATATTTTTAATTATTATGACATAGTAAAACATATATTTTCAAGAAAAAAAATATTATTCCAAGGTTCAGGTCGTTACATTTTCCCCCCTTATAAAATTTCATCCACTAGATTTCAACTCGTACTCCCAGAAGAGAAAATGGGTGGGTACTTCTGCCTCATAGTATCCTCTAGTTCCCACATGGATTCTTCATATTTTTGGTTCCCCCATAATACTTTAACAATTTTGGTAGTCTTTTTTCATATAACCATGTCTCTACAATCCAAGATCTCCACCTACTGCTCCTTATAAGAGAGGTCATGTTCCAGGTGTACCACTTCCAGATTTAGTACATTTGAAGGGTCAGGTATGTACTTTCTCAATAGGGATACATGGAATACATCATGAACTTGTTATATATTTGGAGGAATTTCAAGATTATATGTCATTTCTTCTACACGATCAAGGATTTCATAGGGGCCAATGTATCTAGGGGTAAGCCCCCTTTCTTCGCAAATATCATGACTCTATTCCAATGTGAAATTTGAACAAAGACTTGGCACCAAACTAAAACTCCAAGTACCTTAGATGATTTTTAGCATAACTCTTATACCAAATCTGGGGAACCTTTATGTGTTTTGGGATGGATTGATCCTTTTCTATCACCTGTTTCACAAGATCAGGCCCAAGAAGCTTTCTCTCACAAGATTCATCCCAAAAAGTTGGATTTCTACATCACTTTCCATATAGCACTCCATAGGGCACTATTTGAATACTCGAGTTCAAGTAGTTGTTTTATGAGAACTCAACTAATAGGATATGTGTATCCCATCCACCATTACTTTTTATTGACTATGTTTTCAGCATGTCCTCGATTTTCTGAATAGTCTATTCAGATTGGCCCTTAGTTTGGGGATGATAGGCCTTAATAAAATTCAATTTGGTACCCAAAGAATGTTTAATACTTCTCCAAAATTTAGATTTAAACATTGTATCATGATAAGATATGATAGAAAGTGGATCTCTATACATCCTTAACACTTAATTCACGTTAATCATTGAAATTTTATCAAGATAGAAATCTTATAAAATAGAGATAAAATGTGTTGTCTTGGTGAGACGATCCACTATAACCCATATCACATTATTTACTTTGGAAGTTTTAGGGAGACCAATGACAAAGTCCATAGTGATATTTTACCACTTCCATGCTGATATAAGTAGTGTTTCTAATACCACTTTAGGATTTTTCCACTCTTCCTTTATTTGCATACATACTAGGCACCTTTTTGTGTAATCAACAATATCCCTTTTCATATTTTCTCACTAATAATGATCACGAAGGTCCCTCTACATTTATTTCTTCCATGATGTGTGGAGAATATAAAACTATAAGCTCCATCTATAAAACCCTTTATTAGTAGAATATATGGATCACACAGTCTTGTATGATGTTTCGGTGCACCTTCTTGATCAATATTGATCTTGGGAAACTTCCCATCATTCACAGCCTCAAACTTATTCTATAACAAAGGATCTTCTGTTTGGGATTTCTTGATCTTATCTTGTAATTATGGTTGGGAAATCATTTTTGATAGGGTTTATGATGTCCCTTCCCTTAAAATTCCCATGTCCAATTTCACCAGGTCTTTGATCAAGGGATCTCTTTGAATCCTCATCATGGAAAGAAAAACATGGTCTTTCCAAATTAATGCATCAGAAACATTGTTTTCTCTTCTGAGATGATAATGAATAACAGTCATAGTCTTTAAGAAGTTTTAACCATCTCTTCTATCTCATGTTCAATTCCTTTTTTGTGAAAATATACATAAAACATTGACCGTCTGTGAATAGATCATATGTCTCCCCATAAAGATAGTGCCCCCATATCTTTAGAGAAAAAAGAACCGCAACCAGCTCCAGATCATGCACGAGATAATTCAACTCATTAGTTATAAACTATCAAGATTCATAAGAAATCACCTTGTTATTAATTCACCCAATCCCATTCTGAGATGCATCACTAAAACTATCGAATCCTTCTTTGTATGAGACAGAGTTAAAACAGGTGAAATAACTAATCTATTCTTCTTCTCTTGGAAACATTCCTCACACTCTTTTGTCCAGATTAACTTGAACCATTTTCGAGTTAACTTGGTTAATAGATTATAAATTTGTGAAACTTTTTTCACAAACCTTATATAATATCCCACTAATCAAAGGAAACTACAAATTTCAGTTATTGTTGTAGGATGAGGCCACTAATATAAAAAAAATTCATTGTTGGGTCAACTATGATTCCTTTATTTGTTTCAATGTTCCCCAAGAAAGAAACATGTTGTCACCAAAATTCACATTTTTTTAACTTTTCAAAAAGATTCACATAATGTAGAATTTGAAAAATAACCCTTAGATGATGCTCATGTTCCTCATGAATTTTGGAATATATCATAATATCATTAATAAAAACTACCAAAAAGTAATCAAGGTAGTCCCTAAGGACTCTATTCATCAAATACATAAATGTAACAGCTGCATTAGTAATGATGAAGGTCATAACAAAAAAATCATATTGACCATATCTTGATTAGAAGGAAGTTTTTGGAATATCTTCTTTCTTTACACTCAATTAATGATAACCAGATTGAAGATAAATCTTGGAGAAGAATTGAGCCCCATGAAGTTGGTCATATAAGTCATAAATTCTTAGATGAGGGTATTTGTTCTTTACTGTGATCCCATTAATTTCTATATAATCAATGCATAGACACATTGATCCATCCTTCTTCTTCATAAAGAGAACATGCCCTCTCCAAGGAGACACATTTGGTCGGATAAATCCCTTCTTCAAAATATCATGGAGTTGTTTCTTAAATCCCTTAAGCTCCACATTTTCCATCCTATATGGGGTCTTTTATATCAGATGAGATCTAGGTATGAGTTCAATGTAGAACACTACCTCTCTTTTTAGGGGAGTCCTGGGTAACCCCTTAGGAAATATGTCAATTTATTTCCAGATTATAGGAAAATTTTCTATCCTTATACTATAATTTCATTCTTCATCCTCACCGATAAACTCCATAAATAAAAATATAAGAGGTTCTTCTAGACAAATATCTAGTTGAGAAATCTATTGTTGGAAGATAACTGTAGGTTTCCCATTCAAGACTACTGATATTTCCTTTCTTATTAATTTGATCTTAGCATTATACTTTGAGAGCCACTCCATTTCTAGTATAATGTCAAATTCCATCATGGGAATGACTACTAGATTTTTAATAATATTTTGATCACTAAAGAAAATACTATAGTTTCTAAAAACTGATTATGCATGGATAATATCACCAAGCGTCTTGACTAATAAATATACTTTTATCTATTCAAGGGTTTATCCTAATTATTTGAAAACATGGAGGAAATAAAATAATGCATAGAACCAAATTCAAACAATGTTCATGATATATTTGAGAGAACAAAAAGTGTACTTTCCACCTCATAATTTAGAGCTTCAATATAATCTGGCATGATAGAAAAATCACAACCTCACTCCCTTGGCCTTTTTTGAGTCTGATGGTGATTACCCTTCACTTTCATTAGATTTGAACAGTGATTAGAAAAGTGACCAAGCTATCCACACATGAATAATTGGACTTCTGGTAGGGCCTGCACAATATTCCCCTTTTCCTTAGTGTTGGGAAGCTGAGGCTTCACCTCACTAATAAACTTCTATGTGATATGACCTTATATTCAATACTTGTATCACTTTCCACTCCCGAGCAGGAAGTTCCCTGAATTCTTGTTCCCACATTTTTTACATGTGGAAAGTTGAACATGATTTCCACTGCTTCCCTGATCAATTCTCTTACCCAAGATTGGATCCCTTTATATCTTATTTTCATTTTATTTTTGAGACCACTGTGTCTCAGCGAACTCTATTTTGACATTAATAACACTCCGAATGATCTCATCATAGCTATCATAGTCTCAGTTGGCAAGATTCTTTGGAATATGAGGTCTTAGTCCACCAAAGAATCTATCAACCTTCCCATTAGGATCCATGACAAAGATAGAGGTGTAATATGAAATCCTTGACATGTTCATCTCATAGCTTTACATTGATTCATTCTCCTTCTGCTTCAGCACAAAAAATAACTTCTCTATTTTTTGTTCTCATAAATGAGGGAAAAACTTATTAAAGAAGATTACCCTGATCTATTATCACTCTAATGATTAAATCTCCCCTCTTGGTGTCAAGTTTTTAATCAGTTACGACTAGTGATTAACTTCTCCCTCTATGTGGTAAACAACCAGGGTGATCTTAATTTGTTCTGGATAGGAGAGTATAGAAAATATCTTTTTGATAGAGCTGATCTACTATTCAGCAATCAATGGGGTGATAGATCAAAAAAGGTTTTGTGGTCATCGATGCATAATGGAATCAACATAAAGTCAATCCCTTCATGTTGAAATCATTATCTCAGCTTGATTCAGGTTATTTCCCATAACATTAGTTAATTGGTTCATCATTCTCATGAAAGTTTCCATTCCAGCTTCCATTAGAGGGTCGTCAATACATGGTCTGTTGTGGTAACCATTTTCAAAATTCCTCCTATATCCCAAAATTTTCTAAAATAATAAAATTTTAGTGAGAATTCTATTTAATTTTTTATTATTTTAACTATAAGGGGTTTTTTATGTTTTAAAACTTCAGTCCTAAACACTTTATTCATTAAAAAAATTCAATTTTTCTATAAATCCATAATAATGTTTCATAAAAAAATTTCGTTTAACCAAACATATCTCATGGGAGTGTCAAAACAGTAGTGCAGTATGGTCCGTTTTCATGAACTGGTTCCTATTCGAGTCTAGGTTAAATTGGTGTTTTCAGGTTTTACCCCTAGATACATCTGTTCAAGAGCCACATCTACATGTTCTTATCCAGACATGGATTTATGTTTTCGGAAACCACTTACTTAATATTTCACAAAAATACCAAGAATTTCTCATATTTTTAAACTTTTCTTTAGGGTTATTCCAAAAGTTTTTAAATCCTATTTTCTATAAATAACTATACTATCCTTTGGTACAAACTATAACATCCTTCCATTTTATTACATTACTTTACATTATATTTCACAAATAGAGGACCTTTAAAGTTTCGTGTCTTGGAAATAAGGTCTATAATATAAGAAAAAATAAAAAATTATTCTAATCCACTTGTAAGGATTCATAATAGGTTCATCCCAAGTACAATTACTTCATCTCACAACCTAGGTATATAAATCAATGGAATGAGTGAGAAGAAGGCCCAGTAAGGAAAACAAGTGAAACAGTTTACATGTGAACTTGAAAGATATCAATAAGAACACGAGGAATATCATAAAGGCATGATAAAAAGGCATATAATAATAATAATAATAATAATAATAATAATAACTTGATTCATTACATGAAAATGTTTCTATAACATTTAATTTAGATATTCATAAGCATATCACCAAGGTCCATCCCCAAGGTGTCCTAAAAACCACTAAGATTATTCACCAAGGTAGCATAAAACTTGTCATATCTAGAGATTAATTCCTTTACCCTATGAATTTTAGTGCTATATAGGATCACCCTTAATATGTATTTATTTTAATGTGATCCGCATTTATCATAATAAAATATTTCATAAATAACCCAAATAGAGTAAAATAAATGGGTTTCATATACAAATTCCGACATTATAAAAAATGCTTAAAAACATGATCATTAGGTAATTTATAACCCATGGAATGGTAATTAAGGGTTTACGTATTTAAATTACAAAATAAATTATATCATTTTTATGTCTTTATTAATACCCCTTTAAATGAAATATTTCTGGGTATTCACAAAATGAAAATAAGAGTATTTCTTGAGAAAAAGATAGATATTTTGAGACAAAAATTCTACAGCATAACGACTATGAAACATGGTTATAGAAAGAAGATAAATGATATGGGAAATGGGTCACCCATTCATAAAAGAATCATAATATAGTATAAGAACATAATAATATTTAAATAATAATATCGTATGGAAACTTGAAAGACATACCACATAAAAAATAACTTGATTGAAAAAAGAGAAGTTGACAATTCACTTACAATGAAGAGTAACTTCAAAAACACTAAAATCGTGACATTGAGGGATTAAAGACACCTTGGGAGGAATCTTTGGGAGGTAGAACTAGAAAAATTCTAGGTAGGACGAATTTAGAATGAAGATAAATGAAGGAATTTTTTGGTATTTATTGTAAAAGAGAGAGAGTTTTTAATTAATTTCCAAGGACACCTCATCAGTGGTATTTGAAAAATGATGGGGTTTCCCATTATATTTTCCCATGGTTTTGGAAGCTTGGGACACCTAATATAATAATATAATACACATGATTGAACCATAATTTTAAATTAAAAATTACATCATTACAATGTCCTAAAACTCCCGGAAAAATCAATAATTAACTTTTTTACTATTCACAGAAAAAATAATTTTATAAAAATCACAAAAATTCACCATCATATAATATCATTTTTTTAATTTAAAAATAAAATCCATTTTATTAATTTTTTTTCTAATTATGATAAATTTAATTTTTGAGTAAAATCAATATATTCTCCAAAAAATACTAATACTTAATTAATAATTTGTAAAACAATTATGTACTTATACTATTATATCACATTACCATTTAATATGCCTAAATTAAATTTATATTTCCTTAAGTGAGGTTACTATTCCATTTTTCATATTACTTTTCATAAGGGTAATATTACTATTCATATGTTACTATTCACTAAAAATTATGTTTATCTTATCAGACTCTAAATTTCCTACTCATCACAACCACACATGTCTATTTTTGGAAAATTATTTCCGAGTATCAATTTTTTAACGTATAAAATTTATTTTAAAATAAACATTTTTTTAATATTCTACAATTATATGAAACTTATTATAAAAAAACTAAAATTTCATCCAATATTAATTTTGAATTTTAAAATTAAAAAATGATGGTTATTTTCCCATAATAAAAAAATAACAATTTTATTTACACATATAGATTAAAAAATGTAATTAAGACCTCGTTACATAACCCCTTATAACGCCTACATAGGACCTAAGAGTAAGGTTTGCGATGGAGGTAGAATCTTGGGGTGGCTCAGATAACATCGCCCAAGTGGTAAACTCAACCAACATGAACTCACCCATAGGATATTTATTCCAAGATTAATGTGTTGAAGATTGGATTGGGCTTGGTCCAGAGTGAAGCCCAGTGACGCTATCCTTCCCAGGCTCTGAAAAATGGGATTTCTATGGCCTGTGTCTTCTGGATGAGGCCAGTGACCTATATTTTTTCATTAATTATCAATTATCATTACTACTTATAAACAATAATTGTAACATTTAAAATTATATTTATTTCCAATAGTCATATGAAACTACGGTCTTATAACAGTCAAAACCCAATGGTCACCTTTCATTTATACTTATATATTTTTATTTATTATGAACTAGAAAACATAAATTTTTAGGAAACAAAATATCATTCAATGGTTTGGGTTTCTACAAATGAAATGGAAAATCTTTATTTTTGTCCTATATATATAGTCCACAAAATTCCCATATAACTTTTTAAAGTCACCCATATACTTATAACAAATTTCATCCTCTTTTTATCTAATATTGAAGAACCACATTTCCATTTCTTAACATTTCTACAAGGAAAGACTTTTTCATAAAATACAACCTTGAATATTCCCAATTCCATGAACTTTATCTCAAAATACCCTTTAATGTTTTGAATTAGCGACCACCATTGGTCCGCATCTTCCTTTAGATGATATACATCCATGATGAATTTTCACCATTTCATTAATTCCAAAATGAAGTGTGCTTATCTCTATAGAATTTATCTATTTTTATCTTATAGGATATTAGAATTTATCCTAATTACTATAGGTTATTTTCACCTGAAGCGGTCTAACATAGTTACCCCATGTTCGAGATCAGTAGGCATATCTATGTGGGTGAGATTATTTGTCATAATCTGGATCTACTTCCCTAATATGGTTATTATATTATTATCATCAACTCTAAAATCATTAACATGTTCTTGGGGAATATCATTTCATTGACTATGGGTGTTGATATGGTTCATATTACTCCCTTTTTTCCCCATTATTATACAACAGAATACAAATAATCAACTCATGATATTGAATTGTACAATAATTATTTCTATGTTTCATAGAGTGTTCGATGGGAATATGGAGGAGTTTTCAAAAACAATATGCTATAGAACTTGGTTCTTAAAAATATTTTTCCCCTATTCCTAGAAAACATTCTATGATATTTTCTGCAGTAATCTAGACTATAGAATACCAGATATGATAGTCATAAAACATTATTATTATATAATATTAAATTTTTGACAGGTTCCAATATCTTTGTAGTCTTTAAAGACTATATACATGTATATATTAAACATAAAATCATACTATAAAACATTAACATATTGTGATAACATTTTTATCCCTTCCATAATATATTGGAAACTCAGACATACATATATTTTATGATTCATGGGGAATGAAAACAAATAATTGTCAGATTAGATGTTCATTATGGGGTAGAATACAATGGAAACTATCACAAAAAAAACTTAAAAACTATGGTATGGTAGGAATATATAAGAAACATGAATCAATAATCAAGTAAAACTAATAACATAATATATATATGTATATTAATAAAAATAAATGGATAAAATTAATAATAATAACTTATTCATTCGTGAAAAAATTCATAATGTCAGAAAATTAATTCCATAACAATAGTGAAGATATCTTGATATTACAATCAAATAAAAATCTCGTTTTGGGTAGGAATACAAAAAAATATGCAAACATATTTGTCTCATGATTTCTATATATTCATCTAGGGGTTATATAATGCCAGGATGCACCTATCGATTGTTAAATCAAATGCATCCATCAAAATAGAAAATGAATAAGCAATTCGTATTCAACTTTTCAAAAAATCATATGTTTAAGAATAACAATATAAAGACTTACAATTATTTTACTCATTTAAATTAATGGAATGACATGATAATAAACCATAGATTGTATGTAAGTTTATGGTTTAACAATATATAGTCAACTTTGAAGTAAGCATCCATATTAGAATAACAACATATATAATGTCAATAATTTTCTACATATCATTGAAAAGAAAAAGTATGATCACAACCCATAATGAGAGAGTAGTTGGATGGTTAAATAATATATAATCTAATTTCCAATAAACATCCATATTATAATAGAAACATATGGAATGACAATACAATTCACCTTTTCAATAAAATGGATAACATCACCATAAACCATCTGGAAATAGATGGAGGATGGTTAAAAAATACATATTCAACTTCCTCATAAATATTCATATTAGAATAAGAACACATAGAATGAAAATAATTTTTCCCATTTCAATAAAATGGATAGAATGATCATAATCCATCTAGAGATATAACATGAATAGTTAAACAATCTATGATTAATGTAGAATATATATGGTATTCTCAATGTAAAAGGAAGTATAATTATTAATGAAATAGTGATAATTTAGCATCGAAGGGTACATTAAAAATGTTGTGTTATCAATAAACTAAATTAAATGAGTTCAATATTTTTCACTATAAATAGAAATTCACCAACATGGTTCATAAGAGCTTGTGATTATCCCAAACCACATCCCCAAAGAGAGTCTATTCAGGTGTGCATTCATAGGCCAAATCATCATGAATCAGGGTAATAGTTGATTCAATGATTCAACCAACCGTTTTCTTGGAGATTATCCCTAGGTGTATTTACAACATATCCAAAACCACATGCTAGTATCTATATTTTAATTTCATTCCTAGGAAAAAAATAAACTCTTCAATTTCTAATTTTTTTTGGATTTTTATTCATTATGATAGCATTGGTAAATGATTTAATGAGATAAAATATAATTTTCAACATATTAATTTGATGGAAATGCTATATAATTAAAAGCATGACAAATTAAAATTAAGGATTGAATTTCATAATGAAAGGAGTGGTTGTAGGATCAAAATATGATGTATATTCTCAATATACAAGAAGGGGGGTTAATTGTATCCTTTAAAAATTATTTTGGAACATTTAATGTGGATATAAAACTTTCGTATTTAACCTTAAAGAAATGTTATTATTAACAAGGTTAAACAAGGTAAATTCACAGGTCCTCTTAGTTCTAAAAACTTGCTAGGTTCTGGATATATGATTCTAGAAATGAATCTTAAGAAAAGTTTACAAAGAAAAATATTCTAAATTAAAGCATATATACTCTTATTAATCAGAGTATACAAGTACAAGAATGTATAAGATTGTTATAATTTCCTTATTAATCAAAATGTAGTGGAAAATAAACTTGAAACAATAAAAGTAACAAGTATGAAATATTTTAACCCAAAGAGTATGATATCCAATAACCTTAGATAATGGTCTCTTGATTTATACTTTCAAGAAAGTCTGTCTTACCCACACCAGGGTAATCCCTCTATAAGAATATCAGATTCTTTCTTGCAATCCTCGCAAGCCCTCAAACTTCAAGGAAGTCAGAACCTCTATCTTCCTTATCAATGAAGTCCTCAATCTTTAAGGTATTTGGAACCTCTGTCTTCATATCCCTGGATGTCCTTGATTGTACTCAACAAAAATTAGAGTCACACGAAGCAAGATGAACAAGATGTTCAGCACGAAAAAGGCATGAGAGTATCTCTCTATATAAATCTCTTTAACAACATGTAATCTCTATATTGATCAAAAAGTATGGAGCTCGTTTAAATGAGCTCCTTTTTATTGGCATCTCTCCAACGGTCAACTCCCTCCTACAATGGTTATATTTTCCTTGAATCTCAGAGGGACCTATACACATGTCACTAAAACAATGGTTAATTAGAAACAGGATACATGACATCATTTCATAACTAAAACAAGGGAAAGAAAAATATGGCTGTTCAACCAAATATATTTTTCATAGTCTAAGGAAAAATGATGTTCAATGTCTAAGGGAATAAACATTCTAATTCTATATTACATGAATATTCGTATTCTATTTTCAAGGAATTCTGAACCTAAATTATATAGATTTTGGAGTCTAAATTACAAAGAATTCAAAACTAGAATTCTAAGGAATTCAGAACCAGAATTCTGAGGAATTCAGAACCTGAATTCAGAGGAATTTGGAACCTGAATTACAAGGAATTCGGAACCTAATTTCAGAGGAATTCGGAACCTGAATTCTGAGGAATCCATTACATGAATTTTTAGGAATTCAGAACCCCGATTCTGAGTAATTTATAACCTCAATTTCAGTGAATTTGGAATTTGAATTTCAGAGAATTCAGAATATGAATTTTAGAGAATTCATAATCTGAATTTAAGAGAATTTGTAATATGAAATTCAGAGAATTCGGAGTCTGAATTTAGAGGTATTCGGAATCTGAATTCAGAGAATTCGGAATACGAATTTAGAGAATTCAGAATAGTAATTCAGAGAATTCAGAACCTGAATTCAGAACATGAAAGTAGAATACTCTATATCTAAGTATTTATAGGATTACACGGATTTATATATGAAAACTATTTTTACACTTTAGAAATAAAATGAGTTAGAATAAGAGAAACTAAAAAATGATCAATGAAAACAAAGGTAGGGAGAAAATTTCCTTGGGAAGGAAAGTTTTCTTTAATAAGACAAATCTTATTGGAAACAAAATTTTCCTTCAGATAGAGAGTTTGTGATTTTCAAAACATAAAGGAATGGAAAGTCATAAGAAACCCTTATTGACTCAAGAATATCCCCCTTTTTGGAAATCACAAACATCCTTACTAAAAATAATATATGGACTTAGAATAATTATTAACTTGAAAATAAAAAACTTATCTCCCTTTACTTATGGATCAAAATGAATACGACTAACTATCCCTTAGGTTTTGGAAATACTAATGATCATATTCTTGATTTCCTGAATGAGTTTTTATATAATACTACATTCGAAAAACTTCATTGATAAGAATTTTCCTCTAGATGAACTCCACCTTACTTGGGGAGATTTCTCTTACATAGCATTCTTTTTATCATTCCTTTCTCCCCCTTTGTGATTTTCAAATAGGAATATAGGGAATGGAAAAATAATTTCGTGCCTGAAATATTAGTACTAAACAACAAAAAATATATGGAGAACAACAAAAATTTCATTAAGATTGAATGAATTTGTACAAAGAGTAAAACACAACAAAAAATAGGAATGTAAAGAAATTATCCAGTTTTCTCCTTCGACATCATCTTCTTCACAATGTTTTTTAGCATCTTGAGCTCCTTGTTATGATCTTCTGCGCGCTTTAGCAACTGATCCTGATCTTCACTTTTTTTCTCTAAGGCTTGAATTCTTTCTTCCTGATCCTTAAGAATGTATTCCTAAGCTTTCAACACTTCTTCTTATTTAGAAATCTTATCTTAAATCTCAATTTTAATATCCTTTCCCTCTTACAATTCTAGGCCATAAAATTAAGATTGACATTCAGATCCTTAACTTCTGGTTTATGAGTAGTCTCTTCTAGGCTTAACTTTTCCTCTAAACAATTCGAAAGATCCTTGATCTTCTTTTCTTCAGTGTCAAACAAATCCTTGACATTATAATTTAATTCATCTAAGATTCTCATTTCATCAATTGTATTCTTTGAATAGCTTTTAATCTTTTTGAAAGATCTTTTATGAGCCTCATAACCAATGAGGAAGGTTTTGAAATTAGCCTCTACTCCAACAAATTTGTCCATCACCATGGAAACTGAATCTGATTTCTGATTTATCCTATGCCGAAGCATCTGGCATCATGAGTGTAATGGCTCGGACCTCTCCAGTCCATTACTTTGTAAAAATTTTATGTTTTCAAACACGACCCGTGTTATAATAATAACTTTTGATAATAATAATTGATAATGGTGGTGTGAAAATATTTGGTGTTAATTAGATTAAATGGTTTTAATTTAATCATTGTAAAATAAAAGAAATAAAATTGAATGTATTTAATTAAATAAGGGGAGTTTCAAGGTTTCATTTTGATTTATCTAAATTTTAATAAATAATAAAAAATGTGTGTAATGGGAATATAATGGGAGGCGTAAGGAATAAATTATAAAGGAATAAATTATAATAAATGAGGCGAAACCCCTTATGGGTGAATCCAACTTGTATTTTGGAATATTAAAATAATTGTAATAATATTCATTTAATAGATTATAAAAATAATAATAAAATGATAATGAAGAATGGAATGGTTTTCCAACCGTGCATGAATATCATGCGTTTAGAGAGAGGGAGTGTTATCCTCCCATTATAATAATTTAATAATAATATATGTAATACAATGTTGATTTAATATATTATAATAGTAATTATAAGATAATAATGGACGTCAATAATAATAATGATTATTAATGATAATGATGGAAAACCATTGATGAAATTGAAAGTGGATTTATTATTATTATATTAAATCATAATGGTAATGGTGGCCTTTAAGGTGCGATTAATTAAATGGAATGGTCTTAATTTAATATGATAATAACCATTATAAACTAATTTAAATGGATTAAATTAGAACATTAATGATGGGTGTTATTAATATTAATTTTATTAAAAATAACAATGAAGTGATAATGGAGTAAAGGCAAGGGGAGGCTCCACTTTTGGTGGAGTGGAAGAAGAAATCATGAATGGAAGAGTTAGATTGGAGAGAGAAAGAGTTAAAGGAAACAGATTAGATTTTAAACTCATAAAAAAAGGGATAATCTCATGAATTGGTGATGTGAAACAAATTGGAGAGGATTTTGTGCGTGAATCTTAAATGATATGGGAGAGATAAATTTTCAATGAAATGAAATAATAATAATAATAATATAATATTAATATTAATATTTATTGTTATCAAAGACATAATTCATCCGTAACTTTTTCGTGTGACCTCGATTTTATGAACTGTCAGCGGCAGCATAACCCTGAAATTATGATGGTCATTTTAAGACCAATGATGATTACCTTTTTATGACTCATGAATTGGGTAAATAAACCACCTATTATTAACTGAAGTTATTATTATCATTAAACGCATGGAAAATGCGTGACGTGTGGTGTGTTGACTAGTCCAACAACGTAACAGTTGTATGGTCACGTCATGTATTCATTAATACACGATGTGTACTGTTTTACCTTTTTTTTGCTTATCTTAGAGAGGGTAACACGTTATTTATGGACCCCTCTTCTTCCCCGCACGGTGACGCTTCCAGATGAACCAGAATCCTTCCACTTATCTTCTTCATCCAGACTCCGATTGTTGATCTATCAGTGGCTGCAGGATTGTGTCAACGAGGCGAACATCATACACCTCATTACATTCCATCTTCTTTGACTTATTCTTTGCAGTTTCCTACCGTGGAGATTGCTGATATTTGACGGGAATGACTCTCTTCGACGAACGCCATCTTGATGGTACGTTCTACCCCATTCTTATTCCTTCCTCGATCTCCTCTTTCTGTTCCTCCTTGCCATGCTATGATAAGTGACACCTTAAACCTTAATGGAGTCTCTCTTGGTTGTTAGTGTGGTTGTGCCACAACGTCCAAGAAAGGACGCAGTCATCGGGTGGAGTGATCGAAATCCTCGTGGTGGTTGTTATCACAGAAGGAAATCAAAACCTATTCAGGTAGGGATATTAGATTCATCTCTTTCTTTTTTTGCATCAGGCAGGGTGGGTATCCTCTAGTTTTCATGGGATACGGTTGAACCAGTAAATAAAGATAATAACTGGTTAAAGAACGGGTTTTGGGATGTTTTGTTGATATTTTTGTTCTATTTCCATCAATGATTATCCTTTGATTATTTTGTGAATTTAATAGGATTATGCCTACTGAAAATCACGGTCATTGGGGGCCTTTTCTTGCACAATTAAATGTTGCCCTATTTTTATGGATTGTTTTGTGGATGGAATTTCATAGAATGTGGAAATTGGTTAATCATGTAAAGTTGGATGATTAAATAAATACCTGGAACCCTTGTATGATTACCCCGGTTAAACTAAATGAAAGAATGAATTTGTGTGTGGTGGTTGGGGTTTAATTATGTAAAGGGGTGTTTAGTGGGTTGTTGTGGAACGGGTGCGCAGCGGGGCTGTAGTTGGGTGGGTTGTGGGTTGGCATGTATTATATGGTGGTGATGGGTAGCAGAGCTGCGGTAAATGATATTAAAGGAATGATGATGTGGTATTGGTATTGTTTTTGATGTGTTTACGGTTATTGTGGTTGGAAGTAGGGCCACAGGGGTGGGTTGTCCATATGAATAAAAGTGGACGAGTTAAATAATGAATTGTGGGGCATGGTAGTTGATTAAATATGGGAAATCAATGGAATTGATTGGATGATAAAAGAAAATGGTATTGTGTTGCTTGTGTTTTCCATAACTTTATTTGTGGTTGACAGGGATATGTTTTACGAACGATTGATCAGGTTTGGTTGTTTTTAGTTGCTCAGTAGTTAAGGAACTATTAAACTAAAACTGTTGAAACATGAAAATTTTAATGTGGTTTGAGGGTGTTTATTGTGTGCATAATTTCGAGGCAGCAGTGTCAAGGCATGTGCTTAGATTATTTGTGTAGAATCCTTAGGATGGGCTGTGTGGTTGATATAATTATATAAATCTGTACATTTTATGTCTCTTTACGAACCCCACCCTTTTTGAGCACTACGTGCCGAACACCCGTGGGACGGGGGGTGGGATTATCAAACATCTAAAGGATGGATGTTCTTCCCTGTGCTCCCTCTTCCAGGTTCTATAGCCCAAGATCCTTTGGACAGGTTATGACAGATGTTTCCCAAAAGTCTTCATGATGAGGATGTGATATGTTCCCAGGTGGCTTCAGGATGAGATGTGATGTGGTTCCCAGGTGTATTCAGGATGAGATGTGGTTATTTCCGAGGATTGAGTGCCGATGGGATACTACGAGCTTCGTATGGCCAGGTTGAGGCACTAGCTCAAGCTTCGTATGGCCAGGTTGCGGCACTAGCTCAGGAAGAGGGGTAAGCATTAGAGCATTAGGTGTGAAGTCTTAAGCAGTATTCAGTGGGAATGTGGTGAGGGGTACCCATACTTTGATAATATTACTATATCACTCTATTGATTTGCGATATTTGGTGAGTGTGGCTTGTAAGGTTTTGTGGATGGATTCCTTTCTAAGATTTAGTTCCTTATGTTTTCTCACGGAGCATTAGGATGTATCCCCACCTATGCACGAGATATTTAGCTTTTCCCACTGAGTATACTTGTATGCTCACCCTACGTTTACTTTCTAGTTTTCCGAAGGACATCAGGGACCATGCAGGACCTTGCTAGTTGGGCATTGGAGTTTTGCTGGTTTCAGTTTTTTCTTTCTTTTTGTTTGGTATCGTACTTTGGATCTTTTCTTGTACTTGTACTTTTGTTTTAGTATTTTATAAAACATGCATATGGGTTTCTTTTTGGGTTTATTTTCATTTACTTGTTTCTTTTTCTTTTGGTGTTTGACTCATCCTATTTCCCAATCCTAAATAATAAAAAGGGAAATTCCTCCCATATTTGTGAAAAATCATACCCTTGGTGCTAGTTTTCACTCTAGGGCCTACTGGAGGTGGGACTCGGGGGTGATTATCTCCCTTTCACCATTTCCATCTCAGGAGGGGCATCTTTGGTTGGAGGGGGTCATGACAATGAGTCTATGCTTGGGAATAAGGGAATAGTACAAACTAGATTTTTCAAAGACTGAACAAAAAAATCATGTCTAAGGGAAGATGATTATGAATCCAAGTGTTTGGTTAGTGAGGATTCTTTTTCTATGTCCTCAGATTTACTCTTTGATGAATCACTAACATCTTTCTTCTTCAACATAGATTTTCGAGGTGTATCTACTACCACCTTCTTTCCCTTATCTGCTATCGGAATGATGTCTTGTGATTTGGGAGATTCATGTTCACTATCTAAAAGCTGAACAATCTTATCTTCATCTACTTATTCTTTCTCAGATCCTTCCTCAACATCCTCTTTCTCTGTATCAGCCACTTGATCTTTGGGATGAATGAAATCATGATTAATGATTTATTCTTTAGAAGTTTTTTTTCTTATTACTGATCCTTTTCTTCATTCCTTAGTGTAGAAGGATTTGAGGATTCGACTCGGGAAGTTCGGATTAACAATTTTACAGATGGAATTTCCTTCTCATGGTAATATTCAACTTTCTTTGTCATGTCTTTTGAATCACCGCTGCCTTCTTATTATTCTTCCACTACTTCTTCTTACACAATTTGTTCTTTATGATGTGATTCCAAAATCACTACTTTCTTTCCTAGAGTCTCTAGTAATGGTTCTAATAAAAAATATTCTGGTACTGTAATTTTCTCAGATTCTTTCTCATCATCCTTGAGAAGTGATTGAACTATCTCAGCCTTAGATAAATTCTTCTTCTTCTTGTTATATTTATGTTTCTTCTCAATCACATCAGCCAATTTTATTCTTAAAGATTTTTCCTCAATAGGGTCCAAGAAAAACACAGGCTCCCTTTCCTTCCTGTTCTTTCTCTACACTTAGCCACTAATTCATCGAGGTAGGAGTTTTGCTTCTTTGGCTTCAGTGGTGCTGCCTGGATTTCCTTACCCACATGAGTTTTTCCTTTTCCTTCTGGATCCCTGGCCTTTCTCTTCCTTCCACCTTTCTTAGAGGTTTTATCCACTTCCAGGTTCTTTGACAAAGCTTCTTCTTCTTCTTCAGATAGATCAGAAAATTCTCCGAAATCACGATAAAAACCAATTTTCATTCTTCTAAGAGTATCATTACTCAAAAACGTCACCTTATAATTTCATGGCTTGGATCTGTAAGGAATTTTGAATGATTGTAGACAAAGAAAAATAATCTTTGAGAGAATATCTGGGTAAATAATGATTTTAGATTTCATATTTCCAATATTAATATTCTCAATCGCCACCAAGATATACTTAACCAAGTTTATCTTCCTATGGTTCACCATGAAATCCAATATATAGATATCACACTACTTCATATTATCATTATCCCCTTTCCTTGGAATTATAAATCCCTAATCCCACAATCCAAGAATCCGTAAATTTATAGACATATGGAAATTCTTTGGAGTCTTCACTCCTTTTAAGCCAAGACACTCTATAGCCTTTTCCTTCTCAAAATATCATGATACATTAAGTAATTTGTGAGTACAAAACTTTACTTCCCCTTTGTAAGGAATAACAATAAAACATGTTGTGTTACTGTCAGAAATAGAATAAGTCCTCCCATATATCTTGAAATAAAATTTATATTTCCCTTTTTCGTTGATTTTTTTTTGATTTCATATAACTGTACCATCAACTCTGGATACACCGAATCATGTTCCTTTGGTTCTGAAATAAAAAGGCTCTTCCATCCAATCAACTTAATATTATTAGAAATTATAGAGTTATACTTGTTGATGAATTTTGGATCAACTAACCTTTCTCAGTATATCTGTCATTCAAATATTTACTTAAAAGTTGACATCCCTTTCTGAGGAGAATATTCAGTAGAAATTCGGAACTAAGGAAACTTTGGGGAATTTGAACAAACTTAAATATAGAGGTCGAGCTTCAACACAAAAAATCATGAAAAATTGATGTGGGACAACCATCAAAAAGGATTTTTATAGGCTATTGAAGTGACAATTCAACTTCTTTACTTGATCCAACAACATAAAAAACTTCTTATCAGATCAGATAGTTGAGATAATAACCGAAGAAGGATTTTGATAGGTTCTGATCTTTAGAGTTTTTTAAGATAAAAATTCAGATTTAAGAAAAACATAATTTAAAAAATTTTCTTAACAAGATAAAAATACCAACAT
This sequence comes from Viscum album, assembly GCA_963277665.1. Classification (NCBI taxonomy): domain Eukaryota; kingdom Viridiplantae; phylum Streptophyta; class Magnoliopsida; order Santalales; family Viscaceae; genus Viscum; species Viscum album. The sequence goes on along the minus strand of OY728120.1, from coordinate 384,786,499 downwards.
ACTAGAAGACGATTATGAAAATTTAAGAAAGAGAACATACCTTACTTATTGCTAGGAAAATTTTTCGTAATGAGGAAAATTCTTCTTAAAGAACTTTAGATTCTAAAAAGTTTTGAAGAAGAAAAAATTTGATTAAAAAAATTTTTACTAAGAAGAATTATGGGTATGAAAAAAAAAATTACTAACAAACAAATGTACTCCCCCTATGAAAATGAGGTCCTCACTCTAAGAAGATAGGTTTCAAATAGAAGTTAATATGGAAGATTACCTTACAGTGATCACTCCTATTTTTTTAATATATATAAATCTATCAAAGGGTAATGATTTTGTGAAAATATAATCGAGTTGATCTTGTGATCTGATAAATTGAAGAATGACATCTCTTTTTTGTGTCTGATCCCTAAGATAGTGATGCCTAATATCTATGTGTTTTCATGACAGTGATGTGTAGGGTTTTTTACATAAATCAATACAACTATTATTATCACACAATATTTGAGTTTTGGTAAAACTCATACCATAGTCTGTCAGTGTGTGTTGAATCCACAATACATGAGCACAACAACTTCTAGCAGCTACATATTCAGCTTCAGTAGTGGAATGTGCTACTGATTGTTTCTTTTTTCATGGCCACGAAACTATTGAATCTATTAAGAAATGACATGTTCCATTTGTACTTTTCCTATCCATTCTACATCCACTAAAGTCGGCATCCAAAAAACTTTTTAAAACAAAATCATTTCTAGAAGTATAAGAGCCCTAAATCCATGGTTCTCTTTAAGTAGAGAAAAATACTTCTCACTACCTTTAAATGAGATTACTTAAGATTGGATTGATATCTTGTACATAGGTATACCAATAACATTATTTTTGGATGACTAGATGCCATGTAAAGTAGACTTCCTATCATAACTCTAAAAGACATTAGGTCTAATGGTTTCCTAGCTTCATCAAGATCAAGGGAATTTGAGATACAAATGGAAATTCATATAATCTTAGTGTTTTTATATCCATACTTTTTAAGGTGATATTTAATATACTTATGTTGAGATATATAAATTATTTATACTTTTTGAGAAATTTGTAAACCAAGAAAAAATGTCAACTCACCCATTATACTAATTTCAAACTCAGATTTCACTAAATCAGCAAAGGAATCAGTTAAATATTTCATATTTGAACCAAACATAATGTCATAAATATTGATTTGAACAATGAAAACATTTTTCTTAACTTTATTTATAAAAATGGTTGGATTAGCATTTCTCTTAACATAATTGTTTTGAAGAAAAAACCCTATAAGTCTATCATACTAGGCTCTAGGGGCTTGTTTAAGTCCATATAAAGCTTTGGTATGTTTGAAAACATTTTTAGGATGCTTTTTATCTTCATAACCATGAGTTTGTTAAAAGAAACATCCTCTTGAACATAACCATTAAGGAAAGAACATTTAACATCCATTTGAAAAGGTTTGAAGTTAAATAATGTTGTAAAGGAAAGTATAATATGAATAGATTCAAGTCTAGCTACTGGAGCATAGGTTTCTTTATAGTCTATTCCTTCTTGTTGATTATAGCCTTTATCAACTAATCTAGCATTATTTCTTATTATGATTCCATTTTCATCACACTTTTTTTTGAAAACCCATTTTACTCCAATAATAGATGTTTCCTTATTTCTTTCAACCAAGGTCCAGAATATATTCCATTCAAATTCATTTAGCTCATTTTTCATAGATTTTATCCAATCATCATCACCTATAGTTTTATCAATGATTTTTTGTTCTAATTGGGAAAGGAATGCTAGATATTCTACTTCATTTCTTAAGGAACTCATAGTCCTTATAAGTTGATTTACATCACAAATGATGCTATCACTGGGATGATTCTTAAGAAACAACTAATTTGGGTTTTTTAATACCTGTTCATCAATATAATGTAGGAAATATTCTCGGGTAAATTCTTTAGAAATAGTTTCTTCAACATTTTCCTTATCAGAAGGGTCTTCTATCAAGGGTTTATAATTGGTTTTTTTAAAACACATCCGAAGATATAGGTTGAGGTTTTTTAGAAATAAAAGTATGAGTTTCATGAAATTTAATATGTACTATTTCTTCTAACAGTAAATTTATTTTTATTGAATACTCTATAAGCCTTAGAAGTTGTGGAGTAGCCTAAGAAAATCCCTTCATCAGATTTGGGTGTGAATTTATATAAATTATCTTTAGTATGAAGAACTAATACTTTGAAAGCAAATACCTTGATGTAAGAAAGTATAGGTTTTCTACCCTTCCATAACGCATAGAGAGATTTGTTAGGAAAAGCTGTAATAAAAACTTGATTAATAGTATAACAAGCATTAATTACAGCTTCAACCCAAAAATATCTGGCCATCGAAAATTCACTCAACATGGTTCTTGTCATATCTTGAATAATTATGTTTCTTGTTTCAATAACACCATTTTGTTGAGGATTTAATGTTTCTAAGAAGTTATGAGTAATGACTTTTCTACTACAAAAAGTTTCAAAATCCGTGTTTTGAAATTATCCTCCATGATCACTATGAATAGTTATCAAAGGAAAATTTTTCTCATTTTTGACGTGGGCTCTAAAAATTTTGAAATAAGAAAATTCTTCAGATTTAGTTTCTAGAAAATAGACCCACGTAAATCTAGTTTAATCATCAACTTAGAAAAGTACATAATATTTTCCCCCAATGATTTCTGTTTTTGGTGGAACAAAAGAGATCCATATGCACCAACTATAAGGAATCACTAGTTGAGACATTACAAACTGATTTAAAACTTGATTTATGTTTCTTTCCATATTGACAAGGATTGCAAACTTTTGAAGAATCAAATCTAAGCTCCGGTAGATCCTTAACTAGTCTTTTCTTAGAGATTTTGCATAGGTTCCTATGATTATAGTGTACTGACCTTCTATTCCATAACCCAGAATGATCTTTCATTACACTAAGACAAGGTAGATCTTTTCACTTAAGGTCTTCTATGTTTAATGTGTATAGATTATCCCCTGTATTAGCATAGAGAATAAACTCTTCATTGGAATTTTGTAGTACACATTTATCATTCCTAAAATTCACAAGGTAACCTTCATCACATACAGGATTATGCTGATAAGGTTGTGCTTAAGACCCTTAACAAAAAACATTTGAAATCAATGTTTTTCCAAGAAGAACAATATTAACTATACTAATAATTTCTCCCATAGAATTATCGCCAAAAGTTACTTTTCCTCCTTTCATCTTGATAACCTTTTCAAAGAAGTTATTGTTACCAGTCATGTTCCAGGAACATCCACTATCCATGTACCATGTATTGTTGTTGGTACTATCTTTACATTCCTAAAAATAAGAGTGTCATACTTTCAAAACCCAAAATTTCTTGGATCTAGAAACATCAGAAAGAAAAATTTTAGGAATCCACATTTTTTGAGAAAAAAAAGATTTATGAAAACCTAAAATCCGAGTTTTGATTAAGGAGTAATTTTCCCCCAATACCGAGCACACTAACACTTAGTGCAGAATGGAGAAATTTGAGGAACAAAATAATTATTACTAAAAACCGATTTTGAATAAGTATAGCCAAATCCAAAATTATTCCTTAGTGGTCGAATTTAGGAATACATATTATCAATGTTTTCCTTACCTAAGGTAAAGTTTGACAAACACTTCCTCAAGGAATATATTTTTGACTTTAATATAATAACTATGGTTTTATCTTAAAAAACATTAGTCTTAGTACTAGAGTTTTTCTCTAAATAAATTTTCTGAAAAATTACTTGATCTAGATCCTTAGAAAGTTTATCCTTCTCAGAATTAACTTCTTCAAGGGTTTTTTGAAATAATCCCAATTATCAAGACTAGATACTTCAATAGTAATAATAGAAATTCTAGAATTTTTCCTTGTCATTATTTTTCTAGACTTTAGAATTTTTATTCTCGGGAATCATAGCAAACCTAGACACTTCTTCATAATTAGGTAAAGTATTATCTTCATCAGAAAAAGATTCTTCATTCAAGGATTCATAATATTTATTATCACTATAGTTAGTATTCAAGGATACATTGGTTATAAATTCAGTATTTTGTACCTTAGCAATTATATAATGAATTTCAATGGGTAATCTAGATATTAAACCAAGAATCTTCTGACAAGAAGATTCATAATATGAGGTTTCATTAGAAGAGTCTCCACCAATGGCACTCTAGGTGTCATTAGCATTCAAAACATTCTTAGATTTAGCTTTTTAGTACATATTTCTATTCTTCTTAGAATTATTTTCCTTTCAATCTTTTATCTTAAGCATAGTATAATCTGACCTTATATGCCTTACTCTTTTTAATTCATAACAAGTGACTTCAGAGTCTTTCTTTTATTTTCTTTCTTTCTTCTTATATCTATACTAAAATTATTTCTTCCCAACTATCTTGTTCATCCTTCAAGCAATACTAGCTAGCTCATTCTCAAAATTTTCACTTTCAATTTATTTAGATAGAATAATTAATTTCTTAACCTTGGATCTTGTAACCCTTTTAGGAGTCTTTTCTTTAGTTGTGGTAAAGGATACACTTCCATTTCCATTCCTCTTCTTATTCAAATCAACGTCTATTTTTATTCTTGTCTCATGTTGAAGAAGAGTTCCAAAAATCTCATCAAGAGTAATCTGATATACTTTCCTATTCTCATTAATATCTGTTGTTTAGATTCCCACTCACTAGGCATGATATCTATAATCATGTCCACAAGTGTCTCATCATCTAAACCTTTCTCACCCAGACATTTTAAATTCTTAACAACAATCATAAAGCTTTTTTGCACCTTGCAGACTGGTTCTCCATAAGGAAATAGAAATCCATGATATTCTTCTCTAATCATAACTCTTCTAGTTTCAATAACCTTAGACATACCAAAATGAGTAACTTATAATTTATTCAAAATACAATTTTCAGCTTCAATATAAGAAATCAATCTATATATATTCCTGGTCATGGAACACAACAAAGTATTTTGTACCTTGTAGTTAAGTTGACATTCTGACTTTTCTTGATTAGTAAAGGATCTGACTTCCTTATCAGGAATCTTGTAATCTCTAATAATCATAATGATGCTTTCCAAAGAAGTATTAATCACCAAAGTGTTCATACGATCTATCCAATATTCAAAATCATTCCCATCAAATATAGGTGGTCTAGTAGTATTAATATTGTCAATCAAACCAACATTCATTCCTACCATCTAAAAGAAAATACCATTCCACAGAAACCCGTTAATAGTAAATGTTTAGAAACAAGGATAAAAATACAATGCAAGTAAAATATGTAACAATGAAAACTAGAGAAATAAATCTTATATGTGAATATAAGTATTTCAGAGACCTGCTCTAATACCAATTGTAGGATCGAAATATGATTTAGATGCTCAATATACAAGAGGGGGGATGAATTGTATCCTTTAAAAATTCCTTTAGAACCATTATAGATGATATAAAACATTGTATTTAACTTTAATATAAACTATTTTTAACAAGGATAAACAAGGTATATTCACAAGACCAATTAATTCTATAAACATGCTAGGTTCCGGATATATGGTTCAAAAAATGAAACTCAAGAAAAGTTTACAATGAAAAAGATTCTACCTTAAAGAGTATAGAATATTATTAATCAGATTATAAAAGTTTAAGAAAGTATAAAATAGTTATACATTCCTTATTAATCAAAATTAAGTGGAAAATAAACTTGAAACAATACAAGTAACACGTATGAAATCTTTTAACCCAAATAATAGGGTATCCAAAAAACTTGGATAAAGGTCCCAAGATTTATGCTTTCAAGATAGTCTATCTTACCCACACCAGGGCAAGCCCTCGATAAGAATATCAGATTCTATCATTCTATCACCGCAAGCCATCAAAATTCTAGGTAGTCGCCACCTCTTTCTTCCTTATCAGGGATATCCTCGAACATTAAGGTAGTTGACACCTCTTTCTTTTTATCCCTGAAAGTCCTCGATTATAATCAACAACAATTGGGGTTACACAAAGAAAGCTAAACAGGATGTTCAGTATGCACAAGGCATGAGTTTATATATCTCTATAAATCACTTTAACATCTTGTAATCTCTAGATTGATCAAAAAGTGTAGAGCTCATTCAAATGAGTTCCTATTTATAGGAATCCCTCCAATGGTTAGCTCCCTACTCCAATTGTCATAATTTTCCTTGAATTTTGGAGGGACTTGTACATGTGTCACTCAAACAGCAGTTAATTAGAAACCAAATACACGACATAATTTTATAACTGAAATAAGGGTAAGGAATATATGGTCGCTCAAACAAATCTATTTTTTTTGGATTCTAAGGAAAAATAATGTTCGGAGTCTAAGGAAATAAACATTCAGAGTCTATATTACATGAATATTCAGATTCTGTTTTTCAAGGAATTCGGAACATTAATTCTGTATATTTTGGAGTCTGAATTCCAATGAATTTGGAACATAAATTCCAAGGAATTCGGAACCTGAATTCTGAGGAATTCGGAACCTGAATTCTGAGGAATTAGATACCTGAATTCCGAGGAATTCAGAACCTAAATTCTGAGGAATTTAGAACCTCAATTCTGAGGAATTCAGAAACAAAATTTTAGAGAATTTGGAATCTGAATATTAGAGAATTCAGAATACTAATTTCAAAGAATTCAATATCTAAATGTTAAAGAATTCAAAATCTGAACTTCAGATAATTCATAGTCTAAATTTAGAGAAATCAGGAATATGAATTTAGATGAATTCGGACTTTGAATTAAGAGAATTCGGAGTCTGAATTCATAGAATTCGGAATATGATTTCATTGAATTAGAAACCTGAATTCAGAACCTGAAAAAATAATACTCTATATCTACAAATTTATGGGATTCCAAGGTTTTAGATATTAAACCAATTTTTACACATTATAAATAAAAATGAGTTAGAATAAGAGAATCTAAAACATGATCAATGAAAACAAAGGTAAGGAGAAATTTTCATTGGGAAGGAAAATTTTCCATCTTAAGATAAATCTTATGGAAAATAAAATTTTCCTTGAGATAGAGTGTTTGGGATTTTAAAAACATAAAGCAATGGAAAAGTCATAAGAAACCCTTATTGACTCAATAGTGGGATGAAGACTTTATTTCAGAATATTTAATTCCTAGGAAAAATTCTATAATTATAGAGGATAAGTAGTATCTCATTACCAAAAAATCATATGGGTGATAATTATATGACATTTCAGTTAATAAAATATTTTAAAATGGTATTTTAACAAAATAATTTCAATTAAAATGGTAATAGAAGGATATGAAACCCTAAAAATGCTTAGTATATTCTCAATGAGTGGGAGGAATCCATATAAAATTTGGATCTACATTGGAGGTATTTAGGGAGGGATAGGGTAGGTAAATTCGTGATTCATTCCTTTAGCGATGTAATAGAATGAGAGAATGGGATTCAGTGAGGTCCTTTTATAGGTGAAAAGATGGAAATTTTCAAGGAAACTAATGTTAGGTAAGGGGTAAGAATAAAATCACATGGGTGTAATATGGGTTTGGAAATTATGGAGAGTTAGTTAGGGAAATGGTAGTTTAGACTTATGGGTATGCAATTAATACTTGAAATGGACTTATATATGTTTTTAGTTACCTTTAGGTTTTATAAAATATGTGATATTTCCTCCACCAATTTCACCTTTATTAATCTTGATTAAAAATTAACCATTCTAATTTTTTTATTACTGAAAAAATAAGATGAAAAATTTAAAATATTTTGACATTATAAATGAAAATTTGGACTTGATTTGTTCTATTTTATCTTCTATATTTGAGAAAATGAACTATTACATTAAATTATAAGATATATGTAAAACAGTTTTTTAGAAAAATGAATTTGAATAAATTATGTATTATTATTATCATTTCATTTCAATTTTTAATTTAATGATTGTTAATATATTTTTATTTATGTTTGAAAATTTTATTAGGATCATAATTTTAAATACATTAATCTAATTTATTTATATAAATACATATAAATCTTATAAAATTAGTTATTTGAAAACAACCATGTAACATTTACTGTGGTAATTAATCTTTAAACTATGAAATTCATTTCATGTGCCTAAAAATAAAATCCACTTTGTTAAATAATTTTTAAATACTAATTATAAATATAATATCCATTTTATCAAATAAAATTAATATTCAAAGGGAAAAATCAAATTAATTATAATAAAAGAAAACATAAAATGCATTTTTAGAGATAATTTATTTCTAAGCATAAAAATTATGTTAATGATAAAATTATCACAGAATTTTATTTTCAAAATATAAATTGTTTTATTATAAAAAAATAAATCTTCTTTGGCTTCCAAATCATTCCATAACCAAATCTCACAGAAATAATATAGAATTAAATGGCTAAAAACATTTTCCTCTACTGGAAAATAGTACATAATTTCATAAAATGGAAAAAAATAGGTTTTATAATTTATGATTATTTTTTCAAACACATATTATTTTATTGTATAAAAAAATATTTTAACATTTAAATTGGTTTACAAACATCCATTTAGTTTTTATTTAAGAAAAAGATAAATTTTTGGTATAATCTGTACTTCTTACAATTTACAGAAAAATCTACTATTTTTGAGAAATCCAATAAATTTATCATAAGATAATATATTTATATTGAGTTCTATTATACAGTTTATTTTTATAAAATTTAATTCTAATGTTATTTAATTGATGTTTTAATACAATAAAGAATAAAGGATCTATAGAGTGTGTATTATGTAATAATTTATGATTTTTTGTTTACATTATATTGTATGGTCTTGAGTAGTAAAATTATGTTTCTATTTTCCCTGGTAAGAAGAATAGATTTAAGTATGATATTTATAATATGGGTAGTATGTGAGAAGAATTTTTTTTATATTTTTATGATCTTTCATTAGATAAGTTGACTATATATCTAGTATCTATATACACTAAACCATTATGTTTATGGGCAATGTATAATTTGGATATGTGTTGAATATTTATCTAAAATAATAATATATTTATGTATGAAATGATTTTTATAACCTATAAAAATCAATTAATTCCACATAACTCATAACATGAGCATAATATATCCCTGGATGAAATAACGTGGGAATTAAATAATATCATGGATAAAAATAAATAATTTCACAGTGATTAAATGAATAATTACGAGCATCATAACCATACCATCAAGAATTCAACAAATATATTATATGTAAATGGGTAGCCATAAATCCAATAATGAAGATAGTTTATCTCATGTGACCAACCGAGGCATCATGGGGCTATATAATCACATGCCCCACAAGTTATTTACCAATTCTAATTCCTTCAAAATATAAAAAGAAAAAATGGAAAACAAATTCAATATATAATATTCCCTTACGAACTAAATACATAAACATGAATTTATAATCAATAATTATCTGTATTTAGATAATTGAAATACAAATTTTAATATTTATCTTGTTAAATTATTGGTTTTAATTTATAGAAAAACATCCGTTAAACATAATTATAAAATATTAGGTGATCAAAATATAGAGAGTAAAATTTATGTTATCATGTTAATAGGAATGGTTAATAAAATATGAATTACATCTATGAGATATGTAATATGGACATGGGTCTTTCTGATTCTTAATTTTTATGGTTATATTTTGTTTATTTTTGGTCTCATGTAATTCTTTTTATTTCTAATATTGGGTAGAATCTCAATTACATTGGGTCTTAATGATGAAATCTTTTGATAAATTATATGATTATAGGCTGAGTCATCCCACTAGGGGTATTTTTTCTTATTTTGAGGTTCAATTAAAACTTTAATTCATGTTTATTTAATTCTTCTTACTAATAATACTAGTAAACCTCTGGTAAAATTAATTGACCAAAAATATGAATTTAATATGAGAATACACATGTGAATTTACCTTCTCAAATTTGATGAAATTATTTATTTAATCTATATATTAAGACAATATAAGTAAGAAATAATGAATTTATGTCTATCTAGTGAGGTGTTTGAATACTGTGAATGGTTGTAGGAAGTGTTTTGGAGTTGGGATCTAGACCATGAAAATGGATTCCTATATAACCCTATAAATGGAATTAGAACCCATGTTTTTGATGTAATTTTATTATACATAAATCGTCTTTTATGTTCCTGTGATGGGGACCAGAATAGACAATTTTAAGGTGATACATTCATGACTTCATCCTAATAGTTTAAAGTCATGAAGAGTAGACTTCTAGGTAAAATAAACATAATAATTTATTAGTATAAGACTTATGGTAAAACTACCCTTTCTGGTTTACATTGCAAGATAGTCCAAGTGAAGATATTTATAGAAACCAAGTGGGGTATTTTTTTCTCAAATTATTTAATGAATCCTATAAAAGAATCTTTAATTAATTCATTTTTGGAATCCAATAGTATATTATAAACTTTTGGTATTTTTATAAAACCAAGATAAGAATATTTACTGAAGGAATTTCAGTTATCCAAGAGGATAATATTGAAAAAAAATCTATTAAATAATGAGTATAAGTGAAAATCAAGGAATTTAGAATCAATAAATTAGAGAATATCAAACAAAAGAATTTAAAGACAGAAAGAGAGGAATCTCAACTTAAGGGATATAAAGAAACCAAAAAGATAATCTCAACTAATGAAACTTAAGGAAACTATGATGGTAATCATGAGCGAATAAATTAAAAATGAACTAATAAGAGGATATCAATAAATGTAATTATAAAATAACAAGGGGAGGATCTTAATTTATTAAAAATTTTGGATCAGGATAGGGGTTGTGGTAATCATGAACCAAGTCTTTTCTAATACGGAATGAAATGTTCATGGTGTGACTCTTAATTTTTCGTTGATGTCATTGATAGGTGATTATAGATCAAGTTGATGTCCCAAAACTATGACCTCTATCTAATACTAGTATGGGGTGGGGGGATCCCCCATGGAATGAACATACATGGTTGGGTAGGGCACCCAAATTGGTGGGCTGGGAAATGTATCACCCATGTAGGTGACTTGGATGATTGGGTGCCAAGGTAGGTGTCCTTGGTGAGTGGGTTCTCAAATAATCCTTTTTGGATTGGGTGTCGAAAAAATACATGAGATAACATGGGAACAAGTCAATATAATGAGAATTACTACATGGGATAACTTGGGAATATATTCACATTGGTAAGACAATAAAAGTACGGAACCTGCCATTGGGACAGGCATGTGCATGCACGAGAATGACTATCTAAACAACCATGAAAAGGTGGAGAGTTGATTTCACGATGAAGATGCTGGGGAGGATCAGTTCCAAGTAGTTAGTCTAGGATGTATGTAATGTTTGAAGCCTATGGGAAAATGAATTCCTCTAAGGCCTACAGGCCATGTAATACTTAAGCCTATGGGCCTTGTAAGGGTTTCACCTCACCCCTTGAAAGGTGTATTATCAAAATAAATAAAAAAATGAAGGCCTTAATGCCATTGGATGACTGTAGAGAGGGACATTAAGGATTGGGAACTACTTTACATGAAATGTTATAGGGATCCAAAGTATTTATCACATGTTTTGTATCATATTACCTTAGGTTTTTGAATCATAAATCACCTATGGATGTCTATAGAATAATTGGGGGTATTGGATTATGATGTGTGCACTCAAATTATTTAGGTGTATATATTAGGATAAAATGGGAGGCTCGAGGGCACTAATATATGGAAGCCCTAGTGTGAGCACCCTACCTTGGGTTGTAATTACGTATAACTGCTTGGGTCCGTAGGTATGGATATTGGAACAAACTGAAGGGATCATGTGTTATCATCCTTCCATGTTAGGTAAGGTTAACATGGAATCATATTGATTTATTCAGAAAATTTTAAATAGAATTATCTAGGAATATGATTAGAGAATGCATTTAATCATTTGGCTATATCAGAAATTATCAGGGTGTGCGAGTTAGGGTGTGCATGACATCATATTGGTGTGGGAGTTATGGCACATAAAATATCATCTAGGATTGCAAAACATCATATAGATATATGATCTTGGGAATGCATGAAATCATTTTTCCATGTAAGTCAGGGTGTGTGTGGACAAGAATTATGATCTATAAACATGTATGGATTTTAGAAAAATCCTCCTTTTAAATGTTCAACTTAAAATGACTATAAATTTTGATCCATAAGTTTTATTTAGTTCTTCATGATACCAAATCAATTCCCATAAAATTTTACATGCACCTAGACATATTGTATATAAATTTTTATTTTTTACAAGGATAAAAGTGTATTGAAACTATATATTAAAACTAAAGAATCATTTTTTCTAACAATATCTAAAACATATGACTTACTCCTAGTGGGAGGATCTCACCACCAAATCAATAAATTGGTAAATATTTTTGAATTCAAGAAACATTTTTCAGTTCCAATAATGGGAGAAGAATTTGAAGTCAATATATATATATATAGATGGTGAGAAAGAACACAATACTAGGGTAACATCTAAAACCAATCTCATTTTCATAGGAAGATTCAAGATGCCACAATCATTAAGAGACATACTCCAAATTCTAATGACTTGAAATGAATTCCAAGGGTATTACTTAATCGAGGTGGGGGGGGGGGGGTTCTATTACATACCCAAAAACCTATAGGAGTTATATTTATAAAAATATATAAACAAGATGCATGAATCTACATAATAAAATATCAAATTAATGACATAATTAAATCAAGGGTCAACAACCAACAAAATTAAAAATATTAAAAAACTAAAAGACCCAAAATGAAAGACATGTTTCCTGCAATGAACATCGCCAATATTTATATAAAAAGCTATCACCGGCCCCTTATTTCAGTCCTAGTCCACAACACCATCACACCTGAAAAGCATCTAAGTGGTCCTACCCATACCATTCTTGCAAGGAAAAATGATTTCATATACAAAAATGTGAACAAGCAGGGGGTAAGTATATTTGTTCAGTATGCAATCCACTAGAGGATTCCCATTAACACCACTTAGTAAATAACCAATTAGCATAGTTTTTTATAAAATATAATAGAAACAACAAGAATTATATTAACCAAAAAAATGAAAAAAACATACTAATATTTCATTTTCCTTTTATTTAAATTATTTAAATTAAATAACCAGTGAAATAAATCACACAACCATTCCATTTAAGAGCATCCATGCATTAATTACCCACTATTGTGAAACTAACAATAAATTGAACAACTCGAGAGTTGAAAACCATTTATCCTCAACCAAGTCATCTCTTGGTGGTGCAATCTAGTGTTATCATCTAATTGTAATAAGAATCTATGTCTGTTCCAATAAATCTCTAATAAATTAATATCATGAATGAAAACTGATTCATGTATATTACACACTTAATCATTACTAATCCATGTTAATGACTTGTAAAAATGATAACCATTAAAACTATAGTAATTTGAATAATTACAACCATAATTTTTAGTAAAAAAATCCATAATGTTATTAGTGAAATAAAAGTGATAGGGAATCCACTTTCCAAAAAAATTATAGTTCAGAAAAAATATAAAATGGAAACCATCAAAGGAAGAGAGAATAAGTATATCACTCAAGGGAATCTCTATGTTTTTTTAATACTAATCAATCGAGAGTGAATGAGGTTTTTTAGGGAGAAAAAGATAGTCAAAATGATGTTAATAAATACCCTAAAATAATAACACATAGTTACCCATAATGGAATATGATTTTCCCCATGATTTAGAAGTTGGTTTTTCCATTTAGAAAAATTATACGACCTATGGAACACCTTATAATTCAACATGGTGCATTATTTCAGGATGTTATACACAGATCACATGAGGATGAACCCATATATCATCTATAGAGTAGGGATATGACCAATTATTCTTCCAACTAAATGCACAAACTGACTTCACTTAGACCAAGCACCACCACGAATACCCCTAGTGTTGTAATGTTTTTCTAGTTTACCATAAGAATACTCTAAGTGCCCCACACCCACTAAAAATACCAAGTATATAGAATGGTGGAATCATTCCAACCAACCAGCTTATCATGTTCACATCCCGAAATGGATTTACCCACATCAACTATAATGACCTCCACCATGCTGACCACCATATGGGGGTGGAATATAGATTTCCACGAATCTAGTTTATAACCACTTAACCATCCGATAATCATTGAAAATTTTCATATAAATTATGAGATCATATAATACTATAATTACTCAAACTTGGGGTATTATATTCTCCAAAATATTAGGTTTTATATCCTCAAAAATCTATTTTTGGGTACTTGGACATTTCATGGCTCATTAATATAGTAGAATATTATACTGGAACCGCTTGAAAACCAAGAAATGCAACTACAATAGGAAGAGAAAACGTATACATTGACCTATAAATATATTATCACTCCCACAACAAGATACCATACACGATGTGAACCCAATAGATTAACTGGATATAGAGTAACATGATCCCAAATAATTATGTAGAAAATAATGAATCAATGTTTGATCATAAGGATATATGAGAACACAACACACTGTATTGAATTATGAATAAAAGACTATACAAAAAACCATCACAGCATTATGATTATGAATTTACAATGTTCTAAGACATTGATGAGCCAACTTATCTATCATTCCTAGAATAAAACTCACATATAAATATTATAACTATTTGAATTAATGATTTCATACTAATAAAGACAATAGAAAATAATAATAGGTTGATAAAGGTATCCCAAAATTGAAATCCATATCTATAAATCTATGTAGATTATTATCTTCATCGATTAATAGTGAAGAGTCGCAACAAAGCTAGGATTTCTCGGAACCTCAACCCATATATGGGAGTTTGATAGGGAAGACTATTAAATAGTCCAATAAGAACCATATAAAGAATTTACAGATAACATGACGTGGAAAACTAGGCTGAAGAAAGGTTAACAAATCCAGAACATATCTCACTACTATATTATTACATACGTTTCCCCATAATTCGAAAGAAAGTAACTAGAATGATTGAGTTGTTCATGTAGCATATTAATGAAATCGTGTTCATAATGTCATGATAATTTCAAAGGATGTTATAATTTACTCTAACTACTAAAATGGTATAGGTTATCATCACAACATTCCCACTGGTTAGTGTCCAACATTTATCACCTTTCTTAATATAACAATGTCTAAATAGAAAATCAACTTGAATATATTTTTCTACAGTGAAGAACTGTAATTAGATATGAAAGGGAAAGATATAATTTTCATTGAATAATCATCAATAAATGAATACCCAACAATAAATTTTCACATAATGTAAAGACTATGAAAATTCACCCGATGAACATCCTAGGACATGGTCACCCATGTTTGGAATAAGAGAAACCTGATGAAAATAATGACATCATATTGGTCGGTATAACCCAAGTCCAGGTTAGAGATTTAACACATGAATAATCCATGATCAAAAAATTTATAAATATGACACAAAAAGAATTCACAGTTAAGAAATCAACTACTCAATTTATCAAGAATTTTCAAACCCAATCAAATCATCCCTCAATGAGACTAGATTTGAGAATACATGAATAAGGAAATATAAATAATCTCCTAACAATTGAGGGTGATATTCCTTGAAATTTTTATAAATGATGTTATTTAACAATGAAAACAAATATTTAACCCATTTTAAAATCTAGATACATGACTTTGTACGTATAAAAACCCCAAAAACATTAAAGGGGGTTAATTTTCTTGAAACAAATCATAATGAACAACACAAAATTTTAACTTTTGATGTGAATTGTTTCATATAAATGAAGCTAAATCTTATTTCCAAATTCCCCTTAGCTAGACTATTATTTTCCACAATTTATGTATCTATAAAAAACAAATGGTTCAGAACTATCTTAATGAACCCTTTTTCATTCTTGTATATATCTTGCAGCATAAATAAAAAAATAATTTAGAAGATGGGATAGAGACTTTCTAGGAATCTAAATTTACAAGAAAAAAATTAGTAATCACTAACTTCATCAGATAACGTGAATGAGACTTAAAACACTAAAAAATACGAACCTTGTCAATGTTAACTTAGCACAATAACTATTGTAGATCCTAGAATATTTTTCTACCCATGAGATATATTGATAAACATTACATGAGACATCATTTCCCAATATAATACTTATTTTAGCAGTTGGTTATAAAATTTATCATTCCATCACCAACGACTAGTCCAACTGGTTCAACAAGAAGATAAAAACAAAACACCATAGGTACATCAAGAAAAAATTGCTCAATAGAAAGAAGTCCCAAGAAGTATACCATGTGTAACACGCATGACTAGCACATAAAACACAATAATAGATTTTTTTAATAAAATTTAGAACCACATATTTCACAAGAATAATAATTAAAGCATACCATTTAATAAATAACAATAGGGTTTCTTCCCAACAATTAACCATATCATAAAATCCCCTAAAAAACTGCAAGTAAAAAATTTCATGTTTCCAAAAAAGAGATATTGTTTTCATAAAAAAATTTCCAAAACCCATTTATAGATTTTAATTAAATTATTTCTCGAGTTTGAATCCTATCAAACCATTAAAAAGTCCATTTTATAAAAGCTCTATTTTTTAAAGATTATATACAATATTTTCACCATTATAAAATGAAACATATTAAAAACATGGAAACTGTAGATTTTAAAACTCTAAATGGATTTATTTCAATAATTATTTCCCCAATAGAACAATTAATGAAAAATTATTTAAATATTTCATCAATACTTAATTCCAAATAAATGAAAAAAACACAAGATATTAATTTTTATATAAATAGTATTTAATCCTAATAATATTCATAAAAAATTGATAAGGAAATTATCTAATTTGAAAACATATATATGAAAAAATGGCCTCATCAACTAGATTAAATAATAACCATAAATTAAATCTTTCACTTTATAAAAATAAAAATTTCAACCACATTAAATATGTATTTCATCTAAGTCCAATAATTAAAAATTTAAGTGTGAAATCAGGTCCCAAAAAATATGTTAATACCAAGACTAGTTATATTACTTTCATGCCATATGATAAATACAAATTTATTTACAGTATAAAATATATTTGTGTGATAAATACTCTAGTTCCAGTTTACTTACATTATGTTTGGAATTTAAAATTTTTTGAATTCATTTTCTAAATAAATAATAATTTTCAATAAGTCCCACACCCCCAAGAAAACATGTTATTTATATTTAATGTGATCATGTAAAATGTGATAATATACTATAACAGGTAAAAACTACACCTTAAAACAATTACATAATGAATAATCTAAAGTTACTTTTTTTAAAAGATAAATTTTATATTAAATTTATCCAAACAGACTTTACTTTTTTCATTAATAATTTCAATTTTAGTGGATGATTTTTTAAGTATTTTAAGGAAATTGTTGAATTTTAGGTGAATAGTGAAAAATGATGTTTTTATTAAAACTATTTATTATATGACCTTATTGTTATATAATAATGAAAAATATATTCTAACCCCTTTTAATTGATAAAATATGGGTTAATGGATTAAAAATATGCATATCAAAATACTATTATTAATTTATGAATCCTATGAATAATATTTTTTAAACATACATATTCTTTTCCAATAAATGAGACTATTTTTGGTATTTTTAAAATTAAATATTATTTTAGTAAAATTAATATTTGTATTGATTTGAAATCCAAATAGTATTTTTTATAACAAACTAATTTATATCTTTAAATTCAATTTCATTGGTTATTTTATCATAGACATAAATTTTATGCTTAAAAAATACACTTGTTGAAAAAATATGTTTTTAGAGGTTACATGTGCTCATGTTAAAACTGGGTTTACCTACACATATATAATATATCAGATATTTTTTTTCTTATATGTAACCATTATTTCCAAATTATGTAATAAGGTCCATTTTATTTTTATTCATTAAAATAATATTACCTTGGTAAAAAATAATTACCACAGAAAGAAAAGGGTGAAATTTCTAAGGGTAGAGGACATAAGGGCATGTTTTGAAAATTTATGGAAATGAATTTCAGAGGGATTATTGATATTTTATCATATCCACACAATTATTTTACATTTTTAGAGGTGCTTGACATGTGGAAAATGTGCACTCATTATATTAAGTTGAAATATTTAAAAAAATGTCATTATCACAACCTATAAAATGTACTCTCATAAACCCTTAAATACCACTCATAAATTAGGATTCCTCTTGAAAATTTCAACTTTTCCATCCCCTATAAAATTTCATCATAACATTAAGCTTATGGTCGTAAGATATTATCATAATCCATCCCTTTACAAGGATTCCTCATAGGGAAATCCTAAGTCCTCAACATGAGTATTAATTTTATGAAATTTGTTTTCATTTTTATATTACATTTTAAAAAATAATTACTATATAATTAAATAATTATTGTTTTTATATTTAATTTATTCATTTTTAGTTAACATATATTAACAAACATTCCTAATTTCCCCTGAAGGAAAAAAACATTCATACATCTATATGGACTATCACGTCCATGAAGCGTTATGTTTCATTTTCCTTAACCACCTTACAATTCTGGTCCTAATATTGAATTTAATAAATAGGTATAATTTTTATAACACATTTTATATTTTTATATGATAAAACTTAGTATATATTTATCCCAATCTCTGGAAACCAAATATCATTAACTGAACATACATGCAGATTAACACCTCTATGAAATGTTTGATTTCCATTTTTAATTTTCATCATTTCCTTTCATGAATAGTCATAAGAATGACTTTAATTGTTAAATAAGATGTTTAATTTTTTAAAAATGTAATTTTATAACCAATTAACAATATTATAAATAAACAACAGTGGAAAATTCAACTATCCAAAAGAGCCTTTTAAGAGAAAAAATGAATTTTTCATATTATGTGTTACATTTTGTAGGTTATAATCCTATTATAAATCATTAAAATTATTATATAAAACACT
Source organism: Viscum album (assembly GCA_963277665.1). NCBI lineage: Eukaryota > Viridiplantae > Streptophyta > Magnoliopsida > Santalales > Viscaceae > Viscum > Viscum album. The sequence goes on along the minus strand of OY728120.1, from coordinate 384,767,312 downwards.
AATAAACATTAATTAAGGTCATTATGTGTCTTTTACATTGTTATTAGGAAAAAATAACATTATAATCATTAATTAATTATGGTATGTTCAAGATTGGGTTGGTTTAAACACCCACTATAAAAATGATGTAAATTTTTTTCAAATATGAATATAAGAATTTAATTTTCTTCAATATATGTTATTAATATATAAATAATTCTTTTATTTTAGTTTCTATATTATTACATTAATATTAAACTTTTTTGTTAAGATACCAATGTTTCTTCATTAAAAATTCACTGAAATAAGCTCATCACTGTTTTCATCCTTAATGTTCGTAACCAAAATTGTCATATAATGAAATTATAACATTATAAATAATTATATAACATAGATATAAGTACCTATAATTGTATTTAAATTTTGAAAATTTTGATAATAATTAATAACAACAATTATATTATGAAACTATATTAAAAAATAATGATTACTCAAACACTATATCAAAAATAGATAATAACTAACTTATATATATATATATATATAATAATAATAATTTTTTTTATAAAAAGTTTATATATTTGAGAAATATTCTAAACTACATGATAATAATAGTTATTTCTAAACATATGATTCAATAATTGGATTTCAGGAATTAATGTAAGGGTCTGTGCAAAACTCATTATTCTCCAGTTGAGTTACAAACTTTCTTATTGAGATATATTATTCCAAGATTTATTTATTATACCTAATTAATAAATTATAAATTATTTCCTCCTTATTTTCCAGGGTACAAAGATTATCCCATTAAACCTCATTATCAAAAGATTATTAGAACAAAAATTATGTTACTAGTAAGGGTTTCTAATATCAAATCATCTTACCTTGAGATATATTTATTATTATACATCATTTTTGTTTTGTATGGTGTATCTAATATAAATTTAATATTTTTTTATCATTATTCTCTCATTAGTAATTTTATTTATTTTCTATTTTAAATTATATCCTTCAATAGGTTTTTACTTGAATATTTTTATTTTTGAAAGGTACCTTTCAACTATAATTCATTTTCATGAGAGATGTTTCATATTATGGACATAATTTCAATTATATGGTGTATATAAATCCAATTTCACATATTTTAAAATTAATTTTCTACTTTCATGGAATTTTTATTCCATTTAAAATATCTATAATTCAATAGGGGGGGGGGGTGATTTAGATTTTACCTAAAATATCATAATTCTGAAAAATACAAAAAATTTTAAAGCAATTATTGTGTTGATTTCTTGGGAATTACATCCCAATGTAGAAACTAGAGGGTGTATATGTATATGGAATAAATGACATGAGGTGTGATCACACTGAAAAAGTTTGGTTGAGTATCATCCCAACCATTTTATATGAAAAAACATAATTACTCTCTTTTATTAACTAAAAATCAATTTTAATGTACCCTTTCCACCTCATTATCATTATTTTATTTATACGAGTAATTCCCATTATATTAATAACACCACATAGTTTCTATGTTTATTTTGTGATATTCTCCAAATTAGAAATATTCTTCCATTAAATTGGGAAATGTCTTATCTTTCATACATACATTATATGTAACATTGTTGTTTTATTTATCATTAGATAAATAATAGGTTCTTTAGGTAATGTTATTTAATTTGTTGTTAAATCATATAACAAATGTATTGGACATGATTAATGATAGGTGGTGCCGGGTATAGATTGTCCCTAGATGAATCAGTAGGATGAATGAGACAAACTATATAGGGTATTTATAAATGCCTTACAAATTTTCATATGATTTCGTGGAATAAGGGATTAACAGTTTTTTATGATATTCGATTTTATACACTCCACCAGTATGATATTTGCAATTATTATCAATGTTTTTATTTATTTTCATGAATAATGTATTCTATCATATTTATTTCATTATGGTATTACTATGATCATTTTTTACATAATATTTATTATATATTTATATTATGATATCTTCCAATGTATGATAGTTCTTACAGAGAATCTAAGATCACCCATATTTAGTTTCACTTTCCTAAGGAATACTATAAGATAACTATGTGTAAATTTCAATGAATAAATAAAAGAGAAAGTAATTTTCGCATGGAGTTTTTCTACAATGTTTTATGTTATCTTGTGTAATGTAATACATACGTATGTATCTTATAATCCATGAATACTAAGATATTTAATACATTAGTATATATTATATTCAATAATTTTAACATAATATGACTATGGTCTCTAGGTTTCAAGAGCTTGGTTTGTTAGAATTGGTATCAAAGAGAGTTTAGTAGAAACCTTGAGAACAAAATTTATTAGAAAATAGTAAGATATCAGAATTATTATTTTTAAAACATAAAATATTAAGTAATATTTTTCCATGAAAAGCTAATAGGAATTATAATTTATAATTCAATACCATTCTTAAATTACATGTAATTCATTCCTTAGATATGTTGGCTAAAAAATAATTAATAACTGTATCAACCCACATATTTGATATTGGGATGTTCCAAAAAATTATGATAATTATTATATAGTTGGATCTGATCATATTTTGACCATATTAGATTATTTTAAAATGGATATAACAAATAAACATTCTCGTATAGAGAAACTTTCTGATCCACAATATGGTGTAAATGTATTTGAGCACATAATACGACATCATACAAAACTATTCAATGGAATTTTAATCTATTAGTAGCTCCTAAATAGATCATGTACCTATAAAATATATTTCCCACATTGGGAATTAATGAAAGGAAAAAGTGGTAATGTTAGTATATCTTCTCAAGCGAGATGCATATCAATGGTGGTCACTAATTCAGAAAATAAATGACAAATTATATACATATCTCATTGAATGGATACATTTTAAAGATATATTACATGGAAAATAATTTCTTCATGAGAAAATGGAAAAATGAGAAGGAAATTCCACAATATAAGGCCAATGGAGGAGGAAAATTTTGTTTAGTGAAATGATAAATTATGAGGTTTCCTAGAAATGATGTAGACTATGTATATATACCGGAAAAATATTTATTGTTTCATTGAGGAGTTAAATATGAGAATTCATAGGGTGATTGTATCTAAGTAATTTTAATCATATGAATATATAGTCTCAAGTGACATTAAGATGAAAAATTTCTTGACCCAAACATATGTCATCAAAGTAAATCTGGAGAAGAATAGATTTGTCTAGATATATAGAAAGAAAATTATGTCATAGTGGAAGAAATAAAGGATATAATTTCCAAAACGTAAAAAAATGAATGAAAAACTTCAGAACCTTGTTAAAGGAAATTTGAGTTAGTTTCAATTTTAGAGAAAATTACATCATTATCAAGAGTTAAAAGGAATAGAAGAAGTTATCAATGTTTAATACTATAACTATAATTAGTTATCTATGAAATGATTTCTCCATAGAAATGTATCATGAAGAAAGGATACACTTATGTAATCACATCAACTAAGGTAGAAATATCAAATGAAATGATAATAAGAACATTTATCTTAAAATCATAGTTAGTGAATGTGTTATTTGATTCCATATCTACACACTCTATTATATTATAAATTTTTGTTTAGAATATTGAATAATCCCATAATATTCTGAAAATGGACTTCTTATTTAAGAAACATAATTGGTATATTATGGAAATGAATATTTTAAAAGTAGTCTCTATTAAGATACATAGCTATTCCTAGGTGGAAAACATGATAATTATATATATGGTTGATTTTGGCTTAATCCTTAGTATGTACTGACTCTAAATATATTATAAAAGAATTTATTTCTTAGAGACGGTGAATAAAATTTGTGAAGAGGGTATAAAATCCATTATTTTCAAGGGAGAGACTTCACCACCTGAGTATTTTTTGGACCCCCTCCAGTATATCACCTTAATGAAATTAAGATAGAGGAGGAAGATAGAACACTATATGTGTATGGTATGGAAATACTATGTGTAGAGTATATAACCATTATAATTAAATAAATTTATTTATTTATAGAGGAATCCCATGGTAAACTTGTTGATCACAATATTTAGTATTCCATTGAATTCAATAATGATGAACAGACCATATCTAAAACACATTATAGAATAATTCCAGTGGAGTTTTTTGAGTTGAAGAAACAAATTCAAGAGTTGTGTGATAAGGCATTTATACTCCCCAATGTTTCACAATGATGATCCATTATTTTATTTTTTAAAAATTTATGATGGTTCTATAAGATTATTTATTAATTATAGGGAGTTTGATTCCATTACTACAAAAAATATTTATTCTTTATAAAACATTCATGAATTTTTTTATCTACTTCAAGGAGATAAATATTTTTCAAGGATCAATATTCTCTTGGTCTATCATCAGTCTGGGTGAAGAAGGGGTATATACTGAAGCATGAATTTCATATAAGATATAGACGTTATGAATTTATAGAAATTCCCTATAGTTTGACTAATTAATCTTTAGTTTTTATATATTTTGTTAATATAGTATTCAAGGATTATATTGATAATGTTTTGGGTGTATTAATTTATTATATCTTGATATAATCTAAAATCTATTTAGTTTTTGACAAATGTCTATGAATAATTCTTGAAACCCTCATAAAAAATGAATTATATGGGAAATTCAATAAGTGGTAAATTATACACTATCATGATTTCTTATTTTTGTTATTGTATTTTTGGATGAAATATTCATGGAATATTTAAAGAAAAATGAATTCAAAGAATATTGTACACTGTTAAATATAACCATGAAATATAGTTTCCTTGGATTTTCATGTCACTATCAATAATTTGTTCAAATTAATTTCTAATTGTACTTCCCATTAACCATGTTGAAATGTAATGGGGTTAAATGCACATGGTATAGGGAATGTGAAGTATGTTTTGAGGGGTTAAATATGAGATCGATTGATGAACTAGAATTTACATTACCATCGATAAAGTAAGGATTTTTAATATATAATTATGAATCAAAGAAAATAAAGGGTTACATCCATATACAGAATGATATATTTTTGATATTATAAATCCATGGAATTTAAAATACATTAATAGAATTATCCAAATAATGAAATTTTGTTAGGACCAATATATTTTTTTGTGAATATATGGAGGCATTATCTCAATGGGGAGATATCATATATATATATAATACAATTATAATAATTAAATTAATTTCTATCTCATAAATAGATCCAAATGAGACAAAGAAGATTGTTTAATGTACATATAGGTTGTGACGCTTGATATACTACCACCCTTAGAAGGAAAAAAAAATATTGATGATGAATTAAGTAGGAGAGAACATGATGTTCTAACTATGGTATGGTTAAACAAGTATTCTATATTAAGGGATATATTAATGAATTATATGGTAATTTTTCGGAAAGTGGATCCACTATTCCCTTCTTCCAATCAAAATTATCATTACTAGAAAAGATAAGGAATTAATTGTAGGTGATAAGGATTTACAAAGGAGGATCAATGTTGCGAATAATGGGAAATTGAAACAAATTATATAATATGATGGAGTGATGATATTTGGAAAGATGTTATATATAATATACATACATTAAATAAAGAGGGATCTACTATATGAATCACAAGTCTAAAAATTATCTATACACCCTAGTAATACAAAGATGTATAGAGATTTATGAGAACTATTTTGGTGTAATTGAATAGTGTAGGTAATTGTGGATTATGTTTATTTATTCTTAATTTGATAGTAGGAATATGGTGAAATACAACGTTATAAGGGAGTTGGTTGCACCAAAATTTACCCTACTGGTAAAAGAGGTCGTTTAAGTACAAGTAGGGGTCGAATCCACAGGGACTGAAGAAGTAACCTTGAGATGCTATGATTTGGTGAAGGATGGGCTATGAAGTAGGCAACATTGGGTTTGATTTTGGATGGTTTAAATAAAACTAAAAAACCTAAGTGAATTCAATTCAATGAAAATGGGTTGATCTTAGGATTATGCTCGGGGTGGATTGAATGAATTTTACTTCTTTAGACATTTTTGGTTTTATAATTCTTGATGAATCCATTCTTCAAAAATAACACTACATTCATCATTTTCTGTTTTGGTGCATACTAAACACAATTAATAATCCCCTATAAACTTAGAGAACCAAATTAATGATCTCTCCGAGGTATATGGTCATTTAGTAATTGAATTTAGTTTTCTCAAACACAGTAAAGATGAAGAGTAGAAATAAATGAAGAATGGATGCCTTAAATTAATTATCCAATTAACAACAATTCATTCATAAAATAACATTAAATCCATCCTTTGAATCCTCCTAAGATCAACCCATTAAAGGGTTATCCCTCCATTGATGGTATACTCTCAATGGTGGTAGGAAGATGGCTAAGAAGAATTGTATTGAAGAAATTAAAACCGTGGAAATAACGATCAATCCTCTGTGTGTGTGAATGAAATTCACACCTATGTGTGAACTAATTCACAACAACACAGATATATCACTCTGATTTGTGATAATAGAGTTTTAATAAATGAAATGGAAAATATTTAAGAGAAATAAGTTGATTAAGAACATAAAGATACAAAAACAAAAACTTACATGGAAATGGAAAATATTACAAAGGAAATTTGGAAGCATAACCTTACAATGAAACAAGCAACAAAAGATGATAAGAAAAATATCCACCTTTATTCCCTTCACCACTAGCTTCTTATATAGGAATATTACGATCCTTAGGTCCATCCCCCCACAATTAATTCACCCCCAACAATTAATCGAGTTAAAAGGAGGGTGAATAATCAAAAGAAAATTGACGTTTCAAAGTTGACCCGGAAAACTGTCCAGATTCGTCCACCATATTGACGTGTGAATTCGTAATTGAAGAAGGATGAATCCGTAGGGGTTTTAGAAGAGATATATCTTCTTCCATATATCCTCTATGAGCTATGAAAAGTTCAGGAAATTTGGAACATCTGTTTGGATGTTATAGTCGCAATGGTGGGACATATTTCTGTGCATTAATGTCAGGTCCACCATTTATATCTCAAATTCAGATCCATTTATCATCATAAAAACATCAGATTTATCTCTGCACACAGTTGAATAAAATGATCCTAATATTTGTATCTTTCTACTGTATAAATTTGAGCTTCATTAGGATTATTTTGTGGGCCCCACATTTGTTTGATGGGCCTTATGCCCATTATGCTTTTTCCAGCATGTTTCTGCCTTCAGGTGCAAAACTCTCCATCTTCAGTTGTGATTCATCCATCAGACCTAAAAGAAAAAATATTCCAAATAAATTGACGAATCATATAACAAAATATCAAATTAAAATGATGAATATTGTAATTTCCAAAATCAAATTATTGAGTGGGCCCAAATTGACACTTTAAGCATGAATTGCACAATGATGGGAAACGAATTTCAATTTCTGGATTGGACTAAAATTGATATTTATGAAATTTTAAACACATTAATATTAAGATATTAAAAATTAATATTAGCCACTTTCAGTGACTAATCACAACCCCCAACTTGAGTTTTGCTAGTCCCGAGCAAAATATATTACAAATATCAAATTCAAATCCCCTTTTCCAAAAACATTTTAATACAAATTGCTAAACCCAATATCTCATACAAAAAAATATGAAACCCATCAAAATCATTTAAAACAATCTAGGTACATAAGCATATCTCAAGCCCAAGCCCATTCCTTTGTTCAAATTTATCACCATATTTCATCCAATTCCAATTAAGCATGACAAAGTGTTGTGCATCATAAAAGATATGGGGCCCATTTTATTGTTCAAGGGGAAAAAATGGAAGCGCTAGGTGGGAATCACATTAAACCTTAAGATGAGTATACATTTTTTTATTTTTTGTTTTTTTAACCACAATAGATATGAAAATACTAACTCTGGGCAAGGAAACTATGGAGTCATGATCCCCAAGTGCCGGACGCCACACATATTGTCAATTCCATGCGCTACAATAGAGATATAAAGCCAAACTCTGGGCAAGACAACTATAGAGTCGCATTACCCAAGTGTTGGACACCACGCATTTGGACAAAAAATTACTCTATGTGATCAATTTTGTTTTGTTTTTTTGGATACCCAAATTAAACTAAAAGTGACCCTAGAACCCTATGCTATAATGAAAGGGACCCATGAACTCAAATTTACACCCACGATCCAGTAGAGGTGCATTGTGGCATTTTTATTAAGAAGATGAAAATTTAAACTTTGAAAAATCACATCATACAACTGCACATTCCAAATACTATGCTCATGAAATTAAACTTTCATTAAAATCAGAATCAAGGCATCCAAATTTTTTGATATCCAATTTCAGAGTTTTCAATGTGTGTTATCATGTTGAAGGCTAACAATATTTTTCTTTCCATGCATGTTCTTATAAAAAAATCATTTTTTATCTCCCCCCAACATAGAATAACACTGTCCCCAGTTTTTAAAGAAATGAAAATTTAGAAGGAGTAGGAGAGGAGTTTAAAGAGGAAATTGAAAATGATAAACATGGAACAAATTCACCTGGTTTTTGAAGTTGAAGTTCATGATGCTCCAGATTACTCCTTTGATCTCTTTGGGGATGTAGGCACCTCCTTGATTCAACATGTATAACCCTAAATAGATTCTGAACCATACAAAGAAGAACAAAGAAGACAAAAAAAACAACACAATGATTTATTCAATTCCATGTATCATCATTTTTATTGTTTTCCCTGTTTTTATTATTTTGTTTTTTCTTAAATCAAACTAATGATACATTGTCTTCTTTTAAATTTCTGGGTAAGGTATTAATCAGGGATCATACCTCGTGACATGGATGAATACAATGCTCCCCTTTCATACCCATCCATACTCATAAAAGAAGAACAGTTCAAGAGTCTAATTTTTTTAATCTACAAAAACATAAATAAAATAAACTGATGATACATTGTCTTCTTTATATTTTCTGGGAAAGGTATTACTCAGGTATCACACCGCGTGACACAGATGAATACGGTGCTCCCCTTTCATACCCATTCTTACTCATAAAAGAAGAACAATTCAATAGTTTATGGTAATTTATTATATAAAAAAGAAAATGATTCACAGTGATTGGAACTTTGAAAACCATGGGTTGCCTCCCATGCAACGCTTTTGTTTAACGTCATTAGCTCGACTTGTACCATAAATCTATCAATTTTTCTCTGGATCATATGTTGGCTCAGTTAACTCCTCCTTGGTTTCTTGCTTATTGAATGATTCAATGAATGGTTTTAACCTATGACCTTTGACATTGAAGACATGACCACTTATGGGATCTTGAATCTCCATTGCCCCATGAGGGTACATATGATGCACTAGGTATGGACCAGACCATCTGGACCTTAGAATTCCTGGGTGTAGATGAAGTTTTGAACTATACAAGAGCACAAATTTTCTCAGTTCAAAGTGTTTAACATTGATTTTCTTAGATTGGTAGTCTTTAACCTTAGATTTATTGATCCTTGAATTTTCATAAGCCTCCATCCTATGTTTCTCGAGTTCATTAAGATCTAATTTCATTTTTGTTTCAGCCAATGAAATGTCAAAGTTCATTTTTTTATTTCCCAAAAGGACTTATGCTCAATTTCAATTGGTAAATGAAATTCTTTTCCATAAACCAATCTATATGGTGACATTCCTAGGATAGTTTTGAAAGCTGTTGGATATGCCCAAAGGGCATCTAAGAGTTTCTTGGACTAATCTTTCCTAGAGGGAATGAAATTTTTTTCAAGAATTTTCTTAATTTCTCTATTTTCCAACTCAGCTTGACAATTGGTTTGAGGATGGTATGCAGTGGAAACTTTATGAGTAATACCATACTTAGACATGACTGAAGAGAATGGGTGGTTGCAGAAATGGGTTCCATGATCACTGATTATAGCCCTAGGAATTCCAAATCGAGAAAATATATGCTTTTTCAGAAATCAGATCACAACATGGTGGTCATTGGACTAGGTTTTAATGGATTCAACCCATTTTAAGACATAATAAATATCTAAGAGGATGGAGATGTATCCCTTAGAGTTTGGAAAGGGTCCCATGAAATAAATTACCCAAAAATCAAAGATTTCAATTACTAGAATGGGAGTGAGGGGAATTTGATTCCTTTTGGTAATGGATCCTAATTGCTGACACTGACGACAACTTTTTTAGAATTGGAAGGAATCCTTAGTGAGGTTTGTCTAGTAGAAACCACTTTGGAGGACCTTTGCAGTGGTTTTCTTTGTAGAAAAGTGTCCTCCACATGCCTCTCCATGACAAAATTTTAGAATAGACTCTTGATCAGACTCAGGAATACATATTCTGATGATTTGATCAGGACAGAACATGAAGAGGTATGGATCATCAAAAACATAGTGTTTGACATCGGAATGGAATTTCCTCTTATCTTGGGTCCCCAGGAATTTTGGAATGTCACCTGTCACCAAATGGTTTGCTATGTCAGAATACCAAGGGCTCACTCACTGAATAGAGGTGCTCATCAGGAAATGAATCAGACATAGAGAGGTGGTGTGAGTTGTCTTTTAATTCCATCCTAGAGAGGTGATCAACTACAATATTTTCAACACCCTTTTTATCCTTAATGGTTAAATTGAACTCTTGAAGAAGAAGGACCCACCTCATCAATCTAGCCTTGGCATCTTGTTTTTGGAAAAGGTATTTTAGGGCTAAATGGTCAGTGAAGACAATGATGGGTGATCCTAAGAGATAAGACATGAATTTCTCTAAGGCAAACACAACAGCAAGAAACTCTTTCTCAGTTGTGGTGTAGTTTAATAGTGAATAATTTAAATATTTTCTTGCATAAGAAATGACACATGGAGTTTTCTTACACCGTTTTCCTAAGACTACTCCTACAATGAAGTCACTTGCATCACACATGAGCTCGAAAGGAAGTTTCTAATTTGGAGATTGCATGATAGGTGGAGATATAAGAGTTGACTTGAGTGTAGAAAATGATTCCACACAGCTTTCTATCTATAAAAATGGAGAATATTTTACCAATAGAGCACAAAGTGGTCAAAAAATAGAGCTAAAATTCCTAATGAACCTTCTATAAAAACCAGCATGTCCTAAGAAAGACGTCACTTCTTTAATAGTTTTAGGATAGGGAAGGTGACGAATGATTTCAACCTTCTCTTTATCAACTTCAATCCCTCTACCAGATACCAGATGACCTAGAACAAGTCCTTTCCTTACCATGAAATGTCATTTTTCCCAATTTAGAATGAGATTCTTATCCTCGCACCTTGACAAAACCTTTTCAACATTTATAAGGCATCCCTCAAAAGTATCCCCAAAGATGGAGAAGTCATCCATGAAGACCTATAAAAAATCACCCACCATATCTGAGAATGTTCCTATCATGCACCGATGGAAGGTACCGGGGGCATTACATAACCCAACTGGCAAGCGCTTGAAGGAAAAAGTGCCGAATGGGAAAGTGAAGGTGGTTTTTCCTTGATCCTCTAAGGAGAATTCGATTTGATTATACCTTGAAAATCCATCTAGGAAGTAATAGAATTGATTACTCGCCACTCGCTCGAGGACTTGATCAATAAAGGGTAAGGGGGAATGGTCTTTCTTGGTACAAGAGTTGAGCTTCCTATAGTCAATACAAACTCTCCATCCACTACTGACCTTTGTTGGAAGCATCTCTCCATCCTTATTGGTTATTACTGTGATTCCGGCCTTCTTTGGAACCACATGTATTGGGCTAACCCACTCACTCACAGATATAGGATAGATGATACCATCTTTTAACAATTTCAAAAGTTTTTTTCTCACTACTTCCATGAGATTAGGATTGAGTCGCCTCTGAGGTTGACGACATGGCTTTGACTCGTATTCAGGAATAATTCTATGAGTCCCGATAAGTGGGCTAATCCCTGGAATATCAGATAGGGTCCATCCAATGGATTTCTTGTGTCTCCTAAGGACATCTAGAAGCATCCTCTCATGATCAGCTTCAAGAGAGAAAGAAATGACAACAAGAAAGTATTGATTGTCCCCTAAGAACGCATACTTTAGTGATGAAGGTAAGAATTTAAATTCATGATCAGATTGGTCATGACATTCCAAGAAAGGATGAGACTTTGAATTGAACTTAGTTTCTTTGTTCAGATTTCTTGACAAAATTGGTTCCTTGTGAATAGAATTTTCATCCACTAAATTTTCTAGAGTAGTGTCATGAATGGATGTGGACTCAGTGTTATTGATTTCAACCATGGTATCATTGATTGGTGATTCTAGAAATTCATCAATAGAACTGTCTGAAAGAGATTCAATCCAAGGAGACAAATTTTCCTCATGTGAATAAATAAAATCAATCACTTCTTGACTTTACCATCCTTTAGTAATTCCTGATGATCATTGTGTTCATTATCAACACTACCAATCCTATTAACCTCATGGATCTCTTCATCATCCCCAATTTGAGAGTTTGCATTGTAGCTGTTCAAGTCTAGATTCAGGTTTCCAAATGTGATGTTCATGTTCTCATTTCGGACTGGGATAACATAGTTGATTGTTGAAAAGAAGGGATGACCAAGGATTATTAGGGTTTGCTCCCTTGGACCTAATCTTGGGTGATTGTCCAGAACAATGAAGTCAGCTAGGTAAATGAAATTTTCAACTTTCACCAAAACATCTTTTAAGACCCCCTTTGGAACTCGAACACTACGATCAGCAAGTTGAAGAGTGACAGATGTGGGTTGGAGTTCTTCGAGCCCTAACTGACAATACATGGCATACAGAATGAGGTTCATGTTGGTACCTAGATCACAGAAGGCTTTGACAACTTTGTTCTCTCCTAGTTCAACATTTATGTAAGGGCATCCTGGGTCTTTCAACTTAGGAGGAATGGTCCCTTGAATGGTGGTACTCACATTAGCAGCCAAAAGGACTTGGTTTTTATGTGAAAATTTTCTTTTAAAAGTTCACAAGTCCTTAAGGTACTTTGAGTAGGAAGGTATGGTTTGGATGGCATCGAGAAGTGGAATGTTCAACTTGACTTGTGAGAATATTTCCCTCAACGTTTCACTCAATTCAGGCTTGGTTTTCCCCCTCATGCGTTGAGGAAATGGTGAAGGTTGTTGAGTTATTTGTTGAAGTGTTGTTTCTTTCACATTGTTATCAGTTTCTTCAATTTGATCTTGTGGTTCATTTGAATTTTCATTAGTGTTTGAAGCTTCACATGGTTTATGACTTATTTGTTCAGGTTTTTCAATTGATTTCACACTTCTTTAAACTGTCACAGCCTTTAGTTGTTCATGAGTTGTTTGAGTGAAACTTGTCTCTCCCCTTGATGTTTGTTATGTAATGGCCTGTGTGGGCATGGGTGCCTTTCCAGTTTTGATGGTTTGAAGTTCTTGTTTAATGGATGAGAATTCTTAGTTCATTTTGTCCATTCGTTTTCACTATTGTTCTAGTAGGCTTTGTAGAACAATTTGGGTTGGTGTTTGAGCTGTTGGGTTTATCCTCAGAGGATACTTTGGTTGTTGGATAGGTTGTTGAATTGGTTGTTGATATTCTACATGAGGATGTTGGAATTGGACTGGTTGCGGTTGGAACTGATTATGAGGTTGAAATTTTCGTTGAGGGTATAGGTTGATACATTGTTGTTGTGTTGGTTGTTGATTGTCCTTCCAACGAAATCCTGGATGGTCATTATACCTTGGATTGAAGGTGTTCGTGAATTTTGGATTTTGAAATTTCATTGCATTAACTTCTTATGGTGGTCCTCCTAAAATAACATCCTTGATGGAAGGAAAGGTTGGGCAATTATCAGTCTTGTGGTCATTCTTGTCACAAATTGTACAAACAAGCTCAAAAGTTTGGGTTTTGTGGACCTTCCTAAGATAAATATCCCCAGCTTTCCTCATGAGTGCAGAAAGTTTTTCTCTAAGGTTTTATTCTTCTCCAAGATTTTACATTCCACCAGATTTGTGTGGATTCTCATAGTATGGTGATGTTCCCCATGTTTGGTTCTATTCAGAAAGATTTTCTAGATACTCATAAGCATTATTTGTGGCTTTGTTTTTTAAGGTTCCATTACACATCATATCAATGAATTGTTTTTTTTCTGGGACCCATCCCTTTATAGAAAAATCTCACTTGTTCTGGGATTAAGAAACCATGGTGCGGTACCATGTTTAATGTGTCCTTGAACCTTTCCCATGTTTCATAGAATGTTTCTCCCTCCCTTTCAAAAAAGATTTGTATCCTCTTTTTAAGTGCAATTGATTTGTGATGGGGGAAGTATTTTTTATAAAGTTCTCATTAAAGTTGGTCCCAAGAGTGAATGGATGCTGGTCTAAAATTCTTTAACCAATTTTTGTTCTCAGTCCTTAAGAGAAAAAGGAAAAAGACTCATTTTAGTAGATTCAATTTGATTTGGTGGGCACATGGTTTCGAAAATTTCATTAAATTATTTAACATGAAGGTAAGGCATCTCAGACTCCATCCCATGAAAGGTAGGAAGGTGGTTCATGACATGGGGTTTGAAAACATATTTAGAATATCCTATGTTATCATGCCTAATGCATGAGGGTGCATTGGTCTAAGTTGGTGTGAGGTAGTCATTCATGGTCGGGTCTGCAAGAATTCCCATGTTAGGGTCTTTCCCGTTATTTTGGTTCCCTCCCCGGTTTATTACTTGCTTTTGTGGGAGATTATCCATTGTATCGAACTCAATGTATGAACTTGGAGTATTAGGAAGATTTGGATATAAATGAAATAGACCTATTTTAGTTCTTGACTCCCCAAACCTATGAGTATCCACCCTAACTAATCTTTTTGATTTATCGTGTGTGTAGGAAGACATGCGCCAAAAGAAAAAAAAGAGAGAAAGGGAAAAGATATGAGAAATTAGGGTGAGAATAGATAATTTGGGGAGAGAAAAGAATATTTGTGTCTAAGGTACTTACTTGGGTCACCGAAAACGGTGCCAAAATTTGGTTGCGCACAAATTTACCCTACTGGTAAAACCGGTCATTGAAGTACAAGTAGGGGTCGAATCCACAGGGACCGAAGAAGTAACCTTAAGACACTATGATTTTGTAAAGGATGGGCTATGAAGTAGCCATCTCTGGGTTTCATTTTGGATGGTTTAAAGAAGACTAAGAAACCTAAGTGAGTTAAATTCAAAGAAAATGGGTTGATCTTAGGATTATGCTCGGGGTGGATTGAATGAATTTTACTTATTTAGACAATTTTGGTTTTATTAATTCTTGATGAATCCATTCTTCAAAAATAACACTACATTAATCATTTTCTGGTTTGGTGCTTACTAAACACAATTACTAATCACCTATACACTTAGAGAACCAAATTCATGATCTATCCAAGGTATATGGTCATTTAGTAATTGAATTTAGTTTTCTCAAACATAGTAAAGATGAAGAGTAGAAATAACTAAAGAATGGATGTCTTAAATTAATTATCCAATTAACAACAATTCGTTCATAAAATAACATTAAATACAGCCTTTTCATCCTCCTAATATCAACCCATTAAATGGTTATCCCTCTATTGATATTATACTCTCAATGGTGGGCGGAATATGGCATACAATAATTGGATTGAAAAATTAATACCACGGAAATAACAAGCACTCCTCCGTGTGTGTGAATGAAACTCACACCTATGTGTGAACTAATTCACAACAACACAGAGATATCACTGTGCTTTGTGATAATAAAGTTTTAATAAATGAAATGTAAAATATATAAGAGAATTTTTTTTATTAAGAACATAAATATACAACAAAATAATCTTACATGGAAATGGAAAACATTACAAAGGAAATTTGGAAGCATAACCTTACAATGAAACAAGCAACAAAAGATGATAAGAAAAATATCCACCACCATTCCAT
The DNA here is from genome assembly GCA_963277665.1 of Viscum album. Taxonomy (NCBI): domain Eukaryota; kingdom Viridiplantae; phylum Streptophyta; class Magnoliopsida; order Santalales; family Viscaceae; genus Viscum; species Viscum album. Next base: position 384,751,344 of record OY728120.1, on the reverse strand, counting down.
TCACCACTCCCTCCTTATATAGGAATATTAGGAGCCTTAGGTCCATCCCCCAATAATTAATTCACCCCCCAACAATTAATATAGTCAAAAGGAGAGTGAATAATCAAAAGGAAATTTACGTTTCGAAGTTGACCTAGAAAACTGTCCAGATTCGTCCACCATATTGACGTGTGAATTCGTAATTGAAGAAGGCCGAATCCAGAGGGGTTGTAGAAGAGAAATAGCTTCCTACAGCTGTTATCTATGATCTGTAAAACTTTAATGAATATTGGCTCATCCGTTTGGAAGTTATAGTCGAAATGGTGGGACGGATTTCTGTGTATTAATGTCGGGTCCACCATTTAAATCTCAACTTCAGATCCCTTTATCATCATGAAAACATCAGATTTAGCTCTGACCACAGTTGAATAAAATGATCCTAATTTTTTTATATTTCTACTGTATAAATTTTAGCTTCATTTGGATTAGTTTGTGGGCCCCACATTTGTTTGATGGGCTTTAGGCCCATTTTGCTTTTTCCAGCAAGTTTCTGCCTTCAGGTGAAAAAATCTCAATCTTCACTTGTGGCTCATCCATCAGACCTAAAAGAAAAAATGTTCCAAATAAAGTGTTGAATCATATACCAAAATAACAAAATAAAATTATGAATATTGTAATTTACACAAGCAAATTATTGAGTGGGCCCAAATTGTCACTTTAATCATGAATTGCACAATGATGGAAAATGAAGTTCAATTTCTGAATTGGACTAAAATTGATGTTTATGAACTTTTAAACACATTAATATTAAGATCATAACAATGAATATTATCCAATTTCAGTGACTAATCAGAAGTCATGAAACCTCAAACTATACCTATATGTAAGTGGGAAAAGAATACATTGTACTTTGCCACTAAACACCCATATACTCTAATGAAGAATGATTATATTTGGGTCATTTTTTATTAACTTACTAGGAATACAAATTTTTATCTTTTAATGGAAGAACATCCCCCATGCACGTTACTAGGCTATATATCAATAATAACATGATACCTTATGGGGAACCTCATTTAATTATATCTATTCCTGATCCTCAATTCACATAAAAAATTATCGACGATTCTTACAAATTATCATAACACCCAATTACATTTATGAACTTCCTATCATTAAAAAGATGTCAAGAAGTAGAAAAGGATAATTTAGATTCTAGAAACATGATGACTCAAATTATATTTAATTTAGAGGAGTGTGGGACTAATATCTATATTTTGTGGAATCATATCAATGATGTAGAAAGAAGATGAAAAATATATGATGATAATCAAAGGAATGGCATGAAATTTCAACTGGGGGATCATGTATTCTTAATGGTTTCACCATATAATGGAGTTGTCTGATTTGGTAAAAATGGGATTTTATAAACTAGGTACATTGAGTCTTTTAAAATTATAGTGGTAATTTGTGTTATAGCATACCGATTGGATATACCACCCAAATGTTTTAAATTATATAACATCTTACATGTTACATTATTGGGGAAATACCTGATGGATATAAGGAATATACTACCATATGATGGAATATAAATGGAACATGACATGTATTATAATGAGGATATTGACCATAGTCTTTCCATAGAAGACTATGTATTGTAGAATCAGACAAATCTGTTGGTGTAAGTATTTTGAATAAATCACAAATTAGAAGAGGAAAATTATGATCTTGAAGAAGTTATAGGCAATGAAAACCCAAATTTTTTTAAAATAATATATGTATCAAATTTCGAGCATTAAATTATTTAATGGTAGAGAATGTAATACCTGAGGCTGTACTATACCATGTAAACATAACAATCAAAAACAATTATAGCATAAACACTCTAAAGATATTTTATTCATCAATTTATTATAATTTAATATTATAATTATATTTTAATAAAATAAATTAATATTTTTATTTATATTGTTAACATTATATTAATATTTTTTTGTAAATAGATGATTTTAGGTAAATAGTGAAAAATACAGTTTTTATCAATAATGTATTTTTTATCACATTATTATTACATGAGAATGAAAAATACATTTATAAAACCTTTTAATTGTTCAAATATGTGTTTAAGGAGTGAAAATAGTTATTTTTTAACACTATTTATAATTTATGAAACCTATTTGTAACATTTTATTATCATAGTTAATATTTTCTATTAAATTAATCTCTTTTTGGTATTTCGTTTATAAAATATACTCTATGGAAAATATCAGTTTTGGATTCCTATGAAAGCCAACATAATTTTATTTCAATTATAATTATAAAATAAATAACATAAAATTAAAATATATTTTTAATTTTATAAAAAACGTAAATTTTACTCCTAAAAATATTTTTTTTATAAAAACATGGTTTTGAACATTATATGTACTAATGTTTAAGATGATAATTTTACAAATAGAAATTTTATATTTAAAAATGTATTTTATAATGGGAAGGAATAGGTGAAAATCATTTATGTCCTATTTTTCTACATTAAAAGTAAACCACTGTGGTAAAAACTAGTTACTACTTTAAAACCAAAAATGGTAAATTATAAAATTATATGAGTAAATGACATAAAAAGTGTTTCAAAAATCAATTAGAATGAATGGTTTTGTTATGATTGAACTTATATAATCAACCAAAAAATTAGTTTCTATTTTTGGATCCACAAGATATGTGAAACATGTTACCTCTTTCTATTAAGACAAAATATTTTCAGAAACACTATTTTCACAACATCTAAAGGGGGTCTCTCACTACACCTTCATTACTAAACAAAAATTTTATTTATTTATAACAAAATTATAAATTTTCATCCCATTTAATCTTATTTAAGTCTCTTAATATTTGTGTTTCCAAATAACTTTTTACACCAACCATTTCTATGGATCCCTCAAAGGGAATGGCTGAGTCCTCAATGTGAAAAATAATTTTATCTAATGTATTTCCTTTTCTATAATTAGTTTCAAAATAATTTTTCTCATTAATATAAAATAAAATAAGTATTATTTTTATATTTTATACTATTATAGAAATAGAATAACTATTTAACACCTTTTCGCTTTTCCCATAAGGAAAAAATGACACTTGTTTGTGTACAAACTATATCATCCATGAAGTGTCATATTTAATTTTCCTTAACAAACTTACATAGATGGTCCCATTTTTCGAGTTAACTAATATGTATAATATTTATAACAAATTATTTTAAATAAATTATAAATCATATTATATATTTCATCTATTTTATTGAAAATCAAATCATCAGCAATGTGTACGTGCAAACTACCACCACCGTGCAATAATAAATTTCCCTTTTTTCATTACATCACTTTATGATTCTGATGATCATGAGAATGAGTTTAATTTATTAATATTATATTTATGAAATTATTATGTTTTTAATGAAAAATTTAAAACCTATTAACAATATGAAGAGAAAATAATTGTGATAATTTCAACATTTCAAAACAGTGTTCTAAGTATTAAAAAATGATCTCTTCATACTATGTTATAAATTAGTATATTTCATATTCTCTATATATTTATATCACACTAATAAACACAAAATAATGTAATTATACTTAAATTATGTTGACATTACAATTACATCACTTTACAGACATCCATTAATTATGGAACGTTTTTATTTGGGTCTGTTTAACCGCCAATTAGAAAAAATGAAATAAATTTTTGTCATGGATTTATATTGGAATATAAATTCAATTAAAATATGATATTAATATAAATATTTATTTTATTTTATTTTTTGAATGGTAACATTAATATTAATCTCATCTGTTTCGATAAAAATGTATGTTTTTTTTAACAATCACTGAAATATGCTCACCTTCAACTACATATTTAAGAATCTTAACCAAAACTACCCTTGAAAAAAATTATATCATTATATATAATTATAAATTATCAACTATAGTACATTTTATGATACAATAATAGTAAAAATGTTGAAAATAATGAATAAAAAAATATATATTATGAAACTAGTTTTGAACGATCCAGACTACTCTCACACGATATCCAAAATTGATAATAACTAACTAACATAACTATAGAGAATAAATATAAATGTTTCTTAAAAAATGTTATAGAAATTAAAATAGTTTATAAATAGGTGATTAATATAGATATTGTTTAAAATAGTAAACTCACATGCTTTAGATGATGTCAGGAACTAAGGTAAGGGTTTGGGCTAACATACTATTTTCCATTTAGATTTAAACTTTTTTAACTCTACTATTCAATGTTTGATGTATTGTAACTAATGAATAACTTTTATATTATTTCATATCTTCTATAGGGTTCAAAATTTCTTCAACATAACCACATTATCAAATTATTCTTACCTCAAATATTTTGTTACTTTTAAGGGTTTCTTATCTATAATTTTAACTACATTGAGTCATATTTATTATTATAGAACATTTTTATATGGTGTATCCATAAACTCATTCATATTTTGTATCAAGATACTCTAATAATTTATTGTATTTAATGTACGATTTTAAATTATATCCTTTATGGGGTTTTGTTTCAAAATTTTCTATTTTTTTAAGAGACTTTTCATCTAAAATTACTTTTTATGAGACATGTTTTGTATCATGCACCTAATTTCAATTATATAAGTTATATACTAACTATTATTCCTATTATATAATGAATTTTTTTTTATGTTCAATTAAGTGATCTATATTTGAAATGGGGATTAATTGATATGTTACCCAAACCATCATAATTCCAAAAAATCCAAAATTTTGGAAAGTAATGTGTATGCGGTTCTATTTGGAATTACACAATTTTCTAGATATTTAATATTGGATATTAGTTTTTATCGATACAACTTGTGGTAATCACCCTAAAAAATTATGGTTTTGTATCAATTCAAACATTACATGATAAAAAATGAGAGTTCTTAAGACCGAATAATTGAATTGAAATTCACAGGGGATATGCTTTAGACAATTTACACGATATTTAAAAACTAAAATGATAAATTTTCCATCCATTTATTTATCCTCCAATAATTATAAACTATTGAAATAAATTATTAACTTCTATTAATAACCCAACACTTTCAATGTACCTTCAACACTACCTTATCTTAATATCATTAATAAGGGTACTTACTATTATATTGAGAATAAACCATAGTTTCTATGATTATTTTGGGAGATTCACCTAGATATCCACAATATAATATTTCTTTGGGAAATATTTTCTTTCTAACTTCCTTTATATGGATTGTATTTTTTTATTTATCCTGGATTATGTTATAGGTTCCTTAGATAATGATATGAAATGAATTCTTAACACATACGATGAATGAATTGGACATAATTTGAGATGGGTGGGTCTTGGTAGATAATACACCTCAATTAATCTATAGGTATCATGAGATAAACTATCTATTGTATTGAGATATTCATTACCTACTTATGTATGATATCTTGGAAAAATAACTTTAATATATGTTTATAATTTAGTGAATTTTTCATTAAATCAATATCAGATCATTTATTGTTATCTATGTTTTTATTTATTGAAATTGATATAGTATTCTCATAATTTTATATGATTATGGAATAAATATGTTCATTTATTTTTTCCAAAACAATTTCAGCCTTGTTTATTTTATTATATCATATAACTTTCCATACTAATAACTTAGAAATTGAGCTCACCCTTATTTTGAATTATTTCATTAAGAATCCTAGAAGTGAACTATGTGTACTTTTCAAGGATATTATAGATGAAATAATAATGTGATGATGGTTTTTTATGATGTATCTTATGTTCTAAAGTGTAATGTGAAAAATATATAAGTGTCTATTATTCCAAGAAAAATAAATTTTTGCATCCTTTGGTAACTCTTTTATTATGAGATAATAATGTAATATAACTACCATATCTAGGTTTCTGGAGATTATGTTGTTACATCTCTCAAGAAAAGTGAACTAATAATTTTATAATTCCCTAAAAATATTAATTTTACCACAAGTTACCTCATTCGATATATCAAATTTTAAATGATACACTATTAATTTTATTATACTTTCCTAGATATGATTGTATATACTATTAAATAATCAACGCCATATTATTCATTATCATATCATTTATTTTTCCAAAATTAATGATATTCAACATTTTTGTATTCTTTTGGTAGAGTAATAATCATTTTTCAATCATGTTCCAAATTATGAGTTTGTAATTTATATATTGAATCTCATAAAAATTATAAAAAACCTCTAAAACAAACTACCCTATAATATATAAAAGTTGTTTATGATTTAAATTTGTCATCAATGACTCAGCAAAAACCAAAGTAAGCTATACTAATTTTTTATTACTTTTAATGACATTTTTAACACTATCTTAAAATAGAATGGATTCCAACTAGAATTTAATTAATTACTTAAAAAAATTCATTAGAAAATTCATGTTTCATTTCCCCATCAATTTCATTATTCTATAGAAAAATAAGCATCAGGAAGACTAAAACATAATTCAACACTAGAAAGTATTAACACACAACATAAGGCCAAACCATTTTTTACATTGGTGAAAAATCCATTTCATAAAAAGTATTAGTATCAAATCTATGTATAAGAAACTATTTCTAGTAGATAAAGTCATTAAAATACTATTTACTAATGAATAAACAGTAAAACACCATATGAATTATTTAATCCTTATGGGAGTTATATTTACAAATGCATGATTTCAAACTAGTATAAGTCGTGATGATGATGATGTTAATATAACACACCTTGAATTTCTTAACAATACCGTTTTTACCTAGAAAACCACGGTAACTTGATGTTAAACATATTGTGGTTTGATAAACCTATTTATTATATACATTTAAATTTTTTAAAAATCTTATCTCAACCCCTAAAAACCAAAATGATATACCATAACAAACCCATACCATTTGGGACATCTTAGAAACATCATATTGGCTAGGGATGATTTGAGATTCTACCGACCTTATTTGACATCCCGCAAACACCAAATTCTGAATATTAATGTTATGGGCCGTACTAAATTTAAGGGGATGATTTTCCCTTACATACCAACTATCAATAATAGAAATATATGAAAAAATATACAACCATGATCAGAAAATAAAAATATGAACACAATTTAATTAATAATAAAATGCAATTAGTGTGTAGCTACTAACCACAATATAAAGGCTAAAGAACTAAAATACCCCCAATGAATGAAATTTTTCCCCCATGGAATATTACTATGTTCCACATGATCATTTCCTCCAGGATCTATGTTCATTCCTAGTACATAACCTCAACGTATCATGCCTGAATATAAGAGGTCACTCATTACCTATAATGTAAGGAAAAATGATTTTATAGACACCAAATTTAATATGAAGGGGGTATTTATATCCACTCAGTAGGAAATGTATTAGAGGATTACAATTAGTGATACAAACAAAATTGTTTCATTACATTTTATATAAGATAAAATAGATGTGTAATATTATATATAAATCATGTTAACCATGTAAGAAACTCATTCAAAAATTCATTTTTTATTTTATTTATATGATTTAGAAGAAATATTCCATGATAAAACTCACACACCCATAAAAAGAACTCATACCCATTGATTCATCCCCTACTAAAGAATAACTACATATGAACAAACAAAATCTAAGGTGGAAACCCATTCCACCTAAACTAATCCTTTTATTGGTTATGCAACCTAGTGTACATTATAAATAGAATTGAAACCCAAGACCATACTAAAAAGGCCTTTCTCAATGCATATCATTTACACACACCATATATGGTTTATTCCATGATTTCTCATGCTAAAGCTAGAAGTACGTCATTTAAAAAAATCAAATTTAAAAATAAAAATGAAAAAATAGGTTCTTTTCCAATCATTATTACATAAATCATTTAGTGGATATTACACTATGAATTTTAAACAAACAATTAACATTTATGTTCTTGGAAAAAGGAGAGTGATAAAGATGTCACATACCTTGACCATTTTTTTCTATAAAAAACTATAGTGAGTTCCTCCATAGGAAGTGAGAATAACCAAGATTCTATAGGGGACCTGTAGGTTCAAAATTCATAATCATCATTGGACTAATGTAGGGTTTTAGAGTAATTTAGGAAAAATTGTATTAATAAATCCCTCAAAATAGTCACACACAGTTACCCATAAAGGTTCATGATTTACTCATTATTCGATGGTTGTTTTTTCCATTTTAAACATGCTAACTATCGACACCATGTATTAGGATGATTTATGGAGCATTCTCCCAAACTATTTTGGAGAGATAACTCTATGATATCCTCACATAGTCACTATAGTGAGGGAAATGATATAGTAAAATATGTCATACCATTTCAACATTCCAACACAACATTAGTTTTCTATTCCCCCAAAACACCATGACCACCCAGAAAGATTTGGAGTTATTACTATTTCCCAAAAGAATACTCCCAAGGAATAATGAATTTTGAGAATCCTAGTTTTATAGAACGGTGGCATGGTTCCACCATGCCTTCTCACTACACCCTTGAACTAACATGAAAAAACTCACATTAAAAACTAAAACCTCCACCAATTTACCAGCATGGCATGGTGGAGCCTTATTTCCCCAAAATCAAGTCAAATTGTCCACCCATAAAATATTCCATGAAACTGACCTGAGACATGATGGAAAAAATAATAATTCCAAAGGTTGTGTGGGTCACACATAAATAAGGAATACATAGTGGTAGAGACCCCTTAAAAAATAAGATAGTTAAAAAGATTATAAAAACTAAAAAACATTGGAAAGATAGTAAGGAATAATTTCAACACCTCAGTGATAATATATAGATTATACTATACAAAAAATACCCAACTAATGGATAAAATGGGGATTTAGAAGATAAACCTTTACCCAAATTAAAATAAATTTAAAAAACATCATTAAAAGGAAATAAAAGAATAATTTTTTTTCTTAACACCATAAAGGTGTATAATATATGATTAAAATTTCAGTTTCCAGAAAACCATAGATGAAAATATCATTAATGTGGGATTAAATGATAATAATGAAGTGATGGGAATGCTTTATATAATTACATGAAATTGATTAAATTAAAATATATTTTGAAAGGGAAGAAATAAATATTAATATTTCAAAAATATTTAATGATCATTGAAATAAATGAATTATGAATGTGGTTTATAAAATATATAAAATCATATGTGGTATATAGAATAGTCCCAAAACAAGCAGAAAATATAAATTTATATATTTGATACTGATAAATGTGACTCAATTTTAGCCATCCAAAACATAAAAAATCAAAGAGAAATATTAACTACTTATATACCTAAGGAACATTGAGGTTTTTAGTTTTAAATAATTAGAAGAAACACTATCATATTATTACCCATGTCTTTAAGAGATTATTTTTTTCCTTTTTATATATCTTTTCATATCCCGCCTTAATTTTTCAATATCTCCCATAAAATTATTCACACATGTAATCAATCTAGTACTAATTAATTTAAAATTATTCTTAATAAACTATTTAAATGGAAATCATAAGAAATGATAAATCAATCACCCTGTAAGGGTAAAAATAATCATAAAAAATTGAATTAAATAAGTGAGCATAAGATGAGAATACGATCATGATGGAATAATCAATGTTCATAGACATAAAACACTTCCTAACCATGAAATCCTAGATCATTAAATATGTGACCAGGAATTTTTAATGTCTCAGATTATTTGTGTATTATTTTTAAATATTATATGGAATTATTTCGAGATCATACCATTTAACGGCGTGCGATTATATGGCTCGGAGTGACTGGAATAAATGCCTGAATTAATTTAAACTTTAAATAGCGTGCACGAGAAATTTTCATGAAAAAAGTGGAATAACTTTTAAATGGGTGCTTGGATTTGAAATCTGAGGGCACCATTGGGTTTAGAGTAGCGACTTTACCTTAGGCAGGGCCTAAAATTGACTAGCGCAGGTCGGCTAAAAAAGTTAGTTCTTAGGAATTTTAGAGGAAACATTTTAGAAGAAATAAAATAAATAAATAAATAATTTAATTTATTTTAAAATGTTTTCATAACGCAATGACTTTTATTTTCTATAAATGAGAAAGATCCCAGGGTTAGACTCATAACCATAGAGTTTACCCCTAGAATCTTCTGGAGCTTTGGAGAGGAGCCAACCTTGTAGGATTTTTGAAGAACGACGATGAACAACAATGCGTGGATCATTGTACTCCGTGATCGAATCCCAACCAATGAAAAATCTACATCTTCATCAACCACTGAGGTATGGGTTTGTTATTTAAATTCTTCTTCCATGTTCTTGGATTTAACAATGATCGCAGATCAACCCACGAACAGGTTGATCTGAATATTCGTATGTTTTTGCGGGAGGGTTTTTATTGGGTTAATCTCAAAAAATTATTCCATGTTAGAATATTGTTTTAATTATGCTCCATTTGATACTACTAACAGGAGTGGATCAATGCCGTGATGAATTATGGTGGAGGTTTGTTCCTTGATTTTCTTTTGGATTTCTTTCCCCTTTATTTTTCTCCTGTGTTCTTCACGTTCTTCATGGGGTGATGAACAATGGATCATTGTGCATCTGTTCTGTGACGCAACGATTCCAAATTTGAGATCCAACATCGTGATGAACTAGTAGATATGCGACGACGATGGCGGCAGATGAATCGACACAGTTTGGTATTTCTCGTTCTTTGAGAGTTCTTTGTGCGGGTGAATCAGAACACATTATTGGGGTCGATTGGAGGCCCGAAACTGGTGGAATCGAATTGACGGTGATCAGGAAACCTCAACCCTTCAATTTCGTGATGATCAGGTGGCCTGATTGAGGATCAGAAGAGCCCTAAGGCACAATGATTAAGAACGTTGGTTTTGGAATTTTTGAAGAACATGGCATGTATCCCGAAGACCACACCATGTGGTACCAGTATCAGTGGCTATGGTTTCGAGTTTCAGACAGGTTTCACTCGTCGTGTGACCCCATTCACACAGTGTGTTGGACCTTTCTTGAAGGTCATCATGTATTCTGGGAAGTACACTGACATGGGATGGACTACACGGCTTTGTAACATGGCGTGTAGATCCTACGTGGCATGGAAGAGGAGACTACACGGGACTCGGCATGTATCCAAGGGATACAAGGACACGAGGTGGAGTACATAACCATGTACTCGACCACACAACCTGAAAAGGCTAGTAATGCGGGTCACCCCGTGTGCCGGTTACACGGGTTGGCGTACAAGGTTTAAGACCTTGTACGGGCACATGGCCATTGTACATGGAGCGGACCCCAGATACTTTGACACAATGTGTGATACTTTCTACACACTATGTAGTTTCATTTTACATGACAAACATGGCGACACAGGCCATTGTATACGGGCATTACTCGGCGTCAGAAGACACAACGTGTGACAAAACTACATACTATGTACTTTTCAGTACATGGATTGATCTTCTTGTCCACCGTATCTTGGACATGTTTCATTTGGGTTAGTTCCCCCTTTTCTCATTCTCATGAAGGTCAGGTATCATTTCCTTCTACAGGAGTACGATCCATTTAGTAGGACTTTCCGAGATAGAGTCACGTATCCCTCCGAGAGTCCTAGAGAGAGATCCTCTATCTATTCTTGACCCAAGGTAGAGTCAGGTATCGACATTAATACTTCCAAAGGGCACCGGTCCTCTACCTAGCAGGTGAATCTGGATGAGTCACAATATTCTACAAGGCCCTGGTAGTGATCCTCATCTGTTTATCGTGATCTTTCCCCACTCAGGAGTGGGTTCTCCCAGAATGAGTGTATCTATCTCTTGTAACTTTTTCTAATGGAAAACACTTCTCGAACAGACATCATCAGAGCTACCAGACTCATGGAGTGAGTTCTCCCAGACGAGTGCTTCATGAAATCTCAAACTGAATCCCTAGAGGGGGAATGAAATTGTGTGACTTGTCTCTAGACTACGGGTTTGGGTTTTGAGTATATCTGGTTTTTGTTCACTTATTATATGTTCAGTAGACATATAATGTGTAGAGATTACTGAAACTTTTCTTCTTTATTGATATGTGGTTTTCGGGGTCCTCTACTGAGTGTTGTTATACTCACTCCTACATGGGATTTTCCGACACATGTCATGTCTTGTGCAGACGAGCAGCCTTTTGACAGAGTCCAGGGCTGACTAGGACAGGACCGAGACATCTGAGTTCCCTATAGGCTGAGATGTTCCTTATGTTATGAGCAGTATTCCAAGTACCTCTTTGTGTTTACAGTTTTGACTTTGTAGTTTTCAGACTCTTGTTTTTGGTGGGCTTGTATTCTAGCCCAGTTTACTTTCAGTTCCATACTTTTCGTTGTACTTTTTTTGTTGGGTTTAGTTGTGTGCATGCATTCTGTTACTTAGTGGTTCTTTTACATTTCAAAATTTGTGGGATCAGAGATGTGTGCATGTGTATAGGTACTTAGGCAATGCCTCCTATGTTAGTAATATGCCTACTCAGTGATATTCACTAGACCCTAACCTATTGGAGGCAGGCTTAGGGAGTCACAGCGCGGGCCCCATTGGGTTGAGTTGTGACAGAGTGGTATCAGAGGTGGTCGGTTCTACCGTAGGACTAAGGGTCTATGAGATTGGTTTGGGGAAATAGTGTTAAGTGTATAGAGCTCTACATTATAGCTAAAGACTCCAGTTTGGTGTGGCCAACGAATGTATCCATACACTAGGACTCTGATAACATGCTTTTCAACTCGGTACATAAAAACACTAGTTGGGGGAAATAAGAAAACGGTACATGCATCATATAGTAGTGGGTTGTGTTTTTCTATGTCCTTTGTGTCAGCTATCCAGATATTATCTTTGACCATGGTACATCTTGTTCCTTACATGATACATCCCCAATGCACACCCGGTAGGATTAAGTAGCGCGTTCACGAGGATGACCCCCTTAAGGACGAGGCTTCGATACATGGACCATTTCTGCAGGCGTTACCTCCAGGTGGTGTACATGCTATACCTCCACTAGTGGAGTAGCCTTTGGTACCTACAGTTCTGACAGACGAGGGGCGCAGGTTGAGCATGCTCCATGAGTTTTATTAATAGAGACCCCTTGGGTTTCGAGGCGGGCCCGACCCTCAGGCGGCGGAGGACTTGCTTGAGGCGGTGACCAAAGTATTCCATATTGTGAGGACACTAGTAGACCAGATGATGATCCTAGGAGCAAGCCTTATTCAGTGTTTGGTGGGAAGATGGTGGAGGGTGACCACATAGACTCACAATGAGGAGACTATTTAATGGACGGAGTTTTAGCGACTCTTTAGGGAGTAGTTCTCTCCGGTTATGCTGAGAGCAGTGCGCATCCAAGAGCCTATTTAGCCCCAACAAGGCAGTTTAACGGTAGACAACTATTCATCAAGGTTCACCATCCTCACCAGGTACTCGATGGATATGGTCAGGTATTAGTACTTCAGAGCTCGGACCTTCGAGTGAGGTCTACGATGAGACATTTGAGCTAGTGTCATCCCGCATTTCATTTCAACTTATTCTATAGTTATCAAGAGAGCCTTGGTGATCGAGAGATTCTTGGCTAAGTAGAGATAGCCGACAACAATTAGCAGTAGGCACACAGGTGCGAAGACCTTGAAATTAGGGAGCCGACATCAGGCACAAGGATCGGGATTTGGAAGACGTCATATGAGGACCCAGGATAGGGGGTCAATAGTCTAGAGCTCTTCGTCTTGATCCAGTCAGCCTAGGGAGAGGCGATGCTACTTGTGCGACGGTAGGGGAGATCTCACTAAATATTGTCCGACCCGTCGAGCTGCTGATATGGTGGTGGTGGATGGACCACTGAGGTAGAGGTAGAGAGTGGATCAGACAGACCCACCAGGCGGAGGACATTGGAAGAGGAGTAGGGAGAGCTACATGTGGTGGTAGGCACCTCGATCTACTTCCACCACCAACCCCATGTGCTCCACACTAGGCTCAGGGAGCTTGGGGATTGCGGTAGGGCCAACTACATGAGGTCGAGGCATACGACCCAGGGACTCCAGGGATGATCTGATATACGATCTGTGTCTTCTCTACCTTAGCTGCCATACATATAGACACAGGTTCTTGTCATTCCTTCCTCACCACATGTCTTGTATGAAACCTTGAGATTCTGGTAGATCCATTGACTCGATCCTTACACATGGATACTCCTACAGGAGGATAATCGATGATCACACACTTTTGCAGACATTGTGATCTTACCCTTGGAGGTGAGAGTTTCGGTTGGAACTTCTTGGTGACAGCGTCGAGGCCTTACAACGTCATTCTCGGTATGGATTGGTTATCCTAGGTCCATGCCCAGATTGACTGCTTTAGGTGAGGAGTGCGGTGTGTTCGCAGTGATGAGAGGAGGTTTTCCCTTTTTGGTGAAAGGGAGACTCAGGCAGAATAGATTGAGATCATTCATAGAAGGGGACAACCAATCACTCATGAGTTGGATAGCCTTACCCTTAGATAAGTAGATGTTGTGAGCTTCGAGTTCACAGTAGTAGTGGAAGTGTAAGAGGACGTCATTTCCGAAGATGTTCCAGGACTACCTCCCCACTGGGAAATCGACTTATCCATCGACTTTTACCCCATGAAGCACTGATTTCCTCACCAATATATTGGATGGCTCCCGTAGAGATTCTCAAGATGAGGGTTCTATTGGAAGATTTTCAAAGCAATGGTTTCATGAGACCTAGTGTTTTACCCGGGGTGACCCTAGTTTTGTTTTCCAATAAGGCATATTGGATTTTGAGGTTGTGTGTGGATTACCGGAGCCTAAATTAGGTAACTGTGAAGATTAAGTATCCACTACCTTGGATCGATGACCTCTTTCATCAGCTATGTCGGGCATAGTGGTTCTCGAAGGATGACCATTGATTAGCTTTCCACCAGTTATGAGTAAAGGATGAGGATATACCCAAGATGGCCTTCAGATACCGCTACAGTCACTATGAGTACTTGGTGATGCCTTTTGGTGTAACGAACACCCCCACAGTGTTCATGGGACTTATGAACCAGATATTCCAGCCATACCTGGACTGGTTCAAAGTGGTCTTCATCAATGGAATACTTGTGTACTAGGTGTCAGAGGTGGAGCATGCGAGACACCTGCGGATGGTTATGGATGTACTCCTAGAGAACCAACATTATGGGAAGCTCATGAAGTGCCAATTATGGATTCAGGAGTTCCACTTTCTAGGACAAGTCATATCAGCAGATGGAGTAGCTGTGGACCCAGCCAAGGTGGAGGCAGTTTTAGAATGGGATCCACCTCATAGCGTGATGGAGGTTTGTGGCTTCCTTGGGTTGGTAGGATATTACCAGAGATTCATTACATATTTCTACCGAATATCAACACTAATGATAGCCTTGAACAGTAAAGGGAAACCCTTTATGTGGATGGATAGGTGCCAGCAGGCTTTCAAGCATTTGAGGTAGAGTTTGATGAGCGCCCTAATATTGAGATTACTGGAGGATGGTGTCGAGTACGTAGATTTTTGGGATGTATCAGGGAATGGGAATGGTTGTGTCATGATGTAGAGACATGAAGTGATTGCTTATGGTTCACGTCAGCTTAGGCTAGATGAGCAGAACTATGCGACCCATGATCTTGAGTTGGTAGCGGTAGTCTTCAAAATGAAGATGTGGTGACACTACCTTATGGGCGAGCGGTTCATCGTCTACTCTGACCAAAACAGCCTCAAGTACATTTTCGTGCAGAAGGATCTAAATCTGAGATAGAGGCATTGGCAAGAGTTTCTCCAGTACTATGATTTCATCATCACATATACTTTTGGTAAGGGAAACAAGGTGGTAGATTCTCTTTGCAGGAGGTTGAGCTCGCAACTATTGAGTGAGGATATGGAGCAGTTAGCCCTGTTGCAGTTATCCTTTGTGGATAGAAAGGATAAAACATACCTATAGTCTATGGTTGTCACCCCTCCACCCTTATATCATGTTAGGAAGGCTTAGCTTGGGGATTCCAACTTTGAGGCTTTACGTGCTCAGTTATCCACAGGACATGCTCTTGATGGATATTCGCAATATGAGTAGAACATACTTCTTTTCAGAGAATGTGCTATTGTACCAGTGTAATTGTAGGAGGAGGACCTGATGGAGTTTCATACATCCCCCTTGGTGGTACATCCTAGAGTGGCGAATATGTACAAGGATCTCCGACGACAGTTCTGGTGGTTAGGAATGAAGAAGGCAGTAACAGAGTTCATTTCTCGATGCCTTACGTGCCAACATGTGAAGGATAAGCACTGGGTTCCAGCGGGATTAGCTCACCCCTAGAAGTTCCAGAGTGGATGTGGGATGGAATATCGATGGACTTCATTAAGATCTATCCACGGACGTCCAAGGGGCATGATTCCAAATGGGTGATTGTTGACCGACTCACCAAGTTGTCCCACTTCCTATCTATTAGAGAGAATATTTATGTAGAGAGATTGGTATGACTCTACATGCAAGATATAGTTTGGATTCATGGTGTCCCTTCAACGATAGACTCATACCGCAATGCCCACTTCACATTCCGATTAAGGAAGGGATTGCAGGAGGATTTTGGGACTCATCTATTCTTGAGCACCATGTTCCATCCCCAAACCGATGGCTCAATGGAGAGGACCATTTTTCTTCTGAAGGTAATGTTTCAGGCCTATATATTGGACTTTGTTCACAGTTGGGAGGACCACCTGCCCTAGGTGAAGTTTTCATACAATAACAGCTACCACTCTTCCATTGGTATGACACCTTTTGAGGATTTATCTAGGAGACCCTACCGGTCACCGATCTGCTGGACCAATCCCATAGAGTCAGCACTCAGGGGTCCATAGTTGGTGTGAGCTACCATCGAGAAGGTTCATATCATCCGGGAGTGGATGAGGACTACACAGAGCCGAAAGAAGTCTTATGCTGATTGGCATCATAGGCCTCAAGAGTTTGATGAAGGAGACCATGTCTTACTTAGGGTCTCACATCAGTGAGGGTTACAACGATTTGGCTGAGGGGTTAATCTAACTTCTAGGTCCATCCAACCTTTTTAGATACTGCGTAGAGCTGGCGATGTGCCATACTGCCTAGCTCCACCACCACAGTTGCACCAGGTACATGATGTCTTCCACGTGTCGCAGTTGAGGAGGTACATGCATGACCCATTGCACATCATCAATTAGGGTGAGATGGATATTTAGGATTGAGAAACCTTTGCTGAGTACCTAGTGGAGATCAAGGATCGGATGGAGAATATCCTTCATGGATGATAGATTCAATTGTTGGGCATCCAGTGGACACACGAGAATCTTCAGGAGATATTGTGGGAGATGGAGGCTCAGATCTGTGCCCAGTACCTATATATTTTTGAGTGGCCTTTTATTTTGGCTTTCCTGGACATAAATCCCTAAGGTTAAGAGAACGTAATGTCTCATATTTTCTGTGTATTAATTTTAAATATTATATGGAATTATTTCAAAACTATACTTTTTGACGGTGTGCGATACCGAGGCCCATAGTGCCCGGACTAAATGTTTAAATTAATTTAAACTTTGAACAACATATGTGAGTGGTTTTCCTAAGAAAGTGAAATAACTTTTAAATGGGTTCCCAAATCAGAAATATGAGGGCACCGTTGGATTCAGAGCAACAACTTTACCTTTGGTGGGGCCTAAAATCGACCGACGCGGGTCGGCTGCAAAAGTTATTTTTTTTGTGTTTTAGAGGAAACATTTTAGAAGAAATAAAATAAATTAATAATTTATTTTATTTTAAAATGATTCTAAAACACAATGATGCTTATTTTTATATAAATGAGAAGGTTCCCAGGGTTAGACTCATAACCCTGGAGTTTTCCCCTAGAATCCTCTGGAGCTTTGGAGAGGATCCAACCTTAATGATTTTTGAATAATGCCGAGGAATGATGACGCATGGATAGTTGCGCTACGAAATCGAATCCCGATCGATGACTGATCACCCTCTTCATCGACGAATGAGTTAGGGGTTCATTATTCCAATTCCTATTCCCTGTTCTTGGATTTAATGATGGAAACAGATCAAACCACGAACAGGTTAGTCCACAGATTTGTAATTTTTTGTAGGAGGGGTTTTATTGGGTTGATCTCAGGATATTAGTCCATGTTAGATTATTGTTTTGATTCTGATCCATTTTATCCTACTAATGGGAGAGGATTAATGCCGTGATGAATGATGATAGAGGTTCGTTCCTCGACTTTCTTTTGGATTTCTTCCCCCTTTCTTTTTCTCATCCGTTCATCGCTTTCTTCATGAAGTGACAAGCAATGGATCATTGCACATCTGTTTTGCGATTCAATGATCCCAAATTGGAGATCCAACATTGTGACGACCTATTGTAGATGCGACAACGATAGTGGTAGACGAATCGACCAGGTTTCATATTTCTTGTTATTTGAGCGTTCTTTGTGATAGTGAATTAGAATGCATTTTTGGGGATGATTGGAGGCCCAAAACTGATGGGATTGGCATAATGGTGATCAGATGACCTCAACCCTTCAGTATTACAATGATCAGCCAGCCTGATCAAGGATCGAAGGAGCCCCAAGGCGCAGCGATGAAGAATGTCAGTTATGGAATTTTTGAAGAACATGACGTGTATCCTAAAGAACACGTTGTGTGGTACAAGCGGCGATGGATAGGGTTTCAAGTGTTAGACATGTATCTCATGGCATGTGACCCCAGTCACACAGCATGTTGGACCATCCCTAAAGCATGGTGGGTATTCTGGGAAGTACACAGACATGGGATGTACTACACAGCTTTTGAACAGGGTGTGTGGACCCTACGTGACATGGAAGAGGTGAATACATGGGACTCAGCATGTATCTAGTAGATACAAGGACATGAGGTAGAGAAAATGACAGTGTACTCCACCACATGGCCTGGGAAGGCCAGTAATGCGGGTCACCCCGTGTGATGGTTACACGGGTGGGAATACATGGGTAAGACCATGTACGATCACATGGCCAATGTACGTGGAGAGGAACCCAGATAATTTGACTCAGTATGTGACCCTTTCTACACAAAATTTATATTTGTTTTACATGACAAACCTTGTGACAGGAGCCACTGTACACATGAAGTAACCAAGGTCAGAAGACACGACGTGTGACAGAACTACACGTCGTGTACTTTTTAGTACATGGCTTGATCTTCTTGTCCCCAGAATCTTGGAAATATTTCATTTCAGTCATTTTCCCTTTTTCTCATTCCCCTAAAGGTCATGTATTGTTTTTTATTATACAAGATTATGATCCCTTCAGCAGGAATTTCTGTGATAGAGTCAGGTATCTCTCCAAGAGTCCCGGAGCAAGATCCTCTATCCATTATTGACCCTAGGTAGAGTCTAGAATCAATGTGAATAATTCCACAGGGTGCCAATCCTTTACCTAGAAGGTGAATCTGGATGATTCGCGGTATCCACCAAGGCCCTGGTAGTGCTCCTCATCTATGTATCGTGATCTTTCCCTACTCAGGAGTCTGTTCTCCCAAAATGAGTGTATCTATCTCACAAAACATTTTTCAACAAACAATACTTCTCAGATGAATGTGATCAGATCTATCAGAATCATGTCATGATTACTCCCAGACGAGTGCTTCGTGGAATATTCAAACTAAATCCCTATCGGGGGAATGTAGTTGTGGGACTTGTCTATAGACTACAGGTCTTGGTTTTGAGTATATCTTGTTTTTGTTCACCTATTATATGTTAAGTAGAAATATACTGTGTAGTTCTTACTGTACCTTTACTTTGTGTATTTCTTTGTGTTTTTCAGGGTTCTCTACAAAGTATTGTTATACTCACTCCTACACGGGATTTTCCCCGCACATGTCGTGTCTTGTGCCGACAAGTACCCTTTTGACAGAGTCCAGGGCGGACCAGGACAGGACCGTGCCTTTTGAGTTCCCTACAGACCGAGGTGTTCCTATGTCTATGAGCAGAATTCCTAGTACCTCTTTGTGTTTACAGGTTGTACTTTGTAGTTTTCAGACTCTTGTTTTCGGTGGGCTTGTATTCTGCCCCATTTTACTTTCAGTACATTACTTTCCTTCACACTCTGTTGGTCAAGTTTAGTTGTATTCATGCATTCCATTCCATAGTGGTTCTTTTACATTTCAGCATTTGTGGTCTTGGAGATGTGTGTGTGTGTGTGTGTATAAGTAATTAGGAAATTCCTCTAATATTAGTAATATGCCTACTCGGTGATAGTCACCATCCCCTGTCCTATTAGAGGAGGGCTTGGGTTGTCGCGATGCAGGCCCCACTGGGTCAGGTCATGATAGAATTAATATTTCAAAAAGTAAAGTTTCATATGAATCTATAATCCTGATCGATGATATGTTAATCTTAATCCAAATTCCTTTAAGAACTAATAAGAACAAAGGAAGCGCATTGGTATCTTTAAACATCAAACATTTATTATAGAATCAACTAACTGTATAATTACTATATCTCCTGGGAGTAACCAATAACTAGTAAAATATATTATATCATCGGATTTACTTACATCAGAAAACTATACCATCTATTATTAGTAATATAAAATCAATATATATTAGGATTAACTTCAATCCAGTTAACTCCACCTAATTATGCAATATATCGGATGACTATAACAGATCCACTAATCCATGGTTTATAACCTAACCACCCATACAAGGTTTATTATAGTACCAAAATACATGTTTTATAATTGGATCACCCTTAAATTATCAAAACATATATCCATGTAACATATAATTATAAAAATAAAAAGAAAATTTCAATTTTCTACATAAAAATGACCATTGTTCTATCATATCTTGATTTATTTATTGAAAAGAAATGGGTTCCATGATAATATATTTTAAAAAAGTATAATCCATATAGAGAATTAATAATTATGGAATCAATACATCATATCCAAAGGGGATCATAATTATAATCAATTTTTTTTTCATTGATGAATCAATATACCATTAAATACTATTAAAAACATACTTGAGGAAAAGTACACTTTCTAGTGTGTTTCTTTTACAAATTAAACATTTTTGAAAAGTAGGTTTTTTATTTTGTTGAAAACAAACATTAATTCATTCATATGAATCTTCAAAGAAAAAATATTCATGGTGGAAAAAAGGTGGTTAAGCTATATATGATTAAATAAAACATTTCTTTCACACTTTTCTAAAAAAAATTAAAAATGTGTCACACAAAAATTGTTAAAAAGATTAATTTTAAAGAAAAATATAATTAGAGTAAAATAAAATTGAAATATACCATATTAAATCACTTAAGATTATATAATTTAAAAAGAATTAGAAAAAAATTATATGGATTTGTAATATTTTTGATCAAAATGAAGATATAAGATAAATATCTATTATAGGTAAATTTATTAATGTTTCTTTAAAAAATAAGTGAGGAACTAGAAATTAAACATATAAAATACATTAATAACTATGGTAGAAGAAAAAATATTTGGTTCCAGAAAATAATTGCATGTGATTTTCTCAAAAGGAACCTTGAACATTATAAATCCCAAAAAGAAATGATATTGTAACATAAATCCATTACAACTTTGGTAACATTAAAAAAATTAATAAAATATATAATATGATATAGATTTGTAAATCCCATGTATTTCATGAATTGATATGTCAATTTTCATTCATGGGGTATTATGTACTCCATATAAAATAAATTATGTGCATAACATTAAGAAATTCCTCAATTAAGGTAAATTGAGGTGATATCCCTTTCAAAGATAATATTATTGAATTGAAAATTAATCAATGGATTGATTATGTGTAACAATTTTAAAGCCCAAAATAAATTTGATATAGAAAATATAATAATAATATATCATTTAACACTTTATCATGCCATATCATTGTAAAGTAAGTACATGTATAACCCAATGAATGAAATTTTAGTTTAGAAACCCCTTACTCCAACTCTAGACCCACAACACACATTCTTTAATGATTATATAATAAACTTATATTAATTAATTAGTTGTTTAAAAAAAATTATAGGTTTTTTCCCTTTCCCTAATAAAATATAATTTCTTTAGTTTACTGTCTTATTTAGTTTTTAATTGCTTATAGCCACATAATGTGTTTTGGGGACATTCATTTCATAATTCAGAATTTTTTTATAATGTCCATTGTCAATGTGGAAATGGTTACATCATTTCAAAAAAAATATAATTAACATTTTAATTCATTATAAAAAATTTTATAATGAACTATTAATCCTGTACATGAAAAATAAATAACATCGCTTCATAGAGGTGGTAATCAGGACATACTGATGAATGATGTTATCATATTCTAATAGATAGAATGGAAAGGAAATAGATGATATATTATATTTTAAAGAGTTATATTTATTTCATTAATATCATATATATATATATATACACATTAAATCAATAATATTAAACAGGAACGAGAGGCAGTAATTGAAAATAAAACCCATCACTTTATGGAGGTGGTAGTCCACACGTATACAAAAACGATGTTTTTGTTATCCATTTGACGAAAATGGAAATGAAAAATCATTGTACCATATTCATAGATTAATTTGTTTCTGTAGGTTAAATTTATGTCTTTATATCATCATGTTTTAATAATATTTAATAGATGTATAATAATAAGTTAAATGGAGATGCACAACTATGTGTTATGACACTTATTCAAAAAACAGCCATTGGCTTAAACCATTAGCCATCTATGTTAGACATTGATGATACTAGAGTTCCTTGTTCATTGATAATTATTTTCCTTAGAAAATCTTGTTAGTATTTGATGAAATGTAGTTCTCAAAATTTTTGAGGAATATATAAGAGTAGGTTCCCTTTTATACATGTCGGGAGGGGTGCTCTTGGAAAAAATATAATTATTAAAATAATATAAATTAATTTTTCCAAAAATGTTTCAGAAAATTGAAATATTTATAATATAAGAAAATCATGTGTTGAAATAATTAAAAAAAATATAAAATTTAATGGTTTAGGTTATGTTTTCACACTTATTTCTTAATTTTAACCAATGTTAACCAATTTTATGATTACCGTGATATCAATGTTTTTTAGAATATAGGGGTCAAGAAAGTTTCTATAAAAGTTCATGGGACCCATAAATGGAATATGGTTGATATTATTGACCATATAACATTCATGATTCCAAATATAATATTTTTATGAAATTCTAATCATTAAAATAGTAATTTTTTATTATAAAATATCATCAATATCATTTTTGGAACTATTAATTTAATTTTATGTTAATTACATCGATATAATAGTTAAACATGAATATAATTAATTTAAATAATAATAATTGTTTTGTTTATTATAAACCTGATGTTTTACAAATTTTTTTCCAAAATACATTACATTAATTTTTTTTAAAATTAATTAAATTTATTTTTCGATTCCTTGCTCATGTATTGTGTCGATGGTTTATAACAATCTAATGTGATAATATAATACCTAGAAATTATTAATAAGTATCCATACTAAAAATAATTTAATTATTATAAAAAAAACTTTAACATTCACTCAGAACATATTTTTATCCCTAGTAAATATAAAGAGATATTTAAAAACCAAAGAGTGATATTCTGTATTTTTCTTTACAAAAACTATTTTATAGCTCATTATCAAATAAAAATGGATCCATATTTCCATAAATTCTAAAATAATATTAGTATGGTCTAGATACACTTAAAAATAGGATAAATTCATGTTTTCGGTAGATATTAAATAATTTTCACATTAGTTTGAACCTTAATTAACATGATTTACACTTTTATATGGTTATAATTATTTATCATATCTACCATTCATAATGAGAAATATTAAAAGGTTCTTATTTACTAAATTTCAATATCATAATTCCAAATATGAAATAATTTTTCAAGATTCAATTTTAAGTGGTGGTAGAAATAAATTTTAATATCAATGTGTAAAACTCAAGGAAGAATAGTTTTTAAGAAAATCATTTTTAACACTAAAAATATACTTACATAGAAATATAAAAAAAGTATTATTTAAATGTAGTAAATAATATTTTTTATAAATTTATTATACTTATGTTAATTTAATATCAAATTCCAAAAATAATGGGATATTTCAATTTTTAAAAATGGATGTTTTAAAAGAATTATAATTTTTTAGTATTCACTAAGAAATCAATATTTTTAGAAAAATCATAACATTTCACCCAAATATAAAATTTATATGATTATTAAAAAATATAAACTTATTATCTAATAATTTTTTTAAATGTGGTAGAAATTATTTGTAATATTCGCTTACAAATAGAAATAAAAACAATTTTGGAAGAAATCAAATTTCTAAAGCATAAAATTACATATTTAATAATTGAGTTATTTTTCCATAATAACTAATAAATCCATTTATTTTGATTAATAATATTATATATATTTCAAAATTCGTTTACACTTATTCATATTTTATAATTCAAAAAAGAGTACATTTTAATTATATTTAAATAATAATATTCTATGGTTCATTGAAGCACAATGGTGAAAATTATATACACTATCAAATATAGTGTTATTTTAAAATATCAGGGTGTTAAATTGTATTTCATTAAATAAATTGAATCATTGAAATTTTAATTTGAGTTTGGTAATGAAGTGTTTAATAGTTGACAAATCCTTTTCTGAAGCCCTAATCATAAAAATTCATAACCAAAATTCCTTTTGAAAATAGGGAAAGGGAACGAAAATGGTCTTCCATAATAATGCTTAAATAGATTTCAAATTTGTATAAAAATTAGTAGAATGTAGAAATAAATTCATGTATGAAAATATATTGTTTATTTAAGGAAGGTGAGTGATAGAGAAATATTCTCACAAAAATATAAATGATCATGAGAATTTCGATGTGTGGTACCCCGTCTTTGTTTTCCACTTTATCTATGCTCTGGTCTAGAGGGACAATGGGACTGAAGCACATATCCCTATACACCGAAGGCTACTGACTAAAAACAAGGGTATGATTAGGTGTTTGTGAGAAGAATATACCCCATAGCAATGATAATAATTTTGGTCCATATATATATAACACAGTTTAATAAGAACCATAACTATGAAATTAATAAATGAAATGACATAAGAATATACAAATAGTAGCATTAATAAAAATCCAAAAGGTGTAATGCTATTTAAAGGTAAATAAACACATTGATATAGTTCATTAAAAATAGACACATAATTATTCCCCTGGATAACCATATCAGTATAGATATAAAAACCCAAAATAAGGACCAGCTCGATGTTGAGGAACCACCTAGTCCACCATCATTTATCCCATGAAAACACAGTACATCCTTGATCACTATGGTTCATCTCCAGAGCCAGATTGCTACATGATTTTAACATCATAATGTATACTTGAATCCTAAGGGTCTCATGTAGGGTGTGAGTATTAACTGAGTAGGCCACCACCAACATGGTCTTATTTTACATCAATTATTTAACATCATATGAAAATTCAAATAAATATAATAAACTCATGAATAAATATAATTAACCCATTCCTCTTTTTCTAATCAAACACAAGTGAGTGATAACCTACTTCTTCCAACATTGGTAAGTGTACTTTCACATGCCATCACATATATATTTTTATACATTATGACACTTTTTAAGAGTATCATACAAAGTGAATACTCAGCCTCTTACCACAAATACAACAATCTCACCTCATTCCAACCACAAAAAATATATGAGACAAATTGAGAAAAAAATTCAACTCATTAGTATGCCTATAAATAAGCCACATGTCCATGGAACAACAATTCAAAAGTCACAATCAGATCATAATCCTAACATCACAATGAACAATGATATTTGTTCTATAATATATATAAATCTTCATCATTTCAATAGACCGATGTCCCAATCCACAACTATATTTATACTACAATAATAATGTACCATCTGCATCAATAAAATGGTGATCCTAAACCCCCAAATGATGGTCTAAAACACCATATACCATGGAATTCTATGGTGATCACCTCTTCCATAACCGATGGTCAGCACAATAACCTAATACCAGATAAATATAGAGTCCTCCCACCATAAAAAATTTCCAACACAACCTCAACAGAGTCCTATATGTGTGAACACATCTCCAATGAAAATGTCAGCTAACAATGATTAGTAGAAATCACCAACAATTGTTAATCCACTCCATCTGGAAACCTCATTTCCACATGAAAAAAACATATCCCAATTTCTGATGGTCAATACCATCCCATGTTCAACGGGCCATGAATTTATCCTAACAACCTCAAAAAATCAATTTTTATGTTACCCCATGTTTCTCGAGCCATTCCCTCAGCCTAAATAACCATGTCACATCCATTCAGATGATTAAAATGAACCTAAGAAACCAAATTCAAGCACAAATAGTTCTTATGGATCCAATTTAATCATATCACCTTTAATTAGTTAAATGAAACAAATAAACTGAAATTCCCAAATGGTAAACACCCCCATACCATGTTTGATACATTTTTGAAGAAGCAAGAGCATTTCCATTAGAATCTCACAACATTTATTAGAATTTTCAATCAAGAATTAATTAATTTAAGGGTTCACCTGAACAACCCAAATGTAATTATTTAATAATTCACCATATACAACCCAAATATTTAAGTAAAAATCTTAGAACTGCATAAATTATACTCATAGGTGCTTAATCATCGAATAATGACCTCATGTTCAGACCATATAGGAAGAAAAAATTAGGTTTAAGAAAATTCCATGAAAATAGGGAAAAAGAGATAGAATGAATTTAGAATTTTATATAGAGAGATAATATAGGAAAATAAGAAACTAGATTGCAAGAATTATTGACTGGAATAGATAGTCACTGAATGATCATGATTCAGTGTCAATATAAAGAGTAGATGAAAAATCCTTGATGATTTAAAGGGAGAGGTCTACAGTGGCTCGATAGATGATGTGCACGGGAGAAGAAAAAAAGGAGGGGGAGAATCTTGAAGAACGAGGGGGAAAATTTAAGTATAACACCTTTAAAAAGTCACATGGCTAATACCTGGTTAGAAAAACTATACACCAACCATGATTTTCTCACTGTCCAAGGGACCTGAACCTCACACAGCCTATCCACACAGTTTGAAGAACCATCCACTAATAGTGTGGGTGACTTTTCACAATTTCAATTCAGTGAATGATTACCTAGAAGAGGGAAAATAGTGAAAAAAGGATTTCCCCTTATATAATAGTCCACATGGTTTAGGAAACATGGTTTTCTAAATCATTTTACAAATGTGTGCCTCTTTCTATTTTCCCTAAAACGAGGTTTTAAGAGCCCAATGCTACCAAATCACGTCCAAACACATGAGGCACCTAGAGTTAATTTGAAACAAAATGAAAAAAATTTCTATTGGAATTAATACTATCATATTTATGTTTTGAAACAAAAAAATAATTTTTTTCCAACTAACAAACATAAAAAATTCAAAAAAATTATGAAAATGAACCATTCTAAAAACACGGGATGTTACAACCCCCCACACCATAAGACATATAATACTAAATCTATGTGGATTTATCCATATATAGTACCAAAAATACCCATATCATACACATTAAAGTAGTTTACCTTTTTTATTCATCACAGTCAATTCCCCTTGTGGCTCACCCCATCATATGAATTACCTACCATGTCTCATCCCAACCCAGAAATCATTTCTTCCTATGGTTCCACTGACCATCCCTGGATATAAAACTCCTTCCATGAAATTCCATTATTCTTGAACCTCATTAGGTGCTCAATTACACCTTCATTATACTAGGATCCTATCAAATCATACATCTCCTTAAATACTCATTAGTTCCTATGTCTTACATGACACCCATGGGTCTCTTAACTCATCAGATAACCAAATATACTTAATAAAATCATATGTTCAAAAATAAATCATGAATCATATATATATTCATGACCATAATAGTCCCAATTAATACATACCTCATATAAGCGAAACATGAAAACAAACTATTAAATATTAAGCATTTCTTGGTTCATTCAGTTGTCACATGTGTACCTTGTTCCCCAAAACAGACCATGATGAAAATAAAAGGGTCATTCCCACAACAAAAAGGTATCACAATGACCAAGTCATACCTCTAAATATCATTGGATCATTGTATAATTTGAACATGCTAGATCAATAGCATTCACCATTCCTTAAGCTCGACTACCCAAGGCATGACCTCCCGATAGAGCTGCACCAATTAAAGGCCACTGACCCCACAACATGGAATCTATCTCCCTACAATAACCAATGAATTTAGTATAATCCCAAATAATAACTTAGGGTACCACTCCCAGTCCTAACATGGATCCTAGAGTTTGAGACTGTACCCATCTCTCAGCTATTTGAAAAGGGTTTGGGAAGAATATCTCCGGACGCCCCATCTGACCACATGTTAGGAACTCCGTAAGAACATGCTTGAACTGAGTCTGAATATTTCCTAGATACCTATATGAGAAGGAAATTATCAAAGA
This sequence comes from Viscum album, assembly GCA_963277665.1. Lineage (NCBI taxonomy): Eukaryota > Viridiplantae > Streptophyta > Magnoliopsida > Santalales > Viscaceae > Viscum > Viscum album. The sequence continues at coordinate 384,722,598 of OY728120.1, read as the reverse complement.
ACCACTCCTCTATATCATAACTCAATCAGTGAAATGACTTCCCTACATAGACTCCATACTATCTGACTTCTAGATATCTATAACATCACTACTATGGTCACCTGAAACCTTCACATGGATCAAATATAAGTGATCTGTCAAAGGTTACATTTGATATCAAGTCTTCATTCAATTCTTTTGAGTATAGATTTTGTTTAATGTATAAATGAAATATGTTTTGATTATGTTATAGGCAATACTAAAGGGATCTTTCACTACACGCAACCCTGACTTGGCTTGCATTACACGCAATCGTGACCTTCCTCGATGGCATGTGTAGTAATCAATAACGAGTTTCACTAAATAACGATATGTTATTAAAATATTTTATAAACTAGTCGTTATGAATAGCAATACCAACTTTTTGAAATTTTATAAATTTTATCTTTCAAAATGGACTTCATTTTTGGATTCTGAATAACAAAATTAGCCTAGGGTGAATTTTTGGTATTTTTCTAAAAACATTCAATTTTTGATGAGTAGTGAAAACACCGAGTTATTAGTTGAAACCGAATTTTTATTTAAATAATCATTTATTTTATTTAAATTTATTTTAGTCAAAAATAGATACATAATACCTATATAAGATCAATTTAATTCATTGGAGTCATTTTATAATAATTTTAGATATATAAAATTTTTATTGAACTTTTTATCGTCTTTTACCCACCTCCTTAGAGAATTTGCAAATTTATATAAAACATAACATCAACACTTCTGTGAGTGAAATTTGAAAAATCTGAGAGACATGGTTGATATCATTATGTAAAATTTGGTTCAATAAGATAAAAATAATTTCTGGTGAATAGTAAATTTTTACTTTTATTTGCCACGATTAAAAGTATATAGGGTAATTAAGGGTAAAAATGATATTATTATTACCCAAAAAAATGTCATAATTCTATTGGATAAGTGTAATTAGACCAAAAAAAACCTTAGGAAAAAAATAATACCCTTTAGGTCCACTTGGATTAGATTAGGACATTTATTATTATTTAATTCAAATAAGAGTAAAAAAGTTAAAATCAAATTTTAACAAGTAAAACATTTTTAATACATGATTATAAATAAGATACATTATACTATAAATATTCATTATATAGATAAAAATATTTCATACGTAATGGTATTTTATATATAATTTTTAGACATTAAATAATTTAATTTATTTATGACACAATGATGATGCAGTAATTACCTTATTAATGAAATATTAACATAATTGATATTATAAATACACCAATAAATGTAATTTGAGCCTTTTTAAGAATTAAAAAATTTTATAGGTTAATAAAACATATTTGGGTTGGTTAGATGAATTTTCTTTCGAAATAATAATGCTTTTATGAATTTAGAAAAAACAAAATACCAAATAGTGTCAAAATTGACATAAATGAGTTTTTAAAACAAATATTATATTATTAATTGATATTCTATTACTAAAAATCTAAGGATCAGAAAAACGACTTATATAATAATATATATGACATTAATGAACCAATTGGGGTTCTATTGGAAGTTTATATCATGTTTATTAACCATATAGTGAAAGAATACAAGAAGACATGGTAAAAGTTAAATTATTGAACTTAGAGTTAAATCTAAATGATAAGGTTACAATGGTAACTAAAACATGTCTAAAACATATTGGTTGAAAGGATTTAGACCCCTACCAACCATAGACTCGATATGAGTCACTCTGAAGACATTATATACAGAATATGAATTTATTTTAAAATAATATTTTTTGTTTTTTCCTAAGGTTCCCCTCACCCTTCTTATAATAGGGCACTCCCACTTCTCCCTAATTAACACCTCCAAAGCCATTTTTCTCGGCCAACCCATACCCAAATACCTCCCAAATATTATAACTTCATCCTAGAGGCCTTACTATAGTCATAAATGCAACCTATGGATCCCTTTTGGTCAAATCAAAAGGAAGAACCCGAAGAAGAGGTAAATATCTCACTACCTATTTCAAGTTCCTTTCTTCTTCCACTTCCTCCTTATTTGTTGTTTACATTCAAAAATAATAACTCCAGTATATTCTATATATGGTAATGTTTTTATAAAATTTTTACAACCATATTAGTTATTTTATACATCCTATGAATGAAAAAGTCGCCACACGTGCGTACGTACGACATACCCTCTCCACGTCGTGGTGTAGTTTGTTATTCAAACATTTCATCATTTGGATGGGTATAATAATGAGTATAAATGATATAAATAATAAATATAACATTATTATGATTATTTATATTTGATATACCATCCATTTTTATATGATTTTAATATCAGAAGAATAATATTATCGCTCGGGTGTAAGTACGGACTACCGTATCCACGAACGCGATGAGATTAATTTTCCATGATTAATCATTCAAGTATGATTGTAAAGTATACATTATAAATAATAAAGAAAGATATTACTTAATAATGATACTGGATTTATGTAAATATATGTTTTGTTTACTTAATTCAATTTAAATAAATAAGGAAACAAAACTAGCGTTCATACGTACGTTCATGAATGGTGTATTTCATTCCATTTATCAATATATCATATATATTTATATTCTGAATATATATTATATATAAATCATGTTTTACATTATGGAATTAATAAAATCAGGATATATGTAATAATATCAAGAACAAAAATTCGAAACAGGTACGATAAATGAAACGATTTTACCCAAAATGCTGCTTTAACATGGAATTTACAAAAGAATGGGTAATATAAAGTCATAAGTGAATCATATATGATCTCATAAATATTATTATAGTTCTGTTACAAGTTAATAATATTTTTAAACCCACTATACAAGTGTTTTAGACATGTATGGAAGAAATTGGACCTAAGGTATGGGATAATTTTTCAAATCTCATTTTTATCCGAGATTGCTTATACGTAAGTATTTACTGGGGTAATATTTTTTATCCATGTCCACAATAATGTTTTCATAAAGTGTTTAATATTATTCCATGTATGTTTAAAGTCATGTTTAACCCTCTTTGACTTTTACATTCTGTTATGGATGGAATCATTCTTTTTTTACCATATGAGGAACTTTTTTACTTTTCCGGAACAATTACGAGGAGAATGTTTTTTAACTTATACGGCATGAACAGATTTATACGGTTTCATAATGATTAATTTTCATGAAGCTTAATCTACACATTTCAGGATTATTTTCAACAAAATATATTTCTTTTAACAGTTAATGGAATTTTGTGAAAAGAAAATGATTTTTAAGGAGAAAGGCTATTTTCCTCGAGAATTCATTTCAAGTGTTTTGTCAAAACTATTTCCCATCTAAGAAGATATTATTTAGTATGATTATGTTTCAAATATAATGTCTCAATTATTTACATGGTTTGATTCTTATTATGATGAAATGATAACCATTTGTTTTTTATGGATTATGTTATGATGTGACGATGTTTATGAAACACATTTTATTCTTTAGGTTATGATGAATGATTTATCTTTATTTTGTGGAACAAGTAAGAATGATTTCATTATGAGATGGGTGGGACCTATATCTACCTCCAATGAATTGGGTAAAGATTTATATCTAATGAGATAGACATGGCCGGAGTGGAAAGTGAATCCTGTTCAGTAATACAGTGCTGGAACAGCAAGTAAACCCAGTTCAGTAATGGATGTTGTCCACTATGCTGGTCTTGGCATAAATTCCTTAGCTACTATAGAAATCATAACATGAGCTTAATGGTTTCAAAAATTAAATGTTTTATTTCTATGCTATTTTATCATGATTAATGTTCCTTTAAGATCTATGCCTTATGTACTAACAAGATTTATATCATTGCTTATGTTCATGTTTTTACGTTCAAATGTTTATGGATTGTTTTTATATTCTCCATGTTTACCATTACATAGAATTTGAGTTCACCCTTTTTATGTTTTCTTTTCTGCATGATATAAATAAATGTTCTAGGTAAGAAAAAAAAGGGGAAGATATTTATGGGAGATGTTGAAGAACTTTCACCAAGATTAGAAGATTATCTTTCGAGTTTCCAAAGAAACTAAACTATTACGGTCTTTGGATGTCATTTTTTGTTATGTATTATGTATTTCGCAAAAGTAATGTAATGTCCATGTATGTCAAGCTTGGGTATCTACACTACAAGACCAAAAACTATCTTTTGAAGAACATACATGACATGAAGCTAGTACATGATGTGTACATTTCTTACACATCATATAGATTCCAAACATCAGAATCCCACTGAAATTTAATTGTGAACATGACGTGCAAGGATTGCATGACATGCAATGTTTGAAGGCTCAACCAGTCAACGATACAAACCACATCTTTAGTGGGAAATGAGTATCATTAAAACATGACATGAATCCATCTAATAGGATGTGAAGGTATTAGGAAAGAAGTCCCTTAAGTTAGAACATGATGGCAATTACTCACACAAATATTACTTCTCATGCCTTTTAATATTTTGAGAACCTTCACATAATGGATGTCTAACATATTTCTTTTCATCTCATTTTTCTTCCATCGTTTTATTTTGTTTTCATTTTTTTCATCCCAAAAATATTTTAATTATTTCCATCGATTAATTTAGTGAATTATTTTGAGTTATTATTAAATGAAAATCTGTTTTATATCTTATATATTCCCTTTGCAATGCCACTTTCACTTTCGACATCTGTTTCATCGCTGCTCTCTGTTCTTCATCAACTACTATAAAGTTATACATTTTCTATTCATGTTTATTTATTTGTGGATTTTATTTACATTTATATAATTTTTTAATATTTGTTTTTAATTATTCTAAACCTATATTTACCCTTTAGCAATTTTTTCATGATTATGCACAACATGATTTATATTTCCTTATTTTTTATCGTCACTAACATGTATGGATAATCCACATAGGGTTAGGGGTCGATATTTTGGGTGTTTCTAGGCCTAATGAATCTATAGATTGAACCATGGTAACCCTATGTCCAGTAATTTGGTTAATAATAAAATTTTATAACATTATTTTTCACAACCATGAGAATGTGAAGTGAAATTGAATAAACCTAACCAAATTGGATTTTAGATGGACTAAGTCCATTAGCCTTTGAAACATTGTTTATAGAATCTAAGAAGAATAACACTAGGTTTTCAACTATACCCTAAAGATCATATAGATTAAAAATAGGTAGATAAAATTGGTTTGAAAAAAACTAATTAGTGAACTTTTTACCACTTTTGACCCTAATTAGTAGGGCTATACCATGCTAATTTTTTGATTATATTCATTCAACATTAGTGAAATTGACCCAAATCCCTTACTGTATTACTTTAATTATATCCAAAATACCTAGATTTAGTAAAAACTAAACCTGAAGAGTGAACATGAGGAATCCTTTCAAATGATTTTGATTGATTGGTTTTTGAAATGTATGTAAACCTCTTGGGTTCAACCCCACAACAATACTTTACAATGTCCTTGTAATAATTTAATTTTGGGATTATAAATTTCTAATATAATTGTCACCTACAAAAATTCAAAAAATCATGTGGGTGTGTTAGTATCATAACAAAATATCCTTAGTGAAGAATAAGTTTAATCAAGGTTATTTTTCATTGATAAATATAAATACCATTAAATATTATTGAAAGCATCAATGAGAAAAATTACATTAATCATTGAAAATAACTTTCAAGAACTAAAAATTTATAGAATATTAGGGAAAAAATTCCATTGAAAATAATATTTGATGAAATAAAATGAAGTTTCATTGAAAAAAAATCACAATGGAGAAAAAAGGAGGTTAAGAAATATATATTAAAATTAAGCATTCTTTTCCTGTGTTGGTAATTGAATTCAATATTTATTACACAGAAAACATGTAAAAGATTTGTCTTTAAAACCTTTTTAAATAAACAAAAACAATATGTTAAAATGACCATAATAAATAATTAAATTGAAAATAATAAAATTCTTAATTTTTTAGAAAATATGGATATGAAATAGAAATATTTTTGATCTAAAAGAATATAAAAGATCGGTATCACTTACAGAAAATATTTTGGATATTTTACTATACAATAAGGGTTGAACTAGAAATTAAAAATATATTCTACATTTATAACACAATAAGATGCAAAAGGATATAGTTCAAAAAAATAACATCTGATTTTTTTCATCAGATGTAACCTTGATCATAAACAATTCCAAAAAGAAAATATATTTTGAGATAAATCCATTACTGCTTTGGTATCGTTTGAAATAAAAATTCATAGAAAGATAAAATATGATATGTATTTATAAATCACATGAATTACATGAATCAATATGTCAAAAAAAATTCATGGAAAATTAAGTATAATATATAAAATAAATTAGGTTCAGAACATTAAACCATGCCTCAATGAAGTGAAATTGATACAAAATAAAATTCAATGATCATTTAATTTAATTGAGAATTAATAAAAGAGGTGATTCAATCTAATATTTTTATACAAATAAAAGAAAGTTGATATGCATAATAATACATGACTATTTCATTTCACACATTATATTTTCACAACATAGTTAAGGAAGTATTAGTAAAACCTATTTGAGGGAAGTTGAGTTATGAAACCCATTCCCAGTAGGCCCGACTTTCTTCATGTGTTACACAAATCCTTTATAATAAACCTATTTTAATTTTTTTACAAATTTTTAAATTTTTTATTAATTTATTCCCATATCATTAATGTATGAAATTTAATTATTTTAGTGAAATATTCAATTATATATTGGTGAAGTCCACATCATGTTTTTTGACAATGCTCAGTTCATAATTAAAATCCATCTTATATATATTGAACATGGTCAAAGAGGTAATTTTTATATCATCTAAAGAATAATAATCATGACATAGTTATAATTTATATATATGAAATCAAAATTTTAAACCATCCACTGATAGATAGCATGAAAAATTAATTACACTACATTGTGAAGGAGATAATCCATATGTATGCACGAATGATGTTATCATTTTTCTTATTGATGGAAGGGTAAAAAATAGTTTTTCAATTATATTTTTGGAATTATAACTATTTTATTAATATTATATATATTAAATACATAATTATAAAAATATTTGATAGGTAGTTATGGAAAACGAAACACATATGTTCTTGGCGGTTGTAGTTCACATGTATGCATGAAAAATATTTTCAACATACATTTAATGGAAGAGGAGATGAAAAATGTTTATATAATTTTCATAATAAAATTTTAGTATTTAAGAGATACTGATATTATTATTTAATGTTTTTGAAAATGTTTTAAGGAGGTAAAATAAGATATAAAATGAAAACCCCTAATTGAGAGTAATATATCTTCTTCATAAAACCTCATTTGGATTAATACATAATAAATCTTTGTAGGTCATTTGATGATACCAAAGAATATATAAAATGGAACTAATTTTTTTGGATATACTTGGGTGGGTATTAGTTAAATTGGAGTTCTCTAAATTTGTGAGCAATATATGAGGAGACATGAACTTTTATAAGTGAGGGGAGAAAAACTCTGGGAATTACTGAATTAATTAAATTAATATAAATTATTTTTCTTCAAAAATTTGGGAAATTGATATATTTTTAAAATATGACTATTATGAGTCTAAAAAACTGATATTTGTTTTCATTTTCATGTTATTTTTTGACATTATCTCTTTGTTTTAACCCTGAGTTAACACTTTGTGGATGATTACCACAATATCAATGTTTTCATACATTTTAGGGGCCAATAAAGTAACTATAAATGGAAAAGTGACCAATAAATTGTGAATGGTTGATATTTTTGACACCGTATCATTCCATTTGATAGATATAATATTTTTATGAATTTTAAAATATTAAATAAAATATTGTTTAATATAAAACATCATTAATTTCCTTTTTGAAACTATTTATTTAATTTGAGTGAAAATTCATAAATATAACATTGGAATAAAAATATAACACATTTTCAAATAACAAATACATAATTATTGAATATAGAATTCATGTTCCACCATAATTCATCCAAAATACATCACTTTAATGTTTTTAAAATTATTTACATTGATTTTCCAACTTCTTTCACAGGCTCAGTGTCACTGTTGTATATGTATTCAAAGTAATCATATAATCACTAAAAATATAAATAATCTACCATAATAAAAATAATTTCATTATTCACAAAATAAACCTTATTATTTATTATTATCTTATTTTTATCGATTTGTGAAATTATAAGAGGTGTGGAAAGAAGGGGAGTGACATTTTTTATTTTTATATACAGAAAATACAATAAAGGTGATTGTCAAAGAAAAAAGGATCCAATTGGGCATAAATTAGAAAATTATATGTGTATGGATGGAAAAGTCATATAATTAGTTAAATTAGTGTTTTAGGTATATATTAGAGCCTTTAAACATTAGTTTTAACCATAATTAACCTAATTTATGCTTTACTATGGTTATACCAATTTACCCAGGTTACTATCTATAATGACCAAATATAAAAGTCACCTATTAACCAAATTTTAAGCTCTTGATTAAAATTTTTTATTACTCCGTTCAATATGTAATTTATATAAGTTATAAAAATTAATTTTAATATAAATGTGTATAATGAAATGAAAATAATCTTTATAAAAATATATTTTGAAGCCCAAAAATGATCTTATAAAAAATGAAGCATAAAAAAATTATACATAATTAAATAAATTTGTTAAAAATAAAGGTGATTTATTTTAGTTTAATATAAAATTAATTTCCTAGTGATAGATTTGAATTTGATGAAACTACAATTTTAAAAGAATTATTATTTTTCACTATTCACTGAGAAATCAATCTTTTCAAAAAGTCCAATAAATAATTCTAATATAATTTTTATTAGATTATTTCATAAATTATTTCTACTATATAAAATATAATTTTTATTTATAGATTAAATTAATTATAATATTCTCCCAGAAAATGAAATAAAAACTATCTTTATAGAAAACTTATTATTGATGAATAAAATGACAGTATTAAAATTGAGTGCTTATTTACTATGAATTAATCAAAATATTTTTAGTGAATATGAAATTTATATATGTATCTCATAATTTAGTTAATCCTAATCATATCTTCAAATTCCATGAATAGGTTATATGAGTCATATTTATATAATAATATTTTGCAGTTCGTTTAATTCTAGTTTTTCATGTTATATATGCTATCAAATTTTTTGTTCTTTTAATATCCCGTTGTTCAAAAATAGAGAGTGAAGTAGTCATCATGACCAAAAATAAACATATATACTATAAATTCAACATTTCCAGTATTTGGAAAAATTATATAAGAATTATTCTAAGAGGAATTATATAAATAAGATATGTAAATATATATGATTGAAAGGAGTAGAACATAGGATAATTTCATTATTAAATTCAAATATAGTGTTGATAGAGGAGAGGAAATATATTTCCCATAAATGATCACGATAAAGGTATTCTAATACCTATATTCTAATCTCTCATCGCATGTAATCTAAACTTATAAATAGTTAAAATACATATAATAATTGAAATCTAAATAACCTTATTAATTCTTATTTCACCATTTATAATGAAATAATCATGGTATGTTATTTATTTATTACTTTTATATTACCTATTTTAATCATTTTGGGTTGTTTTTTACATTGTTCAAATAATACATTGGTATAATAATAATAGTTAATGGTCAATATTTCGTGGTTTTGTAATATACGCAATTTCAATTAATTTTTCTATATATAATTATAGTATAATTTTTTATTCATGTTCAATATGTGGCCAAAAATGTTTACAATTTAAAGATTATTATTAATTTACTCAATTATGCCACACTTCATTTATTTAATTATAATCTTACTTCAAATATTTTATTTTATTTTCATTGTTATGTTCCTAGGTGAGATATTTTTAGGAGACCATGACTCAATGAATTTCTAAAATCAAATAATTTTAATTATTGGGTTTCAATATCTCATTTTTTATAATTTTATAAATTGTATTTATCCCACATATGTCACGTTATATACGATGAAGAAGTAAAATAATAATTATCTCATTATGTGTTACCTTCCATTTACTGTATTCCATTATACATAAGTTAATAACTAGTATAAAAACATATATTTAATAAAGATAACTAATTATGTGATAAATATGTATTTAAATTCATTTTTTATATAATTAAATATTGTATAAAATAAAAATAATTAATATTTACATATATATATTTTAATGTATAAAATGTTCTAAAATATTTATTAAAAAATGGGTTGTTACATTCTTCATCTTAAATAAATTACATACTTGTAATCTTCACACATTATTAAACACTTTTTTATGATTTCCCCTATTTTAAAAACCACACAAAAAACCCAAACAATATCATAAACATTAACTTTGGTAAGGTTATAATATTCCCCATCATTACTATATTAGAAATTGTAACCCTATTTTATCATACAAATTATATTTTTCCTAACACTCTTAGAGAAAATGGTTATCTATATTTGTATTTATACATTAATTATCATAGTAGATGATTCCAAAAATAACCAAAATCTACTCCATCACTATGTGATTACAGTTATAATTTATAACATGATTCAAAATCACTAATATAAGGATAATATATTGATATGAAACACCACCATCATTATTTTTTTGAAGATAGAAGTTCACATATTTATTAAAAATGTTGACATGCTTTATATTTCTTTAATTATAAATGATTTATATACAATAAAATATACATAATTAGATAATCAATAAATGAATGAATTATGAATTATAATATATAATTTCTATATAATTATAAGAAATTTATATATAGTATTTCATCCATTATGGATTGAATTATTTAATTTCCAAAGTTTATGACATAAGGTTCTATTCCCAAATAATGTTCTTGATATTATAGATTGTAAGGATTTATGTAATGTTGTTTTAATACCCAATAAACAATATATCAAGTGGTTATTTGTTATAATTGTTTAGAATATGTTGATCAAAATACACAAGATATAAATTTTATTTGTTTGAATAGTTTGTATACAAATATAATCAATAAATTACATATAAAACATTTTTAAAACAAATGAAAAATATTCTCCTTTCTTTTATTATCATGAAATAATTCTTCGTACATATAATGTTTTCTTAGGGGAAGAAACAAATAATATAAGGGGATTGACAATGATTCTAAGTAAGAAGAATCCTATAATTACTGAAATACAACATAAATATTACACATATAACATTGTAGGAAAATGCTAAGAAAACTACATATAGAAGGTAATATAAAGATAATACATCCATGGATGAAATAAAAATGGAAATCAAAAATCTTGTTAATAACCAAAAATAATAGCATATTGTTGGAATGCATGTTATTGGACATTATAATCATATTTTAAAGTCATTGTATAAGAAATCATATATAAATTTCTTGAGACACACCAAATACTCAAGCACATTTGTCTCATTAGACCTACTGATTAATCAAGGGGCTATATAATTACGACCCCACACTTCACTTACATTTTCCAATGTATTCCAAATAGAAATATTTTTTGATAAAGAATACAATACACAATATTTCTTAGTTATCCTTTTATATAATCATTACTACAAAATAATTTATTTTGAAAATTGAAATTATGAGAATATGGTTTACCAATATTTCCCTACTGAATTGATTCATATAACATTCAAGGTAACGATCCTTTAAATTGAATTATTAAATATATGGTGTTCAAACTATACAGAGTAAAAAAATATATTCAAGTAAATATTAATTCATAAAAAGATATAAAATAAAACCATGAGATACAAATATGGACATGGAAGATAAAGAAGAAGTTAAGATATAGATATATAGAGAGTGATAAAGAACATAATAAGAACAATGAAAATAGAGTGGGATAGACCCATTAAATCAATATGATAAGTAATAAGATAATAATACCTAAAAATATATAAGAAAACTATTAAGTAATACTTTTAATATATTTTTGGTAGTACATAAAAGAGAATATATATTATAGTGAAATAATACAATGATAAAAAGAGGGTTTAGAAGTGAAATAATTAAAAAAATTGAAAGAGATAGAAAGAAATCAATAAATTAAAATTAAAGAATATAGTTTTCCTAAATAATATAAAATAACCAAAATATATGATTTATAATAGTATTGTTTAGAAAAAAATAGATGAAAATATCATTTGAGGAGGGTTAAAGTAGAAGAGATGAAAAATATTCACCAACAAATATGAAAATGGTTAAACCTTATATAAATCATTTTATTTTGAATTATAAAAATATTAATATCACAAAAATAAATAAATAATAATTAAAATAAATTCATTTAGAATGTTGTTATAATGAATATATAAATTAATAAGAGGTATAGAGATAAAGAGTCAGTATAAAATGAAATAAAGAGAGATATTGGAATGTTTCCACAATTCAATATGGATTAAAAATATATAAGAATGAATCAAACATAGATACAATTAAAAGGATAAGTAAATATCAAAAAAATAAAAATAAAATTACATAGGATAATATCATTGATTATTATATATAGTGTATTCATAGATAAGAGAGAGTATATTTCTAAATAATGGAAGTGATATAAGAATTGCATTACCTCATGTCCTAGATCACATCACATATCCTATAAAATCCTAAATGATATAATTAAATATTTTAATTACACACTCTAAAAACTTATTAATTTTTATTTTATCTTTTATAATCCTTTTAATTCTATATGTTATTCATTTATTAGTATGATATTTCTCATGTTAGTAATTTTTGGTCATTTGGTTAATAGTTCTAATATTCATTTGTATAATAGTTTCAATACATTGATTTTTTTTCATGGTTCCATAATATTAAAATGTTTCATGTTATCGGTATTAAAAGGGTTCATTTATTATATAATTTCCATGTTCAATAGATAGTCCAAAATGTTTGAAATTTTTTAAACATATATCTATAAGAACAATTTATAGGATTAAATTATCTAATACGGTTTATTTTTTATAATTAAAAAATATTATTATAATATTATAATGTTAAAATCATAAACAAAACCTAGTTTGATTAATAATATTATATATATAAATTAAATCCATTTATAAAAACAGAAATGGTAAGTGGTAATGAAAAACATCGTCACTTCCCTTGATAGTATAATCCTAATATGGTGTGATTGGTGTTTTTAAGAGAGTTTTAAGTGATAAAGACTAATGAATAAAATATTTTTATTAGTAATTTTTAATCTTTATTCATTATAATTTCAATTTATTATTTTTTCTTTAAATTAAATTACTATGAACTTATTATTTCTATGTCATTTGTATTTAATATTTCAACAAGTGTGTTTAATTTTTTATAATGTTGTATTATCATAGAGATGAGGGTATTAATTATGTATCACATTAGGTATTAAAATAAACTATATTCCTAATATTATATCCTAAATATTCCATAAATTAATTTCTTTTATCATGATTATGGTTAATGTATTATGAAAAACATAGATTCATAACTTGTTAGTTTAGGCGGTATAACAAACCATGTTTTTTTATTGTATTATTTCCCATAAAATATTTATTTTATCACTACATAATAGTACTAAAATTTAAATTTGTTTATTTATAAAAAAATTATACATTAATAACACATTATATTAATCAAGGGATTCAATTATGAAAAATGAAATATGTTATTTATAGAGGTGGTGAACTGACAATAATATGGGTTATGAATTAATTTTAGAATAAACGACAGGTAGTTTGATTGTGGATATTATATTAATATAATAATAATTATGTTTAAAGATTTTATTGATTTTAATATATTAGGATAGAAGTGTGACATTTGAATCAGGTTGAAGTAGAATAAATAACAAAAGAGTTTTATTGAGATAATTCACATATTCCTATAGATTTTTCCCTTGATATGATTTTTGTGAAATAAGGAATTTTCATTTTAGAAGAAAAGAATATCTAAACATTCATAGGGTATTTTTTGTGGACATATGAATGATTGTTTAAAATGAATAAGTTTTTTTATTATGTGTAGAACCCCAAAGTATAGTGAAAGTTACCATTTATTTATATTGTTTAAGTATGCAAAGATGTTGGCAGAAGTTTGGAAGGGTTTGGATGATTATTGGAATGTTTTTGGAGATTTTTTAAAGTTTTATTATTTGAACATGGTTTGTGAAAATAATTTAACTCCTATAGTAATCCAAGCATTGTGAAACATGCGATTCTGAAAAGGAGCATTATTAGGAGAAGAGTTTGGATTGACCTTGCTGACAACTTGGAGGAACTTTGAAAAGTGGGAAATATGTATTTTATATTTTTGTAACATAGTTTGGCAAATAGTTTGGGCCAACTAATCTAGGTTCACCTTGAGTTAGATGTTGGAGAACAGTTAGTGCATAGTTTTATTAACCGTGCGATTACTCTTGCATAGTTTAAAAGTGAGATCCAAAAATTGTGGATCTCAATCATTTTCACCTATACACCTATATACATTCACCATTTTTAGACCTAAATAGAGTTTTATTTTCCCCATTGGCCATAGAGAATTTCCCTATCAACTGATAAGTGATTCACTTGAAACTATTGGTTTATTGAATCCTGATTCACTTGGTAAGTAATAATTTGTGGTAGTTTTTTCCAGATCTACTCATCTTCTGTCTCTCAAATTTCTAGATCTAGTCTATTATGGATGGATATAGGGTTTTTTATTCAACAATGATTATATTTTTCTATATTTTTGATAAGGAAAGGGATATAAGGTGGATTTTTGGTGACTTGACCCATATTTCAGATGTTTGAGCGGTGTTCTTCATTTTCACCATAATTCTAATGGTAGGTTTTTTAACTCTAAAATCATATTATTAGAAAATTAATTATTGTTTCAAAAATTATAGTTTTATGAGAAATTTATTTTGATTTTTATATTTTGTTATGGAATCCCACTTTGGTGATAGTTTATGGAATTGTGGAAATTAGGTGTTTTGGTGGAAGTGCAATCAGTTTTATAGTTTTAAAATTTATGATTTAAAATGGTGGTTTATATTCAATTCATAGGAATGTGTTTTTAATTTAAGGTAATGTTTTATTGAAATTGTTAGAAAATATTGGTTTGGAATTGATTTGGAGTAAATGGTCAAGCATGTATGTTTTTTGTGATGGATAATTTCCATGAAGTAACATTGTTAAAGGGACATGTAGTAGATGTCAAGATAAACCATCAATAGTAACACCAAGATAACGTGGTTGTGTGGTTAAGTTTGTGTGCGGTCATGTGAAATGTAATGGGTTACACCAATATGGAAATTTATAATTGGTTAATAACTAGTTTGGTTTCATTCCATTTAATTAATTTTGTATTGGAAACTGTAGTATGGAAAATTGTTTTAATATAAACATTATTGTATTTGACATAAATTATTTTCAATTGTTTTATATAAATTATAATATATAATTTGATATAATGTTATATCACAGTGTCATGAGTAGAGAATTCATTTGGGGAAAACCTACGAGGTTTCATTACTCACCCCTACCTTGGCACATTTGTGCTTTTGAAGATATTTTATATCGGTATACCAGTAAAGGAAAAGCATCACACTTATTTAGTGGTGCTTCATTATAGGAGAGCAGGGAGTTGGAGTTGGAGTTTAGAGTTATGTCATTGTAGACTTTGAGTTTTGTTCATTTTGTCCACTGATGTGTACACTGATGTTATTAGTCTTCCCATATGGTACATTGATATAGATTTTTTTTGATATCAATGATATTACATTGAGTTTTATTACATTATTATCATTTATCATGTTGTTTTTGTTTTTTATATTTGGTTTCGGTTGGGTTGTTTTATTTCTCAAATAGAAAATCACCCCCAATTATATTGAATGACTTAGCATTTATTTATAGCAATTGTAATTTTAGGGACATCACCTAAAGTCATGTAAGAATTCCATCTGGAATAAATAAAATTTGGAGGGGTAGGTTATTACAAGGGGTATTATCTTGTTTGTTTCTGGACTTATAAGTAGGCTTAATCATGTTCAGTACAAATATATTTTTGTTCAAATGGTAAGAGTTTTTCAGTATCGAAGTTGAAAACCATTTAAGTTTAGCCAAATATTTGGGATGATAAAATGGAGTAGGATTTTTGGGAGATGAAATTTAGAGCATAAAATTAAATAGCTAACCATTTTATGTTAAAAATTATGTTGCCATCGAGTTTGGAACATTAGTGATTTAGAGACACTTATACAAGTAATAATATCATTGTCATGGGTTTATCCAATGAGATGAGCAATAAATGAATTTTTTAAATGAATTCCTACTAAATATATATATTTCATATTTGAGTAATGATTTTTGATTTGGTGAAAAAATTTGAATTTATGAAAAATGCTGAAATTGTTTACATATGTTAAATATTCAAAAGGGAATGGTTGTGGCATATTGAAAATGGTGCGATTCCAAAAATCCTGGATGAAATCTCAAAATTTTTGAATGTGGGAACTTTTGAATTTTGGAACGTAATGTTGTCATATTTTATGTGGTAGAATTTGAAATTTTTAATCCTTCCATTGCTCGAGATTTAGACTGGTGGATATTTTTTTATAGAAATGGAACTTGGTAGGAATCATTGAAACCAAATAGAAGAAGCTACTGACAACATGGTTTCACCTAAGCCATAGGTGAAGTGACAGCTATTTTATATTATCATCCATGATTTTTAGGCGGTGGATAGAGTGAACATGAGGAATGAACCAAGGAAAGTGGATCATTCCGTTTAGTTCTGGATGTAAAATCCACCAATATTTTATGGTGCTTCCGAATCAGAGAAGGAAGAGATCTGGCTGAATTGGATGAATAAAATATTCAATATTCATGGAGCACTAGAAGATCCAAAATTAAAGTTGGTGATGTATATGTTCGATGATCTTTCATGTAAATGGTGGGATTTAGAAATTCAGGATAATTTAGTCCAAGGTCCTACATGGGAGGGTTTTGAAGAATTTATTAATAAACAATTCAATCATTATACTTTTAGAATCACAATAATGAATGAATTCTTCATCTAGAAGTAGTAAAATATCTCATTGATAGAGTACATGGAAAAATTTATCAATTTCGACAACTTTTCACCTGGCATAACTGCTAGTGTGTCCTTAAAGGCACATATTTTGGAATTAGGGCTGAGGTCGGAGATTCGATAGAATATTTAAATTCCTTGTATAAAGGATTATATGAATATGATGAATAGATAAATGGTATCATAATGGGATATCTTAGGGGATATGAGTGCAGTATTTTTGTTGATACATATAGGAAATATTGGAACTCCAATGTTGGTAGAAAACAGAAAGGGGGAGAATGATTTCAAAAGAAGTGAAATGGATCAGAATTAGATGCATGGATCGATAATTCTTCCCCCAAAACCCAAGAGAAAGACTTGGTGTTTCCAATGTCGTTTTTGGAACACATAAAGCTGGATTATACGATTCCACCTAGATAATTCCACAATTTTAATCAAATGGAGAATATTCAGTACTATTTTAACAATTCTCCAAGTCCGAGTGTTTGGGAAAATTCCCATGGTTCATAGGCATTATATTCTTCCATAGGGCGAGTTGAGTATATTAATTCTTATCCAAAAGTCTGAGCTATACATATTGATTCTGGGAATACCATGAATCCTTGGATAAGAAAACCTAAGCATGGAAATAAAGAAAAATGTTCAATGATGAAGAAAATATATATAGGTGTGAACGCTATTGTGGATAATCAATTAGGTCCATCGATGGTGAAAAGTAAAATTATTTTTAAATATACCCTTATGAAATATTTTTTTGATACAGGTTCATTTCAATCCATATTTTATTCTCATGTTGTTGATTTTATGTGTTTAAATGTTGAGATGATGCCTTATGTTTTGAAAATCAAACTCTTCATGGTCAAAGAGTGTATATAGATTTTATGTGTTTAACTTGTTATATAACTATTGGTGGATTTGATTTGATGATGGATTTCAAAGTGCTTGATATGTATGCATATGATATTATATTTTGGATGGATTAGTAGGAAATGATCAAAGCTCACATCGAATTTTATACTTGAAGCTTTAGTTTTGCGATTGAAGATAGTGTCAAGTATCTCTTCAAAGGAGAAAGGAATGTAAAGGGAAGGGAAACAAGATTTTTGGAACAAGTATTTGGAATGATCTCATAATAATTCTTAGTGTTGAATTTGGAATCTATGATAGAGATTGAGAATATGACTTTTCTAGTAGTTTTTCATTAGTTTCCAGATGTTTTTTCAAAGAAATTATTAGGGTTTCCACATAAAGTGATGTATATTAAATGATTTATCTATTTATGGAATAGTATTATTTTCCATCCATCACATAATATGGGGAAAATAGAATTAATGGAATTAAAGGTGTATTTAGAGGAACTGGGAAGCAAAGGGTTCATTCGACCAAGCACATGTCATTGGGAGGCATCAATCTTGTATGTGAAAAAGGCATAAGAAACCCTTTTTATGTGAATGGATTATCATAATCTTAACCAAGTAAAAATAAAAAACCTATATCCACTTATAAGAATTGATGATTTGTTCGATCAATTAAGGGGATCCTCATGGTTCACCAAAATTGACTTACAGTCATGATATCACTAATAGAGGGTTGTGAAAGAGGATAACCCAAGGATATCTTTCATAAGTAGATATAGAAATTACAAGTATGTAGTTATGTATTTCAATATTATGAATTCACTGGATAACATTATGGAATGGATGAATTGGATATTCTAGAATTATCTGGATTCTTTTGTGGTGGTTTTTGTGGATGAAATACTTCTTTATTCAAGGAGCACCAATGAACATGGGAAAAACATGGAGATATTGTTTGGAATCATACAAGATATGAAAAATTATAAAAGTGTTTTTTTAAATAAGTGGTATGTTTCATTTGGAATGTTTTCTTTGAAAAAGAAGTTTCTGTATATCCAGAAAACATAAAAGTAGTTATCTATTAAAAACCACCAAATAATGTCTTTTACATAAACAGTTTTCTTGGCCTAGCTGGTTAATAAAGACATTTGGTTCATGGTTTCTCATCAATATATTCACCTATGACATCCTTAAAAAATTTATAATCTTTTATTCCAATTTAATGAATAATTTAATATGTATTTTCTAGGGCTTAAAGTTCTCCTTACATCAAAACCAATATTAATGTTATCAGAATCATGAAAAGGGTACGTGGTGTATAGAGATGATTTGAGATCTGGGTTGGGATGTGTTCCCATATAGGGAGATCATGTTTTTTCTTATGGCTCATGGATGTTGAAGTTCCATAAGGAGAACTGCCCAACACATAATTTGGAGTTAGCTTCTGCATTTCATCCTTTGCTGACATTGCATCATTACCTATTTGGTGAGAAATTTATTGTGTTTATGGATAATAAGAACTTGAAAAATATTTTATCACAAATGTATTGGAACATAAGATAAATAACTTGGATGTAGTGTATCCAAATGTCTTACTTTGACATGATGTATAAATTCAGTAAATGAGATTCAATGGAAGATGCATTAAAAATAAATTCATATGCTTAGTTGAAAAAAAAGATTCAGATCAGTGGTAGTTAATGTCAGTCCTTGTTGGATTGCACATGGAATTTGAAGACTAAGCTAATGATGCAACCTTAATTCTAATTTTATTCATTCTTGATTTGGTGGAGATTGTTAAAGAGGAAGATACATCTGATTCTAAATGTGTTTCAATGAAGTCAAAACTCAATGGTGTGGAGAACATTGAGGGATGGAATACCTTTGAGAGATTAGTATTGTGATTATGAGATCATTTGGTTTCACCTATGGCTTGTTAGGAACAACATCTTCATGACTACCACCATTATAGATGATATGTTCATCATGGAATACATAATATGTATATGGAATTGAAGGCACAGTTCTGGTGGGTTAGTATGAAAATAATGGTGGTTGAGTTTTTTTCAAAATTCTTAACATTTTCGAATGTTAAAGAAGAACATTAATGACCAACATGTATTATAAAATCATTAACTATTATTGTTTAGAAATGGGATTAGTTTGAAATGGATTTTGTAACTGGTGTCCTAAGTAGTGTTCAGAAACGTAATGCCATATGGGTGATAGTGGGTTGTCTACTAATGTCGGACCATTTCATCACTATTCATGAATATCATATGGTGGAGGAATAGTAAAAAATCTATACTAAAGTGGCATGTAATATTGGCTTTTATAGTGTTAGATAGAGCTCCAAGGATTATTTCTCACTTCGTGAAATCCTTACAATAAACCCTTGCGACTCAATTGACTATGAGCATGGAATTTCATCCTCAAATGGATGGGAAATCCAAATGGATGATAAAATGTTTGAAGACATGATGTAGGATTGTGTGATGTATATTGGTTGCTAATGGGAAGGTAAAATTCCATTATTGGATTTTTCATATAAAAAATGCCATCATTCCTCGATACACACAGATCAATTTCAATCACTACATGGGTGTCTTTATTGTTATCCACTTTGTTAGGTGGAAATAGGTGAGAATTCCCAGGCTTGGACAAACATTATCCAAGAGACAATGGAGAAGATTTAGTTAATCCATAAGAGAATGAAGATGGTATATTTTCATCTGAAATCATATGCGGATCCTTATCGATGGAGATTTTGATTTGAGGTGAGTATCTTGATGTTCTTAATAATCTCTCCAGGTCTTGAGAATCCTCATTTATAGATGTAGGGAATGTTATCTCAATGATACATAATCCCTTTTGAGATACTAGAACATGTTGGTTAGGAGGAATATCACTTTTCATTTCCACCAATTCAGTGAAGTGCATAATGTGTTTCATGTATCTCAGTTGAAAAAGTATTAACCGGATCATGATTATGTGATTTAATGGGATCAAGTTAACATAGTGCCACATGCATCGTTATTTCATATGTCGATACAAATTGTTGATAAGAAATATAAATTCTTTCATTGGAGTATAATATATCTAGTGTGTTTTTGTGTAAACCTAGTCACAAATAGGAAGAGACATTGAAATGTGATAAAGAAATGGTCGAGCAATGGTCCGAACTCTTTTAAGAAAATGGTGGTTTTCTACTTTCTGAGGATGGAAGGTCCAATAGTGGGGAAAATGTAGCACCCCCAGAATCAAGCTAGTAACCCATTTATTATTATTTTTATGTATGTAAAGTGGTTGGTTGTGATTTGGGATGGTTAAAAAACTTTAGGAAGGTTTTTTTTGGATTTTTAAAGGTGAAATATTTTAGAATAGTTAGTGAAAACCATTAAAATCATACAATACGTCATGAATATTGAAACAAGGGATTGTGGGTAGGTGTATAGTTAGTTGCATGGATTGACCAAACCATGGAATCACCTAGGAGAAACCATGAAAAGTGGGATATATCGATTTTGTTTGGTTGTCACATGATTTATCTAACTATGAAAGGTTCTCTTTAAGGAAGTGGTTGGCACATATTTGACACAAGATTTTATTAACAATGAAACTAACCATCCACAGTTTAAAAGTGAGATCCTAAAGTAGTGTATCTCCCTCATTTTCACTTCTAAAACATTATTTTTTAACTATTTTTGGTCCTAACTCAAGATTTATTTCCCTAACGGATGCGAAGACATTCCCATATAACCAGTAGTTACATGGGGGGTATTCATGGTGCATTGAAGCATGATTCCCTTGGTACGTCTTTATTTGTGGTATTTTTCCTTAGATATGCTCATCTTCCCTCTCTCTAATTCCTAGATCTTGTCCACTATGTATTTATTTAGAGTTCTTAATGACAAAAATGATTATATTTTGTAGTTTTGATATTTGGGAAAGACATCTAAGGTGGGGGTTTAGATATTCATCCTGGTTTATTTAAGTTTGAGTTTTGTGGATCATTTTCTCTATAATTCATGTGGTAGGTGGATTCACTCTCGAATCCTATTTTTAGAACATGAATGATTGTTTTCAAATTTATTGTTTTACTAGAAATATATTGTTAATTTTTTTTGAATTGTTTGATGTAACCCCTCTTTAGTGATGGTTTATAGAATAGTGGAAATTGGTTGTTTTGGTGGAATGTACAATTGGTTTTGTGGTTATAAAACATCTAATTTTAAAAAGTAGGTTTTTTTTATTAGTGTAAAAATGTTTTCAATATAAGGTAATCATTTATTGAATTAATTTGTCAGGGTTTTGGTTTAAATTGATTAGAAAGAATTTTTTGAGATGGATGATGGTCATGGAGTACCATGATCAAAGGGATGGGTAATGGATGTGAATTTTCACCGTATATGGTAACACCAAGCATGCGTGGTTGTGTGGATAAGTGTGAAATTTTTCAATGTAAATAGATCATTTTATGCTAATATGGAAATTGAGAAATGGTTAATGAAAAGTTTAGTTTCATTTTGTTGAATTGGTTTCAAATTGGAAGATGTTTTAGTATGGAAAACCATTTTGGTGGGAAATTACATATCTTTGATATAAAATTCTTTCAATTTTTTATATAAATTGTTTTATATAATGTGATAACATGTTCTATCCTAGTGGAGTTAGTAGGGAACTCATTTGGGGAAATCCTACGGAGTATCATTACCCACCCCTACCTTGGAACATTGGTGATTTTTATAGATATTGTTTATAGGGATATAGGTCATGGTAAAGAATAACACTTATTTAGTGGTTCTTCATGATACGTGAGAATGGAGTTGGAGTTTGAGTTTAGAGTTATGTATTTATAGTATTTTAATTTTTTTGGTTTTGTCTTCCACTGTTAACTTTGATGTTTGTCATCTTCCGCTGTGGTACTTTTTTGTTGATTGTCTTGGATATCAATGATATTACTTTGAGTTATCTTATATTGTTATCATGCCACATGTAGTGTCATTTTTGTTATGGTGGGGTTACCTATATGTTTTTATTTCTCAAAGGGAAAAATTTCCTCCAATTGCATTGAAGCTTTTGGAATTTATTTCCAACCTTTTGCATCTTGGGGATGTCTCTTAAATATAAGTAGCAATTCTTCATTGACTAAAGCCAACGAGGAGGGGTGGAATGTTATAGCAGGAATGATTGGATTGAGGGTGTATTCATATGTTATGGGGATATGTTTTTTTGAATAAAATATTTACTAAATTATTTATATTTTTCAATACTTTCAATTGTATTGATTCCTGTGAATATGTATAGTAATCGGTGAATTTTAATATGAGATAATGGTTTATTAAATCCCCTTGTATTTAATTAAAAATTTATTTAACTTATAAGGAATAATTCCATATTTTATTATACTTCAGTATTGACATATGTACTATAAAATCTATGAAAATTACAAAAATCACACTCCAACTATATTTTAAGAGATGATCCTATAAATGGAAACCATTTTTAAAAAAGTTATTTCAAAATTCAGAAATTATAAACTTAATTCAATTTTAAAATTACTATTTTATTAAACAATGTGAAAATTATTTTACTGAAAATGTTTACATTTACTTACATTATACATGATTGATTGAGTAATTATTTTACAGGTTTTTAGTTATTAATCTTACTTTTTTAAATGACGCTAATTTTTTTATGTTTAATTTATCACTAACACTAATGATTATTTTACAATTTCAATATACATGTTATTATTATTGTCATGAACCCCTCCCCACAAAGTGTACCTATCATAGGTTGTCAATGTGAGAAGGGAGATAGTGACCTTCGAGTCCCACCCCCAGTTGGCCCTGGGTTGGCGACTAGCAGCAAGGTTATAGTAAACACACAAATGAGAGGCATTACCATCTAAGGGAACACATGTGAAAGAGAGAGATAAGACAAACAACAACCAACTCCAACTAATGCTAAAAAGTAAAATAAATCCCAAGTACATATATTTAATTTCATGAAAATATATTACAACTATAAGGGAAACTGTAAGTACCAAAGAAAAATAAAATTATTTGTGACCACGAAATCCCAAACTAATCCTACAACCCCAAACAAGTATTAACCAGCTTGCTCCCCAACCTACTCAATGTGATGTAAAAAATATTTAATATATTCATAGTGTGAGTATAACAGTATAATCAGTAGGATCCTCCTAGAATCCTCTCATGAAAAAGTAAAGAAAACATGCTAAAGCACAGTGAACAACAAGTGAAACTAACTCATAACCTAAACAAGTATACTTAGTTCCTTGCCTCAACATGGATTCTCTCACCAAGTATTGCATATAATAGTATATAATTTAATAAATAATATCAAGGTTACCCCACTACCACTAACCCATTAGGATTCCACTTTTCCCCAACTTCGCATGTCCGAAGCCATCTCTCTCCAAAAAGGCTGACCCGAAGACACCTATGTGAGCACTACCACATGCAGCTTGGGAAACAAAAATATTGCCCAAAAAAACCTGGGTGAAGCACCATGCCATCCACACAACCAAAAATAACCAGGTTTTTTCTATGTTACACAACCACCCCCATAATTTGTATCATATGTCTGGTATTATACCACAAGCCATTACATCCCATACCTGAGTAAGAATCCTCAATCCACCATAACCTAAACACGTTATACCTATATTATCACAAATAAACAATATCCAAAATATATGTGTGTGAAATAACCACAAGCCATTACATCCCTCTAAACACATATATGGGGGAAACCAACCATCATGCATACCAAAACAAGTAACTACCAAGACAAGTGAGTGGGGCCCATGGGGGGAGTCAGTCATCCATACTCCCACCGTGATGTTGGGGAAAACACCCCCAGGGATTATAATCGCCTGGGTGTTAGTCTCTCTAACTGATAGGGTGGAGTACCATATAGAAATAGAAAATTTACATGATAAAATATATCTCACAACCACATTATTCAAAAAAACCCAGTCTTAGACTCATATGCAGCTAACGTCTCTCAGACTCTCGGCTGCCACTGTTAAGACTAGGTATCCTATAATCTCATAACCATTCAATTTTTATCAGTTGATATTTATGTTAATTAATTATTTAGATATTAATTATCAAATTTAATTTTCTTATTACAATCAGTAGAATCTCAACAACATTCTATTCCCTCTAGACATAACCAAAACCGAGTCCACGGTTCCTCCCAGAACAACTTCAACACTGTATCCCAGCAAAATCCCAACCCATTGGTTAATCATAATTCATTAAAACATTTATTAATATCATTATTAATTTCCATAATTCCAAGAATTATAGAAAAGAAAAACTAAACTTCCTAACACAAGGGACTCAACATGGTGACTAGATGGACAACCCGTTTTGTCTTTTCCACCTATATTAGGAGCATAAACCCATAAATCCTTGAGAATATAAACCCAAAAATCATATGGAATACCACATGCAAATTTTTCTCTTTTGTAGGGATGGTAAGAAAGACTGGATGCCTTTATCAGTGTGGAAATTGAAGAAGATAAACAACCAACAAGATTCGGAAAACATCCAATCATTCACAATAGTGGGTAAGACCCACTTCAACTCGTTTCATCACAACCAGTGTCCTCCCCAACACCCACCTGTATAAAACGATGAATCTCTTCACTCAAGGAATCAACTAATGCCATAACCACTAGGCCTCCCAACCCCCACATCTCATAACAGCCATCAAGGCTCACAAAACATCACAAGAAATAGGAAACAATAAGGAAACTAGGATCTTGGACCTAAAAAAGGTAATATGCATTCATAAGTAATGAGCACTCACATTTCCAAGAATAAGTCTGTTTGGACATTAAAAGAAAGTGGGTAACTCTAGACCATAATAGGCATTATCTTTTATCATGAAACATGTCCTTTAATCTATCTTAAATTAACCGATTGATTATTAGTAGGTTCGAACTATGGGAGACCTAAAATGAAAGATATCATAGCTATCACAAATTAATTAAACAATTAATTTGAAAGACCTTTAATAAACAAGAACCAACATGCATCAGGTTTAAAAACCAAGAAGAATAGACATTCACTTTTACATTAATTTGATTAACATCAATTTGAAATAACAATCGGATTCATTTACATGCCTTTTTATCTTTAGAAAATTAATTATAAATTAATTACGGCTTTATGTTCTTTTCCAATTTCATCAATAAAAACATTATAACAAGCAAAGAATAGATATCACACTATACATAAAATCAATAGTCAAACCATTATCATGGTGCAAAGAAACAACATGTGATCAAACCAATTATTTTAATCCAGTTCATGTATTCAATTAGGTCAATTCCATTATGATCCAAAGGGAAAAAAACATGATAACTCTATAGTTGCACATAAAAGAATAGAGAAACAAATAATACCCTACCACAAAAGGTTTCAGATGTTTTTCACCTGAGAATAAATCAAATTAGAGGATCATGATCTCTTTCCCTGCAATAACTGCATCCACCCGAGGATGTAGCGACACCACTGCATCAAAAAAAACTATAAGAAACTCCCTTAGAACCATGGAGATCAAATTACATAGCATGGAAATGATATTTAGGAGAATAAGAATCAAAGAAAACCCAATAATGGAGGTAGATCTTACCCTGGATTGATGAAAGATCAAAGAAGGGTAGTGGGGAACCGATCCAGGATGGCGAAGTCCCCAATTGTTGAAGAGGGAGGCATCCAGGTCATTTGAGGTTGAGACGGTGTGTGATCAAGCTATAGGTTTTGGAAAAAACTGAGTGACTTGGTGTCTTTAAAACACCCATCGGTTAGGCAGTACGCAACATGTTCCTCCTCATCACATCATAGACCGCCTTGAGAGGACTTATGCTAAAAATGCATTTCCTTGAAACTTTGTTTTATTTTTTTGAAACCAGAATGGTATACATCGTGTACCCCTTAGTCACGTCATGTAACCCCCTTATTTCCCGCTTCTAATGACTAAAACCCACCAAACATCCTATGATCCTTCTCCAAGCACCTTGGTCTTCAAAAACACAAAATGGGTCGATCCCCATGGATCCATGACCATATATTAGATTCCACTCAAAACAATATCACCCTTGATAATGCATAACCATATCAGAGATGATATTGAAAAGGGGGTTTCCAAACAACCACCCCGTGAGATACCTCTCAAGGATCTCGTCACCACAGGAGATCAACCACCTCAAAAGAACAATGTGAAACCTTTCGAAAACCACAACCAGTGCCTAAACACTCTCCTAGGGGAGATACATCTTAAAGAGGGAAATCCACAATAAGAAACAGAAGAAATCCATCTCATAGATAGAAAAGTTCCACAACAACAAAATGAACTTTGTTACAAGTAAAGAGTTAAACGAAAACAACTCATGATACTAAGCATGTATCTACAAATCACGTTCCCAGGTAATCTCCTCCATGACACCATTCCACCACAAGAAACGAACTGATGGGGTAGAACACCCATGCAACAGATTCTCCAGGTTGTCATGTATCTCTATAGGCTGCTCCTCGAAGGTCACATCATCTTGAACATTGATCTCATTCAAATTGATGATTTGAGAGTCATAATGAAGGTAATGATAGAGCTTCCACACATGAAAAACATTGTGTATCTGGCTCAGGTGTGGGAAAACTGCTACTCAATATGCCAAGACTCTAACATGATCCAACTCCTCGAAAGGCCCAATGAACCAGGGAGAGATCTTATTACCACAACCAAACCTTCTTTATCAATGATGAGGAGTCACCCACAAAAACACATGATCCCAAAAATCATACTCCAAAGGTCTCCTCCTTAGATCATAATATGATTTCTGATGACTATGGTCTGCCTTAATCCTCTTGCAAATCACTTGAAACTTCTTTATTGTGTTCTATACTAGTTATCACCTGAGAATTGATGACTCTACGACCCCATTCCAACACAATACAGAATGTAAGGTTTATCTACATAATGATTCAAACAGTGCCATACCAATCCTGGAGTGGAATATATTGTTGTAAGAGAACTCCCCCAAGGGTAAGTGCCTCATCCATGAAACTCCAAAATCTATGACATAAGAACACAACATATCTTCAAGAGTTTGGATGTGTTGATCTCTTTGGTTGTCCATATATGGATGAAATGCAGTGCTATGGCATAGCTGGGAACCAAAAGAATGATGGAGACCTCCTCACAACCTATAGGTAAAACAAGGATCTCGATCAGAAATGATCATCCTTGGGACTCCGTGGAGTCTCACCACCACCTCCAGATACTCCCTCGATAAAACCACTACTGAGATCGATTACTTTATTTATATAATGTTGGATGATTTTTTCAAATGATCCACTACCACACAAATAGCATCATGGAATCCCTAAGCACGAGGTAAAGCAGAAACAAAGTCCATCGATATGTCCTCCAACTTCTGCTGAGGAATATCTAACGGCTGGAGAAAACCAATGGGGACACAATGCTCGACCATAACCTTCTAGAAGTTGAATCATATAGACACAAACTCTACAATTTCATGCTTTATCCAAGGCAATAATAACTTACTCC
This sequence comes from Viscum album, assembly GCA_963277665.1. Classification (NCBI taxonomy): domain Eukaryota; kingdom Viridiplantae; phylum Streptophyta; class Magnoliopsida; order Santalales; family Viscaceae; genus Viscum; species Viscum album. Next base: position 384,693,885 of record OY728120.1, on the reverse strand, counting down.
TCAAGGATCAGTACATCTTTGTCATGCCCGGATGTATCGCTAATGGAAAACTATATAATTATCTGAGAACCATATCTCTCACCACCAAAGGAATGAAAAGCCATCCCTGGTAGACCTCTCGGTGTTGTTCATCCCTAGACCAACCATCAGGAGACTCTCTATAAAAACTCACTCTATCCATGCCTCCACCACAAGATCCCCCTATTGGGACTGTTCCTCTTTTTATAGTATAGATGACTGCACCGTCATCTAAAAAGGACATCCTATTCACCCAACATCTCCCATACCGAGATATAATGCTTAATGTTCCCCCATAACTCTCTTGGAATCACCAAATTCATGATCTACATCACTATGTTACTTCTTACTCAGCACATCAGCTAAAACATTCCCCTTTCTAGGTGTATACAAGATTTGAAGTTGTGTTCCTGTAAGAACTCCATCCACCGACACTGTAGGAAGTTCAACTCATGGAGGGAGAAAACATTCCCTAGACTCTTATGATTGGTGAAAACCACAAGGCGCTTGACAATGAGGTAATGTATCCACATATTCAAGGAATTCACAATGAATGACAACTCAAGATTGTTGGTGGCATAGTTATGTATAGGGGGATGCAACTGCAGAGACCCATAAGAAATGGCTGATCTCTACTTCATCAGAACACATTCTAACCCTAGATGTGAAGCATCATAGAAAACAGAAAACTAATCTTTCTATCTTGGATGAAAAAGAAATGGAGAACTGAGAAACTTATCCTTACGATAATAGAAATCTGTCTAACACTTATTATTCCACACAAATTCCAGATCCTTCCAAGTCAATACTATCATAGCAGTCGCAACATGAGATAAATTGGTTAAAAACCTCATGTAGTAGCATACGAGACCATGAAAAAATTTATACTATGACACTATCTTTGGAGATTCCAAATACACAACTACTTCTATCACTGATGTATATATATATACTTCGTATGGAGACACCAAATTACCCAGGAAAGAAACCTCTAGAGCCCAAAACTCACACTTCAAAAACATCCCAAATAACTGCTGTTGATAAATAACTCCCAAAATAGCATGGTGATGCTTTGCATGATCCTCCTCATATGAAGAGTACACAACGATGTCATTTATTAAAAACACTACAAACTTATCCAGGAACTCACTAAACACAACATTCATCAACCCCATGAACACAGCTAGATCATTCGTCACACAGAACAACATTACAAAGAGATCCTATGCCCATGACAACAACAAAATGCAGTCTTTATGAAATCCTCATGCTTCACACGCATCTGATGATATCTGGACCTAAAAATCAATCTTTGAGATCCAACTTCCAACAATTAGTCTATTTAATAAATCATCAATCCATATAAGAGGATAGTTATTCTTCATAATCACTTTGTTTAAGACACGATAATCGATACACAACCACAAACCAAAAACTGCCATCTACCTTCTTCATGAACAAAACTAGTTCACCCCACAGTGACACACTTGGACAAAAAAACTGAACTAGAATAGACTATGGATCTATATACGTAGATCCCATAACTTAGAAGGGGCCATTATATATTGAGACATAAAGATAGGAGATTCTCATGACTGTAGATCGATGTCAAACTAGATCTCTCATCGAAGGGGTAATGCTACAACCTCTTTTGGAAGGACAACTGAGTACTCTTCCACCAACATGTGAATTTCCAACTGCTGAACCTATGAAGAACATAGAATCATCTCATCCATCAAGGATGACATGCCTGAAACATGCCTCTGACCCTTCTGAGGGTCTCTCTCACCAACAGACACTACCGACTCTCCATCAGCATTAAATAACACCACCTTCGTCCTAAAGAAATCCAAAATATCCTACACTGAATTCAACCAATACATGATGAGGATGAAATCATATGGGTGTATCTGTAAACATTGGAAATCTCCCCAATAGCGGTGCTACCCCAGCACTAGATCACAGTCACATCATACCTCAAACAAGTCATATCAACATCTAACTGGTGTAGTCAATGCAAAGGGAACTAGAAGCCTCTCTACCTCAAGTACCAAAGCATGGAAAAGATTAGGTGATATGAAGGATTGCGTCACCCCTGAATCAAAAAAGGCATATACCCATGTAGAAAACCATCAAACGGTACCTAAAATGATGTCTGGCTCACCTAGTGCTTGCAATGCTAATGCATGAAACTAACCATGACCTACTCCATGGCCTCCCTGACTCTGATGAAAACTGCCACCCTACCCGCACTCTGATCTTAGAGGATGGGGAGAATCCCAAGGTTTTCCTATGATTACCCCATCTGCTCTCTACTGATACAATGTTGTTTCCACCTGCTACTACTTCCATAGCAAAAACTGCCTCAATGGAGGAACCTGGAGCCCAACAACTAGTGAACACTAACATCTCTGAAATTTCAGATGGTTTTAATTTAGATGACATAAACATAGATAAGAAAAAGAAGTTCCTAATTCCTTGGAATAGTCATGAGACCCCCCCCCCCCCGCATAGAAACCAGGTGTTGAGGGCTGGGAGCTCCCCAGGAAAAACAAAAACTCTTTTACCCTAAAAACCCAGAACCCCGGACCACAAATTTTCTTTTTGAGGAATCTTAATGACTCCCTTCTTGTGAATATGTATTTCTATATAATGTCCCCTCGATGGCCTATACCCTCATTAGAACCTCATCATATCTCTACAGCATTAACAGAGTGACCTGGCACGGGATCTTTGGATGTAAAGCCTCCTCAAAATGACTCGCCCTAGCCTCCCAATCTGGAAATAGGTCCAAAGTATATCGATAGAGGTTCCTGAAATGGATTCCAAAGTCTCTCACACTAGATATCCCCCATTGAAGGGTATGTAGCTCCTAGCGACTGGATGTATTTGTGGCCGATGAAAGAAACTCAACTCTATACTTATCTCGGATCTCCTCTAAAGAGATCATTGACTCCATGAGATCCACAAGGATCAAGAACCAGTACTGCCTCACTACCCCCACACAACATCATCAAAACCAAAGACACCTAGTGATCATTCCAAGAACAGATTGAATTGAAGGCTATCTCAACCTCCTCTAACCAGTCTTCTGTGAAAACATCTGAAACGGAGCCCTTGTACTTCTGTAGTCTTTGGTACTAAAACTCTCAGAGTGTACTCCTCGAAGTGTCATTGTAACCAACCTCTACCCTAGGGTAATCTACAGGCATAGCCTACTAGAAATGTTCTATGAAAAACTGACATGGATGTCGAATTGGAGGCATACCTACAAAATAAAAAATAATTAGTGCTCCTAAACCATGAATATGGAAGACTAAACATTATTTATTTAATTTTTTTCTTTTATTAATTTTTGGTTAACCTAATCCAAGGTCTACCCATTCAAACATAGTGGCAATGAAGAATGATGCATGATCCTTTCCTAGGTCTCTACACTATAACTATTATCACCTCATTTCGTAGACACTATAAACATAAAGGTCCATGCATCAGATCACATGGGACCCCAAATGACAATTTCTAAACCGGTCTCTAGTGATTACATCACTTTCTAAACATAACTGAAACACTTTCACTACCGACCCCTGAAACCTCACCTATTCCTAACACCAAACTCTATCCTATCCCACAATCAACGCACTGATACAACTCTATTCTAACCCCCTCCCCATGAGGGGTACCTATCCTGTCACATCCATGACTTATTTTAAATGTATTTTTCATTTAATTTCCATTATTTCTTTGTTTGGGGAGTTTTCCATTCATTTTATTGGAAATGGAGGGTTTTTAAAATTTGGGCCAAACCATGAACCTAATTCAAGATTTAAAAATAAATTTTATTTCTTTTATAACTCATTCATTTTTAACATTTATCATCAATTCTACACCCCAAATTTCCTCCTATCACCTCTCCAAACCACCATGTAGTTTTGGGCCCTTTTTGAACCCATTAGCATTTTGGGTTTGAGGGAATTAATCTGGAATTGGGCCAACCCGTGAGCCATTTCTAGTTTTAATTTTTTTTTTAAATTGTTACTAACATACTCATTGTTCACTATATTCCCGTGATTCCACCTCCCACCTAAAGCCAAAATTCGGAGCCTCACCCCCATTGTTTAGTTTTCCACTTCTGGCCTCATTTGCCTCATGGAGTAGGGAAAAACTTCTTAGGGTTCCTCAAATCATCCAGATTTGAGAAGGTAAGTTGATTCCTTCATAAATCTTTTAATTTCACTCATTTTCCCCCATTTCTATCCCCACTTGACCTTCTCATCCCCATTAGAGCCTCTATATTGTGGTCTAGGTCTGGATTTATCTTCCTTAAGGTGAATCGGTGGTGCGGTTGATGTTTCACACCATGTTTTGAGTGTTTCGACATAAAAGGTAAGTGATTCCATGTGTAATAATTTCTAGATGAGTTACTTTGCTTGAATTACTTATTATGATTTTTCTTAATAGCTTGTGTGTGGTCCAGAAACTGTTTATGTTTGATTTGGTATAGCATTTATTTTTATAGTTTCATTTTAGATTAACATTGTGTGTTTTTCATGTGAAAACCTTTGGGTATTGTTTGGGTGTGGTTTATAACATATTAAATTGGTTTAATAAATCTTGTTTGGGATGAAAATTATGATTTTGTAGGGTATTGGTGTGCCATTAGGTCTTAAAGTGGTTTTTAATGGGTTTAAGGTGTAAAACCTTATTGTACTTCTTGAAAGTTATTTTGAAAACATGTGCTTTTCATTTGGATCTTTTGTGGTATTGTTTGACGTCTTTGTATAACACATGGGGGTAGTTTAATAAATGTTTTTGGGGATTCAAATTCTGTTTGAAAATTGTATTTGTGTGATTTTTCCTTGAAATATGGTTTTGAAATGGGTTTTATTTGAAAAGCTTTGGTACACTCTTTAGAATTTTTTTATGAAAGTTTTGAATGGTTTAATGATTTATGTAAGAGCTGAAACCATATTAGAAAACTGTTTTGGATTGTTTATACTTTTAAATGGACCATTTTAAATGTGAATAGGTCTATCATGTGATGTGTATCCTCTTGGAATTTTTTTATAAAAATGTTCAATGGGTTTACTGAAATGTGAAAGAGGTGTGAACGTGATGTGGGCTATTTGTGTGAGTGCGATGTGAAAAATGGATTTTTTTATAAAAATGGTTTTATGAAACATGTTAGTGGGATATTATGTGATGTTTATCATATTTGGTGGGACTATATAAAATTGTTAAAGGATGTGTTGGATTGTGAAAGTTATGCAAAAACGTGTTGTGGGATATTTTGGTGTGAGTTTGATTTCAAAATGCATCTGAATGAAAAGTGGAATTTATGACTTGTGTGATGTACATGGGGATGTTTGGTTAATTTTTGATGTGAAAGTGATATTTTCATGTGAAAAATATATTTATTTTCTTTTGGAACTTGTTTGAGCACAAAGGGAAAACCCGGGTATCTAGGTGGGTGGACGTGTACTAGTATGCTATTGAATCCGTGGGGTTTGGCCTCAGTTTCACTTAGAAAGATTGCCACTTACAAATCTAACTAAACTATGATGATGATGATGATTGGGGACCACTAGGTTATGGGTATGTTCCCTACTAGTGGATCATGAATAAGAAAAAATATTTTTTGGGGTTTCGCTCACTGAGATACGAGGTACCTGGGACCCACAGATAGCTAGTGCCTAGGGGTTATTTCCTATTGTTTATGCTCATTAGATCCTTTATAATTACCTTAGGCATATGGTATATTTGGATGGAGAAATTTGGTATCTTTTTAATTTATTTTAAAAGTGTTGATTCTTTAAATTATCCCACTTGAAATCTGATTTTTTTTAAGTTGCATCTTTTAGAAATTGTAACTAGAAATTACATGTTTTTGAAAACATGCATGCTTTTCTTCGTTGAATGTTTATCACATGGAATCTATTAGTGGTGGTATCCTACTAGGAATTGTATCACACCCTACTTACACCCTTGGGTTTATGTAGACTTGGTTATTTATGTTGTCACAGGTTTGGGTACAACTTTTGTGCCAGCACTTCGGGTTTTTACCGATCAATCATGATGCGGTGTTGTGGATATGGCTTAAGGTAGATGCCTATTGACATGTTGAGGTTCTTGGGGTGTTCAGTTTTGGGTTTGTACCTTTTTTATTGTTCTGTTGAGTTGTTTTAGGCTATGTAACTCAGTTCTGAATTTTTTTAAAACATTGTTTGGTTTGAAAATTCCAGATTCATTTTATTGGATTCATTTTTTATTTTATGTTTATAAACATGGGTAAATAATTCCCAATTATCATTTTATGATACCCAGGAACTTGTACCATCCCATGGAGATTAGGAATTCCCTTCGTGCCTTGTCACGAGCTGGGTTTGGTTCCGGTTTCAGTGTCGATCAGATTCGGTTCGTGACATATCCTAGGTTGGAAATGGGACAAGGGAGATAATGACCCTCGAGTCCCACCTCCAGTAGGCCCTAGGTTGGGGACTAGAACCAAGGGTATAATAAACACACAAATGGGAGGCATTACCCTCTATGAGAACACATGTGAAGGAGAGAGATAAGACAGACACCATCCAACTCCAGATCATGATGCAATATAAAATAAATACCAATTACACATATGTAATGTCATGAAAAACTACCACAACTGGAATCGAAAACTATAAGTAGCAAAAAAATTAAATGCAGGAGAGACCATGAACCCTGGACAACTCCAACAACCCCAAGCTAGTAGTAATCAACCTGATCTCCAACCTTCTCCAAGTGACCAGAACAAATGTTTATATATATGTAGGGTGAGTATAATAGTAACCTCATTAGGATCCTCCCTAGATCCTCTCCTAAAAATGTACCAAAAGCATGATAAATCATAGTGAAAAACAAGTGAGACTAACTCATCACCTAAATAATTTCACTAAGTTCCTTGCCTCACCATGGCTACTCTCACAAAGTATCGAATACAAGAGTATATAATATAAAAAATGATATCAAGGGTACCCCACTACCAGTTCCACACTGGTTTGTCGATTTCCCCCAATGCTGCACATCATAATCCATCTCTCTCCAAAATGGTTGGCCTGAAAACGCCTTGGTGAGCACTAACACATGCACATCATGTAACATAAATCTTACCCACAGACACCTGGGAGAAGCACCATGCCATCAACACAACCAAAAGTAACCAGGTAGGTATTGGGCGCCACCACATCCTGCATAACGTGTATCATACGTTGAGTGTTATACCACAATCCGCTACAGCCCATACCCGAGTAAGGATACTCAAGAAACCATAGTCTATACACGTTATACCTATAGTCACACAATGGAGACTATATCCAAAATACAAGTGTGTGAAATAAACACAATCCATTATATCGCTCTACACACATATATGGTGAAAACTAACCATCGTGTATACCAACACTAGTAACTACCAAGGTAAGAGAGAAGGGCAAAAGTGGTGATTCAGTAATCCATCATCCCACTGAGATGTTTGGGAAAACACACCCTAGGGCTCAGAATCCTTGGCCTGTGTGTCACCCTAACCAGAAAGGTTTGGTAGTGTATAGAAAGGAAAAAAGAACATGATATAATATAGCTCACAACCACACTAGAGAAAACCCCTAGTTATAAACTCATCTGCAGCTAATGTCTCTCAGACACCTGACTGGAACCACAAAGACTAGGTATCCTATAAGAACACAACCATTTAAAGTGCTTTATATTATTCCTTAATTCCATTTTTATCAGTTTTACATTACGTTAATTAATTTTTTAAACATTAATTAACTAATTTAATTTTCTCATTACATTCATTAACTTATCAAAAATGTTCCATGCCCTCCAGGCATACCAAAAAACTGGGTCCACAGTTCCATCCATCAAAAACTCATCATTTCATCCCATAAAACTCCTACCCCATGGGTTCATCATCATTCATTCAAACATTTATTAACAAAATTATTACTTTCCAAAATTATAGGCAATATAGAAAAGAAAAACTAAACTACCAAATACAAGGTATTCAACACAGTGAGTAGATGGACTGCCCGTTGAGTCTTTACCACCTATAGTAGGAGAATAAACCAATCCATCCTTGAGATGCTAAACACATAAATCATGTGAAATATCCCATGCTTCTTTGCCTATTTTGGAAGGAGGGTAAGAAATACTAGCTACCTTGATGAGTGTGGAAAGTAAAGAAGATAAAAAACCAACAAGATTCAGAAAACATCCAATCACTCATAGCAGTAGGTAATCCAAACTTCAACCTGTTTTATCACCTCTAGTGTCCTCCCTGACACCCACCTACATAAACCAATGCATCTCACCACTCAAGGTGTCAATTGATTCCACAACAACTTGGTCTCTGTTCCCCCGCATCTCACAACATCAATCTAGGATAACAACACATCACAAGCAATATGAAAAAACATGGAAAATGGGCTCTAGGACCTAAACAAGGAATTCTACCTTCACAAGTAATGAGCTCTCACAGCTCTAATCATAATTCTCTTTGGTGTTTACAAGAAAGACGATAACCCAGAACCCTCCTAGGAAATATATTTTATAAAAAATTCAGTTTGTAATCCATATTGAATTAACTGATTCATTATTATTGGGATCAAACTATAGGAATCATAAACTACAAGCTATCATAACTATCAAAAATTAATTAAAAATTTAATTTGACATGCCTTTAATCAAAAAGCAACAAAATGATTCAGGTATAACAACCAACTAGAATAGAAATTCACTTATATATCAATTTGATTGACATCAAATTACAACAACAATCAGAATCATTTACACTCCTATTTATCTTTAGATAATTAATAATTAATTAATTCTAGCATTATGTTCATTACCAATTTCATCAAGAACTACATTCTAACAAGAAAAGGATAGAAATCACACTATCTATCAAATCAAGAGGCAAACCATTGTAACATTTCAAAGAAACAACATGTAATCAAAACAATTCTTTTAATCTGATTCAAATATTTAATAATGTCAATTGTATTACGATCCATAGGGATAAAACATGATAACTCTACAGTTTCATGTAAAAGAATAAATAAGCAATGATTCACCTACGTCAAAAGGTTTCCAAAATTATTTTATCAAGAATGTATCAACGCTGCGGATCACGATCACATTCTCCACAACAAATTCATCCACCTGAGGAAGTCACGACACCACCACATCAACAAAAACCAAAATAACTCCCTTAGAACAATGGAGATCAAACTCTATAGCATGGAATGGGGAAACATGATAAGACAGATTTATGAGAACCAAATAATGGAGGTTAATCATACCTTGGATTGAATATGGATCAAATAAAGTTATCATGGAACCAATACGGGATGATGGAATCCAAAAAACATTTAAGAGGGAGGCATTCAGGTCCTTTGGGGTTGAGAGGGGGTGTGTTCAAGCCATATGGTTTGAAAAACCCAAGCAGCTAGGTTTCTTTAAAGCACCCAATGGGTGAACAGTAAATGACGTGTACCTTTTTATCACATCATGTACCTCCTAAAGGTGACATATGTAGAAAAACACATCACCTTGGCATTTTGATTTATTTTTATGAAACCTAAGTGGTACATGTCATGTACCCCTTGGTCACTATGCATATCCCCCTATGTCCATGTTCTCATGACCAAAATCCACCATACTTTCTCTAGGCCTTCTCCGAGCACCTAGATCTTTGAAAACACACAAATGGTCGATCCACGCGGAACCGAGTCCTTACAATTATAATGATTATGCTACTATTCTAACAGTCATGTTGCTATTATAATTGTGATGTTACAATTCTTCCTTGAATTGTGTTCCATAGTGGTGGCTATAATCGACCTATTATATTTTCAATAGCTATTAAAATGTACTAATCCTATAAATACCAATCATTTCCATCATTATTTATTTAATATATTTTTGTTACAGATTTCTACACATAAGTTTAAAAATTAAAATTTAATTTTAATTTTTTATCTCTTTCAATGTGTTTTTAGTGTAATATTTGTAGGAGATCATAACACTATGGATTTCCTCATTCTACTTATGCTATTTATTTATTTTATTTTCCCATTGTAATATTTTTCTTTTTAGTTTTAGGTAGTGTGTTTATCTTTCATATGTAATTTTATATATGATGAATAAATAATATAATGATTATCTTCTTATGAGTTTCCTTCTATTTATGATATTAATTTTTTTATAAATTAATAATTTATATAAGAACATGTATTTAATAATGTAAAATCATAATATGATAATCATGGATATAAATTCAAAGAGTGTACCATTAAAAAAATTAATTTGATTTTTAAAAATATTGTTTAATAATGAATATTTAAAAATATTTATTTAAAATTTCTTATGTCACATTCAACCCTCTTAGATAAATGAATTCCTCACAATTTTCACTCATTTATAAGGACTTGTTACTTTTTTTTCATACATTAAAAAATGTGATTGAAAAATAAAAATTTTATCATCAATATTAAATATTGTATGTGTTTAATATTACTCAACATTATTACATTATAAATGGTTACCTTATTTGATCATACTAGTTATAGTTATCCAAGTATTTTTATAATAAATGGTTATTTGTCGCTGAATTTATTACCAAATTATAATAATATTAATTTCCTAATATAATATAACTCCACTCCTCTTCTAAGGGATTATTAATTACATCGAATGGTGGATGTTTCTATATTATTAAATGATACAACATTATAACAGTTGATTAATGGGTAATATTATGATCCATATGGAAAATGATATTAATTATTTCCCAACTCATTCACTATAATATATTTACAATTTTAGGAGCACCAACAATATCTTCGTTGTTTTTGTATGGAGGGAAATCCTTATATTGATTATGAGTATTGAAATGATTTTTGTTCCTTCTATTAGGATCCGTTTCTGTATAAAATCATGTACATTACTCGATCATGAGTAAAACTATAAATTACAAACCATAATATATAATTTCTATATATTTAACTTAAATGAATGTCTGGTATTTCATACAATTTTTAATTAATTTCAATAATTTCCTTAGTGTTTTTCATAGGTTTATGTTCTCTTAAAATCTCTTACAAAGTTAGCTCATAAACATTCTAGTTAACATTCACTAATACATAATGAAACTACACCATCTCCAAAAATCTAGAGAAACTGGTTATTTATTATAGTGGTATATAATATGTAGATCATAAAATAGAAAATTAAAATCATAGTATTTTAGTTGATGAAGAACATAAATCATTAGTACACTACATGAGAAACATTGTTACAAAAATTAAATATTATTATTCCTCCAATCTTTATACAAATATGTAATAACAAAAAATTATATACTTTATAGAAATGATTTTATGTTTGATAACATTCATTATACACTAGACAAAATTACAATAAAAAATAACATATTAAGATAAATTTGTTAATAAATAAATAATAATTATTAATATGGTAAACCATTAATTATTTTGAAGGAATATAATTTATATGATTTAATATTGAAAAAGATATTTTTAAGAAAATATATTTTATTTTTAATATGTTTTTTAATTAAAAGTATAACTTTAAAAAATTTAATATTAATTTTATAAAATAAAATTAATTTTTGAATTCCATACATCAAAATTTACTCAGTATACATTTTTTATTTTATTTTAAATAGGTTTATTCTTATTTAATAAATATGGGGTTTAATAAAATTATTATTTATATGATTTTACAATTATGTTAAAGTATCCTAGATGATCAAAAATAATTTTAAGTAATCAAATATTTACTTAATGAATACCATTATTCATTTTAAAAAATTCATTGAACTCATAATTCTATGTCAAATTTCTTCAAATTTAATTAAAATGTTACTTTACTAAAAAACTGTTTTCAGTATTTTCCTCTTATAAAGTTTTTATATGGTGAAATAAAGATTTAAATTTCCAGGAATTCCTCATAACAATTTTTATAATAAATAAATTTATTTTATTTAAATAAATATCCAAGATAATTGTATTTTATTAATAATTCTAAAGTATAAAGAAGTTTATTTAAAAAAATTACATGATTAAGTATGTCTTAAAACAAATTATCTTTTCACCCTATTATAAATTATCTATGTTAAAACGATTTAAAAAATTTTAATTATTATTTTCAAATTAGTTAAAATGTCTTTATCTTATTTTTTTCATTAATGTTAATTACTATGTTTAAACATAAATGACGAAGGAAAAAGATAATTTTGGTAAAGGTATTTTTTTAAAAATCATTAAAGGAATATAAAATTGTTTCCAGATTAAAGGATGATAAGAATTTTATAACTTATATTTTCATAAACCCCCCTTTTCATATTTTGATCCATTTACCCTTGAATAGAGTCATGGAACTGCTAAAAAATAAAATCTATTTCGAAGAGTAACTTTTTTTTACACTCTAATAAAATGATACCTTTTTCACAATTATAGTGTTTTACATAATATTGTATTTACTCATTTAATATTTTCCCCTCTTCCTATAACCCTATTCCACTGACAGAAGCTTCAGGTCACATTTTTATTCATAAGGCCTTCAATACCAAGGAAAGTTCCATTTGAAAACTCATACTTTCAACATGAGTATTACCTTCTATTAGTCATTTATTTTATTTTACTACTTCATAAAATAACATATATATTTATAAAATAATTAAATAAGTATTATTAGTATAATTTAATTTCATTATATTAATTATATAACAAATACTCAATCATTTTCATCCTCTAAGAAAAAAATCACATCGATCATGTGTATGAATAGACTACCACCTCCATGGCGTGATGTAGTTTTATTTTCATCATTTACTCTCTAATATGGTATAAAGATGGATTTTAGAAATAAATATTATTTTTATTTCCCAAAAAAATTAATAAACTATATTTTTTCATATATAATCATTCTGAAAATTCATTATAATGTGAGACCATTAATGTGCTTATGTGTGGAATACTTCTTCCACGAACAACAGATTTAACTTTTCATAACAACCAATATTAGATGGGAATAATAATGAGTTTAGTAAAAATATATTATAATTATGAAATATTGAGGATTCTATAGAAGTATTTTTAATATTATATAACAATATTCTCTTACTCATTCAATCATTATAACACACCATTTTAAGGTAATGTTTTCCACCATCATGAGTAGGGTTGTGATTTTTATGTCAGGGAATGTTATTGAATATTATAATATTTTAAAAAAATTTAACAATAATTTATTCAATATATTTAAATTATCAAGCATTCATAATATCGATATATTATTTTGTTATTAACAACTCACATATTATTTGATAAACTCACTGAAACATCTTCATATTCATCTTTGTCGTCAAAAAACCTTATAAAAACACCAAATTAATGAAATTACAAATTTATTAATTATTTTAGAACATATATTAAAAATTATTTTATTAAATAAAAATGATGAAATTTGGGATAATAATGAAGAAAAACACCCCCATTACAATACTAGTTAAAAAGATCAAGATTTATGACACCCAATTTTGGAAATAGTTAATTACTAAAAAAATTATATGTATTGAATATATGCCATAGAATTTTATAAATGGTTATATAAATTAATAACTATTTGAAATAGGTGATTATGATATTAAGTTTTTTTATACACAAGTTTAGATCACATTAGACTAAGCGGGGGAAATGATAGAGGGTTTTCATGACACAAATCCCCATGTTATATGATAACCACTTCTATTTGTTTAAAATATTTTAAAGTAAGACCATAGTTTACCTATGATAATATTATGTTATATTTTATCCCTATTTTTATGGGAAATCATACTTCACTCCAAATTCTTCTCTCTTGATTAATCTTGTGTTTTGTTGAAATGAAATTTTGTTGAGAATAATTCTAGTCTCTTTGGACGTCATTTTCCCCCATATCCATTTTTACATCCCATAAATATTATCATTTCACTCTTGAAAAATAAAATTTTTATTTCTTGAATAACCCTTATATGACTTCATGTTATTTATATGTTTTCAAGAAATATTTTTAATGACTTTTTATTGGTATTATGTTCCTATTCTCTAATACTTGATGATAACTAATATTTTTGTATCTTATGATGTCATGATATTTTTTATCTAAAATTACCTTTTACTCTTGTTTTACCATATATTTAAGATATATCCATTCTGACTAATTGATATATATCCCACACTAATAATTTGAGTTCTTCCCTATTTGTGTTTCCATTTTTTGAGTTCTATTAATGTCTTTTGGGATTTCTAAAATAGGGTCTAGAAGATAATGGTTACGGATTAATGTTTTTATGTGTTGTAAAATAATATATTTATATTGATAGTATTAAACATGATGATCATTTTAGTCTTTTTTGAGTGAATGTTTTCAGAATGAATTAATTAAACCATGGAATCAATTTATTATTTATGTATGTTTATCTAGGGATACCATATTTGGTATTAGAGAGAATGTTTAGTTATTTTGGGGAATGTATAATTGAAATTTTGCGAGAAATATAGGAATGAGTTTTAGTAATGGATAAATTCTTAATTTTTTTGATAATGTAATGATTTTTTTGTTTTCCTATAAATACATCCTTATCTAGATATTAGAGAGTAGATATGTATATGAAATTGATTCACCTATGGGTAATTACCTTGAATATGGTGGATTGAAAATTGACATGAGCATCAACCTGATGTATGATGTTGGGTTATAAGACTATACACTGGGATAGAAACTCTCGAAGGATATGATTTGGTCAATTCACATTCTCTTTATGAACTTGGATGAGTGATTTGAATATTTTTTTGATAGAGAACCTAAAATTTGAAATTATAATTGATACAATGGACTATAGACTAGTGGTTTATAAGTTAGTTTATATACACCAATTAATTTTTATGTATCACATATATTTGTAAGGAATGTTCATTTACCACCTCATATAATTTATAATGAACTATAAATTAAACCCATCAAAAAATAATGATAACATATTTGATATATAATTTTTCTATGATAGAATTTTGTTGGAAGGTACTCCCTATGGATGAAGATATTATTCCCTCAATCAAATTTGATGTGATTTTGGGTATGGATTATTTATACCTATATAGATAATAGATCAATTTGTAGGATAAGGAATTCTTATTGTATATACCCAACCCTCTAATGATCTAATATCAATGGAATGATGATTATGAGATCCCTTCAGAAGAAAATTTTATAATATGGGTTATGACAAACATAAATGAGGTACTCATGAAAAAAATACCGGGGATAAAGACATGATTATTGAAACACTTACTGTATCATAGTATAATGAGCTATCAATAGATTACTTGAATATCCATCCCCTAGAATGAAATGATAATTATTTAATTAATATTAAACCTTGGTATATATCTTTCTCAAATAGTGCTTATATAATTTCCCCCCTTAATTTTTAATAATTATTGACGAAACAACAAAATAATATAGATAATAGATTTATATGTTTGAGTGCTTCACCTTATGGTGAAATAGTACTTTTTGTTAAGAATAAGGATGGATTAATTAGCCTATACAATGACTATCATGAACATCACAAGATCCCAATAAAGAAAAAATATCCTATACATGATATTGAATATATTTTTGATTAAAAATATTGAGATCAATATTTCTCAATGTTTGACCTTCCATTCAGATATCCATAATTTAGGGTTATAAGAGAAGATAAACCCCAAAAAAATCCTACAAAAGGCATGGAAACCTATTAATTTATTTTAATTTCATTTTCTTACAAATACTCATGAAATATATATATTTAATGAATAAGTTATTTTTATATTACCTTGTTAAATTTAGGGCTATCATTATTTATAAAATTGGCATATATTCTAAGAGTAAAAATGAACATGATGATCATTTGTGAATTTTTATATAGACCCTACAAAAGGGGAAATTATACACTATATTCGAAAAGTGTGAATTTTGGTCTCAATTAGTATCCTTCTTAAGTCATATAATATCTAATGAGGATATATCTATAGACACCTGAAAGATATTATAAATTGAAAAATGTCTAATCCAACCTCTGTGAACGAGATATAATGTATTATTATATTAGTTAGATACTATAGACCTTTTTTTAGGATCTTATTATGATTATATATTCCATAAAACAAGTTTAGCTGGTTGGGAGTAATGTTCCCAGGGATAATTTAATGGGAAGAAATCCTTAAAAGCATTAAGAAAGAGATTAGTAAATAGATTATTTGTTGTTCTTGTGATGTCACAACCCAATAGTGGGGAAGGGATTGTGATTTAAATTTATTCTTAATTAAATTGTTTAGGATGTGTTATTATTTATAGCGATAAGGAAATTTATTTTTCTTTATGAAAATAAAAGTCAAATTAGTAGAACTACCCAACTGGTGATCCCGAGCATGAAGTAATGGTCATTGCATGGAATATTTTATGACATCAACTCCATGGTGAGGGGTGTGATATTTATACTAATTATATAAAAAAAAAGTATATATTCAAACCAAAAGTGTTTATAATATTACAATGTTAATGATTAGAACTAATAAATTACTACAAATTTTCAATGTACTACAACCATATGATGGAGAAAAGGTCGATGATTCCCTAATGGAAAGATTATTCTATATTATCAAAGGTAAGGATTAAAAAAGATTTAATAATTATTGATTAACATCATATGAATGATGAAATCATAAGTTAAGTAGAAAATTATTATATTTCATGAATTATTTTTTAACCATTCATTTTTTATAAGATCAAAGAGTCCTTAAAATACGATGACCATATATAGAAAAATGTAGTGAGCATTCCAGAGTCAATCCTTGAAAAATAGAGAGTTATAAATTTTGGAACCCCAATATTTGTCCCATATAAACAAAAACTGAAGAAGGAACTTTTTGATAATTCTCAGAGACTATCCTTCACTGTAAATTTCTAAAACACCTTGAATTATAAATATATAAAGAAAAACAATTGTGGGATTACATGAACATGGACATAACAGAATACAAATATCAATACATTGTATGCAAAGAGGATAATAATAGATGAAAAATTTATAGTTTATAATCCAATCATTAAACATACTTGTATGATATTGGGGAAACATTATCATGAATTTTGTTTTGGGGATAACCCTAATATATGAGTTCCATAATTCAATTTATGTTGTAGTCAACATCATTAACAAGTTAGTATAATTTTTCACTATTAAATAATAATTTTCACTTGAATTTTTTTTCATTATATATATGATTAGTGGTAAGGCTACATGGGGTGCCACTTTACATTATATCTGATCGATATCCAAGATTTATTTCTTAATTCTGGAAATGTATTTTAAAATCGATTGATATAGAGACTCATTTCAACATATCTTATCACCCTCAGATAGATTGTGGGGGTTGAGGTGATCATAAAAACTATTGAGGGTATTCTATGTTCATATTAGATTAAACTCTATTGATGTTGGGATTAATAACTACCCTTGGTAGAGTTTTCATGTAGCATCTATTTCAAATATTTCATTAAAATTTCTGTATATATGTTGATATGTATGGGAATATATGTAAGACTCCAATGTACTAGGATGAATCTGGAGAGAGTAACATAATATGTCCTGACCATATCCATGAAATGATGAATATAGTTCACACCAATCAGTGATATATGAAAGAAAATAAAAATTATAGAAGATATTTGTTGATAATCATCAATTATATCTATAGTTTGGAGTATGTGAAATGGCAATTCTCTAGATATCTCCAAGGAAGGTGGTAATGAGAGTATTGGAGAAAGGGCAGCTGAGCCATAGTTACATCAGTCCCTTCAAGATCATTTACCATGTTGGGGTAATAGTTTTTCACTATTAACTACCTACCAACCTCTAAAAAATATATTATGTATTTTCTGTTTCACATTTTTGGATTTTCAAAAAAGATCCATCAAATGTAAAAAATTTCAAATTCTCTTCAACTAGATCATGACTCATCATATGAAGAACAACCCATGGAGATCTTCTATTGAAGAGATAAGGTGATGTAAAATAAACAAAAAATATGGTTAAAGATCAATGGATAAATTATAAGTTTTAGGATGATACATGGGAACCTGGAACATATTTATAAAAAATTACCCTTTCTTTTTTTCCTCTGTTTAATAAAATTTTGATGAGGAAATTCTTTTAAAGTAGTAGAATATAATGACCCAAAATTCTAGACTTTTAAAAACAAATGTAATGGATGATAAATAGTGTTACACACAACACAAAATGACATAAAACTGAGACATAATAATATATATTTTCTAATAAATATATAATAAAGACCAATATGTTAAACCATTAAATATTTTAAAGGTAAATAATTAATATGGGTTATTAATGAAAATACTATTGTTAATAAATTACATTTCCACTTTTTACTTATTTTTTAAGGGAAATTTTAAATGTTTAGAATTTATATTTTATGAATAAAATTATTTAGATAATTCCACATATAAAAATTTACTTAGTATTAAATTATTTTTTTCCATAAAAGGTTGATTTTCAATAAACAATTTTTTTTTTCAGAAAATTTTAATTTTTGGAATTTAATAATTCTATAAGCTTATCATAGAAGACTACAAAAATTATAATTAAAGTATGGTTTAATAATTTTATAAGATTATCATTGAAGATTACTTAAAATCAATAAATGTTAATTTTCTTCATTAAAATAAATTTATACTGTTAAAAGTCAATTATTAATGTAAAATTAAATTTGGGTAAAAAGATAAAATTAAAAAATAGAGGTCATAAATAATTATTATCTTATCTAAAAATTAATACATGTAGGGGATTTTAGACAATATATTTTAGCACATCCCAGATTCTTCTCAATTTGATCCATTGAACATTTAATAGTGCCGTAACATTGTTGAAAAATGATGTATGTTTCCAATAGTATAATTATCTTATATTATAAAAGGATGTCACTTCCACCCATTTAAATTTACACTACACTTTATAATTTATCCAAAAAATATAATTTTTTATCCTCCTGTAAACCTATCTAACCAAAATAATCTTCTGTTAAACATAATATTTTTTTGAATTTACTTCCATGGAGTGTTCCAAGATAAAACAAAAGGTTCTAATGTGAGTATTAGTCTATAATAGTCTTTTAATTTATTATACTCCTTCATAAAATAAATTCTATTCTTTTTAATATAATTAAATAAGTATAATTAGTATAAGTTAATATTATTATATAAATTATAAAATAAACATTAAATAATTTCTATCCTCAAGTAAAATCAAATAACATCGATCGTACATATGCACGCACTACAGTCTCCACAACAAGGGGAAATTTATTTCCCATAAAAATATATTAAGGTTGGTATAAAGATAGGTTTGTTGAGTAAATAATTTTATTAGTATACCAAGTAAATTTATTAATTTAAATTTTTAAATATACCATCATTTCATCAATTCATTGGGAAATGTGATCGTTTATCATGAAAATTCATGGATTACCACATCCAAGAAAATTGAATATCATTTGTCAAAACCACTCATATTTTATGGTTATATGTATTAATTTTGTGATTATAAATGATAATTTTGACATGATAAGTATTTTTTAAAATTTATTTTAATATTATATAATGACATTCTCTTAATTGTTCTGTCACCATAACACACTATTTTTAGGTTGTTTTAATAATTACATGAGTAATGTTGTAATTTTAATTTCATAGATGATTATGGAATGTTATATTCTAGGTAAAGAATTTAATAACAATTTATTATAAATTTCCAAATGATTCTGGTGTTATAATATCAATATATAATTATGTTATTAATGTATCAACTTTTTTTTAAACCCAAAAAAATGAGCTAGTCTTCATTTTCACGGTCACAAAATGTTTCCAAAAATATCCTAAAAAGAAACAAGAAATTTATAAATTAGAAATAATAATATATTAAAGTACCTATTCCGATCTATAATGGATTAAATTTGTGTTAATAATGATGAACAAAACCTCCATTAAAAACTTGTTCAAAATGATCAATATTTAGAACACTAAAATGTGAAAATAAAAAATAGCTAACAAATATAAATGTATTGAATATTTATAAATTAATTTTATAATGGTTATAAAATTGAAAATTATTTTTAAATATATCATTATAATAGTTATTTTTTTATATAAATGATGTTGGAGGACATTTGAATAAGAGAGAGTAAAGGTAATGGGGTTTTCTGATTCAGATCGTTCCCTTGGGTCATAATCACATCTCTTTGTCTAAAACAATTTTAATTACGATCATATATATCTGATTAAAATGTTATTTAAAAAAAAATTAATTTCTTTTATATAATGTTTTAAACTAATGTCTTATTCCTTGATAAATCATTTCTTGAATGGAAATGAAATTTAGTTGTGAATAATTCTTATCTATATTAATGGGATTATCTTAGTGTATCCAAATGTTTAAATCTTCATACTGTTATAAATTCCTAAATTTAAAAGTAATTTTTTTTTCTACAATTATCTTTATATTTCCCTTTTTTATAAAACTAAATATTCAATTTACTTTTAATGATCTCGGTTTCCAATAAAGTCATTTTCAAATATCTCAATGGGTTTCCTTTAAATTACAATATATTCTTCCCTTGTGCTTCACATTTTGACATATTATTTATTATTTTTGAAGTTCTATATATAGTTTTTGTTTAGGATAGAATTTTTTATGATTTTTCCTTTCTGTCCAAGTAAATGGATTTTGGAACATACATCAAAAATCATGTCTTTTTATTGTGACATTAATATTTTTTTATAAAATTTTTATTTATCTTAAATTTCCAAAGAATTATTCCTAAATAAATTAATGTTTCATAAATCACTCAATATAGTATATTTAGGTGATTTCATGTTTTTCCAATCAAATGATCACCTTATTTGTGATAATATTTGGAAAAAAGTACAAAACCAATTTTTCTTCCAATGGTTTATTTATTATATGATGAATGATTTGGTTTTAAGTGGAATTTGTAGGTTTTAATAATGATGGGTGGGTTCCTTTATATCCCTACAATGCACTTATTATGGTTTTATATTTCATAAAATAACGATGTATGAACATAAATGTATTTTTTTTACAAAACTAAAGGGTGTACACACTTATATTTTGTTTTTCACAAAATCAAATGGTGGAAAAACATGGGTTCGGTCACAATATTATCCTATGTATATGTTGTTTCTCTAAATCTATTTTTTTTAATAATTTTCAAACTATGCCAAAATTTTATGATATTCCATTTTCTAAAGAATGTAATATTTCATATGTTTTGATTTTATGTTCTATATTTGATTCTAGGCCATGTTTTTTATGACATTTCTTTGGTCCTATATGACTGTTCCTTGACTTGTAATGATAAATAATGTGTTTTTAACTTTTGATATAATGATATTTTAATCTTATATTAATCCCTTACTCATGTTTTACCTCATATTTAACATCATAATATTATCGATAGTTAATATGTTTCTGTTATATAGCATTCGAGATCACCACCTCTAATTTTTCAATTCCCAAAGTTATAAAGACTATTATATAATATGATATGTCTAGAAGGAATTCTAGAGGATATTGATAATGGAGAAATGATATCATGTTTTGTAAAATATTGGTTTTATGTATCTTGTATCCTGAATCTAATCATTTTAGTTATTAGTTTAGACAACTATTTCCATAATGTAGTAATTAAAACCTATAATGAATGTATTATTTTTTATTGGTTTATCTGGGTCGCCATATTAGATCATTTATAGTAAACTTATATTTTTTAAAGAGAAGTGTGGAAATAATATAGAGGTGTGAGATAAGAGGTTTATTAATTGGTAGTTTAAAATGATAACTATCAAAACATCAATAAGGAATAAATTATTTAAAATAGAATAATAATTGAATAATTCCATATAACTAATAAAGAGAGCTTAATATATCTATGGGAGACATAAAATTGGAAATGAAAAATCACATGGATTATAATAAATAATATTTTACTGATAGAATTTATAATGAAAGGAATTATAACAATCTTCATATATAAATTTGTAGGCTTACACCTAATATCCAATCTAGTTCACCACAAGAGACTTATTGATTCTTAGAGGACTTATATAACTATGGGTCCCACCCATATATTATTAAGTACAATCAATTCATCACATGAAAAAACAATTTTGTAACCCACTACCACTAGAAACACTTATTATGCTATCAATGAAGGGGAGAGTGATCCCTAAAGTCCAACTTCAATTGGCCATGAGTTAGATATGAGAATACATGGTATAATCACATATTACTGGGAATAATTACCATCATAATCCTAGTAATAGAGATAAAACCGCAATAAACTCCATATAATATTAAAAAAATAAAAACAAATCAATGCAACAACATCCATAAAATAAATTCCAAATAAAATACAAAAAATAGATTCTATGGTATAAACTCAGAAACTCTAGGTACAAGCTCTATAAGCTTGTAAAATATAACATGTGTTATACCTATATCTCTTTAAAAAATGAAGAATCAATATATATACATATACATAGAAAATTGGGTTAGAATTCATGCTTAAACAGTTATATTATCCTCAAAACCACTGATGTAGAAATGGAGGAAGTAAAACAATTCTTTAGTGCACATAGAGTAAAACTAACTCCCACCTATATTAGGTAAAATATGACCCAAAATCACTAATTATCACACAAACAATATCAAATCCAAGGTAATGTAATGAAATATTTAAAAATTTATCCACCTGGTATCTCAAAACCACTTCTCCAATGGTTTGGTCACACTCACGCCACATCAAAATTCATCAAAAGATCCACTCCTTTTTCAATCCATGTATCTCAATATAAAAATACCACATATTAACCATAAATATATACAATATACAATGACCATATCAATAACACACACCACATCTTTTTCACCATAGGGTATCATGAACAACAAGGATATCATCCAAATGCCCTCCTCCTACCATGAATGACCTAAACCATGGATCTATATTGTAACAACATAACCAATCATAAAACACACACACACACACCCAAACATAAATACATTAATACATATATATAAACATATCATTAGAAATAACCACCAATATACATCATCAAACCAAGTAAAACTATACATCCAAGACTTTACTACTTGTATGTATACACCTACATTGAGTCATCAAAACTCATACTTTGTGTAAGGGAGAATGGGGAAAAGAGAACTATCTCAATTACAATACCTATACAATGTCAATATTTAGTAAAACACATAGAACATAGAATAATATGGGTTTCAATTAGGTTATCAAACATGGGTGGTTGTTCATAGGATATCAAATAAAAATATAATGAATATCATATATCCACACAAGACCATCCTAGGAGTTTTTGGAACTCTTACCCAATCATAAACCGTAACAATGCTTACATAATTTCTACCACATTACACAAACCACTTCTATCACTACATTAAAAACCAACACCAACTGCCTACACAAGAAAACCATAACAAATCAAAAATTTAAATTTCATCATATCATCATTAATATTACAAGATTAAAAAATATTAGTAATCCTTATATTAATCATGGAATTTATTTATACAGGACTATTATCAAACTATTCATTAATCCACTTAATCCATCATTGAATTCTTTCTTTAAAATGTACATTTATTTTTGAATTTACCTATACCCATTTTAGACCTTATAATTTAACAATTTCTACCCACTACCCATTAATATTTTATATATGTTTATATTTAATTCAACTAGGAATATATAATGTAATCCCACAAAAAACAATCCCATAAATATATACACTCACAAAATTCATTCCAAAATCCCCATAGAATTCAAAAACCACTATGTTTCCACATAACTAGTTTTTCCATGGCTACCATAGCCATGAAACAACCCAAAAATCACTACCAAAACCTAACCACATTATATCCTCCTAGTAAACTATAAAAATCAACCAACCCCCATTTATACCCATTAGGGATAGCCCCATATAAAATTGAAAAAAATAGTCTATATAAAATAAAATCACCTAAAACAACCTCTTATTAATGATGCATCCATTTCAATTTACCAACATAAAAAATAATGACATATCTTTAAATATAGATAACCATAATATCAGTTCACTAAACTCATAAAATTATTTATCCAATAATATAGGATACAATCATTTCAATGATAAAAAAACCTTTAAAAATACCAAATTTCAATGAATCATATTTTTAACAACAAACAACAATAAAAAATAGATAACCGTGTAAAATAAAAACTATGAGTTATCCCCATATTTATTTAAATAGGACATAAAAATTTCTTAATTTCAACCATATAAATTTATTTACAATGATTATTTGATTAACCAAATATGGATGGAAATTTAAAATTTTAATAAATAGAAAATAAGGATTCCCGAAAAGTAAAATTCACCCTGATGTGACAACACATATGAAATAACCTGGAATTAATTCAAACACATGTGAATTATATCTATTCCATTAAATTTACTTTATTTTTTTATTATCTTATTTAAAATAATCTATACAGTCTAGAAAGATAAATAAAATTGGAATAATCCAAATCCAACATAAATATATATGGGTAAATCTTGAGTCCCATATATTGACCACAACATTACCAATCCAAGTTCATGTACATGAATAGGGAGATAATAAAAAGGGTATGAACATGAAACAAAAGGATCAATATCCTAAAACACACCAAAAATTATTAACAATTCAATAAAAATCAAAAAAACCAAACCAAAATAACTCTTATAATCTTTTTAAGAAGGAGAATAAATAGATAATGAATAAAAATATGAAATGAAAAAACCTTTGATCTCAAGGAGATTGATCTCTTAATGTAAAAGGTAGATGTTCTATTAAAGTTATATCAAAGATATTAGATTATGAACAAATTATTATCTAGTATAAGGGAGATATTGGGTAAAATAAAATGAATTTAAGAGGGGAATAATATTAACAATGAAAACTCTATAACACATATTCATTATGTTATGGGGTATTACTATGAATCAATGAGTATGATTAAAATGAAACTATATAAATCATGAAAGAATATACTTTTATAAATTTTTGAATATCATGGTTAGAACATATTTACTGATCATATTTAATAAACTCTAAAATCGAATTCTAGTGGTCATTCCATAATAACCAATCTTACAAGAAACATTAAAAAAACCTATCCTTTCAACATAAACTTTATAATCATGAAGAATTAGTATGATGTGATGGTCACTTCCTATATGGTAGACATAATTACAAAACTCATGAAAATCAATCACTATGAAATCCATTGAACAATAAAAATGATCACACTATAACAACCACATGTTCTTGATTAACTTAAGAATATCATGTGAGATTATCAGATGAACCATTGAAATTTATGAATAATCTATAAGTATTCTTTCCTTAATAGGATTCTATTACATCATAGACTTCACATGTAATACTATCTGAAAATATTCCATGCCCCAAATTAGATCATGTAATTTTAATAAAAAACTTTCTAGGATCCTCAAAATCGTAAAAAAATACACCACACTATAACCAAATTTATACTTTGGAATAGTGCTGTAAAAAATCCTCATTTATCCTTCTCTCAATAAAACACACATCACTATGATGTAATCCATCACTCATTTCACATCATACTAGATGACATCGATAAATATCTCTCCCACAAACTATCCATGGTGTAGTGAAATTTTACATGGTACAATACCCCACTATAACAAAAATCCATCCTCTAATCTCTTTTTTCCACCCACAAACCTTATCCTGACACTTCCAACACTCAATGTACATAATGTAATCGTTCTATAAAGTTTCATCCATTACATTATATATATATTCAATGATTATAAATCTATAAATAAAATGAATATTATGAAAATGGCGATAAAAAAAACTCACTTGGGGGAAACCTCTCAAACATCAACCACTTTACTATTGAAACATGTGAAATAATACAAGGGAAGAAAATGTAATCATAACATCAAAAAAATAAAAAACCTCATCATAAAAAAATAAAAAGAGAAAATTAAAGAAACAATGTCATTATAAGAGACACTTCCCTCTCGGCGGTTATGCTTGTCGTGATCATGGTGTGTGTATCATCATCCAATGGCGACATCGTGACTTCATTGGTCGAATACAGTTCAGCATTGCTAAAATATTCATGAAATATCCTCTGAATAGGTTAGGGTTTCCACGATGGTGCGATGTAGGCCCAGGGGTCGAGTATACATTTACATTGATGGTCACAGATGCGTTTTCGCATTGGGTGTGGGAGTGTTTGAGAGGTCTGTTGTGGTCTCATGTGTGGTCATGAAGGCGGTGATGGGAGTGATTCCTGCTTGCAGCGGAACATTTATTTAATCACGTGTTCAGGTGGTTGGCTTTCCAGTGATATTTTAGTCCCTTGTTTTGATTGGTTTTCGGTTGGTTGTAATCTGTGGTGTGATACTGGTCTTCTATTGAGGATTTGAGGTTTGTGGATCGGTGGAGGTGGGTAGAGGGATCAAGAGTTATCATTATTTTTGATGAGTTCTTACTATTTTTCTTTTGATTGTCCCATTCTTCTTGAATTTAGTTTTTTGTGATCTGTTTTGGAAAAATCTTCTTTGGTATTGGGTGAACCTGTATTTTTTACAATTTGGTGAAACGTGTAGAGACCTTGTTTTGGGGGATTGGCATTGGTGGAGGTGCAAATGAAGGCTTTGGTGAAGGATTTCTTAATTTAAAATTTTGAAAATTTACATCTGGAGCGGTTTTTGGCTCGTACGTGACGCTGCTAGCTGGTTCGTGGGAGGCGCGGTGTTGGTATTGCTGTTTGAAATTTTTGAATTTTGAAATATGTATGGTGAAATTTTCTTTTCGATGGTCATGTATTATGTTGCGTGAACATTTCTGTATGGTTCTCACTTTCCTCAAAGTGCCCTATTAATAAAATAAAAATAATAAATTTGGCCTTTATAAACCACTATTAAAATTTTTTCAAACATGACTTAAGAACCATAAAATAACCTCAACCATTATCTAATATAAGTTTCCTTAAAACATATCAACCATAGGAGATAACTCTCAAATTAAAATCTCATTTTTAAAATGGGATTAAGAAAATAGAGAAAAGGATAAGTTGGCATTAATAAATTTATCCCATAGATTCACACTATGAGTAACCGTTAATCCTCTTATAATGAAATAACAATACATGAATTTATGTTTCATTAGTAATTAATTATGATAACAAGGATTTTAGTGAATAGAAATAATCATATAATTATGGAAGCTTTTGAAACTTATTTAAACAATAAAACTTCTTTTTGGTTTAATTAAACACTAAAATCAATTACTTTATAATTGAAAGACTTATTAAAATAGAATCAGAAAATGAATTTCAAAACCCATTTATGAGTAAATAATGGAGTATATTTCAATGAAAAATACATAAATGAAATTATATGGAACATTTAAAATAGATTCTCATGGAAGGAATAAGGTCACTGAATCTGAACATACTCACTATTAAATTCTTGAAACTCATCTCACTGTACAAAGAATAACTATCAACTATAATAAAAATAAATTACAAAAAAAAAAAAAAAACAAATACATTACTCAAATCAAGGAGAATTGGGAACCATGAGTAATTGATATTGGTAGTTCCCCACCTCGTCTTGAGGAAAAAATATCAGAATACTCGATATAGGACACCATGTTTAACATAGAGACAAAGATAAAATCCTTACTAGAAGTCATGTAATATAATGTTTTATGTAAGTCAAGTAAACAATATCAAAAAACACTGCATACATTATTACACATCATGATAAGAGTTCTTGAAATCAGCATTCTATAATATAAAAAAATTATTTAGATTAATTAGTTTAAAATTTGAATCAAATTTATTATCTAATAAACCAATTTAGCTCATAATGCATTTTAAGAAATTAAAATTATAGTTTTAATTGAATTAAATATTTTAACTTGAATCATGTTAAATCACTTGAAAACTATATGAAAATTTGTATATATTAAACCTGAGGAATAATATATCATATTAAGTATGATTCCCTTAAAGAATAATATATATTAAAATAGAAAATATTTTTATCATTTACCATATATTTTGTTTGAATCATAAAATTATAACATGTTATTTATATAATTAATATAAATACGCATGACTTGAAAATATATAAATCTAGAGTAATGTAACACGCTGTAAAAATATAAAAAAAGGGAATAAAAAAATTATTTTAAATTAAAATTTCATTTTTGTTACTTACATGTTAATAATTATAATGAATACACCATGGTAAAAAATCAAATTATATGTTTTAATAGAACTCATAAAAAACAAGGATGCCAGTGATGCCTGAAAAAATTCATATTTCTTGAGTTTTACAATAATTTTAGATTTATATCATTATAAGCTAAACAAGAAAATAAAATAATAATGATATCAATAAATGCATAGTAACCATATATGAAAATTAATAAAAATACTAATTTTCTCATAGCATAAATCCAAATATCACCAGGAATATCTCGATACATTTGAAGAAATAGTAATTTTTAAATCCTTAATATTGTTCTTAAGTGAAAAATGAATCACTAAACCTAAAACATTAAATTCCACATAAGATCATCAAATTTGATTCATTTAAATTCACTAAACCACCCTAATTTAGGCATAGACGTAGAAAAAATTGATGCATGTACCAGACCTAGGACTCTACCCTAAAAGAAACATCATCTTATATAGTGTGTTTTGTGAGCTTGTGATATTTACATTAGATAATTGGAGGACCTAAATTCCATTGTATTATATAGTCTCACTTTCTACATTGTATTATTTGTTCAATTAACACTATTTCCCTACCAAACCCTCACAATATGCACTAATTCCTAACTCAAAACACCTTCCAAAATCTCATACAAATCTCTAATTCCACTCTATCATGACACTCCCAAATTGGATCCACTATTGCGACCAGAGTAAAAAAAGTGTGAACCTAAAAACCCACATTGAACAGACCATGGTTTGCTGATTATCACAGAGGGTATAATCACACAGAAATGGGAGGTATTACTCATATAATCATAAGAATAATGTAAATATTCCAAAAAAATACATGTAATATAAAAAGAATAAAATCCATATACTCATGTAGTATGATAAATAAAATAAACACTATTTAAAAAACTATAAAAAAAATTTTTGAATGAAACTGAAAAACTATAGAATTGAACTCCATAATCTGGTAATTTTATTCCCATGCCCCAAATTTATATCCTACAAATATAAAAAATAGATATGTAGATAATGGGGTTAAAATATATGTGTACTCAGTAGGATTATCCTTTAAACCACCCAAGAAGATATAGAAGAATCAAACACCTTCCGTAGTGAACAAACAAAAAGGTCAAATTGCTCATATATTAGGTAAAATAACACCCAAAATCACTAAGGACCCCTCATGAAAAATTGGATCTAATGTATAGTAGTATAATATCCAAAAATAAATAATAATGTTAACCCCAACCACTTTACCTCTAATTTTGTCACTCTTAATGTCAAACAACATACATCTTGTTCTTGAATACCTTATAAAAACATTCATTTTCAAAACCACATACCATATAATATCCATAACCACATACCATGTGTTTGGACCATACCACAATTATAAACAACATCCTCATCACTATAGTGTATCTTGAACGTGATGGAAATATGTCATATTCCTTACACCTACCATGGATGACCACTACTAAGTACCCAAACAACAACTACATAAATAATATATCCTATATAAATATACAAAAAAACATAAATCCATTAAATCCCATAATTATTTAACTATTAGGAGGTATCAAAACACACATATATCATCCACGATATACATATTTTGTTCCTAACATACTGAATATAGTTTTTATGAACCTAACAAGATACATTACAACATGTACTATGTCCTAAGGGAGAGTGAGGAAGATGGTGTTGTTTAACAATCACTCCCTCTACAACCTGTATTTTTGGGTAGAAAAACAAAACACAAATCAATATGGCCATTAGTAATGTTATCTAACATGGCTAGTGATGCCTAAGAAAACAAAATAAATCAGAATGAATATCATATATCCACACAATGCAATTCTGAGAGTTCACACTGTACATACACCACTTTCAATGATAACATGAATCAAATCACTTCTAACACATGCTAAAAACCATCGATACCACTTTCCCACAAACTATCTGATCCTATCTATAAATGAAAACAATAATAAATGCCAACATCATATTTAATAATATCATCATTATAACTCCAATATTAAAAATTCCTGATAATCCTAACATTAATTTTGACTTTCATTTATCAACACTTATTTTTAAATTATTTGTCATAGCATTTCCAAAAAAAAATCATTCACTATTAATATTTCATATTTACTCCACCCTTAAGAGTTACTCACACTACAATTGATCATTTATCAATTCATTCCCACTTCTCAATATAGTTCCATATACTTCAAACACATTATATGATAATGGAAATTATATCTCTAACATATAATAACCAAACACATCAACATATAAAGTGAAAAAAACCAATAAAAAAACCAATATGATATCCAAAAAACAATTTTATTTCCACACACACAACCATTAACTTTCTACCATAGATAAAAAATAGCCCATTCCTCACAACAAAAACTAAACCACACCAAATACTCTCAATCAACAATAATGGCCATCCAAAAAATGTTTAAAATCAGCATGGAAACCCCCACACATATAATAATTCAATAGTAGAAATAAGAATAAATCACACCAAAAAACATCTTTTTTACAATACTTCAAATTTAATTTAACATTATAATCCTAATGAAAATTTTATAATTATAAATTACCATACTAATAGTTCATTACCAATTTATTTTTATCCAACAATAAAGGTGGAAAAATATCAATGATAGTATCTAATGTTATCACAGTATCACATATCAATCAATAATAATTTTAAAAACAAACAATAATAGTCCTAAATTTGAACCCTTCCAAAAAAATCTATTAGGTATCTCCCTCTATAGACATTTAACAAGTGTATTAATAATGGAAAATTATATCCATCTCCATTTTTTCATCACAATTAAGTGAATAATACATTATTGAAAAAAATTAAAACATTTAATTAATATCACAACAGTTTTCCACAATAATAAAATCAATAAAGTAGTAATAACACATAGGAAATAACCTATAATTATACATATCACTTACGTACTCACGATTTTTATATTCAATTTTATTTACAATTGTTTATTATATTATTTGGGTTAATACATACCATCCAAAAAACAATCATGATTAATTTATATCTACATATTAATGTAAAATTAGAAGTCCCAAAAAACTTATCTTAATTAGAGATTTGACAGTTAATTTGTTTCTAAACATATAGGGAGAGAACTATAGAAACAAGAAATTATAATTAAATCCTAAAAAAACTACAAAAAATATCCTTCATTAATCAATCAATCAAGCATCACCAAAAAGAAAACACTGCATCCAAGACTCCTAAAGATGTAGTTGAAAAAGGTATTGATGGAAAAGGGGGGAAATCATCTTGGATCTCAAATAGTATGATAAAAAATTCATGTGAAAAATGATAATAAAATTGGATCAAATACATCAAAATAGTCACCAATGATCAGCTAAGGTTTTGGATAAGTTAAGAGAAATAATATGAATTTAATATATATATCAAATTTATAATGAACATAAGAAAAAACTGAATCAAAAAAATATTGTTTAAGGTCACATCATAATTTGTTTTATTAAAAAAACTCTAGAATTTAAAAAATGATATCCCATTGTCTACCCCCGAGACACATGGTCAAATCCCCTTTATTATTTTTTTTGAAGGAAATGATGTATCATTGGTTGCCATTTTCAACATACTATATCCTCTAAGGAACATGTTGTAAACCTCAAACTTTCTACCTCAAACAGGACACACCATAAATAGGACCATAATGGTACAAAATCCTTCAAAATGAAATGAAACAAATGAAAAAATACGAAAACCAGTCACGTAGGACTCCATGCCACACCATTCATATTCATTTCTAAATTGCCCCTTGAATTATATTAACTTATAGGATCATGTAAAATTAACCCAGAAGAACCCCTATAAAATAATTACTTGTAAGAATTTATTCCATAATAGGATCCAATAACACTATGACCTTCCTCCCACAAGTATAACATACAAGACTCCATGGGAACAAATTATACATGAAATATTGAAAAACACTTTAGGACCGTTAATAATAAAATACAATATGGTGTACTGTAACCAATATTGTACATCAACACAAAATGATATTAAAACCTCATAACTCCTCTATATACATCAACATGAATAGAAAAACCACAATCCATCCCTCATAACATATAATACTATAATAAATAAACATCAACCACTCTTTTTAACTTTTATTTCCACATTTAAACAATCAATAGTAGAACACAACCCTTGGACTAAAATTATAACTCCAATATCTATCATCCATCTACAAACCTTTTATCAAATCATACACCACCAAATATTTATAGAGTAATGGTTTATAAATCCAAGGATTATATAGAATAATTGGAAAATAAATAAAATATAGGATTTTCTATAACTTACCTCTTATATTAAAATGGATACCTATTCAATAAATATTTACGTTGAAACTATGGTAGTACAAATTTCTATTATTTCCCAAATGAAATAGTTATAACATTCTTAGTAAACAACATTTAAAGGAGATTATACAATATAGTGTGTTTAAAAATTTTAGATAAAAATATACACCGTAAATTTAATAGAATCGGTTAAGAAGATATAAAATATAACTATAAGATAATTAATATAAACATGGAAGATAAATTTTAACTCATGATATAGTTCAATAGGGATTGATAGAGAACACAATCCCATGAATGGGAAAATAAGTGAGAGATACCCCTTAAATCAATAATATATTTAATAATAAAATAATGGATAAAAAATATAGATAACCGCAAATAAAATACTTTTACTACTCTATTTTTTACACATAGAATAATGTATGAATAATAATGAAATAATACATGGATAGAATATGGATTTTTAAGAGAACCCCTTATCAAAAATCATTGAGACAAAAAGAAATATATTAAAGGGAAATTAATGATTATAATTTTTCTAAATAACAGAATATAAAAATAATAATTTATGTTTAATAGAGATCTTTACAAATAATGTAGAAAAATACTATTTTTGGAGGGATAATTGATAAAGAAAAAGAAATAAAAAATATCCCTAAATTTTTTTTAAAAATAATTAACATAAAACTAATCATTTTAAATAGAATTTATTAAATTATGAATATCCCCAAAAAAAGAAAGGGTGTCATGACCCCCCCCCCACAAAGTGTACCCCTCCTGGGCTGGAAATGTGAGAAGGTAGATAATGACCCCAGAGTCCCGTCTCCAGTAGGCCCCGAGTTGTTGACTAGCATCGAGGGTATAACGAACACACAAATGGGAGGCATTACCCTTTAAGAGAAAAAATACAGAAGAGAGAGATAAGATAGACACCAACCAAATCCAAATCATCTAGTAAGATAAAAGAAATCCCAAGTACACATATGAAATGACATGAAAAACTACTACAACTGAAAGAGGAAAACCACAAGTACCCAAAAGAATGTATGACAGCAGCAACCACAATCCCTAACAGCTCCTGCAACTGCAAGCTTGTATTAACTAGCCTGATCTCCAACCCGCTCCATGTGACCTGAAAAGTAGTTTATATCTATACATATGGTGATTAAAAAAATATAATCAATAGGATCCTCCCTAAAGCCTCTCTTGAAAATGTAAAGAAAGCATGCTAACACACAGTGAACAACATGTGAAACTAACTCATCACCTAAATAGGTATACTGTGTTTCCAGCCTCACTATGGATACTCTCACCATGTAACGGATACAAGAGTATATAATATAATAAATAATATCAAGGTTACCCCGCTACTACTTCCACACTAGTTTTCCACTTTTCCTCAACGTTGCACATCCTAAGCATCTCTCTCCAAAAATGCTTGTCCATAGACACCTGGGCGAAGCACCACAACATGCACCTCATGAAACAAATCCACCACATCCACATAAGAAAAGCAACCAAGTAGTTTTTGGGAGCCACCACAGCTCGCATATTGTTTATCATACATCAGGTATTATACCTCAAGCCATTACAACCCACACACCGAGTAAGGATCCTCAAGACATAAGAACTTATACACGGTACACCTATAGTAGTCCATAG
This sequence comes from Viscum album, assembly GCA_963277665.1. NCBI lineage: Eukaryota > Viridiplantae > Streptophyta > Magnoliopsida > Santalales > Viscaceae > Viscum > Viscum album. Next base: position 384,659,263 of record OY728120.1, on the reverse strand, counting down.
AAAACTATATCCATAATATATGTTTGTGAATAACCACAAAACATTACAACCCTATACACACATATATGGGGAAAAATAACCAATTTTCCTGCCAACACAAGTAACTACCCAGAGAAGATAGTGGGGAAAAAGGGATAGTCAGCCATCCATCCTCCCACTCGAATATTGGTAAAAACACCCCCAAGGCACAGAATCCCCGAGGATTCAATTTACATTACGGATAGGGTGGAGTAGTGTATAGAAATGAAAAATGTATAGAGTATAATATAGCTCAAAACCACACTATGGGCATAACCTACTCTTACACTAAAATTCACCTAACGTCTCTCTGACACCGGGCTGCTACTTCTAAGACTAGGTATCCAATAAACAAACAACCATTTAAAGATATTTAATACATTACTTAATTCCCTTTTTATCAGTTTCACTTTACGTTAATTAATTCTTTAAAAATTAATTAACCAATAACAATTCCACATTAAATTTCATTAGCATCACATCCAAAGTACACTGTTCCTTCAAGTCACATCCTCAGCATTGCACCCCAAAAAGCTCCAAACCCCATGAGTTAACATGATTTATTCAATTATTTATTTAAATAAGTACTTTCCAATATCCGCTGGAATTCTAGAAAAGCAATCTATGCTTCTAAACATAAGGGGATCAACACGGTGAGTGGATGAACTAACCGTCGAGTCTTTTCCACCTATAGAAAGAGAGTAGACTCATCCTTCCTTGAGAAGCTAAACATGGAAAGCATGTGGAATACCCCAGGAAGCTTTTTCACTTTTAGAATAATGGTAAGAAATAAAAGATGCCTTGAGTCGTTGGGAAACTATATCAGATAACAAACAAGAAGAACTAGTAGAAAAACAAATATTCACATCCAACACATTTCCTCATCTCTAGTGTCGTCCCTGACACCCACATGCATTAACTGATGCATATCTCCACTGTAGTCTTCAACTGCTACAACAACTAGTAGACCTCCATGCCCCCACATATCACAACTTCCATTCAGGATCACATCACAACACATGCAGCAGGAAAAAACAATCATATCGGTTGGGATCTTGGACCTTGAACAAGTAAGAGGGTAACTGATTACTGTTCAAGGAATTATCACAATCAGTTCATTAATCCATCTTGAATTAACCGATTTATTATTCCTAGGTTCTATATTTGGGAAACCTAAATAGTAAGCTATCAAAAATAAATTAAACATTCTTACTACTCCAATTTTACTAACATTATAAAAGTTCAACAATAAGAACCAGATTCATTTACATTCCTATTTATCTTTATCCAAACAATTATCAAATAATTCTAGAATATGTTTTTTACCAATTTCCATCAAGAACGAATAGCTAAACAAAACAATCATAGAAATCACACTATCAAGCGAAACAAGAGTAAATAACATACTATTGATATCAATTTATTTATCAGGTTCAAATATTTATTATGTCAATTACATTGTGATCCAGTGACTAAAAAATGATAACTCTACCGTTGAATGTAATAATAAAAGAGAAGCAATGAATAACCTACATTACAAAGGTTCCTAAGGGTCTTTATAGGAGAATGATTCTCACAACAGATCACGATAAACTCCTCCTATGACAACTGCATCCACCTGAGGATTTCGTGGCACGACCGCACCAACCAAAACCCAATAAACTCCATTAGATGCATGGAGATCACTTGACATTATACGGATAGGAGAAAAATGAGAAGGAAAACCCCAAATAACGATGATAAATCATAGCTTATATAAAACATTGATGGATACTGCTTGGTTGCACCAAAATAGGGGGTTCACTTGTAGCAAGAAGAATGTTGAGGGAAACCAATCCACCAGGAAAAGTTTAATCTCACGATTTATATAGGAAGGAAGGAATGGTTTGAGAATATCACACTATTGAAATAGGAGAAATAACAAAGGAATAAGATAGCTTGTCCCTTTAGATGATTTAACAGAGCAGTAGATTAAGATACCGTAGATTTTCAATTAAAATCAGATCGCATTAAACCGCATGATTTGACCATGTAAATGTATCCCGGGCCATAAGAAAATTAATATAAGAGTTATGGGATTTGATTTATCCTTAAATCCATTAAAAGGTTATAAATTAATTTTACGTCAATAAAAATGTTAAATTGGAAATACTAGAAAAAACTGGAAATTTGGAAAAGGAAATATAAAACAGTTCTGGAAACACTGTTCGTGAGCTGTGACACCGCGTCTAACTCACTGTTTCTGACTCACCATTTCTGTCTCACAGTTTCTGTCTCACCATTTTTGACTCATCATTTTTATCTCACCACTTTTGACTCATGGTTTCTGACTCACCATTTCCGACTCACCATTTCTATCTCACTGTTTCTAACTCACTATTTCCGACTCACCATTTCTGACACACCATTTCTAACTCACTGTTTCTGACTCTCTGTTTCTATCTCAGCATTTCTGACACACCATTTATGACTCAACATATCTGACTCACAGTTTCTGAAGCACCATTTCTCACTCCCCATTTCTGACTCACCATTTCTGACTCGCTGTTTATGACGCACCATTTCTGACTCACTATTTCTGACTCACCATTTCTGACCCACCATTTCTAACTCACCAATTCTGACTCGCCGTTTCTAACTCATTGTGACATTGTTCATAAAACTTCAAACACAGTTCACAGAACATTAAATTTGGAAAAGTGTTGGGGATGAGTCACCTTGAAATCCTAGAACCCATCAAACACTAGATTTCAGCAAAGGGATGAACCAGAGAGGTCCGAGCCATTACATCAAATACCTTTAAAAACATTCTCATCCCTGAGAATCCAAAACCTATCCAAAAGGAAACTGAAAAGGGTTTCGAACAACCAATCCTCCATATACCTCTCAAAAGAGAGAAATCCATAAGAAACAACAGAAGTAAATCACCTTATAAAAACGAAATTCCTATAATCACAAAGGGGAAACTGTTACATGAAAAGAGTTTAAACATAAAACAACTCTAGGAACTGAGCACATATTTGTGACTCTCATTCTTAGGTACCCTCCTCCATGACAACATGTCACCATAAGACATGGACCAAAGGAATATAATGCACATACAACACCTTCTCTTTACAGTCTTGGATCTCTATAGGTCGATCCTCGAAGGTCGCATCATCATCAACTTTGATCTATCCCCAATCAATGAAGTGAGAGTCATCATGAAGATAACGAATTATATGTGACATATGAAAAACATCATGTATCCAGCTCATCTGCGGGGGAAACACTATCTTATACGCCACAACTCCAACATGATCAAAAACCTCGAAAGGACCAACAATCCAGGGAGAAAGATTACTCCCATGACCAAACCTTCACTGCCCACGGTGGGGAGTCATCATCAAAAACACGTGATCCCCAACATCAAACTCTAAAGGTCTCCTCCTTTGACCAGCATATGATTTTTGATGATCTTTCATTATCTTCATCCTATCTTGAATCACCTGAACCATCTCTGTTGTATTATGCACTAGTGGTTGTCCTAGAATTGATGACTATGACCCTAGTCCAGCACAATGAAGGATGGAAAGGCCGGCCATACATGGCTTCAAATGGAGCCATACTGATGGTGGAGTTAAAACTATTATTGTAAGTGAACTCCACCAAGGGTAAGTGCCTCATCCACGTACCTCCAAAATCAAGAACACAAGAGTGTAACATGTCTTCAGGAGTGTGGATGGTTCACTCTGTCTGACAATCTATTTGATGATGAAAAGCAGTGCTAAGGCATAGCTGAGAACTGGAAGATTGCGGGAGACCACTCCAAACCCTAGAAGTAAATTGAGGATCTCGATAAAAAATGATCGTCTTTGGGACTCCATGATGTGTCACCACCTCATCTGGATACTTCTTCGACAAAACTTCCACTGAGCTCGACTCCTTGATCACAATGACGTGGGAAGATTTTGTTAAACGATCCACTACCACCCAAATAACAACATGACCTCCTGGAGCTCAAAGTAAACAAGTAAAAAAGTCCGTTGAGATGTCCTCCCACTTCCACTAAGGAACATATAACGGTTGGAGAAAACCACCAGGGACACAGTGCTCAACATTGAACTTATGGCAGACTAAACATCGAGAGACAAACTCTACAACCCCCTGATTCATCCCATGCCACCAAAACTGACTCCTCAAGGCTCAGTACATCATTTTCATGCCAGTAAGCACCACTATAGGTGAACTATGGAACTCTATGAGAACCATCTCACACATCTCCAATAGAATAAAAAACCTCCATGATAAAACAATCTATGTTGTTCACCTCAATACAACCATCAGGGGCCACTCTACAAACAACTCAGTCTCTCCAGACCTCCACCTCAGGATCCACCCACTGGGACACTTCCACCTGATACAACAGAGATGATTGCACCGTCATCTAGAAAAGACAACCTCTTCCACCAACTTCTCTCATATCAAGATGTAATGCTGGCAGTTCTTCCATTACTCTCCAAGAATCACCGGATTCATGCACAGTATCACTACGTGACTTTCGACTCAGTGCATCAGCTACCACATTCCCCTTTCCCAGTGTATACAATATTTCAAAGTTGTATTCCTGTAAGAACTCCATCCACTAACACTAACGTAAGTTAAATTCAAATTGGGAGAAAACATACCTCAGACTCTTGTGATCAGTGAAAACCACAGAGAACTCTCCAATGAGGTAATTTCTCCACAATTTTAGAGCAAACACAACTACTGACAACTCAATTTCGTGGGTGGAATTGTTACATTCATGAGGATGCAACTACCAGGACCCATAACAAACAACTGATATTTTCTTGATAATAATACAGCCTAACCTTGGATGTGAAACATCACAGAAAACATCGAACTGAACTCCCTTTGCTGGGAGACAAAGAACTAGAGCACTTAATAACTTCTCCATTAGATACTCGGAAGCTGACTGACACTGATCAGTTTATATGAATGGTTAATCCTTCCTGGTCAATAATTGTAGAGGAGTCTCAACTCAAGAGAAATCAGCTACGAACCTCTGGTAGTATCCTGTGAGACCAAGGAAACTTCCCACCTCTGACACTATCTTCGAGGCTGACCAAGACAAAACTGCTTAAATATTCAATGGATCTATAGTTACCCCCCGTTGGGACACAACATGCCCCAAGAAACGGTCTTCTTGAGCCCTAAAATCACACATCGACAACTTCCATAATATTTTATGTTGATGAAGAACTCCAAAAATGGTGTGTAGATGCTCTGCATCCTCCTCAAATGTGGAGTACACAAGGATGTCATTAATATAAACCACCACAAACTTTTCCATGAACATGCAAAACACACTGTTCATCAATCCCATGAACATAGCTAGAGAATTCATCACACCGAATAACATTATGACAAACTTATTATGCCCATGATGACAACAGAAATTAGTCTTTGGGATATCCACATCCTTCACACACATTTGGTGATATCCCGAACACAAATAAATCATTGAGAACCAAATTTCACCTTATAGTTGATCAAATAAATCATCAATATGCAGAAGAGGATAGCAATTATTTACTTTCACTTTGTTTAATTTATGATAATCGTCACACAACCGCAAGCTTCTATTAGCCTTCTTCACCAACAAACATAGTGCACCCCATGGTGACACACTCGGCGGAACAAAATTTCACTTTAACAGACTATTAATATGTATACATAACACTCGAAACATAGAAGGGGACATCCTATATGTGTAAATAGAGATAGGAGACTCTATTGGTTGTAGATAGATCCCAAACTCAATCTCTCGTCGAGGGGGTAATGATACAACCTCTTTGAGAAAGACATCAGGGTACTCTTCTATGACACTAGGAAACAACTATTGAATCTATGAAGAATTAAACATAATATCAGCCATCTAGAATGATAAGGATGAAACACTCCTATGACCCATCTGAGGGTCTCACTCGTCAATGAACACCACCACCTATCCATCCACATCGAATAATACAACCTGCCTCCTAAAGTAATCCATGATATTCTACAAAAAATACACCCAATCCATATTGAGGATGTCATCATATGGTTGTATTCATAAACATAGAAAATCTCCCCAAGAGAGGTGCTTCCCCAATACTAGCTCATAGTTTCTAAATAGTTCAAACAAGTCTACTCGGCCTCCAACTGACATAGTTAATTCCAAGGGCAGTGGAAGCCTCTCTAACACTAGTCCCAATGCATGGACAAGGGTAGATGATATGAAGGAGTGTGGTGCCACTGAATCAAACAAGGCATACAATAAGGTATAAAACAAGAAAATGGTACCTCTAACGATGTCTATCTCGCCTGGTGTTGGCAACACTAAAGTAGGAAGCTGACCACGACCTCCTCCATGACATCTCTGACCCTGATGATGACCAAAACCACAGATAAACTCTTCTCTTTAAGGATGGGGAGAATCACGGGGCTGTCCTCTGCCTGCCCCATCCACCTTCTACTAATCTAAAGCTGGTGCAACCTGCTACAGCTGCCTCGGCTGGAACTAACTCAACGAAGGAACCAAGAACAGAAACCTTCTGCACGATGACGGTTCTGAAAGGTTGGGTACTCTCACTACTGACGACCTCAAACACCACAAGAAAAAAAGCACCAGATCCCTTGGTATAGGCTTGAGAGATGCTGCCCTCAGAGAAACAAGATGTTTAGGGATATGACTTACCCCCGACAGAATGGAAATGCTTCTTCCCTAAAAATTGGGAACCCTGGACCACAACTCTTCTTCATAAGGAATCATGATGACTCCCCTCTCATGATGATCTAGTTATGGCCAAATTCCTCTCAATGACCTCTGCCCTTTCCAGCACCTCAAGATATGTCTTCAGTATAATTGGGGTGAACTGGAGCTTGACCTCTAGACACAGAAACTCCTCGAAGTGCCTCGCCTCGGCCTCCTCATCTGGAAACAGATCCGAAGCATATCACACAAGGTTCCTGAAACGGATTCCAAAATCTCGCACACTGAATCTCTCTTGTCGATGGGTAAGAATCTCATGGCGACTGGATTCCTTCGTAGTCGAAGAATGAAACTCGACTCTAAACTTGTCTCAGAACTCCTACAACGAGATCGTTGACAACTCATGATTCTGGAGGAATAATAACCACCAATTACTCGCTGCTATACGTAGCATCGTCACATCTAAGAACACTTCGTGCTTTTTCCGAGCACAGATCGAACTGAAGCCTATCTCGACCTCCTCTAACCAGTCTTCTGTGAATGCATCTAAAAAAGATCCCTCGTACTTATACAGTCTCTAGGACTGAAACTCTCAGAGTGTCCTCCAACAAGTTCCATCATCATCGACCTCTACCTGGCTGCGATCTGCTGGTACAGCCTGCTGGGAATCTTCTATGTGATCCTGATGAGGACATCCACATGGAGCCATACATGTAAAATAAAAAACTGTTAGAGCTCCTAAACCTTGAATATGGGAGAATCAATATTAATTAATTAATCAATTGTTTAATTTTATTAAATTTAGGCTAACCTGTCCCATGTTCTACCCATTAAAACACATGCACAAAGAAGAATGATGCATGATCCTTTCCTAGGTCTCTACCATACAACTAGTATCACCTTGTTTAGTAGCCATTGTAAACTTAATGGTCCATAAATCAGATCATAGGGGGCCCTTAACACATATGTCTCATCCCATATCTAGTGTTTACATCACCTTCTAAACACGAATGACATCATTTCCCTACCAACCCATGCAACCTCACCTATGCCAAACTCCAAACTCTTTCTTATCTCTCAACCTGAGCTCTGATACCAATCTGTCATGACCCCCCCCCCACAAAGTGTACCCCTCTTGGGCTAGAAATGTGAGAAGGGAGATAATTACCCCCCCGAGTCCCGCGTCTAGTAGACCTTGTTTTGGCGACTAGCACTAAGGGTATAATGAACAGACAAATGGGAGGCATCACCCTCTAAGAGAACACATGCCGAAGAGATAGATAACATAGACACCAAACAACTCTAACTCAACCAGTAAGATAAAAGTTATCACAAGTAAACATATAAAATTTCATGAAAAACAACTACAAATGAAAGTGGAAAATTGAAAGTACCCAAAATAAAGCAAAATAGCAGCAACCAGAAGCCCAAACTGCTCATATAACTATAAGCTAGTAGTAACCAGCTTGATCTCCAACTTGCTCCAAGTGACCTGAAAAGTAGTGTATATATATATACATAGGGTGAGTATAATAATGTACTCAGTAGGATCCTCCTCGAAGCCTCTCGTACAAATGTAAAGAAAGAATGCTAAAGCCCTGTGAACATCATGTGAAACTAACTCATCACCTAAACAGGTATACTATGTTCCCAGCCTCACCATGGATACTCTCACCATGTAATTCATACAAGAATATATAATATAATAAATTATATCAAGGGTGCCCCACTACTACTTCCCCACTGGTTGGCTGCTTTTCTCCAACATCGCACTTCTTAAGAATCTCTCTCCAAAAAGGCTTGCCTGCAGACACCTAGGGGAAGCACCACAACATGTATCTCATGCAAAAGCCTCCATGTCAACATAAGCAGAGTGACCAGGTAGTTTCTGGGAGCCACCATAGCTCACATTACATGCATGATACATCAGGTACTATACCTCAAGCCATTGTAGCCCATACACTGAGTGAGGATCCTCAATCCATCACATCCTATACTCTTTATACCTATAGTAGTCCATATAAAACTATATTTAGAATATTTGTGTGTGAATAACCACAAGACATTACAGACCTCTACACACATATATATGGAAAACTAACCAATGTGCCTGCCAGCACAAGTAACTACCAAGAGAAGAGAGCGGGTCCAAAGGGGGTAGTCATGCATCCATCCTCCAACTGGAATGTTGGGGAAATCACCCCCCAGGGCTCAGAATCACCGAGGTGTCAGTTTCCCTTACTGACAGGGTAGAGTAGTGTATAGAAATAGAAAAAGTACAGAATATAATATATCTCACAACCACACAATGGAAAAAACCTAGTCTTTGAGTCAACTGTAGCTAACCTCTATCGGACTCCAGGCTGCTACTTCTAAGACTACATATCCTATAAGAACACAACCATTTAAAGTGATTTAATACATTACTTCATTCCCATTTTAACAGTTCCCACTTTACGCAAATTAATTCCTTAAACATTAGTTAACCAATAACAATTCCACATTAAATTTCATTAGCATCACACCCAATGTGTATTGTTCCTTCAAATCACAACCTCAGCATTGCACCCCAACAAGCTCCAAACCCCATGTGTTAACATCATTTATTCAATTATTTATTTACTACATTACTTTCACATATTCCCAGGAATTATAGAAAAACAATCTATGATTCTAAACATAAGAGGTTCATCATGGAGAGTAAATGAACTACCCATCTAGTCTTTACCACCAATAGAAAGAACGTAGACACATCCTCCCTTGAGAAGCTAAACACGGAAAGCACGTTGAATTCCCTTCTTGTCTTCACCCCTTTCTAAAGAAGGGTAAGAAAGAGTAGCTTCCTTGAGAAGTGGGGAAAGTAAAGTAGATGAACAACCAAGAAGAACATGTAGAAAACCAAACATTCACATCCAACCCATTTCATCATCCATGGCATCCTCCCTGACATCCACAAGCATAAACTAATGCATCTCGCAAATCTAGGGGTCAATTTATACAACAAAAAGTAGTCCTCCATTCACCCACATATCACAACAGCCATTCAGTCTCATATCATAACACAAGCAGCATGAAAACAACAATCATATCGGTTGGGCTCTTGGCCCTTGAACAAGGAAGAGGGTAACTCAGAAGCCTTCAAAGAATTATCACAATTAGTTATTTAATCCATCTTGAATTAACCAATTTAATATTAATAGGTTCCATATTTGATAAACCTAAACAGTAAGATATCAAAAATAAATTAAACATGATTACTGCACCAATTTGACTAACATCAAATAAAATAAATCAATAAGAACTAGATTCATTAGATGCCTCTTTTTCATTATCTATTAATTCCAATTTACTTTATTTACCAATTTATATCAAGAATGAATAGCTAAAAAAATTTAGCATATATATCAATCTATATACCAAAAAAAAGTGTCAATACCATATGATTGATATCAATTAATTTATTCGGTTCAAATATTTATTATGTCAATTCCAATGTGATCTAGTGGATAAAACATGTTAACTCTACAGTTGAACATAAAAATAAAAGGGAAGCAAAGAATCCCCAACCTTAAAATGTTTCTTAACGATCTTTATACAAGAACCATCCACACAATGGATCACGATCACCTCCTCCCATGACAACTGCATTCACCAGAGGATGTCGCGGCATGACCGCACCAACCGAAACCCTAGAAACTCTATTAGAAGCATGGAGGTCACATACCCTAATATTTAAAGGAGAAACCAGAGAATGTGAAACCATAATAATGATGATAAATCATACCTTATATTGAAGATTGATGGATACTTCTTGGTTGAACCAAAATAGGGGGTTCACTTGCAGTAAGAAGAACATCGAGGGAAACCAATCCACCGGGAAATGTTTAATCTCATGATTACTACAAGAAGGAAAGAAAGGTTCAAGTGTATCACACTAGAGGACGAGGGGAAATAACAAGTGATGAAGACATGTTGTCCCTTTATAAGATTTAACATAGCAACATTTTAAGATATAGTGGATTTTCCATTAAAATCAGACACCATTAAACCATGCGTTTTGACCAGGTAAATGTATCCCGCGCCTTAATAAAAATAATATAGAAGTTATGGGATTCTATTAGGCCTTAAATATATTAAAACGCGGCCATAAATGTGTTTTACGTCATAGAGAACGTTAAATTTTCGAAATTGGAAAAATTTGAAAATTTGGAAAATGAAATATGAAACAGTTATGGAAACACTGTTCCTGAGATGTGATACCGTGCATGACTCACCTTTTCTAACTCAGCATTTCTATCTCACTATTTTTGTCTCACCGATTCTATCTCACTATTTTTGTCTCACCATTTCTGACTCGCCATTTGAGACTCATCGTTTTTGACTCCCCATTTCTATCTCACCGTTTGGACTCACCATTTCTCACTCACTGTTTCTAGCACACCATTTCTGACTCACCGTTTTTGAATCACCATTTCGGTCTCACCATTTCTGACTCACCATTTCTGACTCACTGTTTTTGACTCACCATTTCTGACCCACCATTTCTAACTCAACGTTTTTGACTCAGCGTTTCTGAATCACCATTTCTGACTCACCATTTCTGACTCACCGTTTCTGAATCACCGTTTCTGAATCACCGTTTCTGAATCAACGTTTTGACTCACCATTTCTGACTCAACATTTCTGACTTACCATTTCTGAGTCGCAGGTTTTGACTCACCATTTCTGGCTAACCATTTTGGACTCGCCGTTTCTGACTCACCTTTTCTGAGTCAACGTTTCTGACTCACTGTGACACTGTTCATAAAAATAGAATCATTGTTCACAGAACTGGAAATTTGGAAAATTGTTTGGGATGAGTCACCTTGACCTCCCAAGACACCTCAAACACCAGATTTCAGCAAAGGGATTGACCAAAGATGTCCGGGCCATTACAAAGTGGAATTGATATAAATTAATATAGAATTTTTTTAGAGAAAATATATTCAATTATATGTGTTATAGAGTAAAATATTCAGCATAATGTTAAATAAATATAGAGAGTGGAAAATATCACTTTTAAAATTATGTAAAAAATTAAATAGAAATGGAATTTAACATATTTATTAAAAAAGCGACATTAAATTTTTTTAATTTAGAAAAAATATTAAATTGGATAATATTGTTTGTAAGTGAATATAATAGATTTATAGAAAAGGGGTGGTATATTTCTAAAACATGATAGTGGGACAAGAATTATTTTACATGAAGTCCTAGATTGACATGAATGTATAATAAATAATTAATGGTTGAATTAACTATTTTAATTATAAAATAAAAAATCTTACTCATATTTATTTGACAAAGTATAATTAATTTAATTTCACAATTTCTTAATTTATTATTTTTATGTTGATCCTAGTGATCATTTGGAGATGCTCAGAACACAGTTCTAATGTGTAATCAATATAATGGTAATGGAAAATAGAATATTTTCAAGGTTCTATAATAAAAATATTTCATGTCAATCGACTTTATTTTAATCTATTATTATATAAATTCCATATTCAACAGATAGTCCCAAATGTTTTCAATTTGATAAACATGTCATGATAGTTTTGTTTTTAAGTGATTAAATTTTTGAATATTGTTTATTTTTAATTCCAATAATATTATTCCAAAATTTTCATTTAAAAAACAGTAATTTAGTATAAAATATTTATTAATAGTATACTTATACATAAAAATCATTTTTAAATCTAGAAACGAAAAGTGGGAAGGAAAAACATCATCACTCACATTAGTGGTATAAACCTAACATGGTGGGAATAATATTTTTTAGATTGTTAAAAAAGTATAAAATAAATAACTTAATGGATTTCAAAAATTCATTTTTTAATTATTTTATAAAATTATTTAATCTTATTACAAATTTTAAATTTTTTTTAACCAATCCATTGAGTACTTATTATATTAATGTTTGGGTCAATTATTTCAACTTGATTATTTAATGGTATCAGATGTTTTTTTATTATGTTAATGGTTCTAATTAACTATATAATGAGTTTATAAATTCCATTAGATTCATGATAAGTATTTCATAATTTTATATTAATTATTGGTGTTCATTATTTTAAGGGTTTGAGTATTATATTAAACATGGTATTGTAAATTGTTTGTTCTTGAGGTATAATTGACCATGATAATTTATTTGTAATGTTTTTATTAAAATATTTATTTTACCACTGTATAACATTAAAAATGAAATTATTTAATCATTTACTTCGTAATTACACAATAATATCATTTTAAACCCATACAATAAGGCAGTGATGAAAATTGAAACGCATCAAATATGGAGGGAGTGAACTAACCATAATATATGAGAGGATTTATATTTTAATAATTAAAAGGGTCTATGAAAATTGGTATTTAATCAATATAATAACATTTAATTGTACCTGTGATTATTATTTCATAATATTATGAGGAATTTAGGAGATTTATGGGATTTAATGAATGAATAATAATCATAGTAATTAAGTTGAGATAATTTATCCCCTCTATTTGAATTCATACATTGATATGCTATATGGGATTCAATGAATTAATTTTTTGAAGAATAGAACCTATAAAATATATATCAGATTTTTGGATGTAGTTTTGTTAATAATTTTCAGATTAATAATTTTTTACATTGAAGAGGAATGATTTTAATATGTGTAGATTTATTCGTGAAGGGGGGGGGGGGATTTTGGGAAAAATATTGATGAAATTATTATGATTAGTCAACACTATAAATAGTATTGATTTTTGTGACAATGAAATTTATTCGACATATGTTGATATAGGAACGTGGGTTTTTAAATCATCTATGATGTAATTATCATGTATTTTACTTATACTAAAAATACAATATTTTACTCTATTTTAGTAGTCACCTCTGTATTTTAAAAATTGTGAATTTTTTAAAACCCATAAACATACACAATTTAGAGAAGATAAAAGTTTTAACAAAAACCTTTTCTTAAAATTTATTTCTAAATTATTTAATATTAATAATTAATTATAATATTTTTTTTGAATAATGTAAACCATTCCTTGAAAAAAATTTATACTTTTATTTACATTATGACATGCTGATTGAGAAATTATTTTTAAATTATTTTTATAGTTATTATTACTTATTAAATATATTATAAACATTATTATATGCTAATCAATCATTTACCCTAATATTTATTTTTCTATTCCATTAGTTTTGTTACCACTCTAAAAATTATTTTACAATTAAAATAGTCATATTTTGAATAGTTATAAAATTTTACATGTCCAATAAATATAAATTATTTCTATAATTATTTATTCACTAAAAGTTAACTCTAGGTTGTATATATATTTTTTATGAAATGAATTTTTTAAAATAGTTTATTTTCTTTTCATAGTTTTCTTTGAGGGTGTGATATTTTTTAGAGATCATGATCCTACGGTTCTCAAAATTATACTAATATAATTTGTTTGTTTTTATTTTTCCATTATAATATTTAAAATACTATGGACTATATTTATACTTTATATGATATTTTCTATATTAGAATGAAATAAAATAATAATTATTCCTTTATTTTTTCCTTCTTTTTACATTATTCATTTATACATCAATAAATATATTATAGAAAAACATTATTTCTATAAAATAAACTAACTTTGTGATAAATATGAATATTAATGATTTTATATAATTAAAAACATAGAAAAATAATTTAATTAAACATTTAGGCAGATGTTTTAAAATAGAAAATTTATATGAATATTTATTGGGAATTTTGGATGTTAAAATTGCATCACACATACAAAGTATAGTTGATAAACAACGAAATATCCCAACTTAATCAATAATAAATCTATTAATCATGTTTTTATTCATAGAATATAAACAATAATAAGACAATATGAGTGTCAATTTTCCTTTATAATATTCTCACATTAAAAATGAATAAAAACCAAATTCCATTTATTATACTATTCAATTACCGAAGTAATAATAATTTTAATATAAATATCCTAACCTTATATTCTTTTCCATATCATCTTAAGTGATTAAAAATTTCATCATAGAATTATTTCATTCATATCACATTTTCCTGTCAGCACTATCCAATGGAATCCACCTCCTCAATTAATAAGACCAATGTCTTTACTTCACCTCATATTTATAATAATCACAATTTAACACTTAAAAATTATTAAAGTATTTGATGAATGTATTTCATCACCACTTGATTATTTATTTTTTACTACTGCGTCGATTATTGATTTTCATTTTATGATTCATGTGACCAATATTTGAAAATTTTCAATCCACCTAATTTTACAATAAGTTTATAAGTGATATATACTGTTTCCTTTAAGTCACCTCCACTAAATCACACTTTAATTCAAAAATTTAAATAAAAAATTATTCATAATTAATTAAGCTATTTTTATTAATCAATCTACATCCTCATTAAATATTCCACATTATCATAAAAAACATAAACCTTACTACTATTATTTACAATACTATTTGATAACATAACAAAAATTTTCACATATAATTTCATAACTGTAATGTTAATTTTATTTATTCTAAAAATATATTCAATATAATTTATTTATAGAAAATGTTCAATCATATGATATTAAAAATACACAAATTAAGGTAATGTTGTATTTTACTTGTGAAAAAAATACAATTGTACAACTATAATTTTCATAGGCCACTTTTTCCTCAATTTTAATAAAATGGGTAAAATGGACTATTCCTTTTTCTAAAATGTTTATCCACCTGAAAATGTATATTTTCAAATTATATATATAGGTATATTATTTATATTTATTTATCATTTTTATGTTCATTTTTAAACACATAAATATTAGTCATGTTCACTTCCCAAAAAAGAAAACATGTTTTCAAAAAAAATTATATATTTCATTTTATTTTTCACATAGATATGTATATGAACAAACACACACACACACACAAACTACAAAATAATTTATCATATATAAAATTATTTGGAAAATAATTGTAGTAAATCTTACTCATGTAACCCAATGTGGGTAATGAAATTACTATATTGGTAGAAAATATAAGAGATCACATCCCTCATAAGGAATAATTTTGTTGTATTTGGATATAAGATACATACATAGTTCCCACATTACATTCCAAACCAGAAATAAATCATCAAAATCCAGTGATAAATTTATTACTTATTATATAATTTCCTTTAAATCATTCAAATTTTACTTTATTAATCTTTTGGGAATGGAAAACTTAATAAAGGGGGAGTTCTGATGATAAGTAAGGGAAAATGTACAACATATTCTAACATAGAATAAGTAACTCGTGAATAATATTGAAGATAGAAACTATTATCAAATATCCCATATAAGAGATATCATTAATGTAGAATATTTACATGGATGAAATAAGAAAATAAATAATCACATGGATAACAATATCTGGTTTCATAATGAATAAATTCATAGTTCAAGACATCATAATCTTATCATCAAGGCCTCAGGCCAAGATATAATACCATAAAAGGTAAGTAATTCACTAAATATAAAAGATATTTTTTTTATTGTGATACTTATTGAGAAATAAATGGGATATCTAAATGTGTTCCCCACCAATAAATTACTAATTCTAATTAATTCATATTATGAATGAAATTAATAACTATATATTATATAATAAAAAAACATTCATATTTAAAAACTAGCATTAAAGAGTCCAATATTTTTTTTCAGTAAATATATAGAAGAACATGATCATAATCCATCTATAAAAATAATGTGTATGGTGTCCTTATAATATTTCCACATTGAAGTACATAAATCCATAATTAATGATTACATACATAATAAGTACCTATATAATGATATTAAAAACTGTCTTTGAAACAAGAAGAATTTTTTTTTAAAATATGTTTAATTAAAATTTATTAAAATACTATGAATAATATTTTATTTTATATTTTTTAATGTTATAATGGAACCATGACCAAGAATAATACCTATTATGATGGGAAAATTTACTAATGTGGTAAATGTTAAAAAACCTTCATTTCACACTTTCTTAAGAAGTAAAAAATGAGTTGTATAGAGATCTAGTAGGGTATTACTTTTAAATGTATTTAAAGAATTTACAAATATTATAGAAATATATTTATCCATCATTTAAAATTTTACAATAACACACATAACACAATTATAAGAATACAGAATTGAATGAGGAGGATTCTTAACCCAAACCGAAGAAATATTGCGGAATTTTCTTAAATATATATTCTTTATAATTTTGAAAAAAAAGAGGAAAATAATAAAATAAATCATAAAAAATAATTACGTGAGAATAATATATATAGGGTTTGTAGTTGAAATACTGTACAATTCCACTGATGAAAACATTAATATAAACAATATCGAATATGAATGGGATATTGAAATAAATGCTTATCTCAGAAATCTGATTTCCCGAACTTACTCTAATATCTTATTTAGTAAATTAAATCTTACTATACATCTATTTCAATACTATAATTTTATTTATATTACTATATATCATTCATTATTAATTTATTCTTATCCATTTATTAATATATTGTTGTAAAATCAATATTTGAGTTTTAACTATTCTATTTCCCTTGGTTATTGTATCATTATATTTAGAATCAAAAAAATTTATGTAATTATAATCATTATAAATTCAATATAATTTTAGATCTCTCATTTAAAAACTGGCTGGAAAAATGAGATACATCATTCCAAGGAGGAAATAGTCTATACAGATGCATGAGTAATGTATTCATTTTTCTATTGGATGAAAATGAAATAATGTAGATACATGTGTAATTTTTTGAATTCAAAATTAAAATAAACAAGATATTTTATCATTATATCCTTCCTTATATCAATCTATGTACGGTGTAAATGGAAAATTTATCGCATCGCTTCGGGGAGGTGGTAGCACCCATGCATGCACGATGGGCATTACAATATTTTAATAGAAGTATGGATATGATGTTAGATAATATATTATACTTATATAACAATAAAAATTTTATAATCATATTATATATTCATTAATTCAATCATTATAACTATTGGTCTTAGAATGTGATGAAAAATGATATACAACACTTTAAAAAATTTGGCAATCCAAACATAGGTAGGAGTGACATTTTAATTTCTAATGAAATGAAAAAATAGATGAAAAAAGGTAGTTCCTATAGTTTCCCAATCCATTTAAAAATATTATTGAATGGATTTTAATATTAACATAAATTATTTATAACAAAAATATCTTGAAGCCTATTATATTTAGAAGATTAGGTCCATAAAAAAGAAAAATAAACTCAAACACAACACTTTTATTTTTATTCTCCATATTGAGATCCAATATATCTTTGAGCCCATAAAAATTCTTAGGAAAAATTGGGGAATACATTAATGAATTTGGTGTGCTAAAAATAATAGTATGGGTACAAAAAATGATAACGAAACATAATAAATTAGTCAAAGGAATAACACAATATCCTAATAGAGAAGGCTTGTGGGTAATCGCATAGAAGCCTAATAGTAAGAAATTGGTATCAGAATATCATTGAAACATATGAATGTGGAATAAATATATAACCTGAAATAAGTATAATTCATTCTTAACCATCAATAAAACATCACATTGTGTACAAAGTCCCATTATGTATTAGGTTTACTCCATAATCCCATACACAACATCTCATGCGAAAAACATTACCCAATTCAAGGGGTAGATTACATTGCACACCCATAATAACTTGTACATTATTATGTGATCCAAAAAAGGACATCAATCATAATGAATAAATAAAATATTTACCCATGTAATGAAAAGAGATTCATAATCATGCCTCATGTTGTATTAAAATGAGATTTTATAAAGAAGGAATTTGATAAATGAAAATATGGGATGTATTGACCCCCTAAAAGAATGTAAAATGAGATAGATATATATATAAGAAAAATATATGCATAATTTATAATAAATACATAGTGTTAATGGTTATCATTTTAGGTGAAATTTTATTTAAATTATCACATGTAATTGTTCTTAAGGAATATAGCCTTTTCACTTCAACATAATTTCATTAAAATCTAAAAAATTTCAAAAAATTATAGAATAAGTATACATTGAAAAGAATAATGGATGATTTTAAAAGTAGATTCAAATAATATAGAGGTCATTATGATCATAAATTAATTTTATTCATTATATACTAAATGAAAACATTCCTGTTAAAATTTTGTAAAAAAGGAAAAGGTATCTTTTCAGGAAACAACAAAAATATTCCATTTAATGTTTTTTTAAAAATTAATACATGGGTAAAAATGTTTTTAATAAATCGTTTTATAATATTAGAAATATTATTTCAAATATTTTATTGAAAATATTGACTTTGAAGATAAATATTTCCAACAAAAAAGAAGATACAAGATCAAAATTACTTACAAACAACTTTCTTGATGAATATTTATTAAATAAGGGAATAAATAAAAATAAAATATTTAAAACATGTTCATGGAAATTGGAGAATAAAATATATGCAGTTCAAGATAATAATTTTACATTATTTTTCCCAAAGAAACCATGAACATAAAAAATATCAAAATTAAATGAGTTTGTAACATAAGTCCCTCAAAACTTTTAATTATTATAAATAAAATCCCCTTAGATGAGTTAAAAATTAATATTAACATTAAATAACATGAATTATGAAGGATAAATAGTTATAATATGTAAAAGGGGCATCATATACAGCTTATAAAATAAATTTGGTTTGTAAAAATAAAATATGCCTCAAAAAAGGGAAATTGGAAAAAAATTCCTTATCTTGACTTAGACACATCACATACATACAATATACTAAAAAATAATAAATTAAGTAATTAATATCCTTTTTAAATTTTTATTTTTCCTTTTACCATATTTATTACTATGTTATTTTTATTTATCTAATCAATGAAGTTCACTTCAAGTGTTTTGATAATATTTGGTTCACAAAGCGAAAATGAATTTGATAGGTTGACTATGGAAAATGAATAAATTGTTTCATAATATACATAATATTAATCTTGAAATAATTTTCATTTATATATTTTAATTATAATTTTAATACAAACCATGAAATATGGTTAAAAAATATGAAATCCATTATAATCAAAGAGATGATAGGCTATACGTAGCATGAGTAACCTGTCCATTATTCAATTGTCATGGATGAATAAAGGAAATAATTATTTTACCTTTCTAGAATGATTAATATATCATAAAAATTAGTATCTATTAAATTCACTTGTACATACCATCCATGTGATGCATTAATGAAAAATGAATCACATCCTATTGTAGAGGCGGTAATCTACACCCACTCCTGGGAAACAATTTTCTTTTTTAGGAAATAGAAAGGTAAAAAAATAAATTATATATTAAATTTAAATAAAAATAAATTTGCAATTAATATCATATATATACATTAAATCTATCATCATAAACTTATAGGTGATGAAAAATTACATCCGTTCATGAGGCGGTTGTCTGTTGTACAAATAAACGATGGTTTTGTTTCTCATTTAATGGAAGAGGAGAAAGGTATAGTTTATTCCATTAAAAAATTTCCATATCAGTATATATGATATATTAATTATATTATATAATACTTTTTATATAATATTTTAATGATTTGGAAGAAAATATAAAACAAAATGCTTGGTTGAGAGTAATACCTCTTCTTCAGATATACTTTTTTGGTTTGCATGAATACAATCCCAAGGATGGTTTTATAATATTAAAATACTAGGATATCATAATGGATGTATTTAGGGTATTTTGGTAGATATTATCTAAATTAATTATTTTAATGTGTGAATAAAAGGAGAGGAGTTTCAATTTTATATCTTAGAATGAGGGGCATTTTTTTAAATATCCAAAACTATTCAACTATGGGATATCAATGTCAAGAAAAGTGACACCAATGTTGATAAATGATATATTTTATGGAATATAACTTATATCAAAACCTATTTCAATATTTAGTTTTTTTGAAACATTTTATTCCTTATAACATTATGGTTAATGAATTTTACAAATTTAATTCTCACCATGATATGTTGTTTTTTATCTTATGTATTTTATTCTATAAGGATAATAACTAAATGGTCATAATTTTATAATTTGTACCCAATGGTTATATATATAAAATAAAATTTAATAATTAAAAGTCCTACATATGTGGAAAATTAATTTTAATAGAAGTGCATGTAACGAGAAAACCCCCGTTCTAACCTTTACCATGGAAATAACTTTTTACTATTTTTACTATTCATTTGGAAAAAAACAAGTAGAACATATTAAATAATATTAATTATGATTATTTTAATTATTTGTTACATTTTATTATTTTTAGTTCCAATAAGTGGTAGAATCAAATTATAAATTAAAATGAAAAAATGTGATGAAAAGCGGTTTTTCTAGAAAATGCAATTTTCAGAAAATATATGATCTTATATTTAGTATTGGATGTGAAATCATATTTTTATGAATTCAAACAAATATAAATATAAAAAAAATAAAAATTCCATTTATGTCATTCCTTTCTAGGGATTAATCTAATTAAATAAAATGGGTAAATATGATGCACTTAAAAACAGTTTGTCGGAAACTGCGATTTTAACCATAAAAAACATTATAAAAGTCATTAAAATTATGTATTAAAATTAAATTAATTATATTATTATAAATTAAATGGCCTATATTTTATTTTAATAACAAATAAAAACTGCAATTGGTGTCTCAAGTTAACAACTTTAATGAAAAGAAATAACAATATTTGAAAAATCTGTAATTTTAATTGTTGAAGAAAAAATTAATCATTTTAGAAAAATAAATAAACACCACCATAAGAAAATTTTAATACTATGATTTAAAAAATTAATTCCACTTTATGAAATACATTTTCTGAAAATTTCATAAATTATTTATAATATTTTATCACAAAAAGAATTAAAATTATTTTTTGATGAAAACATATTTCTTTAATGAATAAAATGTCATTATTAATGGATATTTATATAAATTTTTTAAACTTTTTAACCATATTAATAATATCCAATTAAAATTATAGTTTATAATTATCATATTCAAATAATAATATTTCATGGCTTTTTAATGCATGATGTTTCATGTCATATACTCTATCGAACATAGTTTTCTTTTTTAATATCACGCTGTGTTACATTGTCCCCCATTTAATAAATTTCATCCATGTAATTTTATTATGAACTAAGTAATAACTTTTTTTAAATTTCAAAATACCTTTTTTTAAATTCACATATCATATAAATTAATAATAAGACTTCCTCTTGAAATTTGGGATAATGAAATATGATGGACAAGACATTAATAGAATTTCAAGTAGGAGAACATTAGTGGGAAGTTAAAATATATACATGAAAAAATGTCATAAAGTCTAAATAATGAAGAAAAATAAGAGATCATTTATCATAATAAAATTTAATTATCATGATAAATTTAATTAATAAAAAATAATAATCAAAAGTGTTATGAAAAATTTCATAAAAAATATAAGGATAAAAAGATATATTTTCTTGTTTTATGATAATTTTCTTACAATTAGAGAATTTTTTACCCCTTAGATTAAGAGACTTAATAAATATAAATATATTATAAGTATAATTAAATCCTTTAATCCATTTACACAACAATCTCACATTTTATTCAAATTATGTGTATTAATGATGAATTTTTATGCATAATGAATAAAAAATAACTTTTAATGGATCATATAATTAATAAACCAAGATATTACTACTATAATTAATAACTTTTTTTTCCTAATGTACATAAATTATGAAATTATTAAACCATAATATGATGAAATAAAACCTTAATATACAAAATTCAATTATTAAACCAAATGATTGACATAGATCATTGAATAAATATATAAGCCTATATACCAATTAACCACAATAACCTCAATGTTAACAATGGTTTTATCCTAAAATGTTATATAATTCCTTTATTTTAACAGCTCAATATTTGTAATAATATCCCTAACAAATAATCCTTTATGTTAAACTAAATTGTTATATATATTACACTAATAAAAAAACTCATGAAATATCATTAATCAACTCAAAATCAATAAAACATTAAAATATTTTATGCTATAGAATGTCTCCCAAAATTAGTTCAATATTTATCCATCCAATTATCTGATGAAAACAATTTAATATTATCTAATACATCACATAATCCAGTAGTAAGTGATTGAAACTTGCCTTCTTTCAGTTGTAGTTTCAAGCCTCACAACCTTTTATGATGTGATAGGTTTTCACCTGAAATGTGGGTTTTACTTTATCTAAAAATTTATTAATATAACTACTTTATTGTTCCATGAAATATGATTAATGTAACGCCCTGACCCCAGTTACCTAGAGTCGGTGTATTATTACATAACATTGTCATGATCACAAGAAAGATAAAGTCTCGAAAGACCGATTAGTTTAGTAGCCTTGGAATAACTAGATACATTCATAAAGTTTACATTACATCATAAAATGAAAACTACAACAATATAGTCTCCATAGTACAAACTCTTATCCCCTCATACTATCCCTGCAGGTCATTCATAAAATACTTCTTCACATCCTGGGAAAAATAAAACATAGAAAGGGGTGAGCTCAAATGCCCAGTAAGGATAACAATATAGCAGAAACATTCATAAATAAGCATAAACATTTATGGAAATTTATAACTAAAACAAAATCCTTTTAAAACATGAATTTCAGCATAATATGGCAGAAATAAAATGAAATAATTCCATATACTTATTCACATGGATATTATAATAGTCAAATAATTACATGAAATATCAATAACCACTTTCATAATGATGGAATGCATAATGCCAGACTATCATAACCCCATAGTCACGGCCTCGTGCCAAGACTAAAAATTAGATTTTGTCAAGGCCTTGTTCCAAGACACTATTTTGTCTCATTAGACCTACCGATTCATCTAGGAGCTATAGTGCGCTCCACCCGTCACTTATTAAGTCCAATGCATCCCCGTATGAAAAGGTTTAAACATAACATAAAAATTCGTATTAAAACTAGCATAAGAAATGCCAATACTTTCACCCTAAAGCATGAATGGTATAAAATTAACACAGCCACAGTCAAACATATAAAAAAACCTTCAATATAATATGGAAGTTTTGTAACATAATAAATCAACTTCAAATAAGCATAAAATCCATCAAAGGATGTTGACATAGATGAAATCAAAACTATTTGAGAGAAATATCTATTTTTTTTAAATCATTTAAAAGTCCCAAATTTAAAAAATAAAACATTTACATTTAAAATATACTTATATTCTTCTAAGGGAAGCTTCTAATATTTTATAATGGCGGAAAATAGCCACACCCGCCAGATAATTTAAAAAAGACATTCTTACCTTAATTCTGTCGAAAAGGTTAAAAAGGACATTGTTTGGAAAACGAAGGAAATATTCCTTTATAAACCTCTTATAAAAAGTCAAAAAAGGGTATAAATGAATTTAACCCATATTCTGTAAAATATAAAGAATGTTTTGAAATACATTTTTAAGAAACATGGATGTGGAGTATAAAGAGGTCCCAGTAGATAATTATGTATAAACAACCTCGAATAATGAAGACATTGTGAAATAAACCCTTACCTTGTACTTTTACTTAGTCAATGGCATGTTAACCTCCTGTATAATAGTTAAAACATTGTTATTAAATTATACAAGAACCATATACATAATTATGATATCATATATGATATTCTAATAATGCTTTTTTAATAATACTTTAGTATCATCGTCGTTTCGGGTGTTAACTTACTCGTTTTCTTTTATATGTTTTGTTACATAAGTGGTGTTTGTTATGGATAGGTTGTATCTTATTCATATCCAGAATTATATAAGTTATGAAACAATACTTTTAATCATCAAATGATAATTATACTTGAATGGATACAATAGAGAATGAATCTCATCGCGTTCGTGGGGATGGTAGTACGTACGTACGCACGAGCGACAATATCATTCTTTTGATATTAAAATAATATATAATTGGATGGTATATCATATATACTGAATCATTATCATGTTATATTTATTAATTAAATGAATTACACATCATTATTATACCCATCCAAATTATAATTTATTGAATAACAATTACACCACGACGTGGAGACGGTAAGCCGTACGTACGCACCTATGGTGACATGTCATTCAAAGGATGGATAAAATAATGAATATGGTTGTGCCATATTTATAATAACATCACAGTATATATACGATACTAGAGTTATTATTTTATAATGGTAATAACAAAGAGAGAAGAAGTTGAAGAAGAAAGGAACTTAAAAGAGGGTGGTGAAAACATTACCTCTTCTTCGGGTTATTCCTTTGGATTTGATCAAAAGGGCTCCTTAGGTTAGATTTAGGATCAAACTATGGCCTCCATGTTTAAGTGAGAGATGTTTAGAGATTATTTGGGAAGGGGTTGGCTGAAACAAAATTCTTTGAAAGTTTGAATAATTGGTTAGAAGTGGTGTCCTTTTATAAGGGGGAGGAGGGGCACCTTAGAAAAATCTAGAAATATTATTTTATAATAAATTCATATTCGGTTTATAATGGCCAAAAAGTTGATTATTTAAAAGTTAAGGTGGTTATAGGTCTCAAAACATTAAACCAATAGGTTTTAGACAGGTTTGGGTCACTATATTAACCTTATCTTTTAGTTTTAACTCTTAGTTAATTAGTTTAACATTTACCATGTCACTTTGTATTTCTATATTATATAAATAATAAACATACTATATACATCCAAGAGACCTCAAATTTGTCCATTAATGAGACACCTAGCATGATATAAGTCTATTTGACTAACCTTAGATTTTTAGGAATTTAATATCAATTAATAATATAATATTTGTTTCAAAAACTCTTTTATGTGAATTTTGACACTATTCAATAATTGATTTTTGTTAAAGTCTTAAAAACTTTATTAATTCGAATAAAATTCATTTAAGAAATACTATAATGTCATATTAAGCAATAAAGGTCATGGATGTTATCAAAACATTCAAATTATAATAGTTTTAACATTTATAATACCAATTATTTGATTCTTTCATTAATGAGAAAAATACTGCATCATTATTGTGTCATAAACAGTATTAATTATTCAACATATAAAAATTATAAATAAAATATAATTATGTTCTAAATCTTTTTATATTTCTAATGAATATTTACAGTTTAAAATACAACATATATAACCCTATTTAAAAATTGTTTTTCTAAAAGATATATTCTTATGTCATTTTTGTATTTATTTTAACTTAATTAATATAATGTGTCATTATCACTTACAAGTGGCTCCATGGGGACCCCAAATCAACCCTAAGATGCCCATGGTCAGACATGTATCAACCGATAATGTTAGGATACGTTTTAGGGTAATTTATTGTCATTATAATATTATTTTTTACCCTTATTTACAAGATTTAGCCTTTAACCATGGTAAATAAAATATTTACCGATGTAATTATTCAAAATGTCTAAAAATAAAAGTTACCTATTTACACAATTTGGACATCTTGATTCCAAATATGGAATCCATTTTTCCAAATTCAAAACACAGAAGTGGAAGAAATTAATTTAAAATTAATTCCCGTTGTTAAAACAAAAAGCATGTTTTTAAGAGATAATAACTATCAAAAGATTGACACTTGTTCTTGTCTGGTTTAATTGTGAAATTATGTCCAATGACAAACATTATATTAAATGGTAAAAATATATTCTAAATATACTTATTAAAACCAATAAAATTCATAATTTATCACTATTACTTATTTCGATTAAAAAAGTTGTTTTTAATAAAAATTTAGTAATTTTCACAATTCATCAAAATATAAATGTTATCCGAAAAGATAAAAAAATTTACCCTAGGCTAATTTTGATATTCCGAATCCATAAATGAAGTCAATTTTGAGAGATAAAATTTAAAAAATTTCAAAAAGTGGATATTACTATTCATAACTACTAGTTTGATTGCTTGTGGTGTGTGTTAGAACTCGAAGATGCGTACAACACATGCTACTGTATTATTCAAAGAGAAGCGTACCGTGGAAGCTTGGGGTGTTACATTCTCCACTTCTTCAAATAATTTCATCCTCAAAATTTCAAGAATATTATTGCATAAAAAGACTCGGGTGGTTCTTCATTATATGTTCCTCGGGTTCCCACGTTGCCTCTTCCATCTTATGGTTTCTCCATAGAACTTTTACCAGACGAGTCGTCCGGTTTCTCAGCACTTGTTATCTTGTTTCAAAAATCCTGATGGGCTCTTTTCAATAAAACAGATTAGGTTCTAGTTCTAATTCCTCATAGGTGAGTACATGCGTCGGGTCCGGAATGTATTTTCTCAACAGTGATACATGGAACACATCGTGAACTTTGGAAAGATTTGGCAGCATTGCCAAACGGTATGCTATCGCCCCAATTCTTTCTAGAATTTCGAAAGGACTGATGCACCTGGGACTCAATTTACCTTTATTTCCAAAACATATAACTCCCTTCCATAGAGATACCTTCAAGAAAACATGATCTCCCACATGAAATTCCAAATCATTTCTTCAGTTGTTAGCATAGATCTTCTACCCACTTTGTGCTGATTTGATGTGGTTTTATATTACCTTCATCTTTTCCATCATTTCCTCCACCAGTTCTAGGACTACAAGTTTTCTTTTTCCAACGTCATCCCAATAGGTTGGTGTGCGACATCTCTTTCCATATAACGCTTCATATGGTGCCATCCGAATACTTGAATGGAAGCTATTGTTATAAGAAAATTCTACTAGAGGTAAATATTGATCCCACATACCCTGAAAGTCAAGTGAGAAAGATCTCAACATGTCTTCTAAGGTTTGAATAGTCCATTCTAATTGACCATCTGTTTGAGGGTGGTAAGCAGTGCTCAAATGAAGTTCAGTATCCAAGGCCTTCTGAAGACTCTTCCAGAATGTCAAAGTAAAACATGGATCTCGATCTGAAACAATCGATAGGGGTACTCCATGAAGTCTCACAACATCATTAATATATAGTATTTCTAGACATTCAAGTGGTAAATCTTACCTTATAGCAAGAAAATGTGCTGACTTGGTAGGACGATCAATAATGACCCATATTGCATCGATCCATCTAGGAGTCTTTAGTAGTCTCAGGACAAAGTCCATAGTGATATTATCCCATTTCCACTCAGGTATGGGAAGAGGTTGCATGACTCCTCCATGTTGATGCCTTCCAGCTTTCACTTATTGACAAACCATATATCATGACACAAAATCAGCAATCCCCCTCTTCATGTTATCCCACCAAAAATTTTCCTTTAATTATCTATACATTTTGGTGCTCCCAGGGTGTATAGAGAAATTGGAACTATGAGCATCGTCTAACAATTCCCATTTTAAATTAGGTATATCGGGAACATAAAGCCTCTTCCCGAATTTCAAAATTCCTTCTTCATACACAAAGTCTCTCAATCACCCATCATTCATAGATTTAATCTTCTTTTGAAATTCTTCATTATTGGTCTTAGAACTCTTAATCCTTTCTAGTAAAGATGGTTTGGAAAACATTTAAAAAATCACATATGTTTCACCTTCCATGGTTATTTCCATGTCCATCTTCACTAGATCCTTGAATATTTGATCCCTTTTAATTCTCATATTGTTCAAAACTCCATGATCTTTTCGGGTCAAAGCATCTTCCACCTTATTTTCATTCCTCAAGTGGTAGTGTATCGTACAATCATAATCCTTGAGTAATTCAATCCATCTCCATTTCCTCATGTTGAGTTCTTTTTGTGAGAAAATATACTTCAAACTCTTGTGATCAGTATAAATCTCAGATTTTTCACCATAGAGGTAGTGTCTCCATATCATCAAAGCAAAGATCACATCTGCTAACTCGAGATCATGAGTAGGATGGTTTTACTCATGAATTTTCAACTGTCATGATGCATAGGCAATAACCCTATCATTCTACATAAGGAAACAACCAAGTCCTTTCTTCGATGCATCACTATAAATAACGAACCAATCATTCCCCGATGGTAGAGTCAATATAGGAGCATTGAGTAATCTTCTTTTGAGTTCTTCAAAACATTCTTCACACTATTTTTTCGAAACAAATTTCACCCCCTGATGTGTGAGATTTGTTAGTGGGTTAGCCAATCAAGAAACATTCTGTGCGAAACGTCGATAATAACCTGCTAAACCAATAAAACAGCATACCTTAGTTATACTCGTAGGTTCTGGCCATTCTTGGATTTCCATGGCATTAGAAGGATCAATAGAGATTCTATCTTTAGAGACAATATGTACAAGAAAAGAAATTTCCTGAAGCTAGAATTCACACTTGCTAAACGTCCCATATAATTCATGTCTTCTTAGAGTTTTTAGGATAATGTGCAAGGGATTTTCATGATCTTCATATATTTTGGAGTATACGAAGATATCATCAATAAATACCACCAAAAAATCATCTAGATATTTCTTGAAAACTCTATTCATTAGATCCATGAATATAGAGGGTGCATTAGTCATCCCAAAAGGCATTACCGTAAACTTGTAATACCTGTACCTTGTTCAAAATGCTGTTTTCAGAATGTATTCCTTCTTCACACACAACTGATGGTATCCCGATCAAAGGTCAATCTTTGAAAAGTATTGAGCTCCATGCAGTTGGTCAAATAAATCATCAATGCGATGTAGGGGATACTTGTTCTTTATTGTTATAGCATTGATCTCCCTGTAGTCGATACATAACCTCATAGATCCATCTATCTTTTTAACAATAAGAACAGGGGATCTCCGTGGAGAAAAACTAGGGAGAATAAATCCCTTATTACTCAATTCCTGTCGTAGTTTCTTTAGTTCAACTAATTCTACAGTGGCCATTCTATAAGGGGCTTCGATATAGGCCTTGATCCAGGAATTAAATCAATGGAAAACTCAACTTCTCATTCTGAAGGATGTCCAGGTAAATCTTCCAGAAACACATCTACATATATTTCACAATAGGTACATCCTCTATTTGAACATTCCTTTCCTCACCCATAGTCATGTCATTTTCTTCCTCCCCAATAATTGAATTTAGTTGAGCTACTTGGGGTGGATCTAGATAAGAATTAGGTGGTGAGTATTCTGATCTAAAGAAAAGGTGTTCCTTATCATCATCATCAAAAATCTTAACCTCCTTCTTCTTACAATAAATATTCACATCATGGTCCGAAAGAAAATCCATACCGAGGATTATATCAAACTCAATGATAGGTATGACGATGAGATCAGCAGTTAAAGAACATGTATGTTCTCTAATGGGGACTGATTCACAAAACTCTATTGCAATGATACTTACCGTAGGATTTTTAACTGACAACTCCATTGATAAATCAAATTTGAAATATCTAATTTTCTTAGAAAACTAGGATGATATGAAACAATGCGATGATCTAGAATAAAATAATGCATTTTCTAAACATGAGGAAACCATTAAATTACCTGCCACCGCGTCTTTCAGAGCTTCTACTTAAGCAATATTGATAGCATAATGTTGGCCTTGATCCCTTGGCCTTTTTTGAGTTAAGTTCCCCTAATTCATAGGACAATCATTTTCATAATGTCCCATCTCCCTGCAATTTTAGCATTGGACATCAGTGGCTTCTTTCATCCCCTTGCAATCACGAGCTTGGTGACCTTATGCACCACACTTGTAACATACTCCCATTCATTTTAAGCATGTACCAGGGTGTTTTTTCCAACATTTACTACAGGATGGATATTCAACTTTTCAATTATTCCCCTTATTTCCATTCTAATATTGATTAGCAGATCTCTTCTTCTCTTTCTTTACTTTAAAGTAATAAGACTTAGAGAATTCTTTATCTGTCTTGATAACACATGAGACAATGTCTTCGTATGATGAGAAGGATTGTGAGACTGATGCTCGACGGAGAAATGGTTTTAACCCATCAATGAAATGATCAATATTACTTCTTGGGTTATGTATATAATCTCCAGCATACCTTTCTAACCTTGTAAAGTTATCCTCATACTTTGTGACATTCTCATCCTCCTTTTGTCTCAGACTCAGAAATTGTCTTTCCATATCTGCTCGATGGTCACGAGGAAAGTATTTTTCTAAAAACCAATCTTTGAACTTCCTCCATTCCATATTTGATACTTCATCATCATCCATCGTGTTTTGAATCGATTTCCACCATTGATCAGCATCTCCAGTGAGGCGGTAAACTACCATGAAAAAGTTTTCCCTTTCACTACTCCCCAAAGCCTAAAATATTTTCTCTAGGGAATTTATCCATTGTTCAGCTACTAAGGGATTTTTACTCCCATTGAATGTTGGTGGTTTTTCCCTCATTAAGAGATCTAACATTGATCCTCCACGCTGCGGATCAGGGTGCTCCATACAGGTAAGGTTATTATTCATTACCTGAGTGAGTTGTCCCATTATGGTGCTTAGCTGATCAGCAGCAGTTGCATCACCAGCTCCACTATAATTATCTTGAGCAGGAGGGAAATCCCTACATGGAGTGCGTGCATTGATACAATTTCCATTTCTTCCACTAGGTGCCATTTATAAATAGTGGCATAAACTAGATCAATTTATGAATCAAAATACAAAATTTTGTACTTATAAAATAGTTAACATAAAATGAAATATTTATGGATATAATCCATAATCATAAAAATGTTTTCTTTGAGGAAGTATATAATCATAAACCCTTCATAATGATTTGTAATGAAAATGAGAGTTATCCTAAGAATATCCCTCGGGAGTGTCATAACCACGATTGCAGCAAGGCATGTTGTCGTGCACCAGTTCCCGTTCGAGTCGAGATCAAAGCGGTGTTTTTGGGTTTTACCCCTAGGTACATCTGTTCCAGAGCCGCCTCTACCTGCTCGTATCTAGACATGGATATATTGCTCGAAAAACTCACAAAATCACTACAATACCAAAATTCTAGGAAGTTCTTCTATACTAGTCCTAAATGTCCATCTTAGGTCTATGTGCTCTAATCAGAGTTTATCTAAATCCTTCTTCCAAGGTTTGTACTAAACATCCCCTGATACAAACTGTAACACCCCGACCCCAATTACCCAGAGTTGGTGCATTATTATATAACATTGGAATGATCAAAATAATGATCAAGCCTCAAATGACCGATTAGTTTAGTAGCCTTGGAATAACTAGATACATTCATAAAGTTTACATTACATCATAAAATGAAAACTATGACAATATTGTCTCCATAGTCCGCACTCTTATCCCCTCATACTATCCCTATAAGTCATTCATAAAATAATTCTTCACATCCTAGGAAAAATAAAACATAGAAAGAGGTGAGCTCAAATGCCCAGTAAGGATAACAATATAGAAAAAACTTTCATAAATAAGAATAATCATTTAAGGAAACGTATAACTAAAACAAAAGTCTTTTAAAACATGAAATTCAGAATAATATGGAAGAAATAAAATGAAATAATTCAATATACTTATTCACATGGATATTCTAATTGTAGAATAATCACATGCAATATCAATAACCACTTTCATAATGATGGAATGCATAATACCAGACTATCATAACCACATAGTCAAGGCCTTGTGCCAAGACTACAAATTAGATTTTGTCAAGGCCTTGTTCCATGACACTAGTTTGTCTCATGAGACCTACTGATGCATCGAGGAGCTATAGCGGGCTCCACCCATCACTTATTAAGTCCAATACATTCCCATATAAAAATGTTTAAACATAACATAAACATTCCTATTAAAACTAGCATCCGAAATGTCAATACTTTCACCATAAACCATGAATGGTATAAAAATAAAACATCCATAGTCAAACATATTACAAAACCATCAATAAAATATGGAAGTATTGTATCATAATAAATCAAATTCATATAAGCTTAAAATCCATCAAAGGTGTTGACATATATGAAATCAAAACTATTTGAGAGAAAAATATATATTTTTTTGAAATCATTTAAAAGTCACATAATTATAAAATAAAACATTTACTTTGTAAATATCATTATCAGCTTGTAAGGGGAGCTTCTTATATTTTATAATGGTGGAAAATATCCGCACCTTCCGTTTAAGTTAAAGAAAGACATTCTTACGTTAATTCTGTCGAAAAGGTTAAAAATGACCTTGATTGGAAAACGACGGAAAGATTCCTTTATAAACCTCTTATAAAAAGTCATACAAGGGTATAAATGACTATAACCCATATTCTGTAAAATATAAATAATGTATTGAAATACGTTTTTAAGAGACATGGATGTGGATGAAAAAGAGGTCCCAGAAGATAATTACGTATAAACAACCTTGAATAATGAAGAGATTATGAAATAAACCCTTAACTTGTACTTTTCCATAGTCGATGGTATGTTAAACTCATCTATAATAGTTAAAAAATTGTTATTAAATTATAAAAGAACCATATACATAATCATGATATCATATATCATCTTCTAATAATGCTTTGTTAATAATACTTTAGTATTATCGTCGTTTCAGGTGTTAACTTACTCGTTTTCTTTTATATGTTTTGTTACATAAGTGGTGTTTATTATGGATAGGTTGTATATTATTCATATCAAGAATTATATAAGTTATGAAACATTACTTTTAATCATCAAATTATAATTATACTTGAATGGATACGATAGAGAATGAATCTCATCACGTTCGTGGAGATGGTAGTCTGTACGTACGCACGAGCGACAATATCATTCTTTTGATATTAAAATAATATATAATTGGATGGTATATCATATATAAAGAATAATTATCATGTTATATTAATTATTTACATGAATTTCTCATCATTATTATACCCATCCAAATGATAATTTATTGAATAACAATTACATCATGACGTGGAGACGGTAAGCCGTACATACGCACGTATGGTGACATGTCATTCAAAGGATGGATAGAATAATGAATATGGTAGTAACATATTTATAATAACATCAAAATATATATAATATACTTGATTTATTATTTTATAATGGTAATAAATAAATAATGAAGAAGTTGAAGAAGAAAGGAACTTGAAAGAGGGTGGTGAAAACATTTCCTCTTTTTCGGGTTCTTCCTTTTGATTTGATGAAACGGGCTCCTTAGGTTGGATTTCTGATCAATATATGGCCTTTAGGTTGAATTTAGGTAAGTTTAGAGAGTATTTGGGTAGGGTTTGGACGAACTAAAAGTATTTTAATGTGTGAAGAATTGGTTATAAGTTCTGTCCTTTTATAAGGGGGAGGAGGGGCACCTTAGGAAAATCTAGAAATATTATTTTATAATAAATTCATATTCGGTTTATAATGTCTTGAAAAGTATTTTTTAATGATTAAGGTAGGTATATGTCTAAAAACACTCAAACATTAGGTTTTAGATAGGTTTGGGTCACTATATTAACCTTATCTTTTAGTTTTAACTCTTAGTTAATTAGTTTAACATTTACCATGTCACTTTGTATTTTTTTATTAGATAGTTAATAAACTTACTATATACATCCAAGAGACCCTAAGTGGTTCATTAATGATAATAATATCATGATATAAGTCTCTATAATGAGCCATAAATTTTTTAGGAATTTAATATCAATTAATAATTTAATATTTCTTTTAAAAACTCTTTTCTGTGAATTTTGACAGTATTCAATAATTGATTTTTGTTAAAGTCTTAACAACGTTATTAATTAGAAAAAAATTCATTTATGAAATCCTATAATGTAATATTAAGCAATAAAATTCATGGATGTCATCAAAACTTTCATATTCCAATAATTTGAGCATTTATAATACCAATTATTTGATTCTTTCATTAATAAGTAAAATACTGCATCATTATTGTGTCAAAAATATTATTAATTAATAAATGTATAAAAATTATAAATAAAATAAAATTATGTAGGAAATAGTTTTATCTTTATAATTATTATTTAGAGTCGAAAATCCAATATATATAACCCTATGTTAAAAATGTTTTTCTAAAAGATATATGCTTATTTCATTTTTGTATTTATTTTAACTTAATTAATATAAAGTGTCATTATGACTTACAAGTGGCTCGATGGGGTCCCAAAATAGACCCAAAGATTCCCATGGTCGTAAATGTATCAACCAATATGGTTAGGACACGTTTTTTGGTAATTTATTATTATTATAATATTATTATTTACCCTTATTTACCATATTTACCCTTAAACCATGGTAAATAAAATAATTTCCGAAGTAATTATTCAAAATGTCTAAAAATAAAAGTTACCTATTTACACAATTTTGAAATCCGGATTCCCAATATGGAGTCCATTTTACAAAATTCAAAACACTAAAGTGGAAGAAATTAATTTAAAATTAATTCCCATTGTTAAAACAGAAAATGTGTTTTTAAGAGATAATAACTATCAAAAGATTGACACTTGTTCATGTCCAGTTTAATTGTGAAATTATTTCCAATGACCACCATTATATTAAATGGTAAAAATATATTCTAAATATACTATAAAACCACTCATATTCATAATTTATAACTATTAATTATTTCGATTAAAAAAGTTGTTTTTAATTAAAATTTAGTAATTTTCTCTATTCATTAAAATATAAATGTTATCCGAAAAGTTCCAAAATTTCTTCCTAGGATAATTTCGATATTAAGAATCCAAAAATGAAGTCACTTTTGAGAGGTAAAATTTATAAAATTTTAAAAAGTGGGTATTACTGTTCATAACAGCTAGTTTGATTGGTTGTGGTATGTGTTAGAACTCAATGTTGCGTACATCACACACTACTATATTATTCAAATAGAAGCATACCGTGGAAGCTTGGGGTGTTACAATTAACATTTAGAAAAATAAAATTATTTATCAAATCACTTTTTTCCCACTTAGTTTTTCTATAAAAATTATTTTTCCTAGAATAATAATAAATATTAAATAACTATTATTACCTTAACATCAAAGAACATAATAACCCTTAAGATTATCAATTAAATAACCCTAATTACCACAAAATTTAAATGATTTTCCCCAGATAACCTTTTTACTAAATCTATACTAAATAAAATTTATATGTTACTATAAATTTGTCTGAGAATACCATTGATCCTCTCAGTATTCATCATTACCGACCCCCTTGATTTCAAGGATCTCCTATTTTGGAAAAAAAATAGTTTTTTAGTTTTATTTAATTAATTATAGTTTTTAATAGGGAAATTTTTTATTAAACCAAGAATATCGTACTATTGTGTAAGAATAGATATACAGAAAGGGAACACTCACCATTCCCTAGAATAGTGGAAGAGATATACTCTACCAACTCTTTCTCAGGTTATTATTCCTGGATGCGTCCATTCCAAAATTATGTCTACATTTAGAATCTAGACATGTATGTACTGATATGAAAACTACATAATATCATCCTTACAAGTATTTTAGGATGTAAACCTATACTAAATATTATGATCAGGGTTACTACTATTTATATTTAATCCTCGTCACCAAAATAACTATACTATTTTATGATAATAAATGTAATGACAGAAGAATTAAATATATATTATTACATTATATTTAACATATAATTCCATTAATTAACACCCAATGATTGTGAGTCATAGTGTCTTTATATGACTCTTTAAAGAAAAAATCAAATGAAAATAAACATAACATCATTGTTTTTATTCTCGTTACTGAGATCCAAAATCTCTTTTAACACTTAAAAATATATAGAATAACATGTGTAATAACTAAACAAAATTGGTGATTTAAAAATCCTATTAATGAAAGAAACATGATATATAAACATAATGTATTAGTCAAAGTTATAACATGATATCATAAATAGAAGCCTAATGAGTAATCACATTGAATAACAACATAAATAAAATTGTATAATAATATTATATATATATAGGAAAGTGGTAGAAATGTAAAACATGAAATAAGAATAAGTCAAGGATAACTTCTAGAACAACATAACATGGTGGAAAAGACCTATAGTGGATTAGGATTACACTGTAATCCAATAAAGAATGTCTCATTAAATAAAATACAACACCCATTACATTGGAGTTCTATTTGGGTGAAACCATCATAACATGTGCATGAATATGTGTTCCAAAATGATTAAATCAATAATATGATAAAACATAAGAATTACCCATGGTAATAAATAGGTTTCATAATCTTGACTCATGTCATTATCAAAGTATATTTCATAAAGAATAAATTTGTTAAATGAACTTATAGAAAGTATTAATCCATCATTGGACGGGGAAATGATGTAGATATATATATACATATATATAATTTATAAGTAATAATAAAAATAAAAGGTTTTCTTCAATGATGAAAATATTCTTAAAATATCAAATAGAATATTTCTTTGGGAAAATACAATTTTAAATTTGAAATCACTTCTTTTAAATATAAAAATTTTCAAAATTTCATATAAATAAAATTTCATGGAAAAGATCCATTAATATTATTATATGAATCATCAAATCATAGATAATTCATGAAATATGGAAATTCAGTTCATGTCATATAAGTTAAAATAAAACATTCCTATCACACTTTTTTAATAAAAGAAAAAACATACCTTGTTCTGAAAATGATAGAAATACCCATTATAAAAAAATCAAATAAAAAAGTAAAATTTTGGTATAAATTTATATAGTAAATAATTTTGTAATATTTAAAGTGTTATTTAATTTTTTTTGTTAAATATAGACATGAAAGAGAAACAATCCAGATCTAAAAGTATATATAAGATCACTATTAAATCAAAACCACTTTATTGATGTTTATTTAATCAATTTGGGATGAAATGTAAACCAAAAATGTAAAAAACTTTCTTGAATATAGGAGAATAAAATATATTTAGCTCATGAAAAAATATATATATGATTTTCCCAAACATAACCTTGAAAAAAATCTATAAAAGAAAGGATATTATAACGAAATTCATTTACATCTTCAGTATCTTATTAATCTAATCCCCTTAGACGATGTTAAATGATTTATAAATTTAAATACCCTGAATTCGGATGTATTCATGCTATAATATTTAAATGAGTAACAATATACAAAATATAAAATAAATTACACGTATAATATTAAAATATGACTCAATAAAAAAGAATAGAGATGAAATACAATACATCAAGTTTGAATAGTCATGTGCATACATTATCTTCATGAATAACAAAATTATGTTTATTATTTATTTTATTAACAACATTTTCAGTTTTATTATTCCTTTTATATTAGTTATTTATGTGTTATATTTATTTACTTAAATATATCAAATTTTTTGATGATATTTGATTCATATATACAAATTGACTTCTGTAGGTTGACTGTGATAAAGAAGTAATTTTTTCATCATATAAAAACTATTAATCCTGAAATAATTATCATCTATATAAAAATTTTATAATTTTAAAACCATATATGCAATATGGTTATTAAATAATAACTACATTACATTCATAGAGATGGTAGGTTGTACACGGACAAGAGTAACTGTTACATTTTCAATGAGAAGGATGAAATGAAGGTATTAATTATTTTATATTTCCATAATGATAATTATTTCATAAATATAATATTATTTTTATAAATAAACTTATACATACAATCCATGTGATTCAGTGATAGAAAACAAATCACATCGCTTCATTGAGGTGGTAGTCCACACTTACACAAGAACAATGTTATAATTTTTCAGTGAATATAATTGTAATGAAACATATGGTATATTAATTTGTCAAAATAATAAATATTTTATTAGTATCATATATTTATATATATACATTAAATAAATCATCATAAATATTTGTGATAGGTGATATCAAATTACATTGGTTTGCAAGGAGATAATGCACCATACACAAAAATGATGGTATCATTTCCTATTTGATGGTTGGAGATATAAATGAAACATATGATATTAACATAGTAAACTATAAATATATGGGTATAAATATGCTCTTATATTTTTAGGGTTTAATAATATTTTAATGAGTTGGAATAATAAATAAAAAATTGACTGGTTAAGAAAGATACTTGTTCTTTAGAGAGCCTCTTTAGGTTTTCACCAAAAGACTACCAAGGAAGGGTTTTTTTAAATAAAAACATGGAATCATAGATGTTTTAATTTAATTAATAAATATATTTTATTATGTGTTTTTTGATTAAAAGTTATTTTTTATTGTTAATAAAAAATGAGAGAATGTTTCCTTTTATAAGTGAGAATGAGTGGTATATTTGTAAATGCCCAAAAATATTAAATAACGTAAAGTTACTATCAAGAAAATTGGCACCAAAAATGATAAATGATGTATTGGAGGGAATATATGGTCTATAAAAAAAATGTTAAAAAGGAACCATGTTTTGAACATGTTATTCAATTTATATTATTGGTTACTCACTTTTACCATTTTAGTTTTCACTAAGGAAACATGTTTTTTTACCTCGGTAATTTATAATTTAAGAACAAGGATAATAAAAAATATTATATAATTCAGAACCTATAATTATTAATATTAAATAAAATTAATCTAATAATAATCCTATTTTTTGGAAAATTAATTTTAACTCTAGCACATATAATGTGAAAACCCCCATTTTAACGTAAATCATGGTAATAAATTTTAGTATTTTACTACTAATTCTGACATAAATTATGTTGAACATATTATATAATATTATTTTTTACATTTTCAATATTTAATCCATTTTATATAATTCATTTTGTTTAATTTTATGAATTTATTTTAAAATTTATCCTTTAAAACATGAAAAAAATCAGGTTTTTGAGAAAATTCATT
This sequence comes from Viscum album, assembly GCA_963277665.1. Taxonomy (NCBI): domain Eukaryota; kingdom Viridiplantae; phylum Streptophyta; class Magnoliopsida; order Santalales; family Viscaceae; genus Viscum; species Viscum album. The sequence continues at coordinate 384,619,445 of OY728120.1, read as the reverse complement.
TTTCAGAATATATATGATCTCATATTAAATCTTGGAATAGAAATAATAGTTATATAAATATTAATTAATATAAATAGATATATAATATATTAATTTAATTTATATTATTCCCTAATAGATGTTATTTTAATTATTTAAAATGGATAAACATTATGTAGTTAAAAATAGTTTATAAAAAACTATGTTTTTCAACATAAAAATAAACTTATACCAAAATCATGAAAATTTAAAATAAAAATGAAAATAATTATATTGTTTTAAATAAAATGGATTATATTAAAATTTAATTCATAATAAAAAATATAATCATAGTTTTCAATCACATTATTTAATAAATATAAATTACAGTATTTGAAAAGGCTGTATTTTTCAATATTCACTGAAAAATAAACCATTTCAAAAACAATGTCAGAAAATATCACTAAAATTTTATTATGATATAATAATTTTAAAATACATATTTAATGTTATCAAACAAATCTAATAAAATTTCTATAAATTAATTAAAATATTTTATCACAAAAATAAATAAAATAATTTATGAAGAAAAAATGGTCTTTTAAAAAATAAAATGTGTTCATGAAAAATTGAGTTCATATTTCCTAATAATTAATAAATATATTTACATTTACAATAATATATATATATATATCACAATGTATTTAATCTTGTTGAATTATACTAATTTAATAGATAGGTTATAACAGTCACTCTTTCGTCGGGTTTCAAATAGAAACATGGAGTGGGATTTGTCTTGGTGGTTTGATTGAGGGGTATCTTTTGGCCTCAATAAATTGCATATATTAGGTCCAAAATTTATTTAATATTCCCTAGAAAATACCATTTATTACCTTATCCATAGATGGCTCTGGACCTACTATCCAAAGGTTGGTGGTCACATGGGTTTCCAGGCCCTATGACTCTTGCGGACTCGTATTGGTTGAGAAGATGGGAGGTCGGGCTCATCGCACCCTTTCAAGGGGTGATTTATTACCTTGTTTGGGACTCTCTTAAATATTTAAGATATATTCTATAATGAATTCTTAATCCCAATATGAGATCATATTCCCTAGAAAAATGACTATAGGTTAAGTCTCTTTTGTTATGGTTAGACCGAGATCTATCGAGTGAGTCCATCTGTATATATCCAAGGTTCTTCATCACTCTTTGGTAACAAGAGGTTTCTTAGGTGATGAATTTGTATAACCATGTGTCTCTCGATGCACCTTCATATGATAAGGATACTAATATTCCAAGGATGGGATTGATCTAGTGTGGGGAATCATATGAATCCTATTTATTGTTGGAAACATAACCCGGGTAGTTCATTTAATATACAATGTTCAACATAATGCGGAAGGACTTATGTTTGGGACCATATATTTTTTCTTTAACCTAAATCAATGGAGTCCTATGTATCTCAATTATGGTGAGAATCATAGTTTCCATAGTTTATATATTTTGGGGAATACACACTAAGGATTCCCAATACCATTATGGAGGTTCATAGAGAATACAAAATTACCATTGAAACTCCACAATCCCACCTGATCCATGCTCATTGATGGAAAAAAGGTGTGGTGATTAATCAATGCCAATTCTTTAAATGCAGTTATTAGATTCTAGGATTTTATTGGATGATCAATATGGATTTCGAACCCTGAGGTGAGCTAACTTATATATCCTGAATATGGTAGGAATCAGAGTCTTTATAGTTCCTTTTATGATGGGACTTATACACTGAGGTTACACTCTATAGAAGGGTTTTATGATGCCTTTGAGGTGTTCTTTACTTCCCCCTAATATCACATGAGATATGATTTAGGTTAGAAACAATGGGGAGTGAATGTCATTCCTCAAGGTGTGTGGATATGGTACTTGAGTATTGGGACAGTTTTTAGGATGTTTGGTATAGTGCTCGATCCCTAAGAAGGTTTCCTACATATCTCGTTTATGGGGGGAATTAGGGTTATTGTAGTTCACTTATGTTGGGGAATATAGAATGATGTTCCCCAGTAACTTGGACTTCTTTTATGGAGGGTATCACATAACCTCGTAGTCATATTCTAGGATCCAGCATATGACGTGGCATGACACATATGGAGGGTGTCGCATAACCCTGATGGCATATCCTTGGAACCATCACCTGACTAGGATTTACATGTATTGAGGGTGTCACAAGAGCCAGTGTGTCAAAGTATGAGAGGCGTCGCATGAAGTGTATGACACATTTGGGAGAAGACGAGTTACCTAGATGGAATTTATGAATGGCATCTTGAGTCTCGGCTGACTTGACCAGGGAGTGGCGTAGGGGAATTGGCAATCATGTCTAGCTGCTATCACTAGTATTGACTAACATGAGAGGGTTACATTATATGGGTATATAGATGTGTCTGAGGTATGTCTCATGTCTTGGGTGATGGACCTAGGGCTTCTGCAAGATCAAAGTGGTGTCCACTGGAGAGTCGTGTGACTCATTCTGATATGTATGGATTAGTCAGTTTATCCCAGGTGGAATTATAAACAAGTATCATGAGTTCTAGGAAACATGTCCTAGTGTGGTTGTGTGCCTTTCGATGAAACACATGAACCACATAGGGGTTATTTAGAATGTATTTCTTTTAAGACTTTTAAATCTGAACTTGGTTATTACCATTTTATTGTAAATACCTCGGTTTTGTTTAGTGTCATTTTTCTTTAACATCATATGATCCAATGGGCTTGGAGGATGTCTTTCACAAATCCCACCAAAGGCCCTTACCATGATGTTTGAATGATCAAAAAATTACTTTTCTTCCTAGAGTGTGACTAATCTGGCTGCCCACTAGTATATTACAAGAATGAATGTGGCCTAGTCATTTTATCACTTTGAGAAGTCTATAGAAGTCAGGAGAAGAATCTTGCAGAGTCTGGGTGTCCAGAATCCAAACCTTTCTTCATGTTGGGGAATTGAATTTATAGGCCTTGCCCCTTGGATACTCACCAGTTTGTGCGGCTTTTCTGGTGTGAGTCTATGCTGGAGCCAGAAAAGGGCCTTGGAACCATTAGGTTTCGTGTGTCTCGATCGTGGACTACTTTCAGCTCATCGTCTGATTTTTAGCAATCACGAGTCTCCTCCCACAATGATTCATTTTTCAGATTATTTTTCAACTATTGATGAATATTTTGATCATTCAGAAATGTCTAAGGACCTACCTATTGCCACATTGACATGTGAAAGGGTCCTCAGAAGATCTGGGTTCATATGGGAAGACAGTCCAGAGGCCTCAGGTGACTTTTCTATGGGTCTCACGGGACAGCTCTATGAGTGCGCTAGGAGAGTCACATGCCTCTCATTGACCAAATGTACCTCCTAACTCCTCCCATTTGATCCCCTTTGTTTCACCTAGAAAATTCTCGCAGTCATATGAGATTATATGTGAGATGTTGAGGATATTTCATCTATTTTTTGGTGATGCTTCATGTGACCAATATGGGTCATATGAGAGAACACGAGGACATAATCAAAAAATCTGTTTGCTCACCCTAGAAATGTGGAGGAGTTTTCTAGAAATGTCTGATGATTTCTGGGTGGTGGGGTCGTCAATCCAAAGAGCTCCCATGATATGAGGTAGACAAGTCACCAAGGACTCATGGTGTGAAACATGTCATTCAACGACAGTGATAACCTCCTTCCACCTCCATTTTTATCTCCACTATTTTATACGAAAAAGTTTTTGAGTCAATCGAGATTTCACAAGTGAAATCTAGTATTTTTACTCAATTTTTAGGTGTTTCCTTGCTTTACCAATATGGGTCATATGAAGAGTGTGAAAGCAAGTCATGGGAAAGTCCATCCGTCTATCCTCAATGAACCTAAGGTTTTCTTAGACATGTTTGAGAATTTCATTATGAGAATGATAAGAAACCAGAGGGTTTTTATAAGGCGATGTGGAAATGTCAATGAAAAATGGGGTCATCTAGCAGATCACTTGGGGTGCGCGTCACATGTCTCTCAGTGACTGTGGACCTCTCTCACCTCCTCCCCTTTACCTCCTTCATTTGTTTTGTGAATAAGGCTCGAAGGTCTTGTGAGATGGATCAAATATCATCTAGGGATTTTATTATTCCCAATGACATTTTCGCGCATGATGTTTTCCCCCACTGGGGTATTCGTATCATAATATCTCAAACATCTTTATTATTAATGGATTTTGGGTGGATTTTCAGGTAGTTTCCAATGAAAAACTATATAGTATGATGGAACTCATTCGATTGTTTGAGGGGACATCACAAGAACAAGAATGTTTTTTGAAGGGGACTTCATGGGATTTCCCTTGGGTTATATGCCATGCATGGACCCTCCACATGAACATGAAATAGTCACACGATCATGAGTCTCTTATAGGCTTAAGTGACTACAAGTCCCCACCTACCTCTTTTATCCATTTCTTTTTCAAGGAAATATTACCCATATTAAGGTATTTCAAATTTTATGATTTTTAAAATGATTATTTGGCACGGATTAACAAATCCCCCCATCAGGAGTGGCATTTTAGATGACAAGGACTCAGTTTTGAAGGAACAAATGTCTACCAGAGTCTTTGACGGTGTCACAAACCAATTATTTAGGTGATATTTTGTCTACCAGGTGACCTTTAGTATTCAAAAAAATTCTTAGGGGATCATTGAAATTCATTCCACCAGCTTCCCCCTTCTTAGAACATTCCCACTGTTACTCCCATCACGAGACCTCACTGTAAAACTTGTTCGCAAATGTTGTCTGCAAGTCTGCTGCATTAGTATATTCCACCAATGATCTTGCACAATGATGTTTTCCTCTCAGAAACCTGACTACCTCCACCATGAATTAATTATGAGTTATTCATCAGACTTCGAATGTGAGGGCCATGGTCAGCCTCAAGGGCTTCACTGTATTTACAAACCCAATGGTTCAATCATTGGTGATTTGCACGACCATGTTCATGTCACACAATCAAAAGTATATAGGGGGTCATGTGATGCACATGATTTCTTATAGGGGTTATGAACCCTGAGAGTCTCCCAATGTTCTGGTGATTCACAAACTCTTTGATGTTATTCATGAACCCTTGGATGAATCATGCGATGCACATGATACTATTGGGGAATTTATTCCTTATGTTCTCTTTTACTAACATGAAAAATATACTTATTTTAAGATGGATTTTGGTTCTCACCAATATTCCTCATCTACAGCCAATGAAAGGTACATGATTTCCAAGAATCACAATATGGATCCCCACTATCCCGTGCATACTGGTAATGAGGATTGGTAGAGGTTACATTCATTTGGTATTCAGAATTATCCCTTATCCGATTGACTTATAGAGTACTAGTTTGGATTTATATTTGACCCTGCCATACCTACCCCTGATTATGACCTTTCATCTCACTAGGTATCTAAATCTTCTAACCCCGTTAAGGAGACAATTACGGAGGATGGTCTACTAGTTACAACCCAATCAGAGGGTTTGTCCAATTTGTTGGATCATTTTCCTATAAGTTCGAATAGTCAAGAATTTTATGAATAACCTATCACCTAGAGTTAATCAAGAATATTCCCCACTTTTCTATAATCCTCTGATAGAATATGATACTCAAAATATGTTCTTTAACCTATTAAAAATTTATTTGATGAATGGGCATGACCATTCTAGGTGAGGAAGAGTTGTTAGGATTTTGATGATGATCTATACAGGGTTCATCTTCGTGAATTCATTTGGATATCTCAATTTATCACATACCGCTAGCCCGACCTACTCTGGGAGATGATTCTCTGCTAGTTTCTAAGCACCAACACATTCCCTCTTATTCACAGTGAGTTTGGTACCATTTTATGGGATATCCATCAACCGATAGGTATCATTCATCATGGAGAGATGTATGTAAAATTTGTCCCTAATGCGTATTTTTTGGATGATCCCTTACAGACTCTAGTTCTAGTTAAGGATATTCTCATCGTTGAAAGAATGAGTCGGGGGATATAACTAATAGTGCATTCACTTATTTCCTCCACCGACTGGATCAATATTTTTTGTGTGGTATCTTGGTTAAGCCCAATGTTATTCATCCATGTCGATTCCTCTACCAATTAGTCTATGATAGTGCTATATCTTAATGTTCCATTCATGAAGAATCTGATCACACCTCTTGGGGATATCAGGTGAACCTAGAAGATTGTTGAGACCTTAGGCTGGTTGGTTTTGTTTTTGTGTTTCTAAATGGGAGGATCTTCTCAATTGGGGATACATGCCAAGAAATCTATGACAACACATTGGTAATGGAGGTGCATCTTGAAGAAGGGTGGAACCTTAACCTAGTAGTACAAATTCTTGGATTCCTATACCAGATGTGGGGTCAGATACAATAATGCAACAGTCCCTATAGGATTAGTGGTCCCCTAAAATTCTTGTTCGGCTGGATAGGGGAGTATTTCCATTTTACGAGTACTAAAATACCTCTAGGATCTGAGACCCCATATCCCATCCTAGATTTCTAAAGGTATCTTACCTTGGAACTTTGTCTCTGACCCCTATGGGGGACAATGTTGTGCTATGTAATCAGGAAAGCTTTTAATTTTCTACCTTATATGAACCAGGTAACCTAATTATTGAAGACGACAATGGCACTCTTGATGAATGATCTTATATGGTCTCACTTCAGGATGGGGTCCATATAGTCAAGGTGGGTGATCTAGCTATCTATGATCCATACAAGCCATGTCGATTTTCATTACTGTTTGGATATGTTTGTGGATTTTCCCCAATCATTTGGGAAGCAGGTGAGGGGAATAACATCCTGGTGTCATCCATGAAATTTTAAAGATATTATACCATGAAGATACCAGAGTTGTGATCGTATTTTCATATATGAATGTTATGCTTTCCTCACCCTAGAATATTCCCAAGCTTGGATAACAACCTATCCCAATGGTGTTATAGGCCAACTGGTTCACTATGTGGATAGGCTTCTTATGTCACCAATTACCTCTCTATGGAAACAATGGAATTGATTGAGGAATTGGGTGAGGCATCGAGGAAGCAACCTTGATCTGATGATGGTTATCCAGATTGTAAGTTAGATTCTATTGAAGAGATATGTCCTCATACATGGACTACAAATTATATTCCCATTGAGAGAGATTCATATGAGGTTTATTCTTTTATTTCATCATTTATCTGCCTTGTTAGGGATCCTTATACAATACCTACTTCATCAGATTCTGAGGTTCAGTCACGTCGTAAGCTGATCTAGGAGTGTATCCATGTCTTGATTTCTGAGACCCCCTAGAGACATTGTGCCATCAAGGGGAGTGGATTTTCCAGTTATTTCATGATTTAGGGGCAGATGAATTTCATCGGTCTCCTCTGTGTGAAATTATAATGTGGATCAACTGGACCCAAAGAGAATTGTCCACATAAGAAAGGGTCCTGTATGATATAATGGGTGAAGACTCACTGTCTAAGAAAATGAGGGAGATGGAAGAGGCACAAGAGAATGTTCATCAATTTTTTATCTGAACTTCAAGCCAAGATGTATACTTGGAAGGAACAGATAGGGAGTTATGAAGAGATGATTTCTCATATGAAGTATAATCTATTGATATCATCAACCTCAATGGCCACAACTTAGAGGAGGGTTTATGAGTTGACTATTATAGTAGAAGTTCTACATTCTGAGTCTGAGGAAGAATAATTAGGGTGTGAGAAACTCCAACGTTCAACTGAAACTTCTCACCAGAATCCTTCCAATATTTCTAGCACATATGACCTCCTTTTATTGTGATTCTATTTTTTTGTATTGCATCCGATAATTTTTCATTACACTCCATTTCTATTGAGGTTTCAAATAGATAATTAAAAATGTGTAGAATCGTCCCTCTTTTACATATTTTGAATGGATGATTTATCTGAGTTGATTGTTGTTTTTGTAATTGTTGTTGATACCCATACCTCACATTGTGATGAATGAGAATAATTCATAATGTATATTTGGATCATCACAGTAGGAGATATGTCTTGAAGAATGAGTGCTTTGTATATCTTCAGAATTCATATCGATCATGACAGGAAAATGTATTGGGATTTACAATAATTTCTCTGTTCATTATTCTTGGATCACTTATCTTAGACTATATGTTTTTTTAGTTTAGGGTCTTTTAGCTCGATCCATCTGTCAATTTTGTGTGCGGTGTTTTAACTTGGACCATCTGTCACTTTTTTAAAGTCTTTTTTCTCGGGCCACCTATTTCATTAGATTACGGTTCTTTAGGTTAGACCATATATTTCATTAGCTTACGGTACATTATCTCATACTATCTATTTATTTATTTTAATTTCCTTTATCTCTGACTATCTATTACATCAGTTAAAGCTATTTTAGCTTGGACCATATGTCACATTTGTTTATGGTCTTTTAGATCAGACCTTCTATAACTTTAGTTTAATGTCTTTTATCATGATACTCCTTGTATGGTCATGTGATATAGTGAATAAATTCTATTAATTACCCAAACCAATATGATGTGGTGGATCCTGCCATGATGTTTTTGAGGCTCAAAAGTATCAAAATTCCCTTTTTGCAGAGTGACATGTTTGGTCAATGACAATTGTAACATTTGAAGCATCCATGGGTATGTATTCATAGACAAGAAAAGGTTCCTTGATTCCAAGAATATTTTCCAAGTGCTATTGAATATTTATGGTGGTAATATATATTCATTTGGGATACATGGGATACCATGTCTACCTCGATGGTTAAAGTATGGATGATATAAATCATAATCTTAATTATGATTCCTTGAATATGGGATGGTGCCGGAATGTCAAGTATGTACCATGCCATTATGTAATGTCAGGTTCCACTATGGTGTTGGAAATGTTCACAGATATTGAAGGTCCTTTCTACAAAGTAGAAGATTCCATTAGTCAGTGGGTCAAGGAAATTATGTGTTGGTATCATGGTAAGATAAAGATAGTCTCAATATAATTATGAGGTATATGAATGATCTATGAATACCCAAACACCCAAATGATGATGTTGGGTATGGGACGATGGCTGTTTGTGAAGGGCTCTGGCACCCTAAGGTAGATATCTCTTAAAGTGAAGCTCAAGCACTACACCTCGTGGTTTCAAATCATGAAAAATGGGCTATAAAATGTTAGGGAATGAAGTGTCATAGTATTTACTTGAGGAAAGTAATGAAACATAGTAATGTAACATCAAGGATATCACATATTCTTGGATATTTTGGTGTGAGGGATGTAAATCATGATTCAGAGAGCTCGAGTTAAGAGGATGATACAAGATAGTCATACATAGAGCAGTTCAGAAGTACTAATATTTTGAGTGTTATAGTGACGATGTCAATGCTCACTATAATATGAACAACCCTATTGAGAGTGACATAATTGGATGATGGAAATATGCACATATGAATGATCTTTGGTCATATACGTATATTCACGAAAAGGGTCCTTATAACTATATATCCTTTAAATGGTCCATGAAAGGTTATGGTGATTTTAGACACACCAAATCCTGAAATGATGTTTGTAGAAGATGTAAAATCCAAGAAGGGTTTGTGTATCTTTAATGATGCCCCACATCCGGGAAAACATATTCGCATGATGAGGAGATGTGACAAACACTGACCCAACTTCTTCCTTGACCAGTGGGTACAACGAGAATATAATATATTCTACTTGGATTACAGACCCTATGATCTTTGTTCCATTTATTTTGTCTCCCTTTTTTTCCAAAACCCTGAGAATGAGGAGTTTAGTGGGAAGAGACATGACTTTTTCTTAGGTCTCACTTTATGGGTTTTCAAACAGATGAGTTTTGTGTGTCTTTTTTCCACAGTATATGGTCTCACGATATGGACCATTATGGTTAGTATTAATGGTTGTTCTGATTTGACCAAATAAAAGATTGATTAGGGTCATGAATTCCATGAACCTAGTATGGAAGATGTTACACAATTTACTAACTAGTATACCTGAGGTCAATATTTCTCCAAAATCATTCTAGGAAAGGGGTTGAGATTTTATAAATCATGTCTTGAGATTCTTATGTGATGAGTAATGATGAGGGAAAATCATACAAGGAGTGGTTCAGACATACAATTGTTTTGAGTGAAACCATGATGACGTCGATCTTGACAATAATTGGATTGTACCTTTTTCAAGTGATGTATTTGGTTAATGGAAATAGGTGCATATAAACGATCCATGAGCATGAAAGAATAGTCAAGTGAAGGGTCCATGAATTATGAAATCCATTTCTAGGTACATGGAAGGTTGAAATTGTCCTGGGATGCTCAAGAACCAAAGTGTGGTATATGGGTTTGATGTTCTCTTAAAGGACGGTGGAGAAACCAATACTCTAATTGACCAAGGTATGTCTCTTGTGGACCTTTGATAAGGAATGAAAAATGGGAGATGGAGTACATAGTTTATTGTCATCTTGTGGGGTTGTTCATCTCTATACAGTTTAACATCATCCAGTAAGGATGTTTTTATATCTAGTTTAACGTCATGCGGTAAGGACATAGGTGAACCATCATGAAAAAATGGAATTCCATGGTTGGGCCCAAGGATGGAGACATGGAATCACTACAAATACCATGAAAATGATAATCAAACCAGTCGTAGTTCGGGAAAGCTATGTTGTTTAACATCATGCGGTAAGGACAATGAAGCATAATTTAATTTCATGTTGTAGGAACCATGGTGGATGTGTAAGGACTATGTGGGTCAGAATGCATGATGAAGGTCTTAACATGGAGATGCGCAGTGCAGTGCCATGAAGAAACCCTATGTGAATGAGGATCAAAGTTGTCTCATCCACACCACACCCCCTTCCATGGAGAATCATGTTGGACGGAAAAAAGGGTTATACCAATGGATGGGTTTGAGGGTGAAATGTTTGGGAATCAATATGTATATCATGAGGATGAGAATTGAGAAACACATAGTTCATGATGTTCTATATAGTACAACGTCATGCGATAAGGATGAAATAAAACCACTATGAATTTATTTGTGAATTATGTTTGGGCCCTAGATTGGAGGTCTATGTACCACTATGTATCTCATGAAAATAAGATTCAAACCACACATAGTTCTAGAATGTTGTGCAGTTTAACGTCATGTGGTAAGGATGGTGCATCACAATTTAATGTCATTTTGTAGGGACTTATTTTAATAGTGGAGGACTATGTTGTTCATACAAAATGATTAGGGTCCTAATGTGGAGATGAAGAGTGTTTTCCCATGAAGCAACCAGACATGAATGAGGACCAAAGGGATCTCATCCACACCAGACACCCTTCTAGGGAAACTCAGGCTGAGGGGCTGAAAAGGGTTATAAATGGGGTTATATCCAAGGGGGAAATATTTGGGCATCACTAAATATATCATGATTATTAGAATCAAGATACACATAGTTATTTGATTTCAATGAAATTTAACATCACACAGTATGTAAAAATATATCCATTGTGAATTGGTGTGGGAATTATTGTTGGGCTCGAGAGTGGAGGTACGGGCATCACTACATATCTCACAAGTATGAGAATCAAACAACATTTAGTTCTTGGAGGACTAGGTAGTTTTACATCATGTGGTAAGGACCCATGGCATGAATTTTATGTCCATGAATTTGCGATGGTAATGGATCTATTTATCACCATTAATAATTTCTTGTGAGGGTATGTCCTTGCCTCAATTACCAACCTCACATGATGATATGGTAGATCTTTCAAACAAGGAATGGTGCAAATATTTATATAGTGAAGATACATAAAATGGATATGAAAAAAGAACTTCATACCATGTAGGGGTTTGACCAAGACATGGAATCAAGGAATCCCTATGTTTCCAATTGGAAATGGTAATCAAGACACATGTAGTTTTTTATGAACCGTGTAGTTTATTGTCAAGCAGTGAGGATGTGGGTGACTTGACATGAATTGAAAAGGGATTTTGAGAATCCAAAAAGTATTATACCATGAAGTAAGGAAATGTGATCACTTATTATGAAAGGAATATAATCCTATATTTGGTCATAGACGCAATGATTTGGGATTCACTATGTATCATGCGGGGATAGGAATCAATCCATACATAGTTCTCAAGAGGCCATACAGTTTATTTTCATGCAATGAGGATGATCCCCCATACGATTTAAAATCATGTGGTTAGTAAACACTTTCAAAATTTAACCTCATGTACTTCAGGCGAGAAATACCGTATAGTTTAACAGCATGTGACACAGACGTCTTATAATAATTTCACTGATGTGAATGCCCTATTTTTAGCTACTATGATGTGTATTTAATGAGAAATATTGCATTGGTGGGAGGTGTCACATGATCCCCATAAACAGTGGACAAAAAATAGGCTCCATAATGATATAATTTATTTATGATTTAAGGTCCTTCCCAATTTTGATCAAATTTTAGGGGTTTCATTCTTAGTACCACTCGGGTTCTAAGAGACAACACCCGTTCTTAGAGAAATGAAAGGAGGTGAACCTTTATTTGATTGTTCATGCTATTCGGTTCTAGTGGACCTCAAGGTTGTGTAGTGTGTTCAACCTTTTCTCATCTAATTGTTCCAACTCTTCTAGATAATTTTTCAATTTTTAATCATATTAGAGATTTTTGAAAATGGCTATTCAATGTGAGGGAAGCTGGACCTCTATAGGTAACACTGACTCTTTCCCATACACTAGTGAGTATGGAGTTTCTTGCATAGTAGTATGTGTGGTGGTATGTTAGGCAGATAAATTTGGGATGAATTGGTATGGCCAAGAATTATTATCCATGTAAACCATATTATGAATTATATTCTATAGATTCTAATTGAAGGACTCTGTCTATCCATTTTTCCTACATGATGGCATTATGTGTGATTAGAATCGATTTTTTATTCATGGTTAGTGTTATTCAACTCCATGGAATAAAATTTTGTGCAATTTTCCATCAATATTGTGTGACGGAATCCAATCTCGGTGATGATATAAGACTTCAAAAATTTGATGATATTATTCATCCCCACTTCCTTGAGGATTATTACCTCATCCCACTTAGAAAAGTAGTTGGTAACAATAAGGATGTACTTTATCTTCTTAGATGTGTGGGGGGGGGGGATATGGCCTGAAACAATCCATCCCCCAAACAAAAAATAGATTGGAATATTTAGCTATGTGTATAAATTATTGGGGAAGATGGATGAAATTTTTGTGGATATGTCACGTATGCCATTTTTGGTGAATTGTATGGAGTCCAGTATCATGGATTTCAGGAAATATCCCAACCTCTTGATTTTTAGGGAAATACTGGTTCCAGATTGATGAGCACTACAAGAGCCTACATGTAATTATTCTATAAAGACAAGAGATTATCCTTCTAGTATGAACATGAAGAGAATTCCATATAATCCACCTTTGTAGAGAACTCTTTTCTCATTTCGGTCATCTGATAGGGTGATGTTTTCTTCTTGACTCCAGATCCATTCCTTTATGAAACGTTCCATTTGGATTTTCCCATATCAATGATATCCAATTATAGGATCTATCCATCCAGGGGTGGTTATTGGTTAATCATGCACTGGGGTGGTGCTGATCGAATTGATTTCTTCCATATCACATACAAATATCAATGAGAACATTCTTTGATGTGTGACATGAATGGTTACATCCTTCTGACTAGGTTCAGTGAGGAAATAAGATGCATTATCAATTTCATCAGTACGGGAATTCTATGATCAAGGAAAATAATGTAGTGTGGGCTCAAAGGGGAATTATTCCACTAATCCTCTGAAAAACATAGTAAGAGGGGCCAATTCTTCCTTTTTAATGGAATATTCACCAATGATATGATTTATCACTAGTTCTAAATGCCCATTGATATTCATATAGGCTATGTGAAACTATAGTTCTAGTTCCAATCAAGTGTTTATGGCATGGTATTCATCCAAATTATTTTTAAAGACTTCAAACAGTGAGAAAAGTAGGTGAAAATGTCATTGTTTGGAGAGAAAAATAAAATAACTAGACTGACCTGATTGAGTTTCAAGTTTTCCATTATTAAGATGATAGTACTCGGAGATGTGATACCAAATACGTCACCCATATCTGGGGAGTTTCATGGGAATAGAAGACATCATCGTCAGGGATCTCAGTTTCCTTCAATGAATTTTTGGGGGCAGGATGTACCCTTAGGAAGTCAGCCAGGTCTTGGCATTTCACCGACTTATGGGATATAAACCAGATGTCAAATTTCTATAGAATGTCCACCCATAGAACCAAGAAACTATCCAACATTAGGCGTCTGAGTGTGTACTTGAGAAGATCAAAATGAGAGACAAGGAAGACTTCATGTGGTACAAGTAATACCTCATATTTTTCACTAGGAAGATGAGTGAATGGAGGTTTTTTTAACATCCAAATATATCATCTCTGTACCTAGAGTGTCCCAGCTAATGAAATAGAGACTATTATCATTTCTAATATTGTCATTTTGTGGGAGGAGGGTGACCAATGTGCATTCCATGGTAGCCACATATAAGAATAGTGGCCTCCATTCCACCAGAGGTATTAAAATCGACGGGTGAAGAAAGTACTACTTATGATTTTCGAAGGATTTCTGACATTAATTATCCCACTGGTAGGTGAATCCATTATTTATTAGCCTAGTGAAGGGGATATTTTTGTCATCCATGTTGTATATGAATTAACGAATGTAGTACAGGTTCTCTTGGATTCCCCTTAGTTCATTCATAATTCTGGGGGGCGAAATTTCAAGAATAGTGCTAGTAATCTCTCGATATACCTCTATGCCGCATTTTCATACCACAAAGACAAGAAACCATCCAAATGTCACCCCAAATGAAAAATTTATTAGATTCATCTTTAGATTGTGATGTCAAATCTTGTCCAATATTACTCGGAGGTTGGTAATGTGATCACATAACTGTCAGGATTTAATGACCATGTCATCGACATAAAACTCAACTATCCTTCCTATATATGGCTTAATGATCTGTTGAATGGGACATTGATATGTAGAATGGTAATTCCTTAACCCAAAGGGAATGAACTGATAGCATATTATCCATTAAGGTGAAATAAAGGTAGTGGCTTCTTTATCCTCGGGGTCCACCCTAATTTGATTGTACCCTAAGTACCAATCTATGAAAGAAAGGACCAAGAAGACAACTCTTTCATATTTTAAGAGTTTTTTAATTGGTAATGGGAAATATTCCTTCAGTAAATGATGATTAAGGTCTCTAGAACAAATAGAGACACAAAACTTATGGTTATTCTTCTTAATAGGGATGATATTGGAAAGACATCTTGGGTACTACGCTTCCCAGAAAAAAATGGATTTGATCAATTTTTCAACATCTGGCTCTACATTTATAGCATGATAGGGGTGCATCCTCCTGGATACTATCATGAAGCCTGGATTCTCATTGGGTAGTCTGATATGATGTGTATCCGCACTTGGATTCAATCTGGTAATATCTACATAATTCTAGGAAAACACATATCAGTGCTTCTTTAGAAATTAATTGTAAATCGCTTTCTCATTGAGGGGCATAGAAGAACTTATCTTAGTAGCTCAACGATCTTCATTTTTTACCAGATTTATCTATGTGAGCTCATATATGGTGGTAGAGACACCTTCCTGAAATACTGGAGGGGAATTCATGAGATCACACTCATCTATTTCTAAATATGTGGAGAAATATTTAGGTGAAGATGGAAGTCTAGGAGACTCTCTATTACTATTAGTGTGAGGGAGGCCATGAGAAAAAAAACATCATCCCTTATAATCTGAGTCATTGCAGAGATATTTTGGAATTGATTTTAATTAAGGATATGAGAGGCTTGGACATCTGTAATCAAATATGCTATTTTCACTATGTTTATGGGGAGCACATAGTCATCATTGAGCATGCTCCAGGGATTTTCAGGGGTGTTCCCTAAGACATTGGGAGCTTCCACATATATATAATCACCCTCCATTGGTTTTCTACCTCCATTATTATAGAAGTCTTCCTCAACATATATCGATCTACAAGTCATAATGGGGGATTTATCACCATGTAGCATGTCACCCATTCCATTAATGGGAATCTTCAGACAATAATGTAATGTTGAATGTATCTCCAGGATGCTATGAATCTAGGGCCTTACATGTAGGATATTATATGTGTTGTACTACATTATAAGTATGAACATGGTATCAAATGTGAGCTCCAAAAATATGGCTTCATGTTTGATTTTCCCAAGGGGTATTGGATTAGGATTATCATACCCCAGGATGGTCAACCTGTTAGGTGATAAGTCCCCTTCTCCATACCCCAAACATTGGATTGTTTGGGCTGGGATGAGATTGATCCCTGATCCAATATCAATCATCACCTTTTGTACATCAATATTTTTTAGTCATCCTCAGACATAAAAAGGTATGATTTGCCACTGCATAGACTCCTCCTACTCTTGATCTGTGAATGAGATGGATACGTGACATCCTACAGATATAATATCAACTTGATAAACCATGGGTGAAACTAATTATATCTTAAATTATTATGGGCTCCAGAGGGATTCAAAAAGTTCGACCCTATGTTCTTTTGAAAGGAAATGCACATCAAGGATTGAGAGATTTTCTTGTACCAAAAATATCTATTTTAGATCATCATAATTTTATTCCAAAAGTCGACACTTCTTGATGTGGAACTTCTCCTGAGAATTCATCTCTGGGGATGGAGCATGTGGTTTAGGAACTGAAGCATATGAGGTACATTCAACCAAAAATTGCATGGCAGTTGAGGTGGTGTCTTGAGCTAGTGGCGCAGGTTACGTCGATCTTCTCCATCACCGAGGTTGATCAGATTAAACCCACACTTAGCAGTCATGCCAGATGATATCATATTGGTGAGGGCTGGAGAGCTCTGAGTTAACTCCATATCTTTTTCTTAAGCCTTACCAACTTATTTTCCATGAGTCTCAGCTACATATAAATCCCTCATGGGGATATCACTAGAATATTGAGTTTGAACATGTCTGTGTTATCTGATGTATCCTCGGCTCCAGTGCGTGTAGCCTCCCATTCCCCTATTATATAAAAAAACCAGATTCAATAGTGTACTCATCATTGGAAAAGGGGTTCGTCAATTGTAATATGATTAATGAACCAAAAATGATCTATTCATATGATGAGGACTCCATTTGGTGGTGTGGTGGTTGTACCACATATGTTGTAGGGAAAAAGTATGAAAGAGTTAGGGAATTCTTTGAAGAAGAATATGACTCTTCCCCCTCTGTCTATTCTTACTTTTGATGGTCACTATCACCCTTAGGAGGCACATATGACATCTCCTTCTATGGTGTAGGAGCTATTTTGAGTTTGTGCTACTAAGATTTCAGAGTTCCATGAGCTTTGTTAACTATTTTATGAATCATCCAATTGTCAAGATTTTGTATTCTCCTAGATGAAAATTTTAGTGATCCTTCCCCTTCTTTTGATTTTATGAAGGTTAGAAATACATCTTCCCTAGAGAATTTTCGAGTGTCACCTTTCTAGAGTTGACAATGCCTAGAAGGATGAGCTTGAATATAATGAAATTAAAGATATTATAACCCAACCTTATATGGAATTGGCAGTAATAGGAATGGTTGGTGAGGTTTACTTCATTAGGATTCTTGGGATGTATAAGCATGAGAAGGTTATTATCCATGGATGCTAAGAAATATATAGAGACTTGTTCATTTGGGAAGGAGTATACATTTTTCATTCGTTCTTCAAATCCCTAGGGAACCATACTTCTCTATACTTCTTTAAAATTTGAATTAGATGGTTGTGACCACTGAACATGAGGTGATGGGAATTTCAGAGCTTTCCTTGGTGCTTAGATGGGCACCATCGTGGGACTGAGAGAAATAACTATAGATTCTAATCTACCTAGATTTTCCCCTGTGGCAGGGGAATGATTCGAGACTTGGATCAAGTCCAATGAATTTCATGTTCAGGACGTTGTGTAGGTAATTGAACTCTTAGAACCCACATGGACATTTCATGAGAATTAGGGCTGTCTGCAACTCCACCATGATATTTTCAGGACATAGTTCTAGAATTTGTTCATGCGAGAGGGGTATGCTAAGAGAATTGGTCAATCCATTCCATATTGTTATGAAATCACACACCATATAATTTCTGTGTTTCTTGTAGTTTTTTAGGTAAATGGTCATAATTTTCCTTATGGTTGAAATGAAATGATAAAAGTGAAAATAAAGAAGTTCTTCTCATCCTATGACATGTCCCATTTGAAGACTGATATACCAAAAAAAGGTTGTCCATGTCAGAGTCTATACAAAAAACTCATCTTGGATTCCTCCTATTGATATCAAGGGCCCATCAGAAGCCCACAATAGGATATAAATTGTGTGAGATATTGTTCAAGCTCACCTACACTATTTGAAGTAAAAACATTGGGGTTTCATAAGTCATGTGGAGGTGGGGTATCATACCCTCCTTTGGGATATGGATTTTATTTAGGCTAGACAAATGAGTGTCACCCTCCCTGGCTACAATCTGATTATCCAAGTATTTGAAGGTAGTATATAGCTCTGGGGGCACAACTTCCTGAGCCACCTCCCATCCGCAGGGAGTGGGTGAGCGTCGATGAGGTGTTCCCAATTTAATCTCGTACTGATAATTGATTTGTCTTATGACCAAAGGATCACCCTGAAGAGGGAGAGGATATCACCACGACAAAGGGATGTCTAGATCATTTTCAGATTCCTCGTTTATATAGATTGTATGACTAGATCTGGATCCATTATGAATCTTAGATACTTCCCTTTCTAGACGATAGGCCGTGTGAGGGAGAATAATCATCTCTGGGTGGATACGATACCCAGTGGAGATGTTTCCCCTGATTAGTTCATCATTGAGTTGTCCGAGAAATCATATTTGAATCTCATATAATGAAAACTATTCTTCTTCATGTGAAAAAATGAGAAGTAGTTATGTCTCTCCAATTATCTTTTCTAGTAATCCATTAAAGAGGTGGCAACTCAATATTTGGAGGTGCCAAATTTTGATGTCTTCTTTGGATCTTGGTGCACAAAACCTCATTTGGTGCATCCAAATAATCCTCCAACTAGGGTATATTTTCTTGTTGTATCCCTTTAAATATATGTCCTGATCAATATCTTTCATGTTGATAGTGAATGCATTCATAGAGGCATACCAGGAATAGTAGTTATGGTATTAATTTCTATGCAACAAGATGATTCCACATAACTTCTGGCAGGGTTTTTATTCAAATCCTTGTCATTTTTAGTCTATTTTGGCTTGTGACCCTAGTTGGGTCTGATTGCTTTTGGCGTAGACTCCTCTGCTCTCAATTTTTGAACACTGATCTTGAGGGAGCTTCCAGTTCTAATTTCTGAGTGATCCCCTACAAAAAGGCTATACCTTAAGGTTGGAGGAACTAGAGGGATGCTGACCATTGATTCCTTCATCCAAATCTAGAGAATATCGATTCCTAATTTGGTGTTGAATATGATAAAAATTCTACCAACTCTATGGGATGTGGGACATTTGTGGATGCCATTCATATCTATTAGTCCTGTTTTTGAGGATCTAATGAATCCCATCAAGGATTAGATGATTCCCATGACATAAATAAAGATATAAAGTACCCTAGCCTAGTGAGATGGCGATGCTCTATAATCACATTTTATTCCTCAAGGGTCCTTTTAGGGGATAATAAACTAGGTTGTGGTAATTGAGATACAAATTTTTCTAGCTGAGTAAGTTGGGGTTCACCTGTGGGTATCAAAGGTATATGATGAATCCCTACATGAATTGATGACCCAAGGGGTGACGGTGCTGGTATATATTCTCCTAGACCAGGGGGATAATTATTCTCTAGGATGGATGATATGGAAGTTTCTATTGTGGTCTCCATTATGTGGCACAACTGTGCTCATGTGGGAGGTGGGTGTGATGAAAACCCATAATGAGGATCGTTTCTAGTGGGAAGTTGTCCGAGTGATCGTACCTTTAATCTAGATGTCTGGTATATCCTTATATAATCTTGAGGGACCCATTTTGACGTCTTTTTAGCTATAATCCATCCCCATAAATGGTTTATAGGCTCTGTTGGAGCGGGGACATTCTGTTGTAGTGACCAACTAGCTCGTGCATTACCTGGTCCCCTAATTTCACTAGAAGCTATAAAATTGTAGGACGTTGTATTTTAGGGGATCTACCATTCCTTAGGACTAAAAAAGTGTAATGGTCCATACATTACCCATCCTCAAACGAGGATTCATGATGCAACTTCATATATCTGCTTCCAAAGCATCCTGATACAATATCAGTAAGTATGTTTCAGATTTGCACCGTGATTTTCCTGTTTTGGATCCCGGTCCATGGAGATAACAACGATATCATACTTGGAATAGAGTATCATGATTATCTTAAGGAGACATTTGTATCATGGAAAATGTATTTACAAATCCTTTAGTCACTAATGAGTATCCACCATATTTTAGAATATATAAGGAATTACCTCCTTTTATAAATCATATGGGATCTCATAGATGGAAGTAGCATGGGGCCAACTCATGATGGGGGTATTTTTTTGGATAAATCTATCCAAATGTCAATGTCGACCTCCTACTCATCTGACATACATGCCTCCATCTGGTCAGACCATTGAAGATGTATCTGATGGTCACTTGCTGACGAGATTGGAGTGTCGCTGGAAGATGCCATGGAACCATATATAGTTGATCTAGGTGTTTCAAGCATGACTCTATACAAAGGTGTTGTGGTTTGGTTCACCTCTCTATATGGAGGTGTCTTTAAAGAAAAAGTATTTCCTTTACATGGGAGATATATTTTTTAGAGGATGAGAATGAAGTATGTTTGGAGTCGAATCCCTACGATCCATCTCCACACAACCATGCGGAGGACTATTGTGGTAATGAGTACATTCTTCTTTTGCTTCGATAGAAGAGATGACATATGCTTGTGGTGTTGATAATGCATCTCAAAAAACCACAAGGGAAACTAACATTGAGAAGATTAGGAATATGATCCATGTTCTACATCATGGTAAAAATATGCCAACTTTCCATTTGTGGCTATGTAGAGGTATTATCCTAATGTATGACAGCTTCCAGAACATGTATATAATAGTCATGTGCCATGGGAGTGTGGGCCCACTGCTGATAATCTATTGGTATATTATGATATTATGCCGCATTATTTATAGTTATATGAGCATATCCTGAGGCATGTGACACTCTAACTTGGTGAGCATCATCCAAGATGGGAGAATGAGAATGATCTTGAGCCATTTGAATATGTCGCTAGTCTTTCTTGGAAGGAGTATGATTCTCCACCGAGGAACATTCCTCTCTCACCTGGTGATCCCTAGTTGGAATGTGACTATTAGCCCTGTCAAAATATGAATTCCCCTCTATAATATGTCGAAGGACCTTTAGAATGGGAGAAGGTATATAATACTCATCCTGTATTTCCTTTGAACGATGCTGGTGTAGTTGTTCATCAGTGGAAGTAAGAATATGTACCTTACTTCATGCGATCTGCCAGGGTATGCTAGGCTGATTCCCAGATAAGAATATGAGCCTATCTCAAGGATTTTTCCCACTATCACCTTGTTATCTTAGACTGTAATGGGGATATATGCCTGATCTGGGCCTTTGGAGTATGATGCATGGATTTTTTAAAAGGCAATTCCCGTGTCTCGAGGCATCTTCTACTCTCACATGGTTGGCCCTGGTTGGAATGGGAGCATGGGTCCATTATGATAGGTTTTCCTTCATTCAGATATATTTATAATCCTCCCATGTGAGAGAAAGAAAGTGCTCTCACTCCTATATGTCCTCTTGACTAGGATGATGAGAGTGTTGAGTTTTCATGGTTATAGGGATTTGAGTATGAGCATATCCCTTTATCTACAATAATTGCAGAATATTTCATCAGAGCTCTTCAACTATTGCTAAAATATATTCGAATTTTAGAAATGTTTGTGTTGTGATATAAGCCTAAAATATTTCTATCTCCATTATCAATTGACAGACACATAAATTGGTGTTAGGATCTATGCCAAATTCTATCCCCCTTATTCCATTCGGGTATTCTGTTGGGCTTCGAGTACATGGGTATGAGTATGAGCCTCCCCCATTAATGCTAAATTAATCTTCCATAGATTTGTTTTGAGTGAGCTGGGGTATGGTCTAACTTTCTAGTCCCAAAAATAGTGTGCCAATAGGAATTTTCAGTAGTAGTGTGGATATGAGACCTCTCCTAGATGGGTGCAGGAATATGTCCACATACTTGTTTTGGGTTAGCCTGGATATGAGCCTTCTTATTGGTTCTTGCAGTAGTATGCTAATAAGAATCATTATAATGAGTGAGAATGTGAGACCTATCCAAAATTTCAAAGGCCATCCTCCTCCTATGAGTGTTCCTTGGAGCCCGTGAGTGGGAATTAGAGAAAGATGTGTGTTAGATGGTACCACCAACAGGTGGCTGATGGGTACTAGTAGAATGATGCTGACGATGGTGGTCCGCAGGCACCCTCCTTGGTGGCACCTAGACTGAAAGGGAGCCATATTGGATGTATTGTTCAACCTTCATCATATTTTGAAGGTGGTGGTTGTATCACTCTAGGGATAACCTCATGAAGTGGTTGTTCATAGTGATAGGGGCTACTGGCTTAGTAGCATCCTTCACTAGGTGACTGAGACTCAACAACTATCATGTTTGAAGGATCTCACATGCATTATCCATATTCAGTATTGTACCATATCAGTTGTACTATGAGATAATTGTACTCACCACATGCTTATGGATCCATCTAGCAGGCGATATCTCTTTATGACCCGTGGGGGTTGCAATAGTTAATGAGGTAACAGAATGAGTATTGGATGGTGAAGACATTTCCTCAGGTTTGGATGCTACAATAACACAGAGAACACGGTACAAGGATAATGATCAGTTATATATATTTGGAATAAAAATTCTCAATTAGATATTCATGGTTAACATAATTTCTCCATATTCCCTTTCTATTTATTATTCTCATGTGGAATTGTCAGCGTGAGGATGGACATACAAAAATATCTTTTTATACTAGTCCTACGGATTTGTTTGTAAAAAAATATGGTGTGAAAAAATTTGGCTAAGAGATTCACATTGACCCTGTCATTACTATTTTCATATATGGGGAAATGAACTTTTCATGATAGATTTTTACTCAATCATTTTTGATTAGAGAGATTTACAATGGGTTCACCATTTTTGTTTTGTCTAGTTTTGAATTGGAACATGTAATGGGATTTTCCTAGATGATTTCATGGAGGGGTATCATATGGACTTAATCAATCACAAATATTGGGTCAACCATTTTTTTCATCTTTCCAAGAAACTACCACTGGTTCCCTTATCCATAGTTGTTTATGACCCTTATTTCCAAAGGCTGGTGGTCATCTAGGGTTTCAGGCCTAACAACTCTTGGGGAATCACATTGGTCAAGAGGATGAGAGGTTGGACTCATCACACAATTGGGTGGGTGGGGGGAATTATTGCCTAATCTAAGACTCTCTTATAGATTCAATATATTTTCATGAATCTCTTCCTAATCCTAATACGGGACTGGTGACACTAACAAAATGACTATAGGTTAAGTCTCTTGTATTATGGACAAGAACGAGATCTGTAGGGGGAGTCCATCTGTATGTATCTGAGGTTTTTCATCACTCTCTATTAACTTGTGGTTACTTATGTGATGATGTTTTATAAAAATGTTTTCCAGGATATTCCCCCATATGAGGTGGAGGCTAATATTTTGAGGTTGCGATTGAACCAATATGGGTAATCCTACATAACCTTGTTATTATAGGAATCAAAAACTACATAGTTCATTTAACCCATATAGTTTATCATCATGTGTAATTACTTATTACTAGGACCAAATATTCATGCTTGAACTCAAAATAAGGGCATCACAGATATCTCGTGTATGGTGAGAATCAAGAATTTTAATAGTTTATATATGTCAATTATTATAAAAAGGATTCCCTATACTAATGTGGTGGTTCAGAGCACAAATTAAATGATCATTACAACTACGTCTGACCACCTGATCCATGATTTTTGTGAGAAACAAGGGGTGGCATGTAATAAATGATACAAGTTTGAATGAAGAGAATAGATTCTATGATTTACCTAGATGATCAATATGTAGCTCAAACCTCAAGGAAAGGTAGCCTAATCATCTTGAATATGGAAGGAATCAACATCATCATAGTTCTCTTTATGTTGGGACTTATACACTATGGTTTCCCTGGATAATGGGCAATTATGAATCCTACAAGGACTTCGTTACATCCCCATAAGCTCAAGTGATCTATGCTCCAGGTGAGAAACAAGGGGGAGAGAATTTCAAGACTTATGGAATATGGATATGGGAGTTGCATATCGGGACAATCCCTGGGAGGTTTGGTATAGATGTCGGGACATAGGAGGGCATCCTACGTATCTCAGTTTAAGTGGGAATGATAGTTCTCGTAGTTCACATGTGTCATGGATTATACCCGGAGGAAACCTTAGTGACATGGACTTCTTGTCTGGAGGGTGTTGCATGCCCTAGTTGGAATATCTTGGGATCCATTACATGACCTGGCTCGACACATATGGAGTTTGTCTCATGACCCAGTTGGCATATCCTAGGATTCATCAGATGACCTTGATTGACAGGTATAGAGCGTGTCGCAAGAGCCAATGTGGCATAGTTAGAGAGGTGTTTCAAGAGTTAGCTGACACCTTTAGAAGACATCGTGAGACCTAACTGACATGTTTGGAGGGAATCTCTAGTCTCAGATGACTTATCATGGGAGTGGAAAGATGGACTGGACAACATGTCTAAGTGCTTTTTCTAGACTTTGATGATAGGAGAGAGAACTATCATATGAGTTAGAAAATGTTTCCTAGGTGCATCGCATGTCCGCGGCGATGGACTGAGGGTATCCTTGATATCAAGGTCATGTTTGCAGGAGAGCCACATGAATCATTCTGAAATATTTGTAATGCCCTGACCCCAGTTACCCAGAGTTGGTGCATTATTACATAACATTAGCATGATCACAAGAAAGATGTAGTCTCGAAAGAATGATTAGTTTAGTAGCCTTGGAATAACTAGATACATTCATAACGTTTACATTACATAATAAAATTAAAACTACAACAATATAGTCTCCATAGTCCACACTCCTATCCCCGCATACTATCCCTGTAGATCATTTATAAAATACTTCTTCACATCCTGGGAAAAATAAAACATAGAAAGGGGTGAGCTCAAATGCCTAGTAAGGATAACAATATAGCGGAAACTTTCATAAATAAGAATAAACATATATGGAAATGCATAACTAAAACAAAATACTTTTAAAAAATTAACTTCATCATAATATGGATGAAATAAAATGAAATAATTCCATACACTTTTTCACATGGATATTCTACTAGTCGAATAATCACAACAATATCAATAACCACTTTCATAATGCTGGAATACATAATGCCAGACTATCATAACCACAAAGTCAAGGACTCATGCCAACACTACAAATAAGATTTTGTCATGGTCTTGTGCCAGGACACTAGTTTGTCTCATGAGACCTACCGATGCATCGAGGAGCTATAGCGGGAACCACCCATAACTTATTAAGTCCAACGCATTCCAATATGAAAAGGTTTAAACATAACATAAACATTTGTATTAAAACTAGCATACGAGATGTCAATTCTTTCACCATAAACCATGAATGGTATAAAAATAACACATCCATAGTAAAAAATATCACAAAACCTTCAATACAATATTGAAGTTATGTATCATAATAAATCAACTTCAAATAAGATTAAAATCCAACAATGGATGTTGACATAGATGAAATCAAAACTATTTGAGAGAAATATCTATTTTTTTGAAATCATTTAAAAGACACATAATTATAAAATAAAACATTTACTTTGAAAATATTTTTATAATCTCGTAAAGGAAGCTTCTAAGATTTTATAACGGCGGATAATATTTGCACCCACCATATAAGTTAAAAAGACATTCTTACCTTAATTCTGTCGAAAAGGTTAAAAAGGACCTTGTTTGGAAAATGACGAAAAGATTCCTTTATAAACCTCTTATAAAAAGTCAAACAAGGGTATAAATGACTTTAACCCATATTCTATAAAATATCAATAATGTTTTGAAATACATTTTTAAGAAACATGGATGTGGATGATAAAGTGTTCCCAGTAGATAATTACATATAAACAACCTCGAATAATGAAGAGATTGTGAAATAAACCTTTACCTTGTACTTTTCCCTAGTCTATGGTATGTTAACCTCCTGTATAATAGTTAATTTTTTTATTAAATTATACAATAATTATATAAATAATTATGATATCATATATGATCTTCTAATAATTATTTGTTAATAATACTTTATTATTATCATCGTTTCGGGTGTTAACTTACTCGTTTTATTTTATATGTTTTGTTACATAAGACATGTTTGTTATGGATAGGTTGTATCTTATTCAAATCCAGAATGATATAAGTTCTTAAACATTACTTTTAATCATAAAATGATAATTATACTTGAATGGATACGATGGAGAATGAATCTCATCGCGTTCATGGAGACGGTAGTCCGTACGTACGCACAAGCGACAATATCATTATTTTGATATTAAAATAATATATAATTGGATGTTATATAATATATACAGAATAATTATCATGTTATATTTATTATTTACATGAATTAAATATCATTATTATACCCATAAAAATGATAATTTATTGAATAACAATTACACCATGACATGGAGACGGTAAGCCGTACGTACGCACGTAAGCTGACATGTCATTCAAAGGATGGATAGAATACTGAATATGGTTGTACCATATTTTTAATAACATCACATTATATATAAGATACTGGAGTTATTATTTTAGAATGGGAATAACAAAGAAAGAAGAAGTTGAAGATGAAAGGAACTTGAAAGAGGGTGGTGAAAACATTACCTCTTCTTCGGGTTATTCTTTTTGATTTGATCAAAAGGGATCATTAGGTTGGATTTTTGTTCAAAATAATTCCTCTAGGTTGAAGTGAAGGAAGTTGAGAGAGTATTTGGGCAGGGGTTGGCCGAACCAAACGGCTTTGAAAGTGTGAATAATTGGATAGAAGTGGTGTCCTTTTATAAGGGGGGGAGGCACACCTTAGGAAAGCTAGAAATGTTATTTTATAATAAATTAATATTCGGTTTCTAAAGGATTCAAAGTGTATTATTTAAAGGTTAAGGTGGGGATAGGTCGAAACCACTCAACCAATAGGTTTTATACAGGTTTGGGTCACTATATAAATCTTATCATTTAGTTTTAACTCTTAGTTAATTAGTTTAACATTTACCATGTCAATTTGTTTTTGATATTATATAGTTAATAAACATACTATATACATCCAAGTGACCCTCAAGTGATCCATTAATGATACACATATCATTATATAAGTCTCTTGGCCGAACCTTAGATTTTTAGGAATTTAATATCAATTAATAATATAATATTTGTTTTAAAAAGTCTTTTATGTGAATTTTGACACTATTAAATAATTGATTTTTTTAAAGTCCTAACAACTTTATTAATTCAAAAATAATCATTTAAGTAATCCTATAATGTCATATTAAGCAATAAAATTCATGGATGTCATCAAAAAATTCAAATTATAATAATTGTAACATTTATAATACCAATTATTTGATTCTTTCATTAATAAGGAAAATACTGCATCATTATTGTGTCACAAATAATATTAATTATGAAATGTATAAAAATTATAAATAAAATACCATTATGTAGGTAATTTTTTTATCTTTATAAGTAATATTTATAATCGAAAATCCATCATATATAACCCTTTTTAAAAATTGTTTTTCTAACAGATATATGCTTATGTCATTTTTGTATTTATTTTATGTTAATTAATATAAAGTGTCATTATCACTTACAAGTGGATCCATGGGGTCCAAAAATCGACCCAAATATTCCAATGTCCGGAAATGTATCAACAAAAAATGTTAGGAAACTTTTTAGGGTAATTTCTTATTATTATAATATTATTTTTTACCCTCATTTACCGGATTTACCCTTTAACCATGGTAAATAAAATATTTACCGGAGTAATTATTCAAAAGGTCTAAAAATAAAAGTTAACTATTTACAAAATATGGGAATCCTGATTCAAAATATGGAATCCATTTTTCCAAATTCAAAACACAAAAGTGGTAGAAATTAATTTAAAATTAATTCCCATTTTTAAAACAAAAAGAGTGTTTTTAAGAGATAATAACAATCAAAAGATTGACCCTTGTCCATGTCCGGTTTAATTGTGAAATTATGTCCAATTACCAACATTGTATTAAATGGTAAAAATATATTCTAAATTTAATTTTAAACCACTGAAATTAATAATTTATAACTATTATTTATTTCGATTAAAGAAGTTGTTTTTAATTAAAATTTAGTAATTTTCAATATTCATAAAAATATAAATTTTATCCGAAAAGATCCTATATTTTATCCTAGGCTAATTTCGATACTCAGAATCCAAAAATGAATTCAGTTTTGAGAGATAAAATGTATAAAATTTCACAAAGTGGGTATTTCTATTCATAAAGTATAGTTTGATTGGTTGTGGTGTGTGTTAGAAGTCGAAGTTGCGTACAACACACGCTACTATATTATTCATAGAGAAGTGTTCCGTGGAAGCTTGGGGTGTTGCATTCTCCCCTCCATCAAATAATTTTGTCCATGAAATTTCAAGAATATTATTTCATAAAAAGACTCGGGTGGTTCTTCATCCTAAGTTCCTTGGGTTCCCACGTTGCCTCTTCCATCTTATGGTTTCTCCATAGAACTTTTACCAGACGAGTCGTCTGGTTTCTCAACACTTGTTCTCTTGTATCAAGAATCCTGATGGGATCTGTGCAATAAGACAGATTGGGTTCTAGTTCTAATTCCTCATAGGTGAGTACATGCATTGGGTCAGGCATGTATTTTCTCAACAGTGATACGTGGAACACATCGTGATCTTTGGAGAGATTTTGCGGCATTGCCAAATGGTAAGCTACAACACCAATTCATTCTAGAATTTTGAAAGGACTGATATACCTTGGACTAAATTTACCTTTCTTTCCAAAACATATAACTCCCTTCCATGGAGATACCTTCAAGAAAACATGATCTCCCACCTAAAATTCCAAATCCTTTCTTCGGTTGTCAGCATATATATTCTACCTACTTTGAGCTGGTTTGATGTGGTTTTAATTACCTTCACCTTTTCCATCGTTTCCTCCACCAGTTCTGGGCCTACTAGTTTTCCTTCACAAACATCATCCCAACCGGTTGGTGTGCGACATCTCTTTCCATATAACGCTTCATATGGTGACATCCGAATACTTGAATGGAAGCCATTGTTATAGGAAAATTCTACCAGAGGTAAATATTGACCCAACATACCCTGAAAGTCATGTGAGCAAGATCTCAACATGTCTTCTAAGGTTTGAATAGTCCATTCCGATTGTCCATCTGTTTGAGGTTGGTAAGCAGTTCTCAAATGATGTTTAGTATCCAAGGCCTTCTGAATACTCTTCCAGAATCTCGAAGTAAAACAAGGATCCCGATCCAAAACAATCGATAGGGGTACTCCCTGAAGTCTGACAACTTCATTAATATATATTATTACTAGACGTTCAAGTGGTAAATCTTCCCTTATAGAAAGAAAATGTGCTGACTTGGTAATATGATCAACAACGACCCATATTTCATCGTTCCTTCTAGGAGTCTTTGGCAGTCCCATAACAAAGTCCGTAGTGATATTATCCCATTTCCACTCAGTTATGGGAAGAGGTTTCATGACTCCTATAGGCTGTTCCCTTCTAGCTTTAACTTGTTGACAAACCATACATATTGACACAAAATAAGCAATCTCCCTCTTCATGTTGTCCCACAAAAAATGTTCTTTTAAATCTCTATACATTTTGGTGCTCCCAGTGTGCATAGAGAAATTAGAACTATGAGCATCGTATAACAATTACCTTTCTAAATCAGGTATATCTAGAACACAAAGTCTCTTCCCAAAATTTCAAAATTCCTTCTTCATACTCAAAGTCTCTCAATCTCCCATAATTCACCCCTTTAATCTTCTTTTGAAATTCTTCATCATCGGTTAGATAACTCTTAATTATTTTCTAGTAAAGATGGTTTGGAAACCATTTGAAAAAGCACTGATGTTTCACCTTCAATGGCTATTCCCATGTCTATCTTCACTAGATCCAAGAAAATTGGATCCCTTTTAATTCTCATATTGTTCAAAACTCCATGGTCTTTTCTACTCAAAGCATCTTCCACCTTATTTTCCTTCCCCAGGTGGTAGTGTATCATAAAATCATAATCCTTGAGTAATTCAAGCCATCTTCTTTGCCTCATGTTGAGTTCTTTCTGTGAGAAAATATACTTCAAACTCTTGTGATCATTATAAATCTCACATTTTTCACCATAGAGGTAGTGTCCCCATATCCTCAAAGCAAAGATCACAGCTGCTAACTCGAGATCATGATTAGGATAGTTTTGCTGAAGAATTTTCAAATGTCGTGATGCATAGGAAATAAACCTATCATTCTGCATAAGTACACAACCAAGTCCTTTCTTTGACACATCAATATAAATAACGAACCCATCATTCCCTGATGGTAGAGTCAATATAAAATCATTGACTAAACTTCTATTCAGTTCATCAAAACATTCTTCACACTCTTTTGTCCAAAAAAATTTGACCCCCTTACGTGTAAGCTTTGTTAATGGGTTAGCCAATCGGGTAAAAGTTTGGATGAAACATTGATAATAACCTGCTAAACCAATAAAACTATGTACCTCAGTTATACTCATTGGTTCTGTCCATTCATGGATATCCTTGGTCTTAGAAGGATCAATAGATATTCCATCTTTAGAGACAATATGACCAAGAAAAGAAATCTTCTGAAGCTAGAATTCACATTTTCTAAACATCCCATATAATTCATGTCGTCTCAGAGTCATTAGGATAATGCGCAAGTGATTTTCATGATCTTGGTATCTTTTGAAGTATACCAATATATCATCAATAAATACCACCACAAAATCATCGATATATTCCTTGAAAAATCTATTCATTAGATCCATGAATACAGAGGGTACATTAGTCAGCCCAAAAGGCATTATCCTAAACTCGTAATGCCCGTACCATGTTCGAAATGCTATCTTAGGTATGTCTTCATTATTCATAGACAACTGATGGTATCCAGATCGAAGTTCAATCTTTGAAAAGTATTGACCTCCATGTAGTTGGTCAAATAAATCATAAATGCGAGGTATGGGATACTTGTTCTTTATTGTTATAGCATTGATCTCCATATAGTCGATACATAACCTCATAGATCCATCATTCTTTTTAACAAAATGACCTGGGGCACCCCAAGGAGAAACACTAGGGTGAATAAATCCCTTATTACTCAATTCCTCTAGTTGTTTTTTAGTTCATCTAATTCTACAGTGGCCATTCTATAAGGGGTCTTCGATATAGGCCTTGATCCAGGAATTAAATCAATGGAAAACTCAACTTCTCATTCTAGAAGATGTCCAGGTAAATCTTCCAGAAACACATCTACATATTCTTTCATAATAGGTACATCCTCTATTTGAACATTCATTTCCTCACCCATAGTCATTTCATTCTCTTCCTCCCCAATATTTGAATTTAGTTAAGCTAATGGGGGTGGATCTAGATAAGAATTAGGTGGCGATGATTCTTCTATAAATATATGGTGTTCCTTATCATCATCATCAAAAATTGTAACCTCATTCTTCTTAAAATAAATCTTCTCATCATGGTCTGAAACACAATCCATACTGAGGATTATATCAAACTCAATCATAGGTATGATGATGAGATCAGCAAATAAAGAACATTATGTGCTCTAATGGGGACGGATTCACAATACTTTGTTGCAATGATACTTCCCTTATGAGTTTTAACTGAACACTCCCTTGTTAAATCAAATTGGAAATATCTAATTTTATTAGAAAACTGGGAAGATATGAAACAATGCGATGATCCAGAATCAAATAATGCATTTGCTAAACTTGAGGAAACCATTAAATTACCTGCCACCACGTCTTTCAGAGCTTCTACCTTAGAAGTATTGATAGCATAATCTTGGCCTCGATCCCTTGGACTTTTCTGAGGTAAGTACCCCTGATGCTTAGGACATTCATTTTCATAATTTCCCATCTCCCTGTAATTGTAGCATTGGACATCAATACCTTCCTTCTTTCCCTTGCAATCACGTGCTTGATGTCCTTTTTCACCACAATTGTAACAGACTCCCATTCGTTTTAAGCAAGTACCAGGGTGTTTCTTCCCACATTTACTATTGGATGGATATTCATATTTTCCCTTCTTCCCCTTATTTCCATTCCTAGATTGATCAGCATATCTCTTCTTCTCTTGGTTTGCTTTAAATTCATAAGACTTAGTGAATTCCATTTCTATCTTGATAGCACATGAGGCAATGTATTCATACGATGAGAAGGATTGTGAGACTAATGCTCGACAGAGAAATGGTTTTAACCCATCAAATAAATAATAAATCTTACTTCTTGGGTTATGTATATAATCTCCAGCATACCTTGATAACCTTGTAAAGTTAGCCTCATACATTGCGACATTCTCATCCTCCTTTTGTCTCAGACTCAGAAATTGTCTTTCCATATCTTCTCGATGGTCACGAGGAAAGTATTTTTATAAAAACAGCTATTTGAACTCCCTCCATTACATATTTGGTACTTCATCATCTTCCTTCGTGTTTTGAATCAATGACCACCATTGATCAGCATCTCCAGTGAGGCGGTAAACTGCCATGATAACTTTTTCCCTTTCAGTACTCCCTAAAGCCTGAAATATTTTCTCTATGGAATTTATCCATTGCTCAGATAATATGGGATTTTCACTCCCATTGAACGTTGGTGGTTTTTTCCTCATGAAGTGATCTAAAAGTGATCCTCCACACTTCGGATCAGTGTTATCCATACGGGTAAGGTTATTATTCATAACCTGAGTGAGTTGTCCCAGTATGGTGATTAGCTGATCAGTACTAGTTGCATCACCAGCTCCACTATAATTATCTTGACCAGGAGAAAAATCCATACATGGAGTGCGTGCATTGATAAAGTTTCCATTTCTTCCAATGGGCACCATTTCTATACAATGGCATAAACTAGATCAGTTTATGAATCAAAATACATAATTCCGTACTTATAAAACACTTAACATAAATTGAACTATTTATGGATGTAATCCATAATCGAAAAAAATTCTTTGTTGAAGTATATACTCATAAACCCTTCATAATGATTTTTGAAGAAAATGAGAGTTATCCTAAACATATCCCCCGGGAGTTCCATAACCAAGAGTGCAGCAAGGACAGTTTTCGTGCACAAATTCCCGTTAGAGTCTAGATCAAAGCGGTGTTTTCGGGTTTTACCCCTAGGTACATCTATGCTAGAGCCGCCTCTACCTGATCATATCCAGACAGGGATTTATTGCTAAGAAAACTCACAAAATCTTTACAATACCAAAATTATAGGAAGTTCTTCTATAATAATCCTCAAAGTCCATCTTAGGTCTATGTGGTCTAATCAGAGTTTATCTAAATATAGCTCCCAATGTTTGTACTAAACTTCCACTGATATCAACTGTAACGCCCCAACCCCAGTTACCTAGAGTTGGTGCATTATTACATAACATTGGCATGATCATAAGAAATATCATGTCTCGAAAGACCGATTAGTTTAGTAGCCTTGGAATAACTAGATACATTCATAAAGTTTACATTACATCATAAAATGAAAACTACAACAATATAGTCTCCATAGTCCACAGTCTTATCCCCTCATAATATCCCTTCAGGTCATTCATAAAAAACTTCTTCACATCCTAGGAAAAATAAAACATAGAAAGGGGTGAGCTCAAATGCCCAGTTAGGATAACAATATAGCACAAACTTTCAAAAATATGAATAAACATTTAAGGCAATGTATAACTAAAACAAAAGCCTTTTAAAACATGAACTTTAGCAAAATATAAAAGAAATAAAATGAAATAATTCCATATACTTATTCACATTGTTATTATACTAGTCTAATAATCACTTGCAATATCAATAACCACTTTCATAATGATGGAATGCATAATGCCAGACTATCATAACCACATAGTCAAGGCCTCATGCCAAGAATACAAATAATATTTTGTCAAGGCCTTCTTCCAAGACACTAGTTTGTCTAATGAGACATACCGATGCATCGAGGATCAATAGAGGGCTCCACCCATCACTTATTAAGTCCAATTCATTCCCATATGAAAAGGTTTAATCATAACATCAACATTAGTATTAAAACTAGCATAAAAAATGTCAATACTTTCACCATAAACCATGAATGGTATAAAAATAACACATCCACAATCAAACATATAAAAAAACCTTCAATACAATATGGAAGTTTTGTATCATTATAAATCAACTTTAAATAATCTTAAAATCCCTCAAAGGATGTTGACATAGATAAAATCAAAACTATTTGAGAGAAAAATCTATTTTTTTAAATCATTTAAAAGTCACATAATTATAAAATAAAACATTTACTTTGAAAATATCCTTATAAGATTGTAAGGGAAGCTTCTAAGAATTTATAATGGTGGAAAATAGCCACACCCGCTGTATAAGTTAAAAAAAATACATTTTTACACTAATTCTTTCGAAAAGGTTAAAAAGGACCTTGTTTGGAAAACGACAGAACGATTCCTTTGTAAACCTCTTATAAAAAGTCAAACAAGTGTATAAATCACTTTAACCCATATTCTGTAAAATAGAAATAATGTTTTGAAATAAATTTTTAAGAAACATGGATGTGGATGATAAATATGTCATAATAGATAATTACGTATAAAAAACCTCAAATAATGAAGAGATTGTGAAATAATCCCTTAAATTGTACTTTTCCTTAGTTTATGGTATGTTAACCTCTTTTATAATAGTTAAAACATTGTTATTGAATTATACAATAACCATATACATAATTATGATATCATATATGATCTTCTAATAATTCATTGTTAATAATACTTTAGTATTATCGTCGTTTCGGGTGTTAACTTACTCATTTTCTTTTATATGTTTTGTGACATAAGTCATGTTTTTTATGGATAGGTTGTATCTTATTCATATACAGAATGATATAAGTTCTTAAAAATTACTTTCAATCATAAAATGATAATTATACATGAATGGATACAATGGAGAATGAATCTCATTACGTTCGTGGAGACTGTAGTCTGTACGTACCGAAGAGCGACAATATCATTCTTTTGATATTAAAATAATATATAATTGGATGGTATATCATATATACATAATCATTATTATGTTATATTTATTATTTACATGAATTACACATCATTATTATACCCATCCAAATGATAATTTATTGAATAACAATTACACCACGACGTGGAGACGGTAAGTCGTACGTACGCACGTATGGTGACATGTCATTCAAAGGATGGATAGAATAATGAATATGGTTGTACCATATTTATAATAACATCAATGTATATATAATATACTGGAGTTATTATTTTATAATTGTAATAACAAAGAAATAAGAAGTTGAAGAAGAATGAAACTTGAAAGAGGGTGGTGGAATCATTACCTCTTCTTCGGGTTCTTCCTTTTGATTTGATCAAAAGGGATCCTTAGGTTGGCTTTATGATAAAAATAAGGCCTCTAGTTTGAATTGAGAGAAGTTGAGAGAGTATTTGGGTAGGGGCTGGTGGAACCAAGTGGCTTTTATATTGTGAAGAATTGGTTAGAAGTGGTGTCCTTTTATAACGGGGAGGAGGGGCACCTTAGTAAAATCTAGAAATATTATTTTATAATAAATTCATATTCGGTTTATAATGGCTCAAATGTTTATTATTTAAAGTTTATGGTTAGGATAGGTGGAAAACCACTCAACCAATAGGTTTTAGATATTTTTGGGTCACTATAATAAAATTATCTTTTAGTTTTAACTCTAAGTTAATTAGTTTAACATTTAACATGTCATTTTGTATTTTTATATTATATTGTTAATAAATTTACTATATACATCCAAGAGACCCCCAAGTGGTCAATTAATGATACAAAAATCATGATATAAGTCTCTTGGACTATCCTTAGATTTTTAGGAATTTAATATCAATTAATAATATAATATTTGTTTTAAAAACTCTTTTTTTGTGAATTTTGACACTATTCAATAATTGATTTTTGTTAAAGTCTTAACAACATTATTAATTCGAACCAAATTCATTTACGTAATCATATAATGTCATATTAAGCAATAAAATTCATGGATGTCATAAAAAAATTCAAATTATAATAATTTTAACATTTATAATACCAATTATTTGATTCAGTCATTAATAAGGAAAATACTGCATCATTATTGTGTCATAACTAATATTAATTATTAAAAGTCTAAAATTTATAAATAAAATACCATTATGTAGAAAATATTTATAGATTTATAATGAATAGTTATAGTCTAAAATCCAACATATATAACCCTATGTAAAATCATTTTTCTAAAAGATATATTCTTATGTCATTTTTGTATTTATTTTAACTTAATTAATATAAAGTGTCATTATCCTTTACAAGTGGCTCCATACAGTCCCAAAATCAACCCAAAGATGCCCATGATCGGACATGTATCAACCAATAAGGTTAGGACACGTTTTAAGGTAATTTATTATTATTATAATATTATGTTTTTACCCTTATTTACCGGATTTACCATTTAACCATGGTAAATAAAATATTTACCGAAGTAATTATTCAAAATGTCTAAAATTAAAATTTACATATTTACACAATTTGGAAATCCTGATTCCAAATATGGAATCCATTTTTCCAAATTCAAATCAATGAATTGGCTGAAATTAATTTTAAATTAATTCCTGTTGGTAAAACAAAAAGCGTGTTTTTAAGAGATAATAACTATCAAAAGATTGACACTTGTTCATGTCTGGTTTAATTGTGAAATTATTTCCAATGAACAAAATTGTATTAAATGGTAAAAATATATTATACATATACTTTAAAACCACTCAAATTCATAATTTATCACTATTAATCATTTCGATTAAAAAAGATGTTTTTAATTAAAATTTAGTAATTTTCACTATTCATCAGAATATAAATGTTATCAGAAAAGTTCCAAAATTTTACTCTAGGATAATTTCGATATTACGAATCCATAAAACGAATTAAATTTTGAGAGATAAAATTTATAAAATTTAAAAAAGTGGGTATTACTATTAATAACAGCTAGTTTGATTGGTTGTGGTGTGTGTTAGAACTCGAAGTTGTGTACAACACACGCTACTGTATTATTCAAAGAGAAGTGTACCGTGGATGCTTGGGGTGTTACATATCTGTATGGTTTCATGTATCCTTGGTTTCTTATTTAAGGAGTTTCATGAGATCTGGGTGACATGTCTTAGTGATTTCATATTTCTTTGGATTAGACATGTGAAGCACATAGGGGGAATCAAGCATGTCTTTCACTTAAGCCTTCAACCTTTAATGTTAGTATTTACACATGTATTGCGAACACCTCGATTTTATTCAATATCAGTTGGCTTTAATTTCTCATGACCCAATGGGATTGAGGGACGTACTTCACATAACCTTCCAGAGGCCCATCGCATGATCAATGAATGATCAAAAAGAGTAAATTTATACCTATAAAATGACTACTCCAGCCTCTTACTAGTATATTAATTGACAAAAAGTTGGACAGCTGTATGATTCCTTTGAAAATTTTGTAGAAGTTGAGAGATGAATCCTACAGAGTATGGGCATCCAGAATCCAACCCTCTCATAATTTTGCGGAAGGTACATTATTGGCCTCTCACCCTTGGATAATTATTGGTCTATGTGGTGTATCTAGCGTGAGTCCAGGCTGGAGCTAGTGAAGGGGCCTAGCTCCATGTGGTTTTGTGAGCCTCTAATATGGACTTCTTCGGACGCGTCACCTAATTTTCAGAAATTGAGAGTCTCCTCCATCAATTCTTACGTTTTCACATTATTTTATGATTATTAGAGACTTTTTGGATCAGGTATATGTGTTGAAGCATCTCCTTGTTTTTACGTTGACATGTCCAAGGGTCCTCCCAAGATCTGGGTGCCTTTTGGAAGACACTCATGAGACATCGGGTGACTTGTCTTGAGGTCTCATGGGACAACGATACTGGTGCACTGGGTGCATTATATGCCATTCAGTGACAATGAGTTCCTCCCTACACCTCCCTTTTGATCCCCTTTGTTTCACATCACAAAGGTTGAGAATCTTCTAATATTTCAATTCAGATGACGATGAAATTTCTTCTATCTTTTTGTGATGAGTGGAATTACCAAAATAGTTCATATGAGAGAACATGATCACTTTAGGAAAAATATATTCATTCTCCCTTGATTCACCCAAGAGTTTTCAATAAATGTTTGAGTACATCTATGCATTGAGGCTGTAAAGCCAATTAGTTTCCAAGAGATGTGGAAAAGATGTCACCGAGGATATGAGGAGTATCACATGTATTTCAGTAACTATGAAAACCTCCCGTGTTCTCCCTTTTTATCCAATTTTTTTATATGACAAAGGCTGGGAGTCATGTGAGATTTCACTAGGGATATCTTGGACTATTACATTAGTTTTGGATGATGCTTTTAATGAAAAATATGGGTCATATGATGTGTGTACATGAATGTCATGGGAATGTATTTCTATCTGTCCTAATTTCTCCATAGGGTTTCCTAGACATGTTTTGGAATTCAGTGTGGAAAGGCTGACAAAAAAATGGTTTACACAAGGTGAGGCGGACATGTCACCAAGGACTCGTGGTGTCTTACAGATCTCTTGAGGTGCACACTATATGTCTCTCAGTGACTGCAGACCCCTCCCCTCCCCTCTATCTCCTTCATTTAATGCGATGAAGGCTTGAAGTCCTTGTGAGTTAAATTGAATATCTGAAGTGATTTTATTCTTTCAAATGTTGATTTGTAATATGACCATTGTAACCAATGGTGGACCCTCTCTTTGAATCTCTTCCCTCTTTATTGTTGACTGATTTTGGTTGGTTTATCTGGAAATTTCCAATGAAAAAATATGCTGCTAGGGGTGATAATTTATCTTTCCTAGAGGCCTTCAGAAGAGAAGGTAGGTTTGTCGAATGGTAATCCCGGGGATTGTCTTGTGGGTTATATGCCATGCGGGGAGCCTTTGCATGACCATGAAGTGGTCACACGATCGTGAATCTGATAGAGGATTATGTGACCTACAAGTCTCGACCATACTCTTATTCCTTTTCTTTTGTTGGGAAATAATACCCATATTTAGGTATTTTAACTTTTATGTTTTCGAAAATGATTATTTGGAGGGCGTCAATAATCACATTTAAAAAATAATATTTCATGAATCATTTAGTCTTGTTTTATTCTTTCAAACACACTATATAACAATGTTTTCAAATTAAATTCTCAGGATCTTATAGTAATTTTTTATAAATTATAAATTACTATATTATTATATTTTAATTTTTATGATATTATTGAATCATTTATAAGGTTAAATAAAAATTAATGAAATTGGTTAAGAGTTACTCATCTTTTTCGGAAAACCTTTTTTTGGAATTAAACTTAATCATTATTAGTATTGTATTTAGGTAGGATAAAGAACTCTTGGAAGTGGGAATTTACATTGATAAGGTATCTAAATATATATTTTACATAGGTATATTTCTGAATTTTCTTGAATAATTGAGGAGATAATATTCCCTTTTATATGTGATGGGAGTGGAGTATTTGAATTAATTTTAAATTTTTAAATAATATACATGCCTTACTCCTCGTCAAGTGGTAAAAAAATAATTAAATTTATAATATAATATTATTAGTCTCTATATTACACGATATAATAAAAATTAATATAATATTTGGTGACATTATATTATATTTTTAATCATAATATACCTTTTTACCCCATTACTATGGTGAACATTATTTAAATATAATTCCACTATTCTTAATGACAAAAAATGAAATTGATTTCATTATTAAACTAAATTCTGTAGATTCTAAATATTACATCCATTTTCAAGACATAATTTTTGTAAGTAGAATAAATTAATTATAATAAAATTTTTCCAAATGAAAACTAAAATAGTAATTTTTAAAAATAAACTTTTAAGAATAATAATGAACTTATACCTAAATAAAATTTGATATTGATTAATTTATAATTAGTTATATTTTTTAATCAAATAAATATTATGTTAATTTAAAACAAATTAAAAAATATAATGGTACATTTAAATTACATTATTTAATGAAAATAAATTTTATTTTTATGAAAACAATGAGTTTTCATTATTCACAAAAAATCAACTTTTTAATAAAAATGACAAAAAATCACCCTAATATTTATTAAAACTTATATATGAAAATATGATAACTATTTTATCAAATCATAAGTTTAAAGTTTATACAATTTTCTCGGAAATATTTCAATGATATATTTATATTTTAATTATTAGATAATTGGGTTTTCATTTTAAAATAGTCTATGGATGTAGTGTTTACCAATTATAGAAAGATCTTGGGTATTTCATTATCCCACAAATAAAACATTTCACCCTTGAAATTGTGATTACTTTTATTATGTAAACATATGTGGTTATTCCATCCTCATAGATTATTTGGGATCATATATTCCCCCCTTTATCTTGTAATTTTTCTATAGAATCATCACAAGTTTTGTTTTCTTATTCTGTAACACATGATATTTAGTGTGATGAATTAATAAATGATCTTATTTAAAAGATATTTCTTTTTTCCAATTCTATTACC
Organism: Viscum album; assembly: GCA_963277665.1. Taxonomy (NCBI): domain Eukaryota; kingdom Viridiplantae; phylum Streptophyta; class Magnoliopsida; order Santalales; family Viscaceae; genus Viscum; species Viscum album. Next base: position 384,578,251 of record OY728120.1, on the reverse strand, counting down.
TTAGTGTTTAGTACATGTGTGGGATCTGGAATCTGGTAATTCAAAAACAAAATATATAAGATGTTGTGTAATTTAGATTGGTTTGGTGGATTAACTAATCAATAATCCACCACTCCATGCATCTTTAAATTTTCAAATGGAATAATTTAAATAGGGATTAACATAAACTTGGTAGTAAATATTATAATTCATTTCTATAGTGAATAATTTATAAAAGTATAAACCCCAAAATGAAATTATAAATCCATCCTATGGTAATCTACAAAACATTTTTTCTCATTTATATCTACCATGATATTATTTTAAATATCCTATACTTTCACTATTTTCTCCAATACAATTAATGTGCTTTATAGATTATTTTTTACAACTTTTTTCTAAATAGTTTTTTGTACGAAATCCCTTCTCAAAAAAACAATTCAATTTTTTAATTCTAGATTATTTAATGAAATATATTAATATATATAAAATATAGTAGAGTTGATACTGATCTCACATATAAAGAAAGTCATGTAAAAAATATCTCACCAAGTCTTCTAGTAATTCAAAAGTAATTTTACACTACCTTTCATTTGTATTATGATAGGTGGTACTCAAATTTATCTAAGTGTTGAGATCCTCTAGAATATTCTTATAATATTTCAATGTTAACCAATGGTCATGATCAAATATAATTGATTTAGTTTAACTATGAAGTCTGAATACTACATAAATATAGATCAAGATAATTTTCATAAAGTCTAGCTCATACATTACTACAAGGAAACTTTAATAAATGGTATGTTGATAAAAAAAGAACCAGATTGAATCATTCTTCCTAGGATTATTTATATGAATAGTGAAAAATTCCATTATAACATAATACTGATTCTATATTGGTATAGGTAGAAGTTTCATTAATCCCTCAGGATGTATTTTTTCAGCCTTTACCAACAAACACACCATGTATCTAGACACATAATCCAAAATTCTCTATATCACACAATCTCTCAAAAATAGTCTTTTAAATTCCTATAATTATTCATGATACCAAGGAATATAGATAATTCTGAGACATGTTCTTCATCGAGTTGCTGCCTAGTTATCTCCAATATAGATTAAAAAATAGTCTTTTCCCAAAATTCATCACACTATATTTATTGATTAATTCTAAAAATTTTCCATCATTCAATGCCTTGGAATTATTTTTTAAAACCTTATCATTTGACTAGGACTTCTCTATCCTTCAAAATAAAAATGATTAAAAAAATACTTATAAAATGAATTATTTTCACCTTCCAAACAATTATAGTATCCAACTTTATTAATGCCATGAATATATATCATTTTCAATTACCATCATAGTTATAATTCCACAGTCCATCCTACTTAATTCATAAGTGAAGTAATTTTCCATCCTAGGGCAGTAGTGTACCATGTAGTCACAATAATTATGTTGTCTGAACCACATGTTTTTCCACATGTTGATGTCATTCTGAAAGAATATATAATTAAAAAATTTATTGTCTGTATATATGTAGAATAATTCCCATTAGAGATAGTTCCTGTACACATTCAAGGAAAATATTAAATCTACCAAGAAAAGATAATTAGGTGGATAGTTTTATTTACGAAGAATTAAATTACCTACATTCATAATCAATAACTTTATCAATCTAAATAAGGATATAACACAATAAATTCTTTGATCCATGACTGTATATTATACACCCTTCCACTATAAATGGAAAACTAAATATTGCTTCATAAAATGATATCCAAATTATCTATTCAAAACATTCATCACATTCCCTTGGAGATTTGAATTTAGACCAAGTTCATTTCAAAATGATTAATGACTTTTCTAATCAGACATAAAATAGAATGAGATATAGATAATAACCTGATAAACCCTGAAAACAAACTATCTCAATTGTATTAAATGGTGTGGTCCATCCATTGACAACCCATGTCTTTGATGGATCAATAATATTCCATCAATGAAGAATATATGGAAAAGAAAATATACTTCTTGAATCCAAAATTAACGCTTGTTTTATTTATTGTACAATTCTGTTTATATAAGTGTATCAAAAATTATTCACAAGTGATTCTCAAGATATTTAATAATATTAGAGTATATGAAGTTATAATCAATGAATATCCAAAAAATGTTCTCAAGATAATCCTTGAATACTCTATTAATAATATAAAAGAAAAAATAAGATGAAACAACCAATATTATGGGAATTATTACAAACTCATTACAACCACAACTAACATGAAATTCCTTGTTTAGTATATAATCGTTATATAACATTAATAGGTGATAAATAGAGGGAATATTTATAATTAAAAATTACTTATCGGTTTGATTTTGAGAAAAAACATTACTCAATTCTTGGAAAAAATACTTATTCTGTATAATAATGGAATATATTAATTGGAAATGATATAGAACCATATTCTACCAATTTTTAGGGTCTCTCTTAGGTAAAACACTAGGTTGTATAAATACATTATAAAAAAACTCTTATATTTGTTTCTTCCACTCTACAAATTACACTAGTTCCATTATATAGGGTGTCCGGGCTATAGGTTTTGTATTGGGATTGAGTTTAACAGAAAACTAAAATTCATTCTTAAGTGGTTGTGTGAAAAATTATTCTAGAAAATCATCAATGAATTCTATTACCATATGTAAATACACTATACATATGATTTCTGTCCCATTAAAATATACCATTATCTCTTCATCTTCCCCATGAATTGGATTAAGGTGAGAAAATAGTGTTGGATCCATAAAATATTCACATAATTAAGTTTCTATCTTAAAAACAATGGATTCCTTACCCCTTAATAAATAGTAAAATCCATCTCTTGATAATAAATTCTCAAATTATACAATAAAATCCAATCCATTCTAAGGATTACATGTATGTTAAACATTAGTATCAAAATATTTATAATGAATAGGTATCATCTATGCCTCTAAATAGTTATTAAATGATATATCTGTGTTATAATAATAATCCCATAATATTTTAGATTTATAAACTTTTACATAGAGTTCTAGGGGTTCCATTGTTTCTCTTAAAAAACATTAAATTAAAAAAGGAGTGTAGATAAATGGAATCAAATAAATCTTTATCCAGATTTCATTTTATGATCAATGTAAATGATATCATCTCATTTGTATCTCTAAACATTTCTATAATGATATCATAATATTTATCCTAATATGATAGATTTTTTTGTGGAAAATTCCCTTGACACTTTGGGTATCTGTTAGAATATTTCCCCATCTTATTATAGTTTACATATTATTCACTGTAAAATTATTTATTTCCCTTTATATTTTGATATTGACAGCCTTTATCTCCATATATTATGAAAAATTAAATTACCTAAAATAATAATCAAGGTTTTTTAATTCACAAATGATTACATTCTAAAAATCCACCCTTCCCATATCCACTATTGAGAAATTTATTTTAACAAAGTGATTATCCACCCAAATATTTTATTGATTTCCCTTGAAAATATAATATTTTTATAATTATTTATCTATCTTGATATCACTTTACACTATATCCTCATATTCTTAAAATGGTTGAGTGACCAATTGCCTTATAAAGATAGGTTATATTTCATAATAGAAGTAAAATATCATAGTTCTTAGATAACATACTTAATTCGAAGCATAAGTTTCTAACCATGTAACAGTAGCTTCATACTCAAAAATATTTCCTCTTAATTTTGTCTTAGATTTGGGAATTGGCCTTAAATTTAATCTCTATACTCATGAGGAAACTATTCTTCAACCAGTAAATCCTTAAAATTAATCCATTACATAATCTATATTATATCCACCTATTCAGTGTTCTATATAAATTACCACCACTGATGAACATCTCCAAATAGATAATAAAATGCCATGATTAATTTCTCTATTTCCATATATTCCAATGTAAGAAATATATTTTTTAGATACTTGATCCATTGTTCATCTAATAAATGATTAGTGGTCCATTATATAATGTAGTTTTATATCACATGAAGTGTTCCAAAATTATCACATAATGTTAGTTATAAGAGGGTAGTTCCATGAAGGCAATATAATTTGTCATACCTCAATTCAAATGACCAATAATATTTATAATCCACTCATCTCTAACACTATCCTCATTAAATTCATTTACATGATCAATTTAAAAATACCTATATAGGTTTAAGGTGTTGGTAATGTTTTCATTCCTTCCAATAATATATTTATATAAATAACGGAGAATACAAGAGTATCTATTGATTCCATGAATAATAAATCATAAAATAGGATTCATATTTATGAAAGTATTATAAAAGGGATTCTTGAATATCCCAAGGTCTTATTATAGTGCTCTCATTATGTTCTATAATGTTCTTAAACATCTAGTTCCCATGGGTCCTTCTAAATATGTCCTGATACAAACTATAGAAACTATTACTCTAGTAACCCAGATTCAGGGGTTACATTACTAAATTTCAACAATTTAAAGGATTTCACACCACACATGATAAAATATTTTAGTACTATTATAGGAATTGATATATACATTATTCTCACACTATATTCAAAAAGAAGAAATAAAACATAAACCTCCACTAATAACATTATTAATTCTTCTAGTATATCATTGAAATCATTCCATCACTACTCTATGGAACCTTTGGGAAAATGATACAAAATAATGGGTGATATCATTTTATAATTATGGGAAATAATAAAATGTAATATATTATAGTTAAAATAAAAAAAATAATTTGGAAGAGGTAAACATTAATATAACATATAAATAATTTCATGAAAGGGGAATATATAAGTGGATGATATAACATTATAAATGTCACATTATATCAGTAGATGGTTTTATAGTGATAGAATATATAATATTGAACGTAATATTCTTTCCACTAATGATTCATACAAATATTTCATTCATAAAAATGTATGATACTCCACAAATATACAAGCTAATAATAATACCCCAAAATTTTAAGGTATGTATCTTCTTAAATAAATAGCTTATGTTGCACAGAACATCAATATTAAAAGACCATTACTATACTGATAAATAGTAACATTACCATTGGAATAGTAATGTGACCATTATAATAGTAACATCACCTATGAATTCATTACTAAATTTTATGCATCTTATAAGTTTTAATATGATATAATTATATCATTGTATAAGTAAATAAATGTTGTAGAAATTATTAAATAATTGTAGATATTTTTATATATCCTAAATGTCCATTTTCAAATTTGAAATTAATATAATGATTTAAAAAAAATTAATTTCATTAAATGTTTTAAAAAATTAATAATTTGTTGAATTATGACTATAAGATAATTTTATGAGACCTTAATTATTTTTTAAAGTGTTATGAAATTAGATATAATTTTAAAATTGGTATTTTCAATGTAAATGATGACTTTAATTGAAAATTAAATTTCTCATATATAGAAAACTATTTTAACAATGTTGGTGTTAATTTTTTAATTATACACAATGAAAAATTTTGTGGTTGATTTTTTGTGATTTTTCTAAAATAGTTTTTTCTTTGGTGAATAATGAAGTACTATAATATAAAATATATATGTAAACTATAAGTTAAATAAACTATTACATGATTCATCACTGATTTAGGAACCAAAATCATAAACTATACATCTCTCATTGCTATATTTATTCATTTAATCATCACTATTTCTTTTCTTGATCCAAAATAATAAACCAATGGATAAAATAATCGAAAACACCCATTTCCAACACAATAAATACCACCCTCTCTACCTATTATACCCAAACCTATTAATCATTGAAGATAGTAAATTTTCTACCCAATCCTCTTCCCCAGTATTTGACCCTGTCTTGGAGCCTTTGGTATCACCAAAATACCAATCATAATATCATAAGGAGGTTCTCAAGGAGAAGAATTCAAGAGGTAAACCCCTTAATCCATCTCTTTCAATTTCCATAAATTTTATTTAATTTATTATCCTCACATAAACTCCTATATCAAAACATGCGTGAAAACCATAATATAATATATATATATATATTCTATAATTTTATTATGTCAATATAAAATCCACCATCATTTCTCTTCTCCTCTTTCTTTTATTCTAAAAATGAAAAGATCGACCTTGAGGTGCTGATTTACCGCCTTCGTAGATAAATTGTTTTAATTTATCACAGCCACCTCCAAAGATGGTCATAAAACCATATTTATGGTTAAAAATATTATAAAATATGTTTTATAACTTCTTTGATGTTTTGGCACAATTATATATACATAATATTAATTAATAAAACAAAACTAGATTTTGATGATCTAAAAAACAAAAATATAATTTAAATGATTAAAAAAACAATTGAAATATTGACTCATCATCATACCATAAAAAAATTAAACATATAACAATTTAACATTCTAGATTTTCATTAATAACATATAATTTTATTTTTGGGAAACAATTCTCATTTTATATGACTTTCCATACATGTATACAAGTAAACCGATCATGAAAACAAAGGAAATGAACGATGCAGAACGATAAAATTATATCCTATAATTCATCAAAAATTATATAAAGTAACATAATAAAATTATAATAAATCATTTTAATGTATAAAATTTTCTTAATTAGTTAATTAATTAATATATTCTAAATATCTAGGACATTATGATTAAGTGCATAACACATACAAACATAAGGTAAAGAATTCTTGATGAATCTCCATTGATCATTCGAGTTACTCATTACCTTTCTTTTCACCAATGAAATTATCAATTATACATATTTACTCATGTTAAATTATGTTTTTATGTTCTTAAAATAATTTAAAAAAATAGTTCTACATTATTTTATGTTCAAATACTTTCTTGATAAGGTTCCCTTTTCAATTCCCCCAATTATGAAGCCCAATTTTAGGGAACATTCCAACTTATTACCCACTAACAAGTACACATATTAATCTATTTTAAACCACCATTATTGTTCTAAAATACAAAATTTTACCACAATAAAACAAATTTTTTCATTTCATGTTTTATACATACAATTATGCTTTTCCCCTTTTAAAATACTCTCACATGTTATTCCATAAACTGCACTAAAGAGGTTCTTTCATAACGTTTCTTAAACACTATTTTACATGTTTTCATACATATTGGATAACATTTATCATGGTACATTATTTATTAACAACATATTACTTATGTGTTTTTTATGTATACATCCCTTATTATTTATGATCATCATTCATTGACGATTTCATTAAATATCAATAATTACTATATCATGGATACAATTATTTTCTTAGTTGTATACCATTTTTACAAACAATGTTTTCATTGAATGTTTATGAATCAAATTTATATATTAATAATAATTTGGACTTTTAGTGATGGTTGGGTCCCATTATATCCCCTCGATACATCGATAGTTCTTATAGGAAAAAAAGGTTTTTGAAAACCCTTTGTGTTTGTTTCCAAATAGAAACAGAAGGGTTTCTACAGCTAGAAATAAATATTCTAGATGGTAATATGGTTCATGTTTCTGATACATGACATCCCATAAATAAGAATTTTCTTCATTTAATATTCAGTTATAACATTCCATAAGGTATTAACCATGAAAAAATATATGGATGTATTTACATTCTCAGTGTATTGATGGAACTTTTTTTCTATATTATTTACCTTTCTATAATTTTTATGACTTATTATCTTTGAATCAGAAATTATTTTTTCATAAATCCCTTACTAGTCATTTGAGATCAACCTTTTATTTGTTTTCATTACCCAGTTTGTGAAGATTAAATCTTTGAATAAGTTATAAAAGTAATTTTTTTTATATTATATGCTTAATTAGGGAATCCGGTATGCATCTATTTTTTTCAGGACTACTAAAATGATAATCCTTGGTGATGTGATCTCTTGTTTATATTTCATTATAATAAAATTACCATTTACTCTAGGCTGCTGGGGTTGGGGTTGTCACATTTGGTATAAGATAAAGATTAATAGAAACCTTGAAAACTAGATTAGAGAATATAAACCTAAGATAGACTTTAAATACAATCATAGGATAACATCCAAGAATATGGGTGTGGTAGAGATTATGTATGTATTCGTAGTAATAAATCACTATATGTATACTATAAGTGGACCTGGTTCTGTAATAGATGTGCCTAGGGGTGATATCTCTGACAAGGTGCATCGGTCAGGACTTGACATAACCTGGTACATAATAAAATGCATTACTATGCACCTAGTTTGACACTCCCTAGGGATATAAGTTTGATAATTCACATTCCCACTAAAACCAATGCTGAAGTATTAAAAATAAATTATTTCCCAAAAAGAAACATTATTTACTATTTTGAGATTAGTTGGGAATAAATTTCAAATTTACGGTATGTGTTTTGTAGTATGAAATTATACATTGTGATTCATAACCTAATTTAGTTTATTCCATTATATATAAATTGAGGTTAATGGAAGGAAATAAATCAATACCCATATAAAATATACGAATTTCCCTTAGGGGAAATCCATAATAGTTTTCATTTGAGATGAGAATATCACAAAAATATTTGGATGACTTAATCTGGTTATGACTGACAACCATACTACACCTATGTGGGATCATTTTATGCAGTATAAGAACTAATCATTTAGTGGGTCTGCTGATCTAGCAGTACCTGAGTAGTTGATCAAGTCCCTTAAAATGATATTTCTAGCTTTGGTATGTAATTAAAATTAATAGGTAGTACTATAAGTATATTTTCTCAAGTGAGATTATAGTTAATGGTAGTCATTGATTTATAATACAAAGGAGGAATATGAAATAAACATTATGGAATGGAGAACATTCAATGAAACATTCTTCAAAAAATAGTTCTCTCATGAAAAATGAACTAAAATGAATATAAAATTACTTACCTTTAATAAAGGTGATTAAGAGAGTGATAATTAGTATGAGGAATATTTCATATGACGAGATAAATATTCCATAGATTACATACATGATTATAAAGACTGGATTGATCATTTTTTTATGGTCTTAAGAAACTTCTCGGATGGTCATTATATTCTCAAATATTTTCTTTATATGATGAAATATTATTAAATACCATCAAAAAAGAAGAAGGAATTTACATGATTTTATATTTTCATGTAAAATCAAGATAATAATAGGTCTTCTAATAACTATTTAAAAGGTGAACCATCAAATAATAATAAGGGAATGAATCAATTTACCCCATGTGAAAATTATAAAATAAATATTCCTAGTAAATGACAAAAATGCATTGACATTTGTTATATGTGTGGTGAAAAGGGTCATAAAGATAATGACTAAATGGTGAAGAATCAAATCAGTGATGGTCAATGATTCAACTATAATGAAATGGGGAATTTTTCAATTCATTATCCTGGTCATTAGGGGAATCTACCATAGAAGAGTCCGAGGGGAGATGGGAAATCTTATTCGGTCACCACAACTGAATTAGAAGTACCCAATGATGTGGTGTCAGGTACATTAATCCTATCATAAAATCTAGGGATTGATTTTTTTGATTCTGGATCACCACACTCATTTATTATTACCCAGTTTTCCAAAAAAATATATGCATTATTATTTTGATTTAATAAGGGTGATATCATTAAAAATTCCTAACAGAAGTATCATTACAACAATAATGTACCAGTAAGTCCCCTGTATTAAACATATACATTATTTAGTTTCTGACCATATCATCATACCTATGATTTACATTAATATAATACTTGTTATGGACTATATTTTAAAATTTGATGTGAGAATTTATTACAAGAAGATAGAAATTATGATTTTTTGGGAAGATGTATAATTCCTTACTTTAGATAAAGAAACCAAATCATTTTATTATTATCTAGATCCACTCATAGCAGTTTTACTAGATGAAATTAGTTGAGGGAATAGTTATGAACATATAGGTATGAGTAATGTCATAGTAAAATCGAGAATATAAAAATTGTATTGTAAAATGTTGATGTATTTTTTGAGGAATTACATAGACACCCCCGAGAGCGAAGTTGAGTTCACCATTGATATAATCCCTAATGCAAGACCAATATCAAAGACTGCTTATATAATTTCAAATGTTGAATTAGTGGTCATTGAGAATAAACTAGAGTATTTAGGTAATAAGGGATTTATTTAACCTAGTGTTTCTCCAAGTAGAGCTCTTGTTCTCCCTGTGAAGAATAAATATGGATCCTTGAGGCAAAGCATAAACTATAGATAAATCAATCAATTAAAATATTGAAAAAGTATCCTATGCCTTGAATTGATTATTTAGTTGACCAAATTTAAGGAGATATATATTTTTCAAAGATTGAACTTTATTTTGGATATCAATAGCTGCATATAATGAAGGATGATATACCAATGACAACATTTCAAACTAGGTATGGACATTATGAGTTTATAGTAGTACAATTTGAACGGACTAATGAACTGTTATTCTTCATTGATCAAATGAACGAAATATTCAAGGAATATCTTGATATTTTTTTGTCGTATTTATTTAGGATATCATGGTGTACTCCAAAATCTATAAGGACTATAAAAATCACTTTCGGATTGCTCAGAACACTCTTAGATGAAAATAGTTATAGGATGTTTTGAAAATGTGAATGCTGGCATCAAAAAGTTTCTTTATGTGGACATATTTTACTTAAGGAAGGAATCCCAGTTGATACTACAATGAAAAAGGTAATACAAGAATGAAATATTCCATTGAACATAACCATTGTACGTAGTTTTGTCAGTTTGGAAGGTTACTATCCAAGTTTCATTAAACGTTTTTCCAAATTTTCTAACACATTAACCAAGCTCACATGAAAATGGGTTATGTTTGTATGTAATGAATAATGTATAGAATGTTTTAATAATTTTAGAGAAGATTGGAGAATGATAACATTTTGAATCTTCCATCAGGAAATGATTGGTTTATTATATACAATGATTCATCAATGAATGGACGAGGAGGTTTACTTATGAAAAATAATAAAATTGCTGCATATGTATCAACGTAGTTGAATACTATTGATTTTTTTTCTAACTCATGATACTAAGTTAGGAGCCAAAATCTTTTATCTGATGTTATGGAGACACTATCTATTTGGGGAAACATGTGAGATATATACAGATCACAAGTGTTTAAAATACATATTTACATAGAAATATCTCAACATGAGGGAATGGAGATGGCTCAAGTTAATAAAATATTATTATTTCTCAATACACTACCACCTAAGAAGGAAAAATAATGTAGTAGATGTATTAGGTAGGAAATAACATGGAGTTATATCCCAAATGTGGATTGATAAAGATCCTAAATTCATGGATTTATAAAAAATGGATATGAGATTTGTTATGGAAAGGGAATCCTCACTCCTTTTCAAATTATCACTTAACTATATTTACAAAAGTATAAAAAAATCTATCAACCTGATGATTATAATTTTCTAAAGAAAATTAATGCTGTTTAGTATGGAAGATTGGAAGACTTCGTGTATGAGTATGAAGTAATAAAATTTGGAAAGAGGTTCTGAGTCCCATTAATAGCAGATCAAAAAAGTGGAACTATTAGATTATTATCATAGAAAAAACATCTCTATAAACCCTTGTAGTACCAAGATGTATAGAGATATGATGTAAACTTTTTGGTGGGAAAATATGAAGCGGGAAGTTATTGAATAAGTGTTATGGTGTCTAGTTTGTCCATAAGCTAAAGATGAGGGAAAATATCCTAGAGGAGTTATGAAACCTCTTACTATTTATGTGTGAAAGTGGGATTACATTACTATGTAATTTTTTAGAGGACTACTAGGGACACCAAAAAGGAATTCTTCAAAATGTGTTATTATTTATCAAATTAGGAAATATCCACATTTACTTGATATAAGAGAAGATTTTCCACTGAAGATCATAGAAAGACTATATTTTATTGTTGTTTTAAGACTTCATGGTTTACCTATGTCGATTTTCTCTCATTGAGATCCATGTTTTTCATCAAACATATAGAGGATTATTTAAAAGGTTCTAGACATTGAGCATCATTTGATTACTACTTATCACCTTCAAACTTACAGATAGTCTAAAAGGACTATTCAAGCATTGGAAGTCATGTCGAGATCATGCTCACATGATTTTCAAGGTATGTAGGATACGTTTTTACCTTTGGTAAAATTTTACAATAATCATATTATACATTTATGTATTTAAATGGAACCACATGAAGTATTAAATGGTAAGATATGTCAAAATCTAGCTTGATGGGACGATGTTAGTGATAGGAAACATATAGGCCCAAAATATATTAATGATACAATGATAATTGTAAAGACTATTTAGGATCATATAAAAGTATCTCAATGATGAACAAATTGGTTTATGGATAACTAAAGAAAGTATTTGTAATTTCTTGTGGGAGATAATTTCTGTATGAAGGTATCTGCATTGAAGGGTGTCATAAGCTTTAGTAAGAAATAGAAAATTATCCCCTCATATATCAGATCATTCCAAATTCTAGAAGGAATTGGATCTATAGTGTGCTGAAAATAAATTCCAACAGGCCTCCACAATGTTCTTTATTTTTTCCACATATCTTTGTTAAATATTTACACGGTAGACTCAATTCATGTACTCAACATTTAAGAAAAAAATGGATGCCGATATGTGTCACTGTGAAAAACCTATCAGGATTGTTGACTAGAGATAAAATGTATTGGGAAAACAAATGACTTTTATGAAGCTGTTTCTTTAGAGAAATAATAAAATGGAAGAAGCAATTTGGAATCCTAAATTTGAAATGAAGAAGAACTACCCTCATATGTTTAGAAAGAAATATTCATTGAAAAATCTAGGGTGAAATTTACAAAGGAGATAAGAATATCACACCCCATTATTTTATGGTGTGTATCTTCTTAAATTAATACCATACGTTGACCACAACACTGAGCTTAAACAAAGAATAATATACTACTAAATGTTATGTTTACTATTGGAATAGTAATGTGACCAATAGGAATAGTAGGGTGACCATTGGTAATAGTAATGTGATCATTAGAATAGTAACATCACCTTTGAAATTATAAATAAAATTTTGGCTTCTTGTAAAGGATATTATGATATAATAAAACAATAGTATAAGTAAATATATATTTTAAATATTTTAATTATGTTCAGATATTTTTATAAAACATAAATATTTATTTTCAATTTAATAATTAATATAATTATTTAAAAGAAAATAAATTTTATAAAAATGTATTCAGAAATAAATATTTTATAGTCTTATAATTATAATAAAATTTTAGAAGACCTTAATTAATTTTTCAATGTTTGATAAAATTACATATCATTCTAAAATTTGTATTTTCTATGTAAATGATGATTTTAAAAGAAAATTTAATTTATTATATTTATAAAACTATTTTCATAAAATGGAGTTCATTTTTGAATTATTAACTTCAAAAAATGATTAGGGTGAATTTTTAGTACTTTTTTGGAGTAGTTGATTTTTTGATAAATAGTGCAATACGGTAATTTACGATATATATACATTATAAGTTAAATACACAATTCATTTTTTCATCATTGGTGTAAAACAAATATATCTATCCTTATCCATTTAACTTATTTTTTCTTTGAATCATCATTATTTATTATCTTGATCCCAAATAATAAACTAATGAATGAAATAAAAAAAACACCCATATCCTCCACTATAACTACTACCCAGACCACCTCTTCTCCTCACACCTCTTAATCTATGAAGCCTATCAAATTTCTACCCAATACTCTTACCAAGTATTTCCCCTATATCTAGGTTCCTTTTTTCTTTCCAAAAGGCCAATCCTAATCCCCATAAGGAGGTTCTCAAGGAGAATAATTTAAGAGGTAAAACCCTAAATCATTCTCTTTCAATTTCATTCAATTTTGAATTATTTTATTATCCTCTCATCACCTCTTAAGTCCGAACATGATTGATAACTCTTTTATGCTATATATACTATGATTTTATTATATTAATGGATATACACCATTAGGAATTTTATCCTCTCCTGTTTATTCTAAAAATTAAATCATTGTCTCAGAGGGTTCCGATTAACCACCTTTGTAAAATATGTGTTTTCATTTCTCTTTTCCTCCATCAAGTTCACTCATAAAACTATTTTTACGGTTAAAAAAGATTATAATATATGTATAATATATTATTTAAATTTATTGAACTAGTATATATTCATAGTATTTATTAATAAAACAAAATTAGATCATGATGACTGGAAAAAACACCAAGATAATCTATACAAATTTCACAAACATTGTATATAATGATTCATCCTCATCACATATAAAAAAATGAAATATTTAATAATTTAATAGTATATATGTTCATTAATAAAAATTAATTCCAATTATGGGAAATTTTTGTAATGTAACATTTTTTTCCAGTCATGTATACAAGTAAACAAATCATGAAAGCAAAGGAAATGAACGCTCCAAAATGATAAAATTACATATTATAACTCATAAAAAAAGGCCATAAATGAAGTCAATAAAATTTTAATAAGTAAAATAAATTTATAAAATGATATAAATTATTTAATCAAAAAATTTATTCTCATTATACATGGAATTTAGATCAACTGTAGAACACATTCAGACATAATGAATGGGATTCTACCTAAATCTCTATTTTTCATTCAGGTTAATATTTCACACTATTTACCACAATTTAAATATTAATTCCTACTATTTACATTGTCTAAAATCTTGGTGTATGTTCCAAAAATATTTATCAAACATAATTCAACTTATTTTTTGGGGAAATTATGGTTTAATAAGGTTCTCCTTTCAATTCCCCCCGATAAGAAAACCCGATTTATGAGGGCTTTCTAATTTCATACAAATTTAATAGTACATTCCATAATATATTTTAAATCAAAACTATTTTTATAAAATCCCTCATTCTACTATAAAAATCTATGTTTGTTTATTTTTTGTTTTATATAAACAATTATTGCTTTTCCATTTAAAAGACTCTTAGATATTTTTCTTTATCTGCACAAAAGAGTCTATTTTATAATGGTTTGAAAAAACACTTTTACATGATTTCATTTAAATTGAACATCATTAATAATGATATATGATTTATTAACCATCTATTACTTGTCTTTGGTATATGTATACTTCTCTTTTATTTATGATCACAATTCAATGATGATTCATTTAAATATCATTATTTATTGTATAGTGGGTATGATTATTGTCTTAGTTGAATACCATTCTTATATATGGTGTTTTCATTAACTTTTGATTAATAGAATCTCTATATAATGAATTATTTAAACTTTTAATGATGGGTGGGGACTATTATATCTCTTTGATGCATTGGCTGATATCATGATACAAATCTGTTGGGGACAAACCCTACGTGTTTGTTTCTAATCTGAATTAGATAGGTTTATACCCAAATACTTAAGCCATATTGACAGTATAATGGTTTATGTCCATGATACATGACATCTAATAAATAATAATTCTCAACATTCAGTAATTAGTTATAACTTTTTTTGGGGTTATCAGTATGAAAAAATATATGGATTCATTTTTATTATCAGTGTATTGATGGAACATGTTTTTTAGATTATTTATCTTAACAAAATGTATATTACTTATTGACTTTTCATCAATTAATATCATTTCATTAAACCCTTAATGATAATTTTAGTTCAACATATTATTTGTTTTCTATCCCGAGGATTGGAAGATGAAATCTTTGAATAAGTGACAAGAAGTAGTTTATTCTATTTTTGGTTCTATTTTTAATGAAATATGTGACAAGGGAACCATGTATGTATCTAGTTTATTAAATAATACTAAATTGATCGATTTTTTGGGATGTGATATCTTATAAAGATGCCATTGTAATAAAATGACCACCAAATTTAGGCTACTAGAGTTGAGGTTGTTACACTAGTATTTCTAATGAGACCCACTGATGCTTCAATGTGCTATCTAATACTAGGCCCCACCCATCATTTACAATGTGAAAGAAATTTATCATATGAATTAAATTGAAAACGATATAATACATAATCATCATTATGATTCTTATTGAAGAACTATTATATAATATGTAACCATTTTCCCCAGTTAATATATAGAACTACATTATTATATAACATATATAGAAATAATGGGGATGATATCATTACAATATATATCCAATAAAGAATAAAAATATTTAAATAATATTTATATATATGAGTTACACCATTAGAAATACATTAGAAGGTGCCACTAAAAAATAGAAGAAATAAGCTTTTCATTTGAAAATATTTTAGAAATAAAAATTTCTAGAATAATAGGAATATTATTTACATTAAAAAGCAGTATAAATTTATTGAAGAACATTGATAAATTACATGATCTATGAGGATGGGAAAGGGATTTAATGTTTTCAATTAAAAAAAATGAAATTTTACTAAATTCCTAAAATGTGAAAAACTTTATTGTATGAAAACTATAAGAATTGTACATTAAATAATTTGTAAATAATGTTTATGATAGAAAAAACATAATGGATTAGGTTTTTACTACTAAACTATTTAGATAATTTAAATAATATTTTTATATTGAGTCACACTATTTGAATTTTGTTTCATGAATCACATAACATTGGTGTGTATATGTTAAATCATATTAATTAATAAGTGCAAAAAAATCCATAGAATAGTTGTAAATTTACCAATAAAATACCATAAATTGGGAAACCAAGAAAAAATTTGAATCCACTGGGGTTTACCGCACAAATAGAAAAATAGTTTTCATAATGTGTTTTGAGTTTATCCCTAGTTTTCGGGGAATAAGTAAAATAAATCTATATAAATAAATTTACATGATTTAATAATTATTGACCATAGAAACATTTCTATTTAAATCCCATAGTAGAAATTCCCTAGGGTTATCCACAACCCTATGAATTAATAGATAGATAGGTACATCATTGGATAATATTAGAAAGAGATTGAGGAGATTTGTGGATAGAATATGGGATTTAGATAAGATCATCAATAATATCAAAATTTTTATGGATCATAAACAACATCATCATACAATTTTTTTTGATCAGTTACCAAATTGATATCTAGGATGGGATTTTGTTTTTGAATTTATCCTCACTTTGGATTTCATTACAATTATCAATTATCTCCCAATAATAAAAGACAAATTAAATAAATTTCCAACACTTGAATTTATATTTTAAGAGTCATCATTTATGGATTAATGATTATATTATTTTTTTCACACCAGAAACTCATATTTTTTCAATGATAGGTTGCCAATTATAACATGTCCGCAATTTATTATTTTATATATTTTATCCTTCAATGTATGTGAACCCATTATTGATATTAATTTACCCTTTTGATTGAATTTTTTAGAATGACAAATCATTTAATGATTGATCATTATTTCCTTAGATGGTTTTTGATTTCATAGAATCATGATTTTGGACTGATTAAGGAGAGATGTTTTCCATATAAATTCAAATGTGGGTATTTATTCTAAATATTCTATGATACATAGTTTTTGAGATGGTGAATCTTCCTTGGAAGGAGATGATCACTAGTTTTTCTAATGAATCAGGGATGGAATAAAATATTCAGCCATGATTTTATGACAACCAACTTGGTTTCTGAAATTTCACAAGGATTTTATAGTTCAATTGGAAAAAGAATCTTATGTATTAGATGTCATGTCTCCTATAAAACAATTTGGAATATATATGAACACAAGAAACATTTTTCTTAAGAACAAACATAATATATTTCATGTTGTTCTTGGGTTTTCGATGGAGTTAAATATTACATAGCCTTGTGACTTTTACACACACCATGGTGTTCCTACCAAACTAGTTTGGAATGTATTAGGAGTACATTCAAAGTGATGCATGTATCCCCTCATGAAATGTTTTCTTAGACACAACTAATATATGTACAAATCTATATGGTTTATGAATATGTGGTATATGATGTGTACCTCCATGTGGCCCTTAAGCACGTCATTTAGTGACATGCCATGTAGAAAGATAAATCATAACCAGGTGGACGACATTGAATAACATGAATTGTAACTCCTGGACACATTGTTTACAACCCTTTTCCATGGAATAGTTCCTCTATATTTGTATTTCCCCACTCATTATTCTTTAGTGTTAATGGTATCTCAAATTTTGGGATTGGGATCCCCCTTTAGTGACTGCATTGAACCCATTACAATTCAGTGTTGGGATCCTCCATTAGCGGAATTAGATAGAAGAACATATTCTAATTACTTATAGGGTATGGATCCTCAATTTGTTGTGTATAATTTCACTAACCCCTAGAGCATATATTAAATAGCGATCTTCATAATAAAATAAATTTTTCCATCTTAGAGAATAAACTGGATTGGGATCCTCTAAAAAAGTAGAGTTTTCCCATCCATAGAGAAATAAGGAAACAAGGATCCCCCTATAGATTATTTTTCTCCAACAGTCAAGGTTTATGGATCCTATGAGATTAGATAATTGAATGAACAAGTGGGCTTCTCAATACATATGGGTCATAAGCTCAAATTTGTGAGCTTTTTTGGCTAGATATCGTTTTGAGACATTAAACTAAAACATGTTCCTTTATATTAGAATATTTAGGTTTCATCATTATTTTACCCTATTGGTTATGGTTTAGAGCATGATCTATTAATTTTATGCATTATTTCTCAGTGATTTGGGGATTTCATTCTAGGTATGAATGTAGTCACCTTTTCATGGTATTTGAACCCACACATCATTTCTTTTGCAGATGACATTCTAATCAATAAATATTTAGGGGGGCCAAGTGCATGGGGTAAATAGTGAACCATAATTTTTTTTTAAATAGGATAATTTTGAGTCTAGTGGTTTAATGATGAGATAGTTTTCCATCTTATTTTAATTTTATAATTTCATGCTAGTTGTTGGGACATTGGTTTTTCCTCTTTACTTTGACTAAGTATTTTTGTTATCAGTTAAGCGTTATTAGAGACAATGCATGGATTTATTGTACAAGTCAATTACTTCATACAATACTCTTATATGTATAGGAGTATAGATATATTTGTCTCTTTCATCCTATAATGACCCATTATTTTCAAAAATACATATTCCATCTTATTAGATGAATATCAATTTCACAACGTACAATCCAAACCATATTCATATAGGTCTAGTGCCTTTGTACAAATTTAAATAAAAACAATACCTTAATATGAGGTCTATATAATATCCCTCTATATTCATCATAACTGGAAACTATATCATACATATCTTATATTAAATATCTCTTCAAAACCAGGGAAATAAAACATAATAAAGGGTGACAAAAAATGGTTAATATGTTTAAAAAGGGAGATATCAAAAAGATTTAATAATAAGGGTATAATAATATGAGTATAACATTTTAAAAGCATATATTTTATATAATATATCATAATCATGAATCGTATTATAATGATTGGTAGTTCATAAGATAATAATCATAAAGGAATCAGTGAACATATGTCACAAGATAGTAACATTGTTATAAGAGGGATGTTTTTTGGATAAAAATATGAATAGAAAATAATTTTGTTAGTAGAAAAGTATCACTTGGAATACTATCACATTTTATTGGTTTTACTCACCATTCTATCTTAGTAATCACAATTCCCTCCCAAAACAAACATAGTGGACAAAATACCTTTCTAAATTTGGTTCCCCTCCCATTCTTGTCATGTTTATCTCTTGACATAGCAATAACAACCCCAAAAAATGGAGGGATATATAATTATAGGCCCACACATCACATAATGAAAATAATACCTATATTTTCAACATAATAATAAAACACTCATAAAATATTAACCTGTTAAAAAATTGGATTTCATTAACATTTCATCATAGAATAACTCGTTGAAAACAAATGGGATTCATAAACCTATTTTAATCATAATCATAAAACCTAAAAAAATATTATGGTCGGTATCCTTTTATTATATCTCTATTAAAGTATAACTGATATAAAAATATGTTATAATAAAAGAAAAATTTCACTAAAATATATCTTGGAACAATTCCTTTGGAAAATACCATTCTATCTTTGAAATTACTTATTCAAAATAAAAAAATAAAATTATTGAGGTAAAAACATTCCTTAGAAAGATCCCTAGAAACTTATAATTTGGTATTCAAATAATTTATTGGTTACGATGATGGTAAATTATTTTCCCACTTTATAACAATAAAAGAGAACATTCATTTGACACTTCTATTAAAAAGTCACAAAATACCACATTTAGAAAGAAAAAATGAAGATATATTTTTTCTTCCAAAAAGTGAATCATGATTAAAAATGAAATTAAACAATAAATTTTTAATATTAAAAACGTTCTTGAAACATTTTACAAAGACATGGATATGATAGAAATAGTTTATTTGATCAAAGAGAAATAAATTCAGTTTTCCTAAATATTGGTCTTTTGGTTTCATGAGTACATAAAATTAGTAAAATGAAATAGAAAATTTTATTTTATGGAAATAAATAGAGGTGAATAAACATAAATAGTTTATTTATTTGTTGATCATAATATTTTACCATCTAAAACTTAGTCATAAACAATCTCGACAAACAGGGGGATTCTAACATAAAACCCTTACATCATGTTCAAATTACTTTGTACATGTTCCAAAATCCTATATGAGAAAAAAAGATTAATAATGTATCTATATCATAAGCATAATATAATAAATATCATACAATATATTATTTACAAATAATCATTTATTACCCATTTATTAATATTTGTTTATTAAAATCCATATTTCTGTTGATTACTATCTCATTTGTGATGCTAGTTTTTGTTCTATAGTTTTTGTCCATACAATTTTCTCATGGTTAAATCATCTATATAATGGTTATGATTATATAAATATAATATTTATAATTTATATAAATAGATTAATCCATAATATTAGAGATAGAAAAAGGAATTACATTGTTCATGTAGACAGTAGGCCGTATGTACACATGGGCTCTGTTTTCTATTTTCTACGCAAGTAACAACAGAAAGGTCAATAATAATTCAGTTATAAATATTATTTATTATATCATATAATTCATATATTTTCATCAAATCCATACTTATTACTATCCATGTTATGTCTAAATTAAAAACTAATAACATCGCTTCATGGAGGTGGTAATATACATGTATATATGAGGACCGTTATCATTTTATAACAGAATAGAAGGTAATATTGTTGGTATAAAATTATCATTAAAAAGGAATAAAATTATTATAAATATTATATATAGACATTAAATCCATTATAATACAAATCCAATAATTATGTTTAAGAAAAAAATGAGTTATTTTTCTATGTGGAGAAAATAACTTGTACGCATGCATGGGCGATACATTCACATCCCATTTAATTAAAAATGGGTTTTATTATAGTGGTTTCATAATAATAATTAAATTTCATTATATTTAGGATACATAATATATTATTTTATGATTAATACCATATATTTATAGGGGTTAAATGAATAAAAAATTAAATTGATCGGTTAAGGTTAATACCACTTCTTTGAAACTACTCCTTTAGATCTCCTCTTATGAACCTTATGGTTGATCTATTGGGGATACCATAAACTATATGATTTTTATATGGATATTTATTTGGGATTTTCGTATGGGTTGGTGATTTATTAATTCCCTATGTGGTGTAATGATGAAAAATTAGGGGTGACCTTCTATAAGAGAGGGAGAGGAAAGACATGGAATTTAATATAATATTAAAAAATTACAAAGTCATATTTAATAAAATTGGTTTACAATAAAAATTATTTCTACGAAATATAATATAGGGTCTTTATAACGTCATAAAATAAAATTTATTGATGATTTGGTTTCATTTTAAATCTTATCAATTTGATTAACCCCTTCGATAACCATTTTGACCATAACCACGATAAGAACTATTTCAATCTTGAAAGGATAATAATGAT
This sequence comes from Viscum album, assembly GCA_963277665.1. Lineage (NCBI taxonomy): Eukaryota > Viridiplantae > Streptophyta > Magnoliopsida > Santalales > Viscaceae > Viscum > Viscum album. Next base: position 384,556,090 of record OY728120.1, on the reverse strand, counting down.
TAAATAAATGGAAAATGGAATAATCAATAGAACATGGATGATAAGGTCAACCATATTCCATTCAATTTTCTAATGAATTTTTTATAAATTTTAAATCATTTAATAAAATATTATTTATTAAAAAAAATTAGTAATGTCAATTTTTGAACTATTCATTTAATTTTGATTTAAAGAAACCAAGACAAAGATGTAAATGAAATATAATCCTTGAATAAAACTAAAATATGTTATATTAATCTATAAATTTCAGGGAACACTATGACTCCCTTAATTTATATTTCATTTAATATTTTTTAAAAAATTTATATTATTTTTCAATTAAATGAAGAAACAAGGTGTTAGTGTTGTATAAAAATTCAATGCAACTATATAATTACTAAAAATTATAATTTAATTTCAAACATGAAAAAATTTCATAATGTTAAAAATAATAATTAATATTCATTCAAAAATTATTTTGTCTCTATATGATTATATAAGATATATTTGAATGTATGATAAGGTCATTTTTTATTTTTTATATATTATATTAGTAATTTTCATTGACATGTACCCCTTAATGAATTTAATTTCAAGTCTCTGGTGATAATATTAAATTTAACATCAATAAATAAGTATTAATAATATATATAGTGACATAAACATCTAATTTCAACAATGTTTAAATATAATTACAATTTAAGAATTTGAAAAATTGTACCAAAATTATAAATTAAAATTCTATTATTCACAAATCAATTTATATAAGTGGTTGAAATTATTTATAAAATGAGTTTACAAAACATGACATGTTTTTTTTAATTAAATTTATTTTATGTATAATACTAGATATATATTCTGATATCATTTATATAAAAACATTATCTGAATATTAAAACATCTACTTGAGGACATAATATATATATCTCATTAAAATCATTCCCCAATAGTGATGAATTTAACTTATTAATATCAAAACATGTTTTTACATAATTGTTTTTCAAAATAAATATCCTTTATTTTCATTTATAATTAATTGATATTCAATTATATCATTTGGTACATATGTAAAACATATGCTTTTCATATAATTTTTAGTCAAATTCATACACACCAATAAAATGACTAGTTGGTAACTATCACATTAAATAGTAATATTTTAATAGTACATCAATTTTTATTTAAACTCAGTGTTTCATGTAACACATGCTATTAATGGAAAACAATTATAGAGATCTATATCATAAAATCATAGGGTGTTATATTCTACACACCTCAGAATGAATTTATCCATTGCAATTATGCTACACTATAATAATAAAATATGGATATCTCTATTTAATTCCATCCTTGGGTTCCCATGTAGATAATTTTAATTTTAAATTTCTCAAGAGAACATTAACCATGTGATTAGTCTTGGTCTGTATCACTTTATCTCAATGATCCAAGATTTATACTATTTGTTCATTATAGTATGGATCATGATCCATTGGTATGATCTCTAAGTGTAGTACATGTTAAAGATCAAGTTTTTTTAAGTGAGATACACTGAAAATTTTAAGATCCATGATTGAGTTTCAATGGATGAACAATGCGATAAGCTATCATATATACTCGATCAAGAATTTTAAAGGGGAAAATATACATGACAGTCAATATTACTTTATTTTTGAATCTCATAACCTTATTCCATAGAGAAAATAATCGTAACCCCTTCTCACCAACTTCAAAATATAGATCTCACAAACGATTATCATCAGAAATTTTCAGTCCACTCTAAGTTTCCACGAGGTGTTGTTGAATTTTTCAAACATTCTACTACCACAAACTCAGATATATCCGTTATCAATACTTTTATATCTCCAACTTCATCCCAGCACATTAGATATGTTCAAATATGTTAGTAGTTTTATTTATAAGGATCCATATGAATGATTGAGTAAAATATATTTTTATAATAAAAATCGAATAAAGTAATCTGTTAATCCATAATACCACAGTATTTTAAAGAATAAGATCCCATCATATCCTCTAGGGATTAAATGGTTTTCTCAAAATAAACATCTTAATAAGAATGATTATCTAAAATGAAACATAACTATGTATCCAACTATTGATAAAGTCATCCCTAGAACTTATTAGTAGACCAAGGATCCTGATCAATTAAAATAGAATGTGGAACACCATACAATTTTACCACTTCCTTAATAATTATTCTTTGAATAAATTTAAGAAAAAAATATTCTCTAAATGTAAGGAAGTATGATAACTTTTTAAGGTGGCCAACTATATCCCAAATAACATTATTTCCTTGAGTTGTAAAGTCAAATTAATATAATACATGGTGATGTTTTACAATTCCCAATATAATATGGTTAATGTTTTAACATCCCTAAACAATTATTTCTCTTATACTTAACTTTATCACATACCAAATACTAAGATAAAAATTATATTGTATCACTTTTCCTATTTCCCATAGAAATAATATTCTAAATACATGTACATATTCATACTTATAGGATGAATATATTATTCATAGGTATGAGTCTCATAAAATACATCATTTTTTAAACATTGTATAGATAGAAAAAATACACGGTTCATGATCCTTATTAATCCATCATAATCAAGGATGAAATCTGGAACATTTTTTGACCGTCTTTTTAGTTCCATATAATGTGTATGAGCTTGTTTAATCCTCACATGGAAAGTTAGTTTAAGAGTCGTAAAATAAGGAAAAATTTTCAAGCCTCCCAGAAATATTTCTATATCCATCCTTTAAAAACCTAGAAATAATAGTTCTTTTGTGATCCTCATCATTTATAATCTAAAATGATGTTTTTTACATAGAGTATCTACCACCATTTTCACATTCCCAGTGAGGTAATATATTGATAATTAATAATAATTAATTATATACAACAATATTATCTAGAACATATTTGATTACTTCATTGTTAATATATAAACTAAGCATTTATTACCTGTATCCAAAAATATAATGCCTCACTATCATTAATGAATGATGTAACACAACTATCACAAATTAAGATTCGGGTAATTCTTCTCATTAACCTTTAATTTTCAAGAGGCATAATTTTTCACCAAGTCCCTTTTCATGAAAAATCAACCAATTCAATTATTTTAGGCATCACTTAAGAATACACACCCTTCTATACTATAGGGTAATGTAATAAGATACTTACTGAGAAACCTACACTTTATTTACATAACATTTTCCACACATTTATCTATCCAAAGGAAGATGGAACCCTTCTGAGATAACATGGTGAGTGTTTTAGATAGTCATAATTAATTATCCATAATTCATATATAATATTCCAAAAAAGAAAGAAAACTATATATATATCTATCCATGTAATTGGTATGTTCTAAAGTTTATTGATTTTTTTCTTTGAAGGATCCAATATTATTCCCTTAGTTGAGATTATATGACATAAAAATGAAATTTTTTGTAGCCAAAGTTTAGTGTTTGTAAATTTTGTATATATATTATACTTATTTAATATCTTTTGTACAATAATCATGTGATCTTAATTCTATTAATTTCAATTTCAATTTATTAGAATATCATATATAAATACCTCTATATATTGATCAAGCTAATCTCTAAATAAATTACTAATTAAATATGTAAATTTATTTGGGGAATTAGTAAGACCAAATATAAACACTAAAAATTCCTCATGTCTATATATTGTATGTATTGATATATTCGTTATAAACTCCTTGAACATATATGAATTATATACTAAATGAAGATCAAATTTGGAAAATCACTGAGCTCCATGTAGTTGATCCGAAAAATATGTATTCTTGATTGTGATCTTAATATATTATATAAAATCAATGGAAATTCAAATTTATATGTATTTCGTTTTATAGAAAAGAATTGGTGAAACCCATGGCGATTCACTTGTCCAAATAAATCCCTTATCAAAATTCTCATAGAGTTTCTTTTTTAATTCCTAAAATATAATTTTGGCCATTCAATATGGACTATTTAAAAAACAATTAATACCATGTATGAGTTCTATTGGGAAATAAATTTCATAATTAAGTGGGATACTAGGAAAATATTCCAGAAATACATCATCAATCCCCATATAATAGGAAAATCATTGAAGTTATATCTCACCCCATCCATACAAGTTAAAAACTCTACTTGAATATGAATAAATACCCATATAGTGAATGAAATTTACATTGGATGTTCATAATTCTCATCACATCGATAGAATATCATAGTTTAGTAGAGAATATTGAATATTACTTCCCTTCCTTGTAAATTAATGTAGTATTTATCTAAATAAATCCAATCCATTTCCAAAATAACATAGAATTCAACTAGAGGGAGATTTATGTTATTTTCATAAAGCACATTACCACAAAATTTAATTACATTGTAGTCATTGATCTCAGATGTGATCTTCATACCATAACATTTTTTACTATTCAAACACATAATCATTGATGTGGTACTATGATACCCATAATAAATTCATGTGTAATAAAAGAGTTCGAATATCTAGAATGAACTACGATATTATAATTTTTATAGTGGATGGTAGGTGAAACTTTAACCACTTAATTATCATACTCCACATCATCAATAATGATCACATATTCTTACCATTTTATAAGAACAAGATGTTACTAATTTGAATTATCATAATTAACCTTTGGGTTTTAGCACATGTTATCATAATTCACAAACATCATGAATTTCAATCACTAGAGTGTGGGTGGTTTATTTTTTGGTTTATTAACATCTTTCCATCACATTGTATTTCAATTGAACGATGTCAATTATTTTCAAACAAAATTCATCTACCATCCCCCTTAAGAAAATTTATCAAATTTTGTCTTCCATACATTCAGAATAATGGAAATATCACCTAATTCTCTCTATGGTTTTTATAATTTTTATTAAATTATATCATTCATTTCGTAGAAAAAAATGAGATGGCTACGTAACTCCATTCTCCATTCCATGCTTGATAGATAATAGAAAAAATTCTTTATAGATGTTGTATTATTTAATGGATGATTCCATTTAGAGACTAGTTTTTAATCCACTCTATAATATATTAACCATACATTCAGGTTGAATGATAATACCAGATGTATTCCTCACATGTCTTGTAAAATTTTACTCATATGTATTAAAAAATTCATGATCCTTCCCATTCATATTAAGGTATTCAATCTCAATTTTCAATTAAAGAATATTATGAAAGTACTTACAAAAAGTATGCTCTTAAACTCACCCACTAAATGGTGTCAATTTCTTCTTATTTCCTCAGGTTTTTATATGAATCCACCACTAATATGATTCACCTTTAAAATGATAAACCTCCAAAATAAATTTTCATAGTTCATAACACCAGAGAATAGAAAAAAATTCCATGTGTTACTGATTAATTTCTAAAAAACTATTTGATCTGAATACCCACAAAAATAAGGTGGATGTTTCCTCAAAAAGGGATTAAAATAACATTTCCCCTTAGTTTCTAAATTTTAGTTACAAAATTATTTATTACATTATAAATATAAAAAATCATATAACTGAGTTTATTATTCCATCTCCCATGACATTTCGATCCACATGATGACAATCATCTAATTCTCCATTACATTCTGTATTAAAGTGGTTCATTTGGGTACCAACTATAGATTATAAAAAAAATGAATAGTGTGAGAGATAATAATCCTAGTTAGAAACCATAAAATCTAAAAAATTAATTTTCAAGATTTCTAAATACTAGAACCTTCTTTTAAATCTATGAAACCTTTGGTTTAACCTAGTTCCTCTATGGCCATCACCAAAACATTAGGATGTTATCCTATACATTTACAAATACATAGGGTATCCACTAAAGGTTTCTCATCATAATTTACCAAGGTAACTGAACCATTCTCTGATACAAACTACAGTGACCCATACATCTCATATACTGATATTAAATCTTATTAATTGAATATTCATTATACAACATATGATCTTTACCATAATCATATAGGATTGGTGTCTAAGAAAACCTATATACATAAAAAAACATGTTCATATGAGGTCTAGAAAATCTCCCAATATGTTCTTCATAACTAGTAGCCTTATTATAAAAATCATAAAAAAATATTTCTACATATCCTATGGAATGGGAATATTAGAAATTGTTATCTTAGATTCCTGAAAGGAGTAAATAAGTGAGATATCTACATACATGAGAATAAGAGTATGAGAGGATGGTCATAACATTTGAAATCCATACCATATATCTCATAGATCAGAAACATAAATCATGCAATAAATAATTTCATTTCATAAGAGATGAATAAAAAATGAATTAAAGAACATGACCAATGAGAGAATAACATTGTCACAATATAGAAGTTTGTGCCATACCCATAAAATGATAATATCATATCTTTAGTAGTCAAGGATCGCTTCCATGACTATCATTTTTTGTTGGGATCATTCGTTATTCGATTTTAATTGTAATGGGTCACTCCCAAGACTATCATAGTTAGTAGAGTCCCACAATGAACTTCGTATACTCCTCATTACATTCATGATTATCTCATGAGATATCAATTTCAATGTAATGCATAAGAGGATAATATAATTTTTTGTCCCACCAATCACATAATGAAAACCATAAATATGTGTGTCAGAGGATCATATAAAATTTAACATATATTTACCCATGAAAAATAAAAGCTCTTAATAATCATTTCATTATAGATTAACTCCTGGAAAACACAGTGGTTTCATAAACATATTTTCATAACAATTCTAAACAATTTAGATAATTAATAAGGTTTGTATCCATAGATTGTATCCCAATAATAAAATATGTAATATCAAAGTATGACATCATAAATGAATTATTTCATGAAAATAATATATGTAATATTTATTGAGGATATAATTTTCCCTTTTAAATATCTTAATTAAAATCTAAAAATTTCACAAATATTATGGTATTTTTTTTCAAAAATAACCATGGAAACATGTAAATGAATATTCATGTCATTTTTGGGTCCTGATAGTTGGAAATTCCATTCATTAACTATAAGTTAAAAGACTGCATACCGCTAAAATAAAAATATTCAATAGGTGCGTCATTTGGAAAATGGAAAGAAGGTACATTTTGAAAAATGCTCTTAAAAAGTTAATCATAGGTAAAAATGAATTTTTAAAATCATATGATAATATTAAAAATATTATATATTTTTTATGAAAAATTTATATGTAAGAAAATGTTATTTCTATATAAGAGAGATATAAAGTTGATTTTACATGAAATTGAATTTTTGGCATCTTGAATACCTAAATAGAGAAACATGAATAAAAAAATAAAATTGGGTTTGAATTTTCTAGTGGATTTTATAATTAATTATTTTCATGGAAGGTAGATTCTAATATTTCATTATCGAATAATTAATCATAATATATCCTGATAAATAATGGGATTATAACCATTATCTCAGGTTTTACTTCATTCATACAGTTTTAAACCTATAATATAATAAGTATTGATTTATTATAAATCTATTCCAAAAAAATTTATACATCATACCATATATTATTTACATATAACCATTTATTACCCATTTATTAAGATTTATTTCTTAAAGTCACTATTCTGGGTGATAACTACATCACTTTTCTTGTATGTTTTGTTTCAGTTGTTTTTGTAATTATAATTTGATCATTGTTAAATAGTCTCCATATTATTAATTGTTATAAAAGTTTCATATATATCAAATATATATATATAGTCAGTTTCATCCATAAAAGTATACATATAAAAATGAATTAAAACATTTATAAAGATGGTAGGTCATATATACACATGAACACATATGCTATAAATATCATAGGTAGACATTAAATTTATTATAATTACCATCTATAAATTATTGGGATAGAAAAAATAATTGAATTACTATGTGGGGATAATATGTTGTACGTACCCAAGAGTGATACTTTCTCTTCCAATTTTATGGGAATAATAATGGATAATGGCGGTTTCATAATAATAATAGTATTTTAGTGTATAAAAAATACTAAATTAATTATTTTATGAAAAAGAAAACATATTTAAAGGAGGTAAAAATGAAATAAAATAAAAGTGATCAGTTAAGGTGATTACTTCTTCTTTGAAGGAACTCATTTATATCTCAAATTAAAGACTCTATGGTAGGGTTTTTAGGGGGAAGAGAAAATAGATATCATGTATATAGAATTTTAAAAGGTAATTTAGTTTTGATTTTTCACGTTATAGGACATAATGTGATGTAAATAAAGGAAAGCAGGGGAGATCTTTAATAATGGAGGGAAAATGTACACTCAGAACTTCTAAAAAGATTAAAATATAATTGTCAGTAATAAGAGAAACTATTCAAAATCGTAAATAAATTATATTTAACAGTCTGCAGTTGAAATAAAATATTAAAATTAAATTTAGAGAAGAATTGGTGCCACTTTAAGTCTTATATTTTTGATTAATCAATTCAATAATGATTTTGACATTAGCCACACTAAAATATATTTCAATCATAATGGGATAATAATTGTACCAAAATGTAAAAGTGATTCATAAATAGAAAATTATTGATATTTTGAACAATATAATATTTAATTTGATGAATACAATATTTTTATTAGTTTTAAATATTTTAATAAAATATTATTTATGAAATAATATAATTAATATTAATTTTTTAACTATTCATTTAATTTGACTTTAAATTCACCAAGACAGAATGGAAAAAATATAATCATTCATGACAACATTCAAAAGTTATATTAAATTATAAATATTTTAGAACACTATATCCAAGACATATAATATTACTTTTAATATTTATAAAATAAATTTTTATATTTTTATATTTTTTTAAGAAATATGATGGTAGTGTTGAATAAGAATTTGATGTAATCATATAATTATGAAAAATTTGAAATAAATTTACAAAGTGAAAATTATTACATTTTGGCCAAAATAATAAATAATATTAATTCAAAACATTATTTTTTCTCTATGTGGACACATAAGAGATATTTAATAGTAAGAGGGTGAAACTTTTTATTTTTCATTGCATTAAATAATATATAGGACCTTGTCCTGAAAAAATATCCCATAAAAATTAATATTAGGAATAAGGTGATACGGTCTAAATTAACCTCATTTTATAAGATCTAATATGACAAATAGTGGCCTTAACAAATACTTTTAACCTAGGTTAAACTGATTTACCCTTTATGTACATGATAAATTTTACCAAGGTTACTATTGAAAATTCCAAAAAACAAAAGAAATATATTTACCAAATTTAGACCACCATATTTAATATATGGAATCCAATTTTCACATTTCAAATTCTACAGGTTCCATCACATAATTTTAAAATAAGTCAACAAAACATGATGGAAATAATTTTTCAGAAATATTCATTTTTAATCATAAATAGTATAGACATTCTTACCTCATGTCTTGAAAATGTATCAGTTGAAATCTAAATCATTTTCAAGAATAAATAATATATAAACTATATTGAAGTCATTCAATAATGGTGAATAATTAAATTAATTATTCTAAAAACAAAATACTTGCATCAAAATATATTTTATAAAAAAATCTCTTTTTTTATCAAAATGATTTTATTTTCAGTTTTAATTAATTGATATCCATTGAATTCATTTTCTTCATAGGTAAAGATATATTTTTTCATAATTTAGTTTTTTTAATTTATACCCTCTAATCTAATTTCTAGGTGATAAACATCACATTAAATAATAATATTTGAAAAGATTATCTTCTTTCAATTGAACTAGATGTTTCTTATAATAGATGGAATCAAATTGTTTATATGGATATATGTCATAAAATCTCAGGATATTAAAACAAAAAAATGAGTTATATTTCGAATTGGTTCTTATCACTATCCCTTTTTCTATTATAGGTGGGATTGTGGTGGAACAATCATATTATTTTTAATTAGGAGGTCCCTTATTGGTTGAGTCATGTTAGAGTGGCATCAAAGGTTGGTTGTTCTTGGGTGGATTTTGGTGATTGAGTAGTTTTGAAAATTGTTTTTTGTTTTAGTTAAATTGGGTATACATTTCAAAAGATTGGATATCAGGATAGGGACCCCCCTGATAGTGTAGGGGAAAATTTAAATATTCACCATTATTTTGATAACTTGGTTGTCCAATCAGTTTTTTGAAAAAAAGTATTAGGGGAAAAAAATTTCATGCATTATAAAAGAATAGGTATTGTTTTCCATTTCCTTATTGATTCAGAACCCAAGATATTCTCTAATGAATATAGTATATTTTGATTATTTCAGGATTTCTATATCTTGACATCCAACTTGGATTCCATGATAGAGTCACGAAGAAACACTGAGTAATAAATCCTCAGTTTTGGGACCAAGTCATATTCTAATTCCCCTTGGTGGGTAGTAAAGAGATTCATCCACCCATGGGGATACATGAACAACCACCACTAGTAGTTCAGATGGATGGTTCAATTTAGTGTGATAAGTTTATAGATTTAGACATACCTGATGGTAATACATAAGGGTTGATTGTGCTTCATTATGTTCTGAGGAAGGTTCTGACTGTGTTTCAAGGTGATCTATAATCGTAGTATATAGGCAGATGATGTAAGACTCAAAAAGCATGACATAAGAGGCCATGGAATGAATATGGATCATGGAGAAGATCCCTCCAACACATGTATATAAAATCTTATGATTATGTCAGATAAGGTCATATTTTATAAGATTGTCCATCCCACTAAGATTCAAAAGATAGACTTGTAATTGATTAGTTGTCTTGGAAGAGGGAGTATGGAATGTTGGATGCTAATTAGAGAGACGATCATGGAAGAGGCACTAAGAGGCCTACAATTGTTGGTAAATGTTTTGATATTCTACAAAATCCACCACATTCATATGGTTCACACAAGACTCTAAAAGATAGCAGTCAAGAACACAAGTTTCTATAGTCAGAGGAGGTTTATGGTCTAGAGACTATCAAAATAACTGGAGGTATGATTTTTATATTCTTCCCCATAGTTTCAATTTTACTAGAAACGTTCTTGAGAATTACATTTTTTTCTATATAATTTTTTTTAAAACTAATGATTCCATCAGATTTTCAATCCCAAAACTTATTGATGAAGACTTCTATGGGATGAGACTATGTGATCACACATTCTTTTGTAATCAGTGTTATTTGATTATTGGTGGAGATACTTTCTCATGGGACCCTTTCATGGATGTAGTTGGAATGTATGATGTCATTCATAGAATAGAATGTTTATCCACTTTCCATACCATGAATGTGTGTTTTTATTAGATAATGTGGTCGAAAAAGATAGATGGTTCATTATTTTATGTTTCAATAATAATGGAATTCTAGGAAGAGTAGGTTGAGATCATATATTAGGGATTACAAACAGTATCATATCAGTTGTCTATCTTAATTAATTGTGGGAAATTCTTAGTTGATGTTAACTTCCCTATAAAAAATTATTACATTATTTGGAGGTCTTATTTTTCATTTAATATCATATAGGTATAACCTTTATATCCTTATTGGAATATCAGATGGCTCACACAAAGTTACAAGAGTTGAAGAAAAATATGGAGGTCCTTTGAAGGAATGGTTTTCTCCATCTTAGTGTCTCCCCCATGTATTATTCAATATTATTTTCCATGAAGGCATATGGGATCCTAAGGTTGTGTATAGATTTAAATTTTTTAAATAGTTTGAAAATCAAGTATATGTATCTATAGATGAAAATTGAAGACATATTTAATTAGTTTAAAGGGTAATGGTGGTTCCCACAGATCTACCTTGGGTTATGTTATCATTTGTTTTGTTTGAACAAGGAGGACATACCTAGGATGAAATTTGGATGTTGCTAAATTTTATATGACTACATATTGAATACCTTTTTTATGAAAAACTCCCCATAACTATTTTTTGGGACTACAAAATGGATGTTAAATCTTTTCCATGATTGGTTCAGGCTAGTCATTGTTGATAAAATTCTCATATACTCAGTGTTATAGGATGAGTATATAGAGTGTTTTTATATGGTATAAGATGTACTGTAATAAAAGTAACTGTATGGATGTCTCTTGAATTTTCAGTTTTAGATTTTAGTGGTCATATTTTTAGATCATGAATCCTAGATGATGACGTAAATTTAGACTAAATAAAGATTGAGGTAGTGATATCTTGGGATCCATCCAAGATCATGATGGAGGTGGGAAGAAACCTTTGTCTTTGTAGCTATTACTCTTGATTTGTGTTAGACTTCTCTATGAGTGTTACTCCCTTGACACCCTTATACATAATGGGAATACCTTTAATATATTTTGAAATTTTTCCAAAGGCCATTAAGGAGTTTCATCACTGGTTGAACACCACTCCAATCCTAAGGATAATCAAAGTGTTGGTTGATTATACAGTGTTCTAAGATTCCTATGGTGATTGTCAAAGTGGGTGTTGGTTTCATGAATGGTTCTAATATACCATGAATCATGGTATTTATGACCCCATAAAAATTACTATGAAGCCCAAGATGAGGAATTGGAAGCTCTGGTATTAAATATGAAGAATTGGTGTCTCTACCTTCTAGGATGCTTTTTATTTGGACTATAAGAGTCTCAAAATATCTTCACATCGATATATCTCAACTGGAGAAAGAGGTGGTGGATGGAGTTCTTATAAGAAAATTAATTTGAGATATTTTATATTTATGGGAAACAGAATTATGTGGTAGATGCTTTCAGTAGGAACCCTCATTCGTAGTTTCAAGTTACAGTGTCTATGTAGTGGGTGAGATTGTAGTTATTCCTTGTCGATGTTGGAATATTAACATTTGTAATATCTTGATATTTTAAAAGAAATCGATTTTATTTGATAACATATATGACACACAACATTGAGATTAAATGAACGGTGAAATATTACTAGTTTAATATGCCCATTATAACTTTTCCATTAATTTTCCATGTATGAATAGTAATAGAATTTTTTTAAATATATATAAAATCGTAAATCAAAATAAAAATATTAATTAATTCTTAGGAAGTGATAACCCAATTTTTATAAATTCCATTTTAATTTTCAAAGATATGTTATCTTAAAATATGGTTTTTATTTACTTTTTTAAGAGAATAATATAATTATTTTTTAATTTTTTTGAAAATTATATATGATAAATTAAATATCATTTTTGAATATAACATTTCATAATTATCTTATGGTAAAATTTTATATTTTTCTGAAATGTTTTATTTTTCAATGAATAGTGGAAATAATTATATTCAATAAAAAAAAATTTTGTTGTAAATTTTTTAAAATGTAAAATGATATTTTTGATTACTTCTCAGATTTATTAATTTCAGTTTTATTTAAAATATACTAGTTTTTAAATATAATTATATGTAGAAATTTATTATGAAACACTATAAATTTATTATGGAATTTTACTAAAAATCCTTTTCATCATCACATTTTCCCTATCTATTAAATTATTAGACTTCTATATTTTGAATTTTCAGAAATGGATTCTATATTTGGAATCAATAGTGCAAAATTTAGTAAACAGATCCCTTTTATTTTTGGTCAATATGAATATTAAGAAAATAATTTTATTTCCATGGTAAACGGTAAATCAGGTAATCAAGGGTTAAAATAATATGATATATACAAGAAAATTACCCAAAAACATTCTTTAATTTTATTTTATGATTCCGTTTACTAAATAATTGTCTAATTTTTTGTTATATGACATTTTTTCAATTTTCATTTTCTTGTGACCATTATAATATTTTATTTCAAGAAAAGTAAAACATGTGACACACTTTTTTTGATAATTAAAATATTATTATCTAGGGGTTAAATATAATGTATTTTTAGTTATACAAATTAATTTGAATTATAAGTGATTTATCTTAATAATGGTAATTTTTTTAGTTTTTTTAATGATATAATTACACAAAATATTTACACAATGATGAATACGTAATTATTAATTTAATGGGAAAATAAAATAATTTTTAATATTAAAAATATTAAATGTCATATCATTTGAAATAATCAACATGATATAATTTTTCTATTTCATAAATATATCTTTTTAGGGATTCACTTAAAATTTTCATTGGAATTTAATTTTTTTCGTGATTTTATTTTTGTCAATGTAAATGAATGGTTCTAAAATTGAAAATATTATTTTTGTATGAAAATAATATTTCATCAAACGACATAAAATATAAAAAAAATTATATTTAGATAAGTAATTAGGATTTTTTATTATATTTTTCATGCTATATTTATGGTATTTTTCAGTTTATAATAGATATCATGTCCCTCAATGTGTAAAAAACTTCGTTACTGTGTTATGTTTGAAAAGAGTTAACAAGGGTTAAGACGAGAATTAATGGGTAAAAAAATATTTAAAACATAACCAAATTTAATTTTATGAGAGTATTTCAAGTCATAATCATATTAAATTATAATATAATCAATTTGAATCCATTTAAAAACCAAAATTAATTTCTGTTAATTTAATATTTAATATATTTTTTTCTAGTCCCCCTCTCCTCTCGTATAAAGGGTAAATATTATTCACACTTATCCAAAAGTATAAATCCTTTTGGTCCAAAACACTTATACCCACATCCACTTTTAAAATTAGTCTTCATATTATATAATTCATATTCTTTTCATAATACTAAACATAGAGGGATTATGGTTTTATGAAAAGGGTGATGTCAGAATAATAGCTATAGTTCTTAATCAAGAAGTTTTATTTTATTTCATCACCTACCCACTTAAAATATTCTCTAACCATGATGAGATAATAAAATCATCATTTCTCATATATTGAGATGTTATTATTAGAATTTAATAACCTATATCCATATCCAACTTCCATTAAATGGGAAATTAATCCATCGTTCGTGTGTTTGACAGACTAACTCCACACGAACCGATGTAATTCATATTCCATCACCACCTCTCAATACTGGTTATAATGAAATGAATAATTTTAAAATAATAAATAAATGGACTATTTTTTGTTAAAAAACATACTATATCACTTTATTTCATTTCATTCAATTCAATATGAAAGGGAAATGTTGTTCATGCGTGTGTGAGAACTACCATCTCTATGAAGTATTGTGATTATTTTTTCATCTCTATATCAAATTGTAGATATATATTAGCGGTGAGAACTAATCATGGGGTGTGGAAAAAGAATTTGGTTTTCTAAGGGTAACAAAATTATTGAGAAGGGTGGTCTCACTTGTGGAGCTTCAGAGCTTGTTCACATACTTATATCTAATTCACCAAAGAACTAGTTATTTTTTTGTTTTTATTATTTTATGTTATATATGTAATTTTATAATGAAGAAAATAATGATAATCTAGATTAAAATGAAATTAAAAACATAATGGATTATGCCTTTCTGAGGTATGGAATTGGGTTCCATACATTATTCATGTGGATTAATTAATTTTTTTATAACCCATTATTAAATATCACACTTGGATTACTATTATTTTATTTGTTTATTGTAATAACATGAGTGCCTAAAAAACTAGATTGGATGTCCTCTTATAATAAATTTATATGTAACACCTCAATAGAGTGTGTGGAACCTTCCTTAACCTATCTCTATTTTATGCTATTTCATCCCAGGGATGGTTGAACCCTACTGGGTAAAGATCTTATGTTCAAAGGAAGTAAGGAAAATGATTTATGAAAATTAATAGAAGTGAGTTAGAGTTCCATGTTAGGGTATGAAATCACAACACACAGACACTTAACTAATGGACACCACAAACATAAAAATGACATATTGAATGACGATCCAAATTTAGGTATACCCAATCCTCCCATGTGGTCAAGTCTTTGATGAGTCACTCATTGTCAAGTGAAAGAGGTCATGGTGGAAGAGATGACAATTTAAGAAGGAGAAAATTATAAATAATGCGGGAAATCAAACGAAAATAGAGAATGTGAAACTCTGAATAAAAGAGATATAATAAATTATATAATAATAAATGAAACAATAATTTATAGAAGAGGGTAAATGAAAATAGAAAACATAACAAACCAGTAGCAGAACGATACAATCCATTGATATATTTCAGTGTAAAAAATTTCTCAGAATAATTAGGGGGGAAACAACATTATGTCCATTTTTTATCATCTAATATATTGTATATGAGATAACAATATATTTTTTAATATATTATGTGATGAATATTCTAAATTATCCTACGTTTTTAAATTTCTGTGTTGAATCAAATTACACAGTGATGGTACTGCGGTCGACCAATACTATTCACCAACTAGCACACATCAACTATTCTATCCTCAATCATGGAAGCACATTGAATAGATGGTCATCTCAATGGTTGGTGGATTGATCCCAAAATGGCTATATAATTACCGAAAATAATCCGACATAATCAACTTTTTTCCTTTGGTAGAGTATGTTTTCAACTCCTTTCACTGATAATAGTGGTAGTATATATAGTATGTCAAGAAAATAATCCACATCCTTAGAATTATACTTGGTAGAAGGAAAAATAGAAGGTGATTCCTCCGTATCTATGATTTCCGCAATGCTAGATTAGATCTAACAATTCTACTATGGTAGTTCACATCCAATAGTGATGAAATGGTAAATAATCATCATCTTTCTAAAAAAATTCCACAACCCGTATTAAAAAATATCTCAATGGGGCAGTGCATAATATTCACAACACAACTCTATATTTAGAGAGTCGCACTTCATCTTTACCTTAGTGCAGTGCTAATGTTAGTGTTCCTCTTCAAGTGATCCAGCCTTCAAATAGAATGGATCACTTTCATCTACATGAATTTCTTGAAAATTGGTTATATGGTTGTGTAGAATTTGGAAATTTATTTTTTAGGATGTTAAGTAATAGATATGTGATCCTCCACTGAGTTATCCGGCCTTCATAATGGCCAAATTTGTTTTTCATATAAGGATTTAGTTTACATAGAATAGGGAATTTTAGAGTATTTTTGATGTCTATGATGTGATTCCTTGTAGTTATATCATTTTTAAATGGATTTTATCTAGATAATAAGCACTCATGGTGTTGTACATGTAAATTTAGGTGAACTATAGTGGACACCGAATGATCTCAAGCATTTGAGAAGAAGCAAAGAGTTGATGTAGGGTGTGTTCTAGATGATAAATCTTATAAAGTGATCAAAAAGTGGGGTTTAAGTTGGTATGAAAATGGAACAATAAAATCTATCACACATCATAAATCATAATAGAGTCCATGCCCATTTAAAAAACAAATTGTGGATTTAATATCTTAAAATACATCTTTGAGGATGGTCTCCATGTACACTCCACACACAGTACATGGGTTGTGCTTATGTCTATAGCCCACATGGGTCTCAACCAAATCTACGAATCACTGTGGGTTTCTATGCACTTCCATGATCTATATTCACTTGGGAAGACCATTACTGTGGGTTGAATGGATGGTTGGCCTTCTCTAGGGCTATGTAAGAGGCATAAATCATATTGGATGAAGGCTAGCCTTGGGATGGAATTTTATTAATTGAAAATTTTAACATATTTGTAAAATTATCAAATTAGTTTCAATTAAATTAATTCATAAAATCCATATTTTATATCAGTTTTATTACTAAATTTTATTTGACCCATATTTTCTACAAATAAGTGATTAATTTGGAAAATTAGTTATTAATCATAAAAAATCATTATAATTTGTTTAAAAATAGGCATGAAATTATGAGTGCACCAAATACCCCCACATTTAAACTATTATATTCCTAAATTATAAAATATCAACACTTAATTTAAGAGGCCACATATTCTACCAATATTCGGATTTCAAATCAATTGAATAAAAAAATTATCAATGTGAAAATATTTTTTGGTGTTTTGTATAAAATATCAGTTTAATTTTTCACTTTTCTAATAATCAATAAATTCTATAATATTAATTCATCATATTGATAATGATAGAAATCATCATATCATCCATTCATGTTTCTTAATTCATTATAAAAAATGGTTGAATTTATGAACTACCTCACCTTCCATTACTTTTACTAATAACTCATTATAAAAAATAAAGTAGTTTTATTCTTTTGTTATGATTATATGTTCTATATACATAGGATTTCAAGGGAACACGTTTATCCCATTTGTATATAAAAAATACACAAAAAATCATTATGTCTTATAGTGATGGTTCAAATGACTGAGTCTTAAGGTTGGTTGGAATTAATGTGAGAAATAAAGGATCAAAGAGGATGTTTATCTCATAAATCATATTTCATAACATTAAAATTTTAAAATTTCACTATAAAACCACCCATTAAAATGGAATATCCCACTCCCAATGATAAATTTAAGGTCTGAATATATTAAATCATAATAAATGGATTTAAACCTTTAGAAATTTCACTAATTGTTTTCATTGAATTTTTCTCAAAGTAAAATTTCTAATATTTTTTGTAATTTTTTTAAATATATTACTGGAATGAATATCTCAAAAATTATAAAACCACATATGATAAAACATAATTGGTTATAAAATGGTGTTTTTGACATTCCCAAGTTACAACCCATTCCATTTTTTTCATTTTTTAGTAGGGGAAAAAATAAAAATGAATAAATCAAAAACATTTCCCATTATCCAAAATTTTAACCCCATAATATTATCTTAAAATATAGTGCGTACCTTTCACCATGTGTCCCCTCACCCCCACACATTAACATTAAAATATAATGAAAAATTCCACAAGTAGGGTAGGAATAGTTAAAAATGGACTGAAATATAGATATTCCCTAACTTGTTCATTCATGTTATCTATATTATAAACAAGGATAAATTTATAATTTGGTCTCATGGAAATGATATTTAACATTAAAATTTTCTCAATCATTTTATATTTTTACCTTCATAGTCATCAACTTTTAAAAGATTCAACGAGTGTTCTATAAGGGGTTATTACCCATGATCACTCATGGAATATGATTAAGATAAAATAAAAAGTAATTGGCCTATAAATAATCACATGAATGGAGTATATGATATGAGATAAACACTTATAAAATTAGTAATAATAATAAATTAATTTACATTCATTTCCTAAATTAAATGTATGAAATATGATATGGATATTTCATTTACATTAACCAACTAATTATATCAAATCATGAGTCGTTAGTTCAATATCCAGGATTTTTTCTTAAATTGAACTCTCCAATATACTCATTAAATCTAGTTATCATTGAAATATAAATCATAGAATAATAGGGTTCTTTGGAGACTCATGTCTTCATGATGATTCATTTAAATCATAAATTCGAATCATGGGAATGAAAATTGCAGTTTAAATCTCGAAAAAATTATTTAGTAAAAAATGTATGGAGTTTAAGTGTTATAATATAATACTGATACACCTATACTAATAAATATTTATTCCTCTTATAAATTATTATATGGGTCATGCCTTGAGACATCAAATTCCAACAAAAGTAAATTATTCATTTAAATACAATTATCATACCATTTAATCTTAAAAATAATAAGTGATTTGGATGCATTCTATAATAAAACTAAGATTGAATTTGAAATATGAATTTCAAAATATTAAATACAAAGATAATACTTGGTTAAATCCCAAAACATGGTCCTCAGGTTTTGACTTCCTTCAAAAGGTCATTTCCAGCTGTCATCCATAGTCTGTTGGTGGGCGGAGCTTATTAGACTTGAACCGCCACATGAACTATTTAATAGAATGCACTTATTATGTTTTTGTGAGGAATAATAATTGGATATAGTTATCTAAATCATCCCCATTACAATAAATTATAGATTTGATGGTGGGGTGAAGTATGATGTATTAATCATCCCTCCATCATTTCTACTTATGAAAACTTCTTATTCTTTTCTAGTAATTTCTCCATGTGGGATGCATGAATTCAATATTTAAAAGTAAGGTTAAAATTTATTTGTGTGAGGAATGAATTTAAACCTGATTAATTAGAATCATAATTCTAAATTTTATTTTTTGAATCCCTTATCTTGGTTCACTTGGACTCAGCTACCTGGATATCCTAACACTCCTCCTTGAATTCATGTTCAATAAAACCCGAGAGTTCCATGAGTTCCCCAAAAATTCAATATGCTTCTTATTATTCCTACCCTAGGATAAAATAAAGATTGTCTAATTCTAAAAATTAGAAAAAAATTTAATATTCAATTACTATTGAATAAAATGAAATGACACAGAGTTTATGGAATGATAAAATCCCTTCCTAGTATCTGCTTCTAACCCTTCTTCATGGTTAAGTGCCTTAAAAAAGCGGGATGGAGGTGGATGGAGATGGATATTCAGACTCCTACCAATTTTCTTTAATATAAACAACTTGGTTGGATTCCTCCTCTTCCATTGTCTTGATTCATGTGGAGGGGTGATGTGTCTTCTACTTTATAAGGACTAGGGAGATCAATTATCATTTCAACATATTCCTAGTTACTAAATAATTTATAATGATATTATTGATCTATCATGTTCACATCAGATCATGATTCTAGATCACTAGTCTATAGATCATTATGGTAGTAATGGATATGTCTTATAAAATTGTTGGTTTGTTGATACTGCTTAGGTTTGACCTCAAAATCATGGATGTATTTAGTGAAATTGGTATAAACTGGTGGTGTTTCCTTATTGTGCTTTAATATTCAAATATCATTCTTGACATGATTTATAATGACCACTAGTTTTTCTGGAGAGACTCCTATGTCATTCCCATTCAACATTTGTTTTGAAAATTCAGTGATTCCTCAATATAGTTACTTAAGAGGGCTTCCACAACGTTGTTAACCACATGAACTAGATCATGCACCCATGAGTAATTATTCCATGAATAATAGAAATAATCATTTATAAACATTATAGAAAACACATATATATATATATATATTAGTTTTTTATTTTATAATAAAATAAATTTTATGAAATATGGGAATTATAAAGAGTTTAGTGAACAAATTATTGGACCCATGACACTGGCACCAATTTTGGTTCACACTTATCTTGGGATGTGGGAAAAAATTGTAATTTTTCCTTATGTAGAACAGATGTGTTCCATCAACATTTATTATTGGAGGAGGTGGGATATAGTTTTATTATGAATTTATGTTTTCACAATCACTAAATAAAATAAGTGTAAAACAATTGTGAGATTTCATAATTGGGTTATGAAAATAAATTTATTCAATTATAGTGAATAATGTTTGGAACCTAAATACAAACAGTAAATGGTAATGCATATTCTCCATGATTTTTTTTCATTTTAAGTTGATATAGATTTTCATTTTTTATCCATTCTAAAATTCAATAGTTTCCATTAAAAAATAATTAGTCATTTGGTTAATTATAATTAGTATTTGAAAAAACTATGAAGCTCTTCAACTATGTTGATCGTGGTTAGACATTATAAAGCATCGTTATATTTATTGAGAGGATAATTATAAAAACATTTCACTTTATTTCACACTTTAAAAAAAATTATTACATAAATCTTTAACTTGTTACAACATAGAATCTTGAGAGGTCTAGTGTCTTTGGGGATTAGGAACATTACATAACAACTTATAACATGGAATATAAAAATTTATTAAAAAACTATTTTACATGACCTCACACATTCCTTCGTACTTATCATTGAATGGGATAAACTGAGGGAATTCATAAGAATAGGGTATCCTATAAAGCCTAGTAAGGAAGTAAACAAGGCATAACAATAATAATAAAGTACATGTTAGGAAACAATCATATAAATGGAGCATAAGTGAAATGTGAACATAAAGTCATGATATAGAATTATTATCATAACATGGAAATGTGGAATCAATATTTAACATGATATTTTCATGATACATGGCTCCTTGAACATGGATCATGAGTAAAACCTCATTTAAATTTAATTAGAAATAGTAAACCATTATTGCACTTGACGTATCATGATATTAATCATTACCCAATGAATTAGAGCGCTATCAGAGCATGTAACACCCGATATTTGATGAGAAATATTTTTTTTATGTTATATGAATAACCAAAAGAATCTTTCACTACACAAAACATTGTCTTGTCTTGCGTTACGCATAAGATCAACCTTTCTCAATAGCTTGCGTTGTACTCAATACCGAGTTTCACTAAACAACGATATGTTATTAAAATATTATATAAACTAGCCTATATGGATAGTAATACCCACTTTTTGAAATTTTATAAATTTTATCTTTCAAAATGGACTTCATTTTTGGAATTGGAATATCTAAATTATCCTAGGTTCAATTTTTTGTATTTTTATGAAAACATTCAATTTTTGATGAATAGTGAAAACACTGGGTTACTATTTAAAAACCGACTTTTTAATTAAATAATTATTTATATAAATTTATTTTAGGTCAAAATTGATACATAATACCTATGTAAGTCCAATGTAACACATTGGAGTCATTTTATAATAATTTTAGATATATAAAAATATTATTGAACTTTTCACTATCTTTTACCCACCTCCTAGGATAATTTGAAAATTTACATAAGACATAATTTTACCACTTCTGTGAGTGAATTTTTGAAATCCCAGAGACATGGTTAATATCAAGGAGTAAAATGTGGTTCAATAAGATAAAAATAATTTTTAGTGAATAGTTTCTTTTTACCTTTCTTACCATGATTAAAAGTAAATAGGGTAATTAAGGGTAAAATGATATTTTTATTACCCTAAAACATGTCTTAATTCTATTGGATAAGTGTAATTTGAACAAAAACAACCTTAGGAATAAAACATTACCCTTTAGGTCCACTTGTATTAGATTAGGAAACTTATTATTATTTTATTTAAAGAAATGTTAAAAGAGTTAAAATCAAATTTTAATAACTAAAACATTTTTAATATTGGGTTATACATAAGCTAAATTAGACTATAAATATTAATTAGAAATATAAAAAGATTTCATAAATAATGATATTTTATTTATAATTTTTAGACGTTAAATAATTTAATTTATTTATGACACAATGATGATGCATCAATTACCTTATTAATGAAATATTAATATAATTGATGTTATAAATACCCAAATAAATGTAATTTGATACTTTTTATAAATTAGACCAATTTTATAGGTTAATATGACATGTTATTATTGATTTAATATTCTTTATTCGAACTAATCATGCTGGTATGATTTTTTAAAAAATCAATTACCAAATAGTGTCATAATTGACATAAAATAGTTTTTAAAAAAAATAATATATTATTAATTGTTATTTTATTCCTAAAAACTTATTTCTCGGCCAAATGACTTAGATAAGGTTAAATATACTAATAATGAACCACTTGGGGTTCGTTTGACTTGTTATAGAAAGTTTATTAACCATATAGTGTAAGAAAACAAGAAGACCCTGTAAATGTTAAATTATTTAACTTAGAGTTAAATCTAAATGGTAAGGTTAAAATAGATAACTAAACTTGTCTAAAAAAAATTGTTTGAGAGTATTTCTACCCATCCCCACCTTATCATCTAAATAAATCAATTTGGAGCTATGAAAAATCTAATATGACTTTATTATAAAATAATATTTTAACTTTTTCCTTGGGTACCCGTCTCCTCCCTTATAAAAGGGCACCTCCTCCCTCTCCTATTTACACAATTTATATCCTTCAAGATCAGCCAAACCCTACTCATTTCCCTTCTCAACATCACTAGAAACATAATAGTGGTTCTGGTCTTCTTCAAAGACCAACTTGAGTGCCCTTAAAAGAGGTTTAGAAGAGGCGCGTTAAAGAAGAGTTAATATCCTTTACCAATTATATCAAATTCAGTTCTTCTTCTACTTATTATTCTTTTTTTGTTTCATAATTAAGTAATAACATCAGTATCACTCATATACTTATATGTTATTATAAATATAAAACAACCCTATTTCACCTTTTATCCATCCTATAGAAAACAAAATCATCGCGCGTGCGTACGTACGGAATACCGTCTCCATGCCGTGGTGAAATCTGTTTTCCACCACCACCTTACATGGATGGGTATAATGGTGTAAATAATAAATATATATTATTATTGTAAAGTGATATGGATTCTGAAATAGTAAACAAACACATCAATACAATTCCACAATCTTGGGAATGATATCATCGCTCGTGTGTACGTACGGCCTACCGTCTCCATGATGTGATGTGACTCATTCTACATGATCTTTATTGAATAATGATTATATAAATTAATTGAATGAATATATATGATATATATTACACTAATAACATTCTGTAAATGCGGTTTCTATAAACTAAAAAGAAGAATAAGAATTTATTCGACAAAACATGCATAAGAACATAAAGCAATGAACACCCGAATAACAAGTAGAAATGAAATATTACTAATAAGAAGATAATAATATGACCATATATGATATCATAACAATTAATATGATTCTATAACAAGTCAATGGAATTATTTAAATCATTATACAGGAGGTTCAGACACATATGAATCAAATCAGACCAAAGGTAAGGGAAAATATCACAATCTCATTTTTATCCGAGATTGATTATATTTCAGAATTTACTGGGGAATATTTATCATCCACATCAATGATTCCTCAATATGTAATATTATTTCTATCCTCCTACAATTTTTTTAATACAATTTTACTCATTGTTGAATTTTTTGTAAAAGATATGAAAGGAATCTTTTGTCGTTTTTAGTACGAGGTACTTTTTGACTTTTCCAGCCAAAGTACGAGAAAAATGTTTTTTAACTTATACAGCATCAATGGATTTTTATGATTTCATAGAACATTATTTCCCTAATGGTTCCTTTATAAGTTTTCAAGTTTGTTTTTAATCAACTTTTTTTAGTTTAAAATTGTATGACAAGTTAAGAAAGGAAAAAATGTTTTTGAAGTAGAAAGGACATTTTCCTCAAGAATGGAGTTGAAGTGTTTTATCAAAATTATTTTCCATCAAAGATAATATAGTTTCATGATTCTATCCCTATTTTTACATTGATTAGATTATGTTATGATGGAATTAGTTTTATCATATCATTTTATCTTATATGGATTATGTTATGATGGAATGATGTTTAAGAATCCCATTTTTATTACATGGGTTATGATATGATGTATGACTTATGATCTTGTGGAAAAAATAAGAATGGTAACATTATGATATGGTTGGGACATATATCTCCCTCCAATGAATTGGGTGAAGATTTATATCTCAAGAGATATACATGGCTGGAACGGCAGGTTAATCCGGTTCAGTGATACAGGACTGAAACGAGGAGTGAACTCAGTTTAGAAATAGACTTTGTCCGCTAGGATAGTCTTGTAAATGAGTATTGACTACTAAGAAATTATTCTCTATGATTATGTGTGTATGAAATAGAGTTTCATGTTTTATGTTATGATTATTGTGATTACATTTGTCAACCATGATTTATCTCATGTTAGGATATTATGATCTCTTTTGCACGTTAAGATTTTCAAATTGTTATGTTCTTATGAATATGATATGATTGATATTTCCTTTATTTACCATTAATAAGAATTCAAGCTCAACATTTTGTATGTTTTCTTTTCCCATGGTCAGTAATAAGGGTATTAAATTGGTTATTCCAAAAGGGACTCTAAATATGATGAAATAAATGAGAGACAATGTAGATGCTTTATGAACCAATTTTTTATGTTTCCCAGTTTCTAAAGACACTATACCAATATGGTCCTTTCATGGTTTTGTTATATATTGTAATAAGTTTGCTTCAATTCTTATTTAATAACAATGTATGTAAAGTATGGGTTGTTATAGTTGTTATCAGAGGAAAGGTATAGTCAACTTTGGAAACTAGGATGTGAAATCCTTAGTAAGAACCCTAAGGATATGTCTAAGCATATGAAAAAATCATAGTGTTTTAGAAATGGATATGAATAACCTATGATAAGGCCTTAAGTGTGAAATTTTATTCTTTATTATGTGGTTTTCCTATTATGATTAGTGTTTCTCACACTATGTATATTGGTTTACTCAATGGATGAAACCCGGAGGAACCGTGTTAATGCTGAATGCGACAGGCAATGCAATGATTGTCCCCCTGAGAAACCAAATATTATTGGAGCTGGAATGAAAAATCTTGTAGCCATGCTCACACAAATTTCTCAAGCTATGAACAATGCATGACTTATAAATGATCAAAGGAGAAATATTCTGTTGAATCCTTCATGAGGCAGCGTCCACCCTCATTCAGCGGGGCTACTGATCCATTAGTGGCTAAACAATGGATCAGTACAACTAAAAAGATATTTTCATTTCTTCAATGTTATGAACATGATAAATTAATCGTAGCATTATATCATTTGGAAGGTGAAGCTGATCAATGGTGGGATCTTATCAAGAATACGAGGCAAGGAGACGTAATTGAGTCTATGGAATGGGACGAGTACAAGAACTTATTTTTCAATAAGTACTTCCCTCGTATTATTTGAATAAATATGGAGAAAGAGTTTTTGAACTAAAGAAAAAGGATGGTGAATCTGTTGGTATCTACATAGAAAATTTTACAAGGCCTGCAAGGTATGTTTCTGGGATTATTATCCAGCCTGAGAGTAAGATCGATCGATTCTTTAGTGGATTAAAACCATGTCTTCGAAGGGCGTTAGCCATAAGGGACTTCTATAGCTATGAGGAAATTTTTCGATGTGCTATCAATGTTGATATAGAGATTGGAGTAAGCCATCAGTTATATGGGTTTGATAAGAAGAGGAAAATGGAATTCCTAGGGAAATTTAAAGACCACAATGAAAAGAAGAAGAGTTTTCCCTTATGCTCAAAGTGTGGAATGAAACATGGAGGGAATTGCCTTCAAGGGAAAAATAATTTTTTTTTGTGTGGAAAAGAAGGTCATCGGGCAGTTGAATGTCGAAATAATGGGAAGAAGATTTCTAAAGATGCTAACAAAGAAAGGGGTACACAGAATGCACCTCCTACACTTCAATGTTTCATGTGCAAGGAAATGGGGCATTATGAGAATCAATTCCCTAATCCAAGGGTTGTTGATGATGATCGACATCAACAAACTATTAAGGACAAAGACAAATTAAAGTCACATGAAATTTCTATCGGCGATGTGGAGTACGATAATGAAGTGGTGAAAGGTATACTTACCATCCAATCTAAAGTAGAAAATCTTTTATTTTATTCTAGATCCACCCACTATTTTATTTCTGAAGAATTTTATAAGGGTATCGCCGTATTACCTCAACAATTAGAAGTTGAGTTAGTTGTGAAAACACATAATGTCACAATGGTCACATCAAAAGTTTACAATTCTTCTCCGATTGAAGTTTGTGGGAAAGTGTTTCCTGTAAATCTTTTGATCCTTCCTATAGTGGAATTTGATGTGATTCTTGGCATGGATTGGATTTCTTTATATCGAGCTCATATCAATTTCCATAGAAGGGAAGTCACATTTCATATTACAGATCAATATATGATCGTCTATCGATGCAAGGATGAACATAACCATCTAGTGGAAATTTCATCCATATTATGGGTCTTGATTCCACTATATTAAGGTTATTTATCATAAATGGTTGGAGAGAAACTCAAGACTAAGAATATTCCCATTGAACGGGAGTTTGATGATTTCATTCTAGAGGAATTTCCAAGTATTCCACCAAATTGTGATGTTGAGTTTTCAATAGAACACATACTGGTTGCTTTACCTATTTCAAGGACACCATATAGAATGGACCCAATTGAGTTGTAGGAATAGAAGAAGAAACTCTAAGAGAATCATGATAAGTGATTCATACACCCTAGTTAATCACCTTAGGGAGCACTAGTTCTGGTGGTTAAGAAGAAAGATGGATCAATGAGACTCAGATTTGATTATTGAGAACTTAACAAGATCAGTATTAAGAAAAAATATCCTCTCCCACGCATTTATGACTTATTTGACCAACTACGCGGAGCTGAATACTTTTCCGAGATTGATCTTCATTCAGGGTATCATCAATTAAGGGTCTAAAGGGAGGATATAACAATTATAGATTTTTGTACAAGGTATGGACACTATGAATTTACAGTGATGCCATTTGGTCTTACTAATGCCCCTGCTATCTTCATGGATCTACTGAATAGAGTCTTTAGAGACTATCTTGATCAGTTTCTGGTAGTCTTTATAGACGGTATTCTTGTCTATTCAAAGAGCCAAGAAGAACATAAATATCACTTGAGAATTGTATTAAAGACCCTAAGAAAAGAGAAGATTTATGCCAAATTTACCAAGTGTGAATTTTGGCTTCAAAAAGTCTCATTTTTTGGGTCACATAATCTCAAATGAGGGGATATCTCTAGATCCAACAAAAACACAGGTTATCAAAAGATGTTCAAGAACAACAACAGTAACTGAGATCCGAAGTTTTCTTAGTTTGGGTGGATATTATTGTCATTTTGTGAAATATTTTTAACGATTATCTAATCCAATCACCAGGTTGACTCAAAAAAAAGTTACATTCGTTTGGACAGAGGAGTGTGAAGAGAATTTCATGGAGTTAAAAAGAAGGTTAACTAGTGTACCTGTTCTCACACTACCTTGTAATGGATAAAAGTTTAAGATCTATAGTGATGCATCCAAGAAGGGATTGGGGTGTGTTCTCATGCAAAATGATATGGTGATATCTTATGCCTCATGAAAATTGAAAATCCATGAGAAAAATTACCCAACTCATGATTTGGAGTTAGCTGCGATAATCTTTGAATTAATGATTTGGAGGCATTATCATTATAGTGAAAGGTTTGATATTAATACTGATCATAAAAGTTTAAAGTATATTTTCACACAAAAGGAGCTGAATATGCACCAAAGATGATGGTTGGAGTAGATTAAAGATTACGACTGCTCAATTCATTACCACCCTAGGAAAGAAAACAAGGTGTAAGACGCATTAAGTCGACAAGACCATGCTAGATTATCCATGATGAGGATCACAAAAGATTCAATATTTATGGATTTAAAAAGGATGGATATTGGAATTATAATGGAAGGGGACAAATACTATCTTTCTCAAATTACTGTTCAACCATCTATACATGTGAAGAATAAAGAGGCATAGAAAGAAGATTTAGAGTTACAAAAGAAGGTGAGAAATGTTCCTGAATTCCATATTGATTGTGATGAAATAATAAGGTTCAGGAATCGAGTTTGTGTTCCTCCCATCCCAGAATTAAATAAGGAAATATTGGATGAAGCTCATAGTTCTTCATTCTCTATTCCCCCATAAAGCATGATGATGTTTAGGTATCTGATAGAGTAATTCTGATGGGATGGCATGAAAAGAGATGTTTCTGAATATGTCTCTCGATGCTTGGTTTTTTAGCAAGTTAAAGATAAGAGAAAGAAGTCTAAAGGGATGTTACAACCATTACCCAAACCATAATGGAAATGGGAAAACATCACTATGGATTTTGTCACTGGACTTCCTAAAACATCCAAAGGCATTAATTCTATCTGGGTTGTAGTTGATCGTCTTATGAAGTCAGCAAACATCATGGCTATTAGAGAGGATTTATCTCTTAATCAGATTGCAAGGATATATGTTAAGGAAGTGGTAAGATTGAATGGAGTACCACTTTCCATTATATCTGATCAGGATCCGAGGTTTAGCTCAAAGTTTTGGCAAAGTCTTCAGGATACATTAAATACAAATTTGAGTTTCAGCACTGCTTATCATCCTCAGATAGAAGGTCAGTCTGAGAGAACAATTCAAACTCTGGAAGATATGTTAAGAGCTTTCCCTATGCATTTCAAATGTGTTTGGGATCAACACCTACCTTTGGTGGAATTATCTTATAACAATAGCTTTCACTCCAGCATTCAGATGGCTCCTTATGAAGCTCTCTATGGAAAGAAATTCTGAACTCCAACTTGCTGAGATAATGTTGGGGAAAGAAAGCTATTAGGACTTGATTTTGTTGATGAGATGGCATAAAAGGTCCGATCTATTCAACACCAAATAATATCAGCTCATAGTCGATAAAAAAGTTATGCTGAAAACTGAAGAAATGACCTAGAGTTTGAAGTGGGTGATAAAGTGTTCTTACGAATATCTCCTTGGAAGAGAGTAATGAGATTTGGAAACAAGGGAAAGCTGAGACCTAGGTATATCAGTCCTTTCGAAATACTGGATCGTGTTGGGAAGGTAGCTTACCGATTGGCACTTACACCGAATCACTCTCAAGTTCATGAATTGTTCCATGTATCTCTCCTAATAAAGTACATACCTGATCCTTCACATATATTAAGCTCAGAACATGTACCACTAGAGCAAGATCTTTGTTATGAATAACAGCCGATAGAGATTCTGGATCGTGGCGAAAAATTTATATGGAATAGGACTAGTCGCTTGGTGAAAGTTTTATGGAGGAACCACCAATTAGAAGAAGCTGCATGGGAACTTGAGGATATGATGAGGGAGATTTATCCTCATCTATTTGTTACAAAGTGATGAAGGTCGAGGGAGAAATTCATTTTAAGTGGGGTAGAATGTAACACCTGAGATTTTATGAGAAATATTTTTGTTTTTATATTATATGCACCACTATAGGAATCTTTCACTGCACACACAACACTATATTAGATTGAGTTTCACACAGGAGAAACCTTCCTTGATAGCTTGCGTTGTACGAAATACCGAGTTTCACTAAACAATGATATGTTATTAAAATATTATACAAACCAGCCATTATGAGTAGTAATACCCACTTTTTGAAATTTTATAAATTTTATATTTCCAAATGGACTTCATTTTTTGATTTGGAATATCGAAATTATCCTAGGGTGAAATTTAGATATTTTTCAGAAAACATTCAATTTTTGATGAATAGTGAAAACCCTGGGTTACTTTTTAAAAACCGGATTTTTATTTAAATAATTATTTATTTAAATTTATTTTAGGTCAAAATTGATACTTAACATAGATATAAGTTCAATGTAATTCATTGGAGTCATTTTATAATAATTTTAGATATGTAAAAATTTTATTGAACTTTTCACCGTCTTTTACCCACCTTCTAAAAGAATTTAAAAATTTACATAAAACATAATTTTACCAATTATGTGAGTGGAATTTTGAAAATCTGAGAGACATGGTTAATGTCAAGGAGTAAAATGTGGTTAAATAAGATAAAAATAAATGTTGGTGAATAATAATTTTTTCCTTTTTTAACACGGTTAAAAGTAAATTGGGTAATTAAGGGTAAAAATGATATTATTATTACCCTAAAACATGTCCTAATTATATTGGATAAGTGTAATTCGACCAAAAACAACCTTAGGAATAAAATATTACCCTTTAGGTCCACATGTATTAGATTAGGACACTTATTATTATTTTATTTAAAGAAGAGTTAAAAAAGTTAAAATCAAATTTTAATAAATAAAACATTTTTAATATAGGGTTTTAAATAATATAAATTCGACTATAAATATTCATTATAAAGATAAAAATACTTCATATATAAGTTTATTTTATTTATAATTTTTAGACGTTAAATAATTTAATTTATTTATGACACAATGATGATGTAGTAATTACCTTATTAATGAAATATTAATGTAATTGATGTTAAAAATACACAAATAAATGTATTTTGAGACATTTTATAAATTAAAATAATTTTCTAGGTTAATATGACATGTTAATATTGATTTAGTTAACGTTTTTTGATCTAATCATCCTGTTATGATTTTCACAAAAATCAATTACCAAATAGTGTCATAATTGACATAAAATAGTTTTTAAAAAACATATTATATTATTAATTGTTATTTTATTTCTAAAAATATAAGGTTCTTCCAAATGACTTAGATAAGACTATATATATTAATAATAAAACACTTGGGGTTCTTTTTACTTGTTATAGTAAGTTTATTAACCATATAGTGTAAGAATACAAGAAAACACGGTAAAAGTTAAATTATTTAACTTAGAGTTAAATCTAAATGATAAGGTTAAAATAGTAACCTAAACCTGTCTAAAACCTATTTTATGAGGGTATTTAGACCCATCCCCAACTTAGATTCGAAATAAATCAATTTTAAGCTATTAAAAACCGAATATTACTTTATTATAAAATAATATTTTATGTTTTTCCTAAGGTGCCCCTCTCCTCCCTTATAAAAGGGCACGTCATACCTCCCCTCTTTACAAAATTTAGAGCCTTCAAGATATGAAAAAACCTACCCATTTCCCTTCTCAGAATCCCTAGAAACATAATATAGGTTTTTTTCTTCTTCAAAGACCATCTTTAGTGCCATTATAAGAGGTTTTGAAGAGGCGTCAAAGAAGAGGTAATATCCTTTACCAATTCATTCAAAATCATTTCTTCTTATACTTATTCTTCTTTTGTTGTTTCATTATAAAGTAATAACATTAGTATCACTCATATAATTATATGTCATTAAAAATAAGAAACAACCCTATTTCACCTTCTATCCATCATATGGAAAATGAAATCACCACGCGTGCATACGTACAAAATACCGTCTCCACGCCATGGTGTAATCTGTTTTCCACCACCACCTTTCTTGGATGGGTATAATGGTGTAAAAAATAACTATATATTATTATTGTAATGTGATATTGATTTTGAAATATTATATATACACTTCAATAAATTTCCAAGATCATGGGAACAATATCATCACTCATCCGTACATACAGCCTACCGTCTCTACGATGTGATGTAATACGTTCTACATGATCTTTATTGAATAATGATTATATAAATGAATTGAATGAATAAATATGATTTATATTACAGTAATACTATTCTGGAAATGAGGTATCTATATCCTAAAAATAATAATAGTAATTTATTCGACAAAACATGCATAAGAACATAAAGCAATGAACACCAAAATAACAAGTAGCAATGAAATATTTCAAATAAGAAGATAAGAATATGACCATATATGATATAATAACAAGGAATATGATTCTGTAATAAGTAAATGACATTATTTAAATCATTATATAGGAGGTTCGGATACATACGAAGCAAATCGGACATAAGGTAAGTGAAAATCTCACAATTTCATTTTTATCTAAGATTTTTTATACTTCAGAATTTACAAGGGAATATTTATCATCCACATCCATGTTTCCCCAATATGTAATATTATTTATATCCTCCTAAGATTTTTTAAATCAAAATTTTCTCATTGGTGAATTTTTAGTAAATGATATTAAAGGAATATTTTGTCGTTTTTAGTACGAGGTAATTTTTGACTTTTCCTATCAAAGTATTAGAAAAATGTTTTTAAACTTATATGGAATGAATGGATTTTTATGATTTCAAAAAAAATTATTTTCCTGAAGCATCCTTTACATGTTTTCAAGTTTATTTTTAATCAACTTATTTAGTCTTAAAATTTTATGACATGTTATGAAAGGAAAAAAAGTTTTTGAAATAGAAATGATATTTTCCTCAAGAATGGTGTTCAAGCATTTTATCAAAATTATTTTCCATATAAGATAATATAGGGTTCTGTTTATATCCCTATTTTTACATTTATTTTATTATGTTATTATGGAATTATTTTTATGATGTCATTTTATCATATATAGATTATGTTATGATGGCATGATGTTTAAGAATCCCATTTTTATTACATGGGTTATGCTATGTTGTATGATTTATGATCTATTGGAACACATAAGAAAGAAATCATTATGAGATGGGTGGGACCTATATCTCTCTCCAATGAATTGGTTAAAGATTTATATCTCATGAGATAGACATGGATGGAATGGAAGGTTAATCTGGTTCAGTGATACGGAACTAAAACGAGGAGTTAACTCGATTTAGAAATGGACTTTGTCCGCTAGGACAGTCTTCGCAATGAGTCTTAACTAATAAGAAATGATTATCTATGATTATGTGTGTATTCCACAATGTTTCATGTTTTGTGTTATGATTATTGGGATTACATTTAACTACCATGATTTATCCCATGTTATGATATTATGATCCCTTTTGCAGGTTAATATTTTCAAAATGTTATGTTCTTATGAATATGATATGATTGATATTTTCTTTTTTTTACCCTTAATAAGAATTTGAGCTCACCCTTTTTTATGTTTTCATTTCCCCAAGTTAGGAAGAAGGGTATTAAGTAGGTTATGCCAAAAGCGACTCTAAATATGATGAAATAAACAGGAGACAATATAGATGCTATATGAACCAGTTGTTTATGTTTCCCAGTTTCTAAAGACACTATACCTATACGGTCCTTTCATAGTTTTGTTATATTTTGTAATAATTATTATTCAATTATGAAGTAATAAAAATTTATTTAATGTATGGGTCGTTATAGGGAACACCCTTTATAAACATTTCATTTCATGCATAAGTGTGCCACATGGATCCTACAACATGGATTCACTAAACATCCTAATTTATTCCATGAATAAGATATTTGGAATAAATAAATTTAAGTAATAAATTAAAAAGTACATGTTCATAAAGTATAATACCCTTGATTTATAAATGGGTATGGTATTCACTTACATGATGATTTTGGAATGGAAATTTTGGTGTAACTTCAGTAGCATAACGACGTCAAATAGAAATCGTAAAATGGGTTGATGAGAGATAAAGGGGTATCCCATAATTTGGAAGGTAATGGGTACATTTAACATAATATCCCAACATATTTAATAAAAATTATATGCATAATATAAAATAATACCACGAATATAAATGAGGAGAGAGAAATCACTTACATTATTTCAGCATTGTAACAGGTGTACATGGGAGAAATTAGTGAGAGAGAAAGGGGTATATCATCATTAAAACCTAAGGAGGGAAGTATAGGGGAGGTTATAAATAATTAAACGACATTTTTTTATTGAAAATAAAATGTTATAACAACATAAAGAAACATGGACAAAATGAGAAAGGAAGAAAACCCTTACAATATTTTGGCATGGTAACGAGTGTACATGGGAGGAATTAATGAGAGAGAAAGGTGTATATAATTATTAAAACATAAGGCGGGAAGTATAGGGGAGGAGTTAAATAATACTAAAACATTTTTAATTGGAAATACAAGGGAATAATAATATAATGAAACATGAACATAAATAAAAAAGGATGGAAAGTGAGGATCCCTTACATGGAACTGTGATCCCAAAGGCTTAAGAGATGATTGAGAGGGGATTATTGGGATATTGGGGCACATTGGGAGGATTTAGATAGAGGAGGAAAGATATTTTTCTAGTTTCAAATGGTTTTTAGTGAAGAGTAATTGGAAGCATAGGAGGGTTTACATAAGAAAAGAGAGGGAATTTGTTATTATTTAGGTTTTGGAGACTACACATTAAACAAACCAAGCATGAAAAATAAACCCACGGATTTTGCCAATTTTTTTTTAAAAGGAGAGTGGAAAACATTTATTTATAAGTCCAATAGTATAATTTATTAAAATATTAGACTTGCTTATGTAGAGATGAGTCACACTCTCAAGGAAATCAATTTAAAAAGATAAAATGATTTCTAAGTCATGGATGATCCAATAATGAATTTAAAAATAAATAAAACAAACCTAAAATAACATTATTTTAATGGTAAAACATATATTTTCCAGAAAAACCATTTATAATATTTTATTACATCTCTATTTGGTCATTATGATGAAAACAAATATTATATATTTAAACAGTATTTAATTTTTAGACAAAAATTTGAATGTCTCAAAAATTATGAAAAATTCACTGTTGGATAATTTCGACAGCCTGATTCCAAAAATAATATTCATTTTATCTAAATAATTTTATAAATATTTGAATTTTTACCCTTAAAATAAAAATGGCATTTATAAAAAATTCATGGGTTTTTGACCAAAACATCTTCGAACCCAATATAAAAAACACAACTGTATTCATAAAAAATATACGATAATTTATATTTAATAAAAATTAATTTAGTAATAATATTTTATTAAAATATTATTTAATTAAAAAATCCATTAATAAATCAAAATATATTTCTTATTTGAATATTAACGAAAATTACTAGTTCTGCTATAAAAACTATTTACAAAGTAATAATAACAAAACGAATGTATATTATCCATGAAAAAATAATGCATATAATCATAGTGGTTGGGTATTTTTACATAACCCCATATAACACCCTTATAAGACTGAATTGTATGGTGTACGTTGGTGACAAACTCTTTGGGAGGCTTAGATAACATCGCTCGGGTGGTAATCTCTATTAACATCCACTTCTCCCGTAGGAGGTTCTGTTTGAGCATAACATGTTGAAGCTCGGATTGGGATTGGTCATGAGTGAAACCCATTGATGTCACCTCCATTTCAAACTCTAAAAAATGGGCTTCATATGGAGATATTCTACTAGTTGAGGCCATGGA
This sequence comes from Viscum album, assembly GCA_963277665.1. NCBI lineage: Eukaryota > Viridiplantae > Streptophyta > Magnoliopsida > Santalales > Viscaceae > Viscum > Viscum album. The sequence continues at coordinate 384,519,483 of OY728120.1, read as the reverse complement.
TTCCATTGTCTGTGTAAATTGGATTTGTCAAAGCCCTATATTTATACTAATAATGGGGTCATTATTCAATGGAAATATTAGAAATAGTAAATATTCCTAATGGTATTTTAAAATAAAAAATATATAAATCCATGGAAGTTCATATGTATTATATAACCGTTTTACATAATAAGTCATTTAATTGGATCAAGAGAAATTTTTGTTAATAAATGATTAGTACGTTACAATCTTCCCCCCTTAAGAAATTTCTCCCCTGAAATATCATTTTCCCTTACTAAAATAGATGTGGGTAACTCTACTTCATCAATTCCTCTGATTCCCATGTTGCCTATTCAAACTTGTGGATGCACCACAACACCTTGATTAGGGGAATTGTCTTATTTTGTTGAACTTATTCACTATGAACTAAGATCTTCAATGAATTCACTTCAGAGGAGAATTCATTATCCAATGGTACCACCTCTGGACTGATTACATGCAATGGGTTAGTTATGTACTTCCCCATGATTGATACGTGGAAAAGATCATGTACATGAGATATGTTCGGTGGGAGTGCTAGTCAATAGGTCACTACTCAAATGTGATCAAGGATCTCAAAAAGGATGATATACCTTGGACTAAGATTTACCTTCTTCCAAAATCTCATAACTATCAACCATGGTGATATTAGGAGGAATACCACATCTCTAACCTAAATCTCTAGGTATCTGCGATGGTTATCAGCATATATCTTTTTTCAAATTATTACATCTTTAATGTGTATTTGGATGGTTTTAACCATCTATGCCATTTCTTCAACCATTTCTAGAACTAGGAGTTTTTGATCCCAAAATTCATTCCAATATGCCATTGATCTGCATCTCTTTCTATACAGGGCTTTATAATGATCCATTTTGATTCTTGAGTGGAAACTGTTATTATAAGATAACTTAACCATAAGAAGATATTGATCCCATCTTCCTGGGAAGTACATTGAGAATGCTCTCAACATCTCCTCAAGATTTTGGATAGTTTGCACAGATTTTCCATCTGTTTGAGGATGATAAAATGTAATGAAGTTCATCAAAATATTCAGAGCATGTTGAAGACTCATCTATAAAAAAGAGGTGAATATTTGATCGTGATTAGATACAATAGATAGTGGTACACCATATAGCCTTTCCACATCTTTGATGTATATCTGTTCTTGTTGATCCAGTGGAAAATCCTCTCAAAATGCAATAAAGTGTGATGTATTTGTATGAATATCCACAAAACCATGATATCATTTTTTCCGTTAGATTTATTTGGAATTTCATTGATAAATTCCATGGTGATTTTCTCCCATTTCCATGCTGGGATGGGTAATGGTTGCATCATACCCTTATACTTTTACTTCTCAGACTTCACTTGGTGACATACCATGCACTTTGATTTATACTCAACGATTATCTTCTTCATGTTATCCCACCAATAATGCTCTCAGATATCTCAATATATCTTTGTGTTTCCTGAGTGAATGGAGAAATTCAAACTATGTGAATCATCAAAAAGTTCATTCTTTAAATCTGGATTTGATGGAACGCATAGTCTAGTCCCAAATCTCACAATTCCTTATTCATTAACATTGAACTATGAATATTTCCATTTTTTGATAGTTTCCACTTTCTTCTGAATTTACAAATCATGCTTTTGATAATACTTTAACATTTCCAACTGAAATGGTTGAGTGATCATTTGTCAAAGGATTGATAATGTTCTCTTATTTATGATTCTGATGTCCATCTTCATCAAATATAAGAAGATTGGATCTTTTTAAATTATCATCAATGATAAGATAATTGGGTCCTTTCTAATTAAATCATCTTTCACCTTGTTTTCTTTACTAGCGTGGTAATGGATTTATTAGTCATAGTCTTTGATCTACTCTAACCATATTTGTTGGCGCAGGTTCAACTTATTTTGTGTTAATATATACTTTATGATTTTGTGATATATATGTATTTCACACTTCTCCCCAAAGAGGTAATTTAGATGTATTTTTAAAGCAAAGAATACTACAACCAAATCCAGATCATGAGTTGGATAGTTTTTCTCATGAACTTTCAATTTCATTTAAGCATAAGTAATGAGTTTTTTATTTTCATCAACACACATCCAAACCCTTCTTTAAAGAATCACTAAATACCACAAAAAGATCTCTACTTGTGGGTAGTGTGAGAACTGGTGTAGTGATAAGCCTGATTTTCAACTCCTTGAAGCTCTGTTCATATTCATAACTCCATGAAAACATTATTCTCTTCCAAGTTAGCTTGGTAAGAGGGTTGGAAAATCGTGAGAAATTTATCACCAATTAGTGATAATATCTAGGTAACCCCATGAAGCTACAAATATCCATTACCGATGTTGGCCTCAACCATCCCTCAATTGCATCTTTCTTAGAGTGATCCATAGATATCCCATTTATTGTGATGATATAACCCAAGAATGAGACCTCCTTCAACCATAACTCACACTTTTTGTGCTTTGTAAAGAGATTCTCCTTTTTCAAGGTCTCTAGTACAATGAATAGATTCTCCTCAATATCCCCATTGGTTTTGGAGTACATTAGAATATCATCTATAAAAAATACCAAACATTTGTTGAGGTAATCTCTAAATACTCTATTAATCATGTCCATAAATATTTCTAGAGCATTAGTTAGTCCTGAAGGCATTATTGTGAATTAATAGTGCACGTATCTTGTACAAAAAGCAGTCTTAGTAATATCCTCCTTCTTCACCCTTACTTGGTAATATGACAAACAAAATTCCACCTTTTAGAAGTATTGTGATCCACATATCTGATCGAATAAGACAACAATTTGGGGAAAATGATATTTTTTATTTATCGTGATTTTTTTGAGAAAATGATAATTAATGAAAAGGCACATTGACCCACCCTTCTTCTTAAATAATATGAATGATGAACCCTATGGTGATGCACATTGGTGTATAAAATCTTTATCTAGATTCTCCTATAATTTTTTATTCATCTCCTCAAGCTCCATGATATCCATTCTATATGGAGTCTTGGATATTGGCGATTCCCCAAGTATAATATTAATTGAGAATTCAACATCTCTTCTAGGAGGAAGACTATGAAATTCCTTGGGAAAAATTTCAGTGAATTCCCTCATAATAGGCATGTCTTCAACGATAGATTCTTCCTTAGACTCAATCATCTGAAAAAGATATACGTTCTCATAGGGAAGTAATATCCACACTAGAGAAGATGGAGCTAAATAACATTCATCCTCCTCATTTCACTTGTATAGAATTATGGGTTTATTCTCTATATGGAGAGTCATTTCCCTCTCACATCAATTTATGTTGGCTCTATATAAGGAATGCCAATCCATGCCATGAATTGAATAAAATTCCACAAAGGGAGTATGACGAGGTTCTATAGGAATTTCAATCCACAAATTATGATAGGGGAGGTTTTATATTCATGGGATGAAATGATTTACTCATTTTCCATTCTCACCAATATCTTTACTTCTATGATTTGTGGTGGTGTTGGGATAATTATACTAAACATTAGGGATATAAAAGAATGCATAGAACATGAATCAGAAAGTACATTATCAATTATTGAATGAATAAATAGTGTACCTATCACCACTTCGTTATCTGGGTTAACATCAGTAGTAGTGATGAAAAACGATTTCCCTTTCTGCCTTAGAGGTTGTTGGTTTCCTAAAAAAACCATGGATTAGGGAAATTGTTTGCAAAGTGCTATGGTTATTTGAATATGAAGCAATGAACAATGCATTGAGGTTCGAATGGAGCATTTCTATCCTCTATCATAGCTACAGGTATTTCTTGTCAGTAGTTAATGGTCGGGTTCCCTTCTCTTCCACAGCTAAAGCATTTCCTCGCCCCCTTCAATAAATTGATGAGGTTCTTCTTTCTGCACCTTTGGCAAGTGGGGTGAAATATTTTCTTAGCACCATTGGATTTCTCCATCGAAACACCAGAATTTAATTCTGCCTTAAATTTCTTATCCCCATGATACCCCTATGATTCGTCGATCTCTATTTCGACTTTGAGGGCCCATCAACCAATTTCATCTTTTCTCTCGAAGTCACGAATCACTAGGGCTGTCTGTGAGCAAGGTTTTTTCCCACCAAATAAGCAGTCAACCTTGCATTCATGGGTAACGACAAAGTTGGAGGAATATCATGATATCCTTTTATAGTTTTCCTTGTATACTTTGATGGATTCATCATCTTTTTTAACGAGGTTAAGGAAGTCCATTTCCATATTAAGTCGGAGGGTGTGGGGAAAATATTTGTCGAAAAACATTTTCTAGAAATCCTTCCTTTCCAACACCATGATCTACTCCTCAGGCATCATACATTTTGATCAATTTACACCATTTATCAGCTTCACCCTTTATATGATAAGAATACATAAGAACCTTTTATTTTTTAGAAAACTGAGGGATGGAGAATATCTTTTCAATGAATATGATCCATTATTCCACAATCATGGGAAACAATGATCCATTAAATGTACGAGGCCTTTGTCTCATGAAGCTCTCGATTACGACTTGTTTTTATTAGGGGGGTGGTTGAATGTTCTTCCTAACCCATGATTCTATTCAAAACATGAGTTAACTAAGAGAGTACCATGACAATGATCTTGATTCATGCTCCCACAAAATTGGGAATCTCATTAGAAAAATAACAACAATGATCTTCGCATCAGTTGTTCACCCGAGTCCTCCTATTACCATCCATTGGATGGAATGAAAGGAATGTTAGGGGTAAAAAATAAAAGTTAATCCAAATGAAAAATGGTTGACTTATAAATTAATTTTACTTCCTTAACTTATGAAATTATTGAATTCAATAAATTTTATCTATGATCTACTTCCCATCATATACTATTAGAGGTATTTTTATTCCCTTAATAATGGTTATTAATAAGCTTATGAATTTACCAACGTATATCCCCTAGGATTGTCTTAACCAATATTGCAGCAAGGCTCGTTGTTGTGCACCGGTACCCGTTCGAGTCTAGCTCAAAGAGATATTTTTGGGATTTACCCTTAGATTCATATGTGCCAAATCCACCTCTACCTAATCGTATCAATAAAGGGTTGTATTTTCTTGATATAACATATAATCAATACTCAAAAAATAGGGATGTTTTTATTATACTTACACTTATCCTTAATGGTTTCACAAGGGTTTCTTAATCCAAATCCAAAAACAACCAAACCTATCCTATGATACCAACTATAACAACCCATCTCTTTATTTAACGCATAAACATAATTTATTACATAAAACCATCACTTGTTAAAACATCTAAGAATGAGAGGTATACTGTCTTTGGGGAATTGGAACATTACAAAACAACTTAAAACATTAAATACTCATCTTTATAGTAAAATTCTTTTACATGACCACACACATTCCTTCGTACTTAGTATTGCATGGGATAACCAGAGGACATCCATAAGAAATGAGTGATCTTTACAACCTAGTAAGGGAGTAAAAAATGAATAACCTATAGAATAAATTACATTTTTGGAAATAATAATATCAATGGAGAACAGGATAAACATGAACATAAATGAATGATCTATCATGATTATCATAATATGGAAATGTGACAACAACGTTTAACTTGATATTAACATTATTTAAGGCTCATTGCACATGGATCATGACTAAAACATAATTGTAATTGAATTATCATGAGTAAATATTCATTTCTCATGACATATCATGATACTAATCTTCACCCAATGCATTGGAGCACTATCAGGGCACACCCTTTATAAACATTACATTTCATTCATAAGTGTGCCACATGGATCATAAAACATGGGTAAACCATACATCATAATTTCTTCCAAAAATATGAGATGTGGAATAAATAAATTTAAGTACTCAAACAAAAATTTCATGTGTGTAAATTTTAATACCCTTCATATGTATATGGATATGGTATTCACTTATGTTATGATTTTTTCAATAAAATTTTTGTGTAACTTCGGCTGCATAACAATGTCAAATAGAAATCGTAAAATGGGTTGATGAGAGAGAAATGGGTATCTCAAAATTTATAAAGTAAAGGGGTCATATAACATAATATTACAACATATGTAATGGAATTTAGATTCATAATATGAAATAATTTCATGAATGTGAATGAGGAGAGAGAAACCCCTTACGAAAATTCAGTATAGAATTTGGTGTACATGGGAGGCATTAATGAGAGAGAAAGGGGTCTATCATAGTTAATACATAAGTAGGGAACTATAGGGGAGGTCATAAATCATACCCCAACATTTTTAATTGAAAATAAAATTGTATAAAAATATAAATAATCATGGATGAAAATGAGAAAGAAATAAATCCCTTACCGAATTTCGGCATGGTAACAGGTGTACATGGGAGGAATTAATGAGAGAAAAAGGGGTATATCATCATTAAAAAATATGTAGGGAAGTATAGGGGATGTTTTAAATCATACAACAACATTTTTAATTGAAAGTAATATTCCATACAACAAAAGGAAACATGGATATAAATAAGGACAGATGGAAAGTGAGGATCCCATACTTGGAAGTGCAATCACAATAGCCTGGGAGAGGCTTGAGAGTGGATTATTGGGAAATTGGGGTGACTTGGGAGGATTATAGAGAGAGGATGATAGAACATGGTCGATATACAAAAGTTTTTATTAAAAATTAAGTGGGTTATTTGCTGGGATTATATAGTAAAGGAGAGGGAATTGTTTATTATTTACGTTTTGGACACTACACATTATACTAAACAAAACCACACACCAACCCACGGTTTTTCCCATGGATTCATCCAAAGGGGATTAGAAAAAATTATTTTATAAGGCCAATTTGTAGTGTTATTAAAATATTAGGCTTGCTTATATGGAGGTGAGTTACACTCTCAAGGAAATAATTTTAAAAAGCTAAAATGTTGTATAAGTCTTGGGGGTCCACTAAATATTTGTACAATAAATAAAACAAACCTAAAATTAAATTACATTAATTGTAAAACATATATTATCTGAAAATCCCATTTATTTTATTTTATTGCATCACTATTGGGTCATTATGATGTCATAAAACGCTATATATTTAAATGATATATAATTTTTACCCAAAAATTCAATTATCTTATAAAATTATTAAAAAATAACTATAGGATAAATTAGACATCCTGATTCCAAAAATTATATTCATTTAATATAAACAATTTTTCAAATATTTGAATTTTAACTTTTAAAATAATAACTTACATTTATCAAAAATTCATGGGTTTTGACAAACAATAGCTGTCAAACCTTAATAAAAAACACAATTGTATTCATAAAAATAATATGATCATGTCTATTTATTAAAAATTAAAATAGTAATAAAATTTTATTAAAATATTATTTACATAAAAAATCCATTAATTCATCAAAATAGATTTCTTAATTGAATATTAATTAAATACTATATGTGCTTTAAAAACTATTTACAAAGTAATAATAATAAAATGAATGTATATTTTTTATATAAAAACAATGCACATAATCATAGTTCTAGGGTCTTATTACATAACCCTTTTTAAAACGTGCATATGACTGAAGGGTATTGTGTGCGATGGTGAACAACTCTTAGGGAGTCTGAGATAACATCTCTCAGGTTATAATCTATATTAACTACTACTTCTCCCATAAGTGGTTCTGTTCAAGATTATCGAGTTGAAGCTCAGATTGGGATTGGATAAGAGCAAAGACCAAGGATGCCACCTCCTTTTTGAGCTCCTAAAAATGGTCTTCGTACGAATAAATTCATCTAGATGAGGACATCACTTCCTTTTTCTAAGTAAATTGGATTTGTTAAAGCCCTATATTTTTACTAAAAATGTGGTAACTGTTCAACGACTGTATTAGAAATGATAAAAAATTTTAATGGCATTTTAAAATCCAAAAAAGATATAACCATGGAAGTGAATATGACTTATATAACCATTTCACATAATAAGACATTTAATTGGATCAAGAACAATTTTCATTAATAAAATTTTGGGTCCTTACGATAATCATATATATCTCTCTCATTTTTATCTTTATGTATCCTTTTCAATCATTAAATATATCATTTTCTATATATTCCACATTAAGTCCCTTATTATATGGGTTTTCCAATATTCAATATTGAAACAAAATTCCATAGTGACAGTTGCATCACCAACCACTAATATTCCCAAAATATCATAATTTATCTAGTTTTACCACCTTCATTGTTGACCATATGATGGGAGGTCATCCCAATGATTGGTGGACCGATCCTCATAATAGATAGTTATTACAAAATAACGCCTCCTTTCCCTGGAAATCCATAATGTCATCTCCTACCACACACAATATTGGATATATCCACATTATTTAATGAAAAGAATCCAAATCCTCAGTACAATACTTTATAGAAAGAACTAAAATAAGTTATTCCTCCATATCAACCGTTTCCTAAAAGGAAGATCACATCAAACATTTCACAAATAATTGATTTCATCTTTTATTTCCCCAATGGTATATCTATCTACAATTTCACTAATAGTAGATCACATCTACAATTCCACCAATGGTGGATCATCCTCATGAATATTAAAAAATTCAAAATACCTCTTGAAAACATTTCCAGAAGGTAGTAAATAATATCAATACACATTTATAGCTTTGGAGATTCTCCATTCTTCTTATCTTTAGTGAATTATTGAAATCATTATCCCTCCTCTAGAGATCAATCATTTATAGTGGATGGATCACTCTCCTCTTCATACATGGAATGTATAAGTGTCTTTTAGGTATATGTCAGTGTTTAATTTCATCTTGGTAGGTTTGATAGTGGTGATGGGATCATTACCCATGTTATCTAGCATTTATAGTGGTCAAATTATCTTCTTTGATGAGGTGCTTCATTTTAATGTAGTGGTAGTTTGATTTCTAAGATGTGGTCACTGGTGGTCCCAAACAATGATAATATACATAATCTTGAGCCTGATATATCTATGGATTGACCGTGGTGATTTAGGTTTTCTTTAATGGTAGTCAGTTGATGTCGAGCAGTAGAGAATCATCGATAATGTGTGTCTAATACGGTCCAGTGCACAGAGGAGTGAAACAAAAGTGTTTCAGTTAATATGAATAGTAAAAAATGAAAATCCATCCAACATCATAAATAAAAATACATATTTATCTCATTTAAATAACAAAACCTGGCTTCAGTGGATAAAAAGCCTACTCTAGAGATTGCCTCCTCGTAATCTTCACACACAATACATGGGTTGCACCTACATGTGAAACCAGAGTGGGCCTTGACTCAATCTATGAGTCAATATAGGTTCTTATCCATATCTGACATTCCATATTCTCTTGATATGGTCTTCCATGTGGGATACATGACCAGTTGGACCTCTCTTGGGCTAGCTATGAGGTGGGTGCCCTATTGGTTGAGGGCTAGCCATGGGTTGCCCCATTTTTCTACATGATATTTATTTAAACCTATATATTAAAATTGCAAAAAATAATCTTAATTAAGAAAAAAGTAAATCCCCATTTTGAATCATTTTATTTCCTTAAATTTATTTTACCCGTATTTTCAAGAAATAAATAATTTCATCGAAAAACTGATTATTACTCCATGTAAATCATTATAATTTGTTTTAAAAATAAGCAAGAAATTTTTAGTGAATCAATAATTCTATTAAATGAAATAATATTTTATTTATCATTTAATGATTAATCTGGAAAGGAAAAATAATACTTACCATTTCCCATAATTATAGTTGAGAAATGAAAACATTACTTATACATTGGAAATAAGTATCATCACCACGATTGAAACATATTCAAATTTTTTATAACCATATTTAATGATTGTATTTGAAAAATATAATTATTATATAAAAAGAAGAATTATTTATTTATTTTTTATTCTTTAGATGATGTAATAATGGCCTCTTTGAACATATTAAACCTTCAAAAGTCATTTCAGACTTATGAACCGAATATTGTAAAAACATATTATGATAAATTAATTGATTAAATAATTTGGAATAAAATGGTAGTGGATAAATTAAAATAAATAATAAACTTTGAAATTTCTATAATAAAATAAGTAAATAACATAATTTTATTATTTAGGATGGTCAGGAACATACGTGTTGATTCAGGAACATGATAAGAGGCTTTCTTTTAAAAATATTATTCTAATGGTTACCTTTAATCCTTATTTTCATTATTGTCTATAATATTAAAATTAATTTTTAGATTTATTTATATGGAAATAAAATAATTATAAAGGAAATTTTATTTCACTTTTGACATTATTTCAATGGGATTTAAAAGGAATATTTTTATAGATTGTTTTCACAATTTTTACAAAATAAAAAAATGAATGTTATAATTTAAAATATATGGAATCAAAAAAATTCCCCACCATTGTAACCAAGATTATAGTTTTATATTACATTATAATATGTAATGTTTTCTTCAAAAAATAGTTTTCACTTTTTCTTTGTATTTTTGTAATGAAAATTAATTTTTATAAGAATGGGATACATTGATATCCCAAAGTATTTTTCATATGGGTATGGAAGTGTATTTAAAAGTTGTTATACTAAAAGGGTTCAAGTATAATTTATTAATTAATTATATGATACTTGGGAATTTAATATGAGAAAAGGGAGATCCTTATACAAATTATATTTTGTGTTTAGTCCTATTATGGCTCATAAAAAACTGGTGAGCTTAATATGACTTATTTGAATTGTGAGCACCATTATTTCCCCTCTAAAAATTGGGAATGATTTATGATTGGATATTGAACATGAGTGGTTTTCCAAGTGTAACCATTATGTTTATTTCATGTGTACTTGTGATGGTTAATCCAAGTATATCCATGATGGAAATTCCATGTGAATGCTGATTACAATTCCATGTATAATATTGATTGTTATTCCACATATAAGATTGATATTAGAATGGTTCCTAAAGTAAAATAAATGTTTAATATATTATTTCTATAAGATATTAAAAGAATCATATTATTTCTGAAGCTAAGATAACATTATTATGTTTAAAGGAAACATTACAGTACTTTTAATGGGTGGAAAGTATAACAACGTTAAAAAGTTATTAAAAGTTTTAAATGATTTCAACGAAAAAATTATGATTTTCATTATTTAAATTTTATTATGAAATGATTTTAGAAAATATTTTTGTAGATAAGTAGATTTTAAGGGTAATAAAATTATTATATTTATGCCCATTTAATTGAAAATGTATATTTTTATATGTATTAATGTGACAATAGTTTCTTTTATTCCAATTTTATGTCCTTTATTGAGAATTTTTTTATGATACCATGTTTTGAAATGTCATTCACAGGATGATAAGGGATAAGGATTAATATAAGATGAAAATTATGAAGATTCATCATGAAATGAAAACCCGTTTTTTTAATGTTTTGTTTTATGTGAAAAATAGAAATTGTATATATATTTTCAATTTTTAATATATTGATTTTTATGTAAGTGATTTGAACTTACAATCTAGTACCCTAAAACTAAATTTTCTTTACGAATCTACAAAATTGAATTATATTTTAAAAATCATTAGAATATGAAATTTTTTTGATGGTTATTTATAAAATAAAATTTATCTATAGTTGTTACTCCTCCTATATAACAGTGCATGGTGGAATCAAAGCTCAGAGATAATAATTTTTTGTTATTGTGTGACTGTATATTTATAGGACAAGATCTGATGGATTTTATGAAATATGGGATCATTTCATCCTCTTCCTAGGGTGGATGGTGGCACCAATCACACTTTTAGGTGATATTTTGAGATATTTTTCCTTACATATCCTTTTGAATTACATCACGGAGTAGAAAAATATGTCCTAAGACAACAAACAATAGTTTTGGTTTCTATTAATAATGAATGGTGTTACAAATCTCATGAATTGATTCCTCATATATCAGTTGGTGAAGGATAATCATCTAATTCTAGTATGATTCACCAAATCCCTTGAGGTTCTAGGATAGAAGTGGGATTTTATATCCATGGATTTTGTGACATGATATCTATCGATAATGAAAGGAAATGGTGCTACATATATGATTGTAGACCAAATAACTACGTCTTCCCGCTCCATCACTATCAAAGAGGAAGGTTCATTGGAATGATGTGGACTGTTGTATGTATAGGAGCTCATCAAGATTAATTGGGTCTTGTTAGTGATTATCATAGACAATGATGATCACTTCATGTCTCAGTATTATAGAGGCTAATAGGTTTATTTTGGGGCTTGTTTATGATAAGAACTGATTTTCACAATGGAATATATGGATAGGAAAATTAGACCACATAGTTCCAAATGTAAAAGATGTAAGATTTCATCTTAGACAATGGAAAATAAAAGGATGATACCCCACCCTTAAATAATTTTCATACAACATCAACTATCAATCTACTATAGGCATGATTAATTTTTAAGAACTTTATAGGATACCTTACAATTCTCCTTTGCGATATACATAATTGGGATATTCAAAACATAAAGTCCTTGAGGTTGTTCTTTTAATGATAGACATAGTGTAGATCATCCTAGAGTGGATGAGGATAGATCATAACCATTAGAATTACTATGTGGACCTATGAAATAGGCCAATTAAATTTTGGTATGGAGACCACATTTTCTTGAATGTCTCAACTTGATGTATATTTTAGAGGTTTGGACAGGGTCAAAACCTATCTGTGTGGTTTATTGATCCATTAGAGATTATTCACAAGATAAAATAGGATTAATTCCACCCAAAATAACCTATTTAGTTTGACCATGTTTAGTAAAAAAAATCCATGTATTATATATTAGGAAGTACATGAATGATTAGTCACTCATTATTGACTATGTAATGTAATGAATTGAAGATAGATACCGTTTTTTGGACTTCCTGGTGGGTATCATAGATCTGAAGTAGAATATCCATTATTAGAGGACAATTACCCTTATAGATATTCCCTAGAAAAAAATTAATCTTAAGAGCACTCATGGGACTTAGATAACTAGATGGAAGCATGTTTCCCTCACTATTTAGGTATTTCCTACATTTTAGGACACAAATAATTGAATATTGGGACATTGTAAAAGATTTTTTATTTTTCACTTGATCCTTTAATTATTTTAGATAATATTTTCAAATATAGTCATAGAGTCGAAATGATTTTCCAAGAATCATATATCTCAGGTGTTGATACATTACAATAAATTAAATAAATCACATAGACAATTAAATTAATAGTGGTTGGTAACCCATAAAAAAATTAATTTCAAAAATCAAAACAACCATTAAATATGTAATTTAGGATTTAAATTCAGGTAAAAAATGGAAAAAATGGATTTTAGGTGATGTACAGTCCTTAGTGAACTTGTGAAATAAAAAATAAATTTATTTATTAGACTTATTAATTTTTCAACCTATAAAAATATCTATTTAAAAACCATTTATGAAATTCTCAAGGGATAGTCAAAACCATGAGAATTGGAGGAAATGAAGTGAAAAAATGGTTGAATCTTTTAAAATGAACAAATAGATTCCTAGATCAATCATCAAGTTCAGTGAAGCTTTTAAACAACATAGGAATTGATATGGATTATCCAAGACATCATCGATAACTCATTCTTCCATAATGAACAATCAAACATCATGTTAGTGATTTTTTTTTGGGAATTTATGATGTTTTATTTATTTTATATTATAGATTTACCTCCAAAAATATTATTCCGAATCAATCAAATCCTAGAACATTTATTTATGTTTTAATAATCATTATTTAAGGAGAGATTAATTTAATCATGTTTCACCCCATATCATTTGATATTTCCAATATATAGTGGCCAAAATGAACATGGATACAGTTCATTTTTTAAAATTGTTTTTATGTATTTACTCAAACATTTTTTGTGTACTAATCATTTGTGTTTTTTTGGTATTTGTATTGATAAATTATGAGAAACTATATCATTGTTTTCTTGATCATTAGTTCCAAATATACATATTTTTTGGTTCAGAACCATTAATATGGCTTTCAATATGTGTGAGTTTTATGATGAATATTCATATGATGTGATTTTATGATGGTGGTTTCATAATCCATGGTGCTAGGGATGAATAAAAATCCATGATAGGAACCGATATATTATTTTATTGATAGATATAGGATGAATTTGACTCCTAGAAATGTTAAGATGATGGTAAACGCAGTTTCCTGTGTTTTAATGGATTTTATTGAAGAATTAGTGTTAGAGGCTTATGATCATAAATAACATCATCTATATGACTTTTTTGAAAATGTTGACTAAAAACATCTAGTTTGGATGATAGAAAATCATTTATTTTGTGATTTTCCACTAGAGTGTTTACTGGAGTTAAATATCAAACGACCATGTGATTTGTCCACACCCTGTGTGGTCTAAACCAAACTAGTTTTTATTGTACCTTGTGTACATGCACATGGACCCATATTTTTTTACACACCTTGTGTGATGGGTTACACACTATGTACCTATGTAAGAACATGGCATGTTTATTTGGGTCACACAATAAGTACATTAAAATAAATGGATATTTTGTTTATCGTTCTATATTCCATGTTTGTGGAATGAGAGATTCCTTATAGAATTAATAATATTGATTAAGTGGTTTACAAGGAATAACATGTTGTGTACGTCTATTCAAAGTAGTGTGTGTTCTTTTTCAATAATTAAGTTACTTAATACAATATATTTCCCATAATTATTCCTTGATGGAGTTGGAATGTCACCCGTTGGGACTAGGATCCTGTTTAAGATTCAATTTTTCACCCATGTTATTTCAGAGATGGGATCTGTCATCTGTGGAATGAGATAGAGTTATGTATTTCAACAAATTATGGGGAATTAATCCTTTAATTAGGTAGTAGAATTTTCTCTATCCATAATTATCATAAGTTATATTGAACCTCCATTGGAGTAGAATTCTTTTAATATACAGAGATCAGAAGGGATATAGATCCAATATAATAGTATATTTTTTCCCTTCCAAAGGGAGCATATGGGACAACGATCTTGCACTGGATTTTTTTGTCACCCATATTCATGGAGTATGTATCTTCCAGCAACTACTAGGGGAATGTTTGTGTGGATTTATCATGACATCTAGATTGGAAGATATAACTACTGAGATATTTTATATGGAACTGAGTTCAAGACAATACTCTGGGATACCGTTTAGAAATCATATATGAGTTTCTTCATTCCTCCCCCCTTGGTTATAGTTCTGAAATTTATTTATTTTTTGATGATTTACTTCTTAGAAATCTAAGGTGGTGAAACTATGTATATATATAATCACACATGTATGAGAACTAACCACACATATATTATATAATGAACAGGAAATTATATTCTATCTAATTAAAGGGGGACTTAGTGCATGTTTTGATTAGTGAGGGTTCATGGATATGGTAATAAAAAAACTGTATGAATTTTGTTTTTGTGTGAGGTTTTTCCCTCCTGTTATTATGATAGACATAATTGCTTGTTGTTGAGATTGAATTTTTCCCTCCTCACATTGATTATGTATATTAATTCTCTGTTATGTTATATTATAAGTCATGCATGAATTTGTTATACATGAAATTTTATTTACGACCTACAATTTTTTGTATATATTACCTGTGTGTGAATATAGGTATATTAAGATAAGGCATCCCAAATGAGTAATATTATTAATCAGTGTAAGTCCATATCCCCCTCCCTTTTGGAGTCAGGATTTGTTTGAAAGACTTAGCTTACTGCCATCTAGGTGGCCCAAATTTGACTGGTAGTGTTAATTAAAATATTATAATCATTAATTTAAAATTTTATTATTAATTCAATGACTTTTTAAGAACATTGACATAGAGGATGATGATTCTCGAACCAAACAGTTGAAACAGGGTCGGATTTTCATAAAAATAGTCATGATACTTTTGAATACCACATAGAGGAAAATGAAATATAAACATTAAAATATTATAAATAACCATATAAGAATAGAATATATAGTGTTTGAGAGAGGCATATCAAATAAATATCCTAATTGAAACATAAAAGTAAATAATCCCAAATAATAATGAGTTTGTGAAATAAATCCTTATATTGGATGAATGCTTGGTTGAAAATTCTCTAATATCATATATAATAAATATATATATATAAAAAATTTATACAAGTGATATATTTTTATTTATCATAGTATATATATATTTTATTAGTAATTTATTAATTTCCATTTATTTCAATTTTTTTTAATAAAATCAGTATTTTAGTGTTAATTATTTTATCTTTGATATAAGATTCTATTCAATTGTTCCAATAATTGAATATTAGAAATTGTTCAATCATCATAAAAATAATGAAATGTTATATCTATACATTCTATACATTAATTATAATTTGAGATCCATCCATTTAAAATAGGCATGAACAATGAAAAATATTGTTTCTTAGAGACAGTAGTGCATATGTACGCTTGTGTAAATTTTTTATTTTTATAATAGATAACAATTAAATAAGATAGATAATGGTTTATATTTTAATAATAATAATAACAATAATAATAATATATATATATATATAATATTTATTCATTAATTTCATTTTTTTACCATCCAGTTTGGTCATATATGAAAAATAACTCACATCGTTTCATGAAGGTGGTAGCACACAAGAATGCACGCACGACGTTACTATTTTTTTGAACTGATAGAATAGTAACAGGCTATATAATATATATATATTTAGAATAATAATATTTTAATAAGAAAAAATATATAATGGTTAATTAAATGATTATAACTATCTATTTGAGGTTGATGATTTTATGCAAATTATACAACTTCGTGGAGGTTGCAGTCCACAATTATGCACAAGCGATATATTCATTTACTATATGATGGGAAATGAGATGAAAAAAGGTCAAAACATAAAAAAAATAATATTTAAATGTGTTGGAGATACTAATTTAATTATATTATATTTGTTATTACATGTTTAAATGATTTAAAAGGCAAACTGATCATGGAAGACCACAACTAAGAGTTATACATATTCATTGGAAAACCTCATTTGGATTACACATTATGGGTTCATAAGATTTTACTTTTATCATAATATTCAGTAATGGATATTTGAAATGATATTAGGAATTCATTTCTATAAATATTTACAATTATATATTTCTCAATGTATGTGATGAAGTGAGGATTTGATGTTCCCTTTTATATGTTAGTGGAGTAACAAAATTTAATTATTCTTAACTTTTTAATATTATATGTTTCTTACTCATAGTCAATTGAAGTAAAACAATAAAATTTATAATATGAATTGATAATGGTTAATACACCATAATAAAATAATAATCAATATTATATTTTCTGACTTTATCACAAGGATTATTCATAATTATCATGTTTTATCCCCTTTCCACATCGACAAATTTTTTGTCAATGTCGCTACTTATAATGACCAAAAATAAAATCAAACTCATTACTAAAATTTAATATCATGATTCCAAATATGAAATTATTTTTTATGAAACTATTTTAAAAAGGTTAATAAATTAATTTTAATATATGTGTGAAATGTGAATTGAAAATAATTTTTCAAAAATTTAAGAATAAAAATGTTCTTATAAAAATAATATATAAGGCTGAATCATATATTAGAAAATAGATTATGTTTTTTAAAATCAATATTATGTTACATTAAAACAATATTCAATATAGAACCGTACATATAAATTAACTTATTTAAGGAAAATAAATTATTATTTTGAAGAAATCTATATTTTTAATAATTTACCAAATAAAATTTTTTTTTCTAAAAATATAAAAATAAAAAAAACTCAAATTTTATCTAATGAATCCAAATATGAAATATATTTTAAAAAATTAATATTGTAAAATTTATATATTTTACTTCTATATATAGTAATGAATTATTTCTATTACAATGATAAAATAAAAAAATGTGCATTGGGAAATAATATAATAATGTACTATTTTCATATTATAGGATAATATTTCGTATTAAAATTGTTGTGATAAAACTAAGTAAAACATGTTTTAATTTTTATCTTTTAAATTCCCTCTCACGGAATATTAAATACATATCATAAATTTCATGTAACCCATAAAATTATAAAATTCTAGTATTTAAATTCTCTCCATCCAATATATAATTTCATATTCTATAAGTAATCCAAATTCAAAACAATTTTATTTATAATAATTTAAAATTTTAACTTGTTTGTAAAATATGAAGGAATTTTATTTGGATTTTTTTATGATAAATGAATAGAAAATGTTTTTTAATACTTCTCATCACCAAGAAATAAAATTCTAAAACCATTAATCAAATTTTTATGCCACTAAAAATTATGTAGAAGATAGAATTATTGAAAAAATGTCAATATGATATCTTTTAATCCATATGTCAAATCATTATGATTTTTTTCTTCATAGAATCATTTTTTATAATAATAAAAATTATATATTTTTTTCTAATTTTATTCTACATGGTTATATATTTGTTAAATATTATAAAAACATATAAGAAAAAATCACTTTGGAATATCTCACCGAGAAATGTATAAAAAACTAAAAATAATTTATGAATACAATTAACTTTAGATAAATTATCTAAATTTTTTTCTATTCTGTATTAATTTTAATTTTATTCAATAAAATATTAGAGAGATGTTTCAGATTATTGAAAGTATCTCCATGAATAACATTAACCCATAACATGAATTGATGGTGTTACAATTTCATAAGTATTCTCACTTTTAAATCAAAATTATAATTTATTTTAATAAAAAAATCCAAATTATATAAGATATAATATGAGGTTTATTTTAAATTATTCAATAATTCCATAAAATGGGATTGGAATCAGGATTCATACAAATTGGTTTGATAATTATCATTGTCAGTATAATTTTATAACTATTGGAGTGTATTCCATTGGGGATAAAATTTCTAAACACTTATGACATGAATAGTACTATAAAAAGGTCTTATATATTTAGTATGTGGTCAAAATTTATATATATATACTATTTATTTTAAATCTGTTTCCACCATTACATAAAATCTCAATGGCCATAGAATATTCCTTAAAATATAATCTAAAAGGATAATACCCAGTTTAGAAGCAATGAAAAATTATGTTTCTAGGTGGAATACACAGTTAAGGGGGAAACATAATATCACCCTTTTAAAAACCAGAATTTACATTCAAATGCTAATTGGATTTTAAAAAAATAAAAAAGTATTATTTATTTAATATGATATTCAATTAATCTAATGAAAATAAATTGGGAATTAAATTCAATGTAATTGGAAATTCATTATTATAAAAACCTCATATTATTACAAATACAATATTATTTTACTGGTCAACCCAACATATATTTCATGTGAATCAATTACGATATTCATTTGAAAAAACACTATTTAATTTCAATATATTTTTAAGGTACAATATTATAATTAATAAAAATGTGAGTCATTGTAATTTTGATGTAGCTATATTTATTCGGATCTTTTTAAGGGAAAATATTCAGATTTTTCGTAGTGATATTTTTAAGGAGAAAATAACTTAAAATATATTATTATTTTTTTTACCAAATCCATGATTTTTAAAATATTGATATAATACATTAATGGTATTGTATTTTTCTAGAGGAAAAGATAGGTTTGGATTTTTTTGAACTTAAATGATCACTATATGGATATAACTAAATAAAAATGAAAAAATTAAGTATAATTCAGTTGATTATTTTTATGATTTATAATAATTAAAATTATAATTGAATTGTGGATTTAATTGACATTCATTGTTAAAAAAAATTAGTGATTTCAAAATTTGTTTGTTTAATGTAATGGAAATATATATAGATAATTGTGAATGAATAAATTATCGTACATAATTAAAAATAAACTAATTAGGATGCATCAAATTTAAGAATAGAGAAATTTATATTTATACAATTAGATATTTTGTGTTTTTTACAGTTAGAGATTTACATTAGAGTGCTATAAAAAATCATACAAAAATTTCAATAATCCCTTAAAAATTCATCATAGATGAATTTTGTTATTTCTAAAGCACACAATGATTTATTATGGACATTTTTATCTTAATTAAGTAAATTTGTGTTTTTAAACATGTTAGATTCCTATTGAATGGTTTAGATAAATTTTATAAAGATAAAATATAAATACCTTCAATGATTTAATTTAATTTAACTTATAAAATGATTTTTTTATTATTTGAATTATATCTATAACATAAAAGATTTATTTAGTCATATTTTTGGAAAACCATGTAATTCATATATTCTATGTATTCCTATATTTTATTTTTTCAATTGAGTATATAAAAAACTAAATTCATTACCCAAATAAGTTAATAGGGTTAATTAAAATATATCATAAAAAATTGATATCATAAATTCTCCTATTTCATATATACATCCATATCATTCCTCAATACTTAAAATTATATCACAACAACTGAAGTTTCATTTTTTGGATATGAAGAAGTTAAAATATATTATTTTATCGTATTTTTTATTTATTAGTTTATTTTGAATAATAGAGACATTTAATTCCTGGAAGAACAACAATGTTAAAACTATTGATGAAAATAGTTTTCATGTCTTGATGAACAAAATTATAATTATTTAACATCATCATGTTTATAAGTGTTGATTTTTATTATATTGAGTTTTATATATGTTTACAATGTTATTATATGATTATAATTACTACAAATAATCATATTAATTCTTTTCATGAATGAACCACAATAATATTACACTAATATTGGATAGAATTGACTAATGTAATTGGAAATTAATCATCAATTAAGATATATGATATATTGAATTATTTTTATAAACATATAAAAATGGTTAAATTTGTAGTGTTTTAAATTTGATGATATAAATTTTAAGATAAAAAAATATATAATCATGTATGTCAAAACTATATTTTAACCATAATTAATAAATTTTATGAATAATTAAATGTCACATTGAAAAAATAGAAGAATAATTATTTGTAAACAAACAACTGAGTATACATCCATATATATTGGACATAATTATTTCAACTCTAAATGTTAATGAGTTAAATCAATTACCTATGAAATACTATTAAAAGACATCGATTAACTATTAAATGAAAACTATTTTTATTTTAAGTGGATAAGGAAACACATATAGGAGATTAAATATAGGATAATGAAAAATCAAAATATTTATGAAAAATAAAAAAATTATACTATTCATATATAAGTCAAAGAAAAATTGAAAAATTGAAAAAAATAATCAAATAATATTATTTAATTGAAAATTAAAATTATGTGGAAGGAAAATATACCAAATTTTTTTACCAAATAAATATTCAACTTTAATGGAATAATAAAATTTTTTATAGACATTCAAAAAAGACTAAATATTGAAATTGATGAAGTAGATCAAGTGGATCCCATTTAAAAATTAAAATGAGCATAAATTTGATGTCCATGAATGTTAAGGTAGTGGTAAATTAGAAGATAATATGTTCTGAAAATAAATTGATATATTTCATGAGAAATTATTTAAGAAAATATCCACAAAAGTAACTAAATATAAATATGAAGAGGATATCAATGATAAATTTTTTTTTGAATTACATTAAAAAACATAATATTAATGAAACGAAGAATAAAAAATCCAACAATATTTAAATTATTAAGATAGATTTGGAAGGATACATTTCAAGTACTATAAATAGAAGAATGAAATTATTTTTTTATTAAAATAAATTTTAGAAACAAATTAATAATGAGTTTTTAATTCCAAGAGAAAAATTATTCCTTTCTTGAATTTTTTTTCAATGTTATTGATGATGTTATTCATTTTGAAAATGATAATCAAAATACCTAGTTTTTTTCACTGGAAAATGAATTTATGGAGGTGTTTTCAATGAAATTTGAGGTTTAGAATACTTTATAAAAGTGGAAGTGGGATAATATTATTAATATAAAAGTTATAAAATAATATTATAAGGATAAAAGAAAATATATAACGAATAAAATAATTTACAGGTGTGAATTATAAACACGAGATCCCATTTTGTAGGAATAAAACTCTAGTTTTTTTATAAATATTTTTTATAATTTAGATAAAAATAGAGGTAATATGTGTTCTAAAAACTAATGATGATATAATTATTTTGTCAAATGTTGTTGGTTTGAAATCATTTGTTGAATAAGTGATAATATTTGAAGAAAACCCCTATAACTCTATTATAAAATTAAAATTAGGTTGAAAATATTTGTTTTCTTAAAGTAAGGGTATTAATTTACTGATTTTGTAATAAGAGAACAATTCAAAAATTAATAAAAAACATAATTACTTATTTATGTGATTCCAAATTTGCTGATAAATATTGTTGTGGACTTCATAGCAATAATAACATGACATTTTGGTATAAAATTTCATTTATTATGACAAGAATAAGGTGAGATTCTACATAAAATGAAGAGGCCTAATATAAAAATTACAAAAGTTTGAGGTGAATAAGATAAATAAAACATTATTGGATAATGTTCAATATATATTAATGAGACATGATAATATTGATTAGAAAACTGTAAATTATTAATATTCGATCCGATAAAATTTTAAATGAAAATTTGACTCTAAATATTTTAACAGAATAATAATGGTTGAGAGGGAAATAATGGTGGATATTTTCAAGAAAAATTCTATGAAAAATTATTTAAAGTAGATTTTTTTTCCTTACATATGATTTGGGGTAAAACAATAATAAATTTCATGAAACTATAATGGTTGATCGAGGGATTTTTGAATAATAATTTCCTAAAAAATAATGATACAAGAATTATAGAAATTTTATCTTCTAAAAAAAATCACAAGATATTTTTCATTGAAGGGTTAAATAATATTTTTTAGTGGTAAATTTTTTTTTTGATACATGATAGGTGTTTATATTCCTTAAAATGGAATAATCATTAAAATTTCAAAGGGTATATGGGTTATCCATATCATTGACAGAAGAATATGTAATTTTTTTGAAGTTTTTATTAAAATAATTTATCTTATATTATCATGAAGGTTTAGAGTATACATTAACATGAAGTACATCGTTAGGTTAGTGAATTTGGTTTTCAAGACAATAATGAATAAAAAAGGATATTTTGTATAAAATGAGGCCAATAAGTTATATAAACGCTATTCTAAAATTCATTTAATTAATTTTCATGGGACATTTTCTCATTTTAAGGCATGAATTTTTTTTTTAAATTGGAAGTATAAAGAATATATAAAATTAGTCAAATGGATTCAGAATTTTGGGTAAAAAATAGATTTATCCCTTAGAATGTGTATATTGATAAAAAAATGTTTTATACTTGAAATTAAGTTCCTAAATGAATGAAAAATAATAAATGTTCTATATGTAAAAAATAATTCATAAAGATATTTTTATTCAATATTAGATATTTTTAAAATGTATATGGTTTTAAAATATATAATGTAAATAAATTTAATAGGTCTAATTATAAAGGGTAATAAAATTCCTAGGACATATTATTTTATGGTTCATCAATGGGTAATTCAATTAGTTCATATTTATATTTGAATTAATAGATATGGAGCCTCCTTTTTTAAGTGTTTCATATGTGTTTCACAGAACAAAAGGTGGCCTAGGGACTTAGTGAAGCTCAAAAGAATCAGGTGTGTGTCATTTTTTTAGGCTCTTTTTGGCCACACACATGGTTTATGGGGAATAATATAGGGAAATCTATGTGACCCTCTATATCTCATTGTATTTTTAGCTGTTTATAGTTCTATAATAGTTTTTCTATCATGTCCTTTTCATTATTATGTTAAAACACTAAAGTACTTGGGTAAACAATGTAAGGGGAGTGAATCTCATTTTCATGGTGCATGAAACATATATTGTTACTATAAACCATGTGAGGTGTCATAGAGGGGTGAAAATCCATTTGACAGGGTTAGTAAACCGTGAAGCCAAACCATATAGGGTAGTTTTTTATGGTATTTCCTTACACCCAGTTGTCACAAAATTGGAAATAAATGTTCAAAAATCATGTGGCTTCCGAGATTTTTAATAAAATGGTGATTTCAGAATTTATCCCAACATTATTTATTTTATACTAAACCCTTTTCGTCTCCGGTATTAATCATGGAATTGGATGGCCTAAACATTTTCTCAATTTAGAAACTATTTTATTATGGGTTGTTTTGGGTGTGTTCATTAATGGTTTGAGGTTGGAATCCATTCCTCCCCATTATTCCCCCCTTTAATTTTTCTTATTTTGGTTTATTATACTTTAGTTTTATGTTATGAATTTATATGGGCATGGTGAAATCATCCAAGGATGATAGGCCTCTTGAACGTCTTGGTGTGAGGATATCCAATGATGGGGTTTTCAAGCCTTCACTCATCTTTTTGGTGGATCTATGTTTCCTGATGGATTTTCTTTTAATTTCAATTAAATTTAATGAAATTTATGAATTAATTTTGTATTTAGAGTGATCTATTTTTGTAGGATTGGTACCGAGGTTGCATTATAGGAGTCTTATGGGTAGTTGGACAATTATTATAAAGGAAAAATCTCCTCTATTAGTTTTATATCCTTATACTTATTCAGAATGAATTTGTTTAATTCATTTTAAATAAATTATTTAATTTAATTTCTTCAATGAAATGAGTTATTTGATTTGATAGTTTGTGAGTGTGAGTTTTGGAATGAAGCTTTAAAGGTTATTCCATGTGTTATTCTAGGGGTATAGTATTCACTAATTTCTATTTTTAGAGTAATTTACTATCAACATAAATGATTTACGTCATTTTTGAGAACCCCATTTTTTTAGGCAAATTCATGGCCGTTGGGTTCTAAAATGAAGGGTTTTTTATCAGAAAATTCCCATTCTCAGCTCGGTTTAAATGGAGAATCTCATGTATCTTATGATGATGTTTTTTAGTGGTGAAATGGATGTGATTAGGTCCCATCCTACCTTTTTAACCAGTCTAATTCTTTTTTATATCATCTCTAGAGCATCACCTCCCATTTGAGACATTATATTGATGATTTAGAGAATATATGGGTCATAAAGGGGATCTATGTGTTAATCTAGGTATGATAGGTATTTCCTGTGAGTTTGGGGATATATAATTCTCTAGGTGAGGATTTTGGGAATGAGTTTTGTTTTCGTATTGATATGAAAAATGGTTCTCTATGAGGGATCTATTGAGGGGGATGCTATTACGGACAAGGTATAGATCATGTGGATTTTTAATGACATTGAAAACGAGGATATTATAGGCTTCATTAAGGTTATTTGGAAGATTCCATGATGGAAGGATCAAGCATTATAATTTAGGAGATCTTGGATTGGAACATGGGTGAGTGGGGCATTTTCTCGATGATAGATCCGTTGAGGTTAGTTCTAGTTTTGTAGGATCAAATTGATTTTATCCTTAATTTTGGGTTGACATTGTGTGTTGTTGGGTGAAGAATAGTTCCATTGAGTTGATCTTTAGAAATGTATTTGGGACTCATGAGAATTCCCCTCATGGGGTGGTAATGATTTTAGATTCCCTTTTAAGCACAATCTTGATTATGGATAAGTGGTTACACATTTCAGGCATCATGGAGACTTTTTTATTGATGGTATTGTACCATGCATTATATGCGATATAAGAGCCGCTCATTGGTTGTTTTGATTTATACATTTGTATTCCCTTGGGGGTGAGTGGTCATATTGGAGTGGGTTTTGTGACGATTTGTCAGATGAGGTTTCTTACATCGAACTTATCTTATGCTTTGAAATGGATATGATCTTGGGGACTATGGAATCCAAACTCTATTGGAAGTGAGTGGATATATTTTACATAATTTTGGTGAGTTCGGGTGTCCCCTTGTATAACAGAAGAATGGTTATTTAATCCCACTATGCCTACGATGAGGTGATCAGTGGGGCTATGGGATCCCTATGAGATTTTTTATTGAGATTTTATTGGTCCTAAGAACATATATTTTTGGATTATTAGTTCAGGAGTTTATCAAACCATGATTTAATCAAAATTCGAAGAGATGTTGAGGAGGTATTAAGTAGAATTCATTGAAGGAGGTGGGATTTGGGATATAGTAGACAATGAGTTATCCTTGAGCTTGATTTCGTCCACTCCTTTATTGGAATAATATTTTTATATTACAACTGGGAGGAACTAGATGATATGAAGGATGGAATCCATTCCCTATGATAGTTGTTGTATTTCAATGGATAGGGATTGGGTGTCCTTGGCCCCAGAAAAGTTGGAAAGACTCAGGTTGTGGCATATTCCTTTCTTTGATTTTATTTGATGGAATAATTTTTTATAGGGATATCAATCTCTGGATATATTCTCTCAATGATATTAGATTTCATGTTGCTATTTCGAATCGTTCTATTGGAGTCCAAGAGCCTGACTAGGATGTGTGTTTTCTTGGACACCTACAGCTATTCCCTTGGGTGATTCATTTATTCCATTCACAGTGATGGAAATGTAGGTTCTCTTATTTATCTCATGTAAACATGCTTGATTTCATGTGAGTGAATTTTTAACATGATTCTATCCTTTGTATTACGCCATAGTGGTTGTTGTATTACATTTAATGTCATGATAAAACCCATGGTTGGTTATTTTCGTTATTTATTTAGTTCTACCCCCTTTTTATTTTATTTAGATATTTATTTTTTCTCATTACTATCAATTATGACTAGGTTAGCAATAACACATGCCACACATACATGATATCAAAATCGATATGTTTAAAATTATGGGTGGCCTATTAATATTTATTTCATACTCCCTAAATGTGAAACTTAGTGAACAATTAGACCACATTTAATCTTTCAAGTTTATCATATGTTTTAAAATTGATCTATCAGAATCCACATGTTGTTTTATCAAGTGGTAATTAACATGATGAGTGTAAGGAACAGGCTTGCGTATTTCATTTATGTAGAGAACATGTATGTTATATAGAACAAATTTATCCATGGATGATGTTTTATTTTATTTTTTTATTTATTTATCATATATTTTTCCTAGTGAGTTACTAGTTTCTACATATATCATGCCAATTTTCAGTTTTCATTTTCAAAATTCCACTAGTTAGGTTATTCTTTTGTTTTATTTATTTCCCTTGAATAATATGATTCTCATGTTGTTGCCTTATTTTGGATTTTTCTATGTTTATTTCACTGTGACCAATGGTAACTTCTACCCATAGTAACTTTTAGACCATCGCCGCTAATTGAAAAGCTCAATCATATGGGTGGAAATCCTTGAGTCCTAATGGAGAGTTATATAAGGTGAAATTTTGGGTTGACATGGGATATTTATCTTGATAACGGTATCATAATATATTTTTTATAGAAATTTGTGTTTTAAGAAATGTGGTTTAGATATGTGTTAGATCCTGTGATAGACCTCAGATCAGCGTGTGACAAACACCTTATTCCATTGAAAAATCTTATTTACTAGGGTGCTGGGGTAAATTTCCATTGATTATGTTGTCATGGTTTGGATATTAATTCAAGTATGAGGTGTGTTTTTGATGGTTTTTATGATTTTGGATCTTTTCCATATGGGAGTGTATCTTGTGTTCAATAATTACATTATAAATATAGGAATCACATTATATTATCTATTTTTTGTGCTATTTTATTCCCATTAGAGTTAATATCATTTAAAATGTCTACAGTGAATTATATATCTTGTTTTATATATCTCCTTAGTTATGTTCTATTCAACATCACTATTAGAATTTTCATTAGAGGGAAATCCATGTGGATATTTATGTGAGGGGACTTCCATTGTTAGGGTTATATGGGGACCCTTATCATTTAATGTAATTGTTGGAATCCATTTTATTATTTTTAGTTTCGGGATGATAGAAATGATTCATGATAGATATTTCATATGAGTTCAAGATTCCATGAGGATATGGTTTACCAATGTATAATGGGTGGTAGGTGCTACATGTTATCTAATGGTTCTTAGGTTGGATACTAATGGGCATGCATATTTATGAATACTGATTGATGAGTGTGGTGGGTATTCTATTTATTGGTCCATTTGGGCCTTTTATCAATAGGGTTTTGTTATGAGAGGAGTTCCTTCAGGGTTATGCATGTGGATGTATTTTCCTTTCATGGAGGATCACTTGGAGTAATCGTGGTTTTGGATCAATTCATGGATGGTTGGTGATCTTGTGGATGATCTTGTCATGAGTGAGATTTCTCAATTTTCAAGAGTAACACTGAGGGTGATATGACATTTTGGAACTAACCATGATGGTCAATGGTTTTTTGTGTGCTATATTAGGCTCAAAAATTCATTAATCATGTCATTCGAATATAAGATTCAACTATTTTCCATTGATTTAGTAATCGATGTAAGTTGGGATTATAAATTTATCAACCATTGAGGCTTATTGGGGGTGATAATTATTTGTTATTGGGAGATTGTAATGATCTTAATCACTATAGGATATAAAATTCACATTATTTATTAGTTTCTGGAGGGGTTATTTAGTTTGTTTGGAATCATATTATTATGATGAGAGTTGGATGGTCTATTTTAAAGTGTGTTAAATGTGGTTTAAGGTGTGAAATGTTTCTATGATAGTCATGAAATTCTTTGTATCTTTAGTTTTGATATATTTTTCTGTGATATTTTTGGCCAGCATCCTAGTTTTTCATATATATAATAATGAAAACCATGTAAAAATATGAGGCTTTGAGATTTTATGGTTTTTTTATTATAAAACATTTTGGTTGTCATGTTTTTCCCCATTAATGTCAATCCATGCATGTTATGTGGAAAACTATATGTGGTTCTTGGATGTTAGATTTATGAAACATGAGTGATCTCAATTATAGATATACCATTCAAGGTATTGTAGAGGGGTCTAGAGCTATTTGGCATGGTTGGTGGAGGAATAATAAATTTTATAGGGTTTTTTTCTAAGTAGTTACTGGTTTATTGTTGGCCCACCATTTGGAAAATTGTGCAGCCAAACCATGGGGTTTCTAATATTTTCCATTAAATTTTATTTTTAATATTTTACCTTTATTGAAATTTTTCTGATAACCCTCAGTTTCTCTCCCCTTCATGCATCACCAAACTACTGGGTCTCCCCCCTTTTTTCGATTTAAACACTTTTAATATATTCTAGTTTCTAGGTTAATTTATTATAAATTTTTTGTAGGAAACCCTACATCCCCTCCACATCATCCAACACATTAATATTTTTTATGTTTCGTATCCTCTTCTTATTGTTTAGTTTCCAATTCCATTGGATCATGTATAAATCAATAGAGGATAAGAGATAATTGCCATGATATGGTGTGATCTCATCCCAAATATAGTTGTTGAATGTAATCTCTCATCATTTCAGTGGAGGTATGAATCATGATGGATTTTTTTTAAGTAAAAATAAAATATAAGGAATTTAAAAATTATGTAGCTGTTATTTTTAGGTATTCATCCCATCTTAGTGCTGAGGATGTGTTGTGGGCCTCTTATGGGTAGTTGGTTGAGGTTTGGCTAGGTAGAAACTCCTGAATAATTTTTAAATTCTTATACAACTTTAGAGGAAAATCAAATAATTCATTTTATATGTTTTTATTAATTTAATTTCCTTATATGGATTTATTTTGGCCTTTTGATAAATGGTGGAGTGAGAGTTTATGCTCGAATCCTCAACAGTAATGTGAAGAGGATTGATTGGGTTTTATTTTGGTGATTCTTACATTTATATACGCATTTAATTTTAATTTAATTTAATTTGGTTTTGGTTTTTTACAGACCCCTTGAGGGATATTATATCTTTTAGGGGAATGTATTGGGCTCCGAGTCCTTAAAAGTGAGGTATTTTTTTGGAAAACTCTAATTCATTGATTTGTTTTGAGGGTAAACCTCATTTGTCCCATGTTGATGTATAGTGGTTGTAATATTGAGGATTTTAGGTGAATTCCAAATCCATGAACTCCTCCTCCGAATGGCTCAATGGCCTTCTTTTAATTTTATTTTATTAAGGATAATCCCCCTTTTAAGGGATGAAGGGGAACCCAAACATGACTCGTAAGCCCAAGGAACAAGGCCCAACATGACCTGTAATACATGACCCGGAGGACCATAGGAATAACATGCCCGAAATATGACCCATAGGCCCAGCCCACTCGAATTGTCCCTCCCCTGTCATCTCCATCATTGATCACCTTTAGCTCTCCACCTGGATTGCTTATCGGCTAGCATTGCCCCGTACAAAGCTGCATTGTCCATGAACTGAAAATGGGGTATCCATTGAAACTCTAAAGTGTCTCATATTGAGTGAGATGTGACAATTTTTCTTAAAGACTATTAGGGTCCGCAAGAGGGTTACTTTTGTTGGTCGAGTTTAGAATGGCGGTTTTTCGTGAGGTTGTGATTCCAAAATTATATAGCTGATGGTTGTGCAATCAGTTGTTGTTTTGATATTTGGATGGAAAATCTTTTCCCTTTTGAGATCTCCTATGGATGATACTTCAATAACCTAGGTAAGGATCATGGTACTATTGTATGTCTTGGAACAAGAGGTTCCAAGAGGATTCGTTATGGTTCTTTGGATAATTCCTAAAAATATGGATCAAGTAATGTATCTGTAATGATCAGGGATTGGTCTTTGGGAGTTGGGTCCATTTTCTTGATGATAGATTTATTTAAGATAGATCCAATTTTATAAGATTATATTATATATAAGCTTAGATATTGGTTAATGATGTGTGGAGTTAGGTGAGGCATGGTATAAATGATCCATGATTTCATGTGAGTCTGTGAAACTATGGGGATTTCTCCTCAAGGGTGTCGAATTTATTTTAGATTCCATGATGTTAATATTATTTATTGAGGGTTAGTGGTTGGAAATTGAGGGACACATAGATATGTTTCTAGTGATGGGATTCTCCCATGCTTTGGATGTTATAGATGATCCCCTCGTAGGGTATCATGTAACATTTTATTAACCTTATGGGAGAGTGGTTGTCTTAGGTTGGTATTATGGTTGAGTCAGTAGATGAGGTTTCATTCATCAAACATGGACCATAATTTTAGATTCATATGATCATGGGGACTATGGATATCCCATGTTGTTGGTTTTCATACTAAGATATTGGTTTATAAAGCCTTGGTAATTATGTTTTTTCCTATATAACCAAAATCTATTGTGGTTTGAGCTTAGGGTGGATGCGTTGAGGTGATTAGTGGGACTAGAGGAGCCCCAAGATATTTTATGTTTGATTGTTAATCTATGATGATATTTTAGCCTTCTGGATGATGTGTTTGAGTTTTTCTTGACCATATTTTTTATATAATTAGAAATGATATTAAGGGAATTATTCCATATGAATGGTTGTAATAGGGAGCTTCTGGGATAGCAAGGAATGTTCATTAGACTTGAGATTGATTTTGATCTCTCATCTATTGGATCTATGTTTGTAAGATGTGAATATGAAGATAATGGGTGATATGGAGGAGTGTAGGCCCTCTATTGACTAGTAGATATATTACCCTAGCTAGCGATTGGGATCCATTTATCTAGGGAATTTTTAATTTACCCATGATACGAGATATAAATTTACCCTATTTTATTTTATAAATCGATTTAGTTCTAAAAGTCTTTTGAAATCTATAAAAATTATATCAATTCTATTTGAGATCATTTTTCTATTTATTATCCTGCCATTTGAGTTCTATATCCATGAAGAGATGCATGTTATCAAGGAAAAATAGCACTACATCATAGGATTTGGAATTCATCCCTATAACATTATTAAAAGTCTATGAGATAATGTGTAGATCAAGTGGATGCACCAGATTTCATGCGAGTTGGTGATCTATGTGTTATAAATCGTCTAGATAAGGCCATATTTGGGGTATGTTTACCTCAATTATTAGGCTCTAACCCATGGTTGTATGTTCTATTTATTTATTATGATCAAACCCCTATTTTTTGAGTTATTTATGTTTTTTCCTACATATATTAGTTCTAAATATTTTAGTAATACCATGTTTCACATGAAAATAATATAACAGAAGATGATATGTTACTCTATCATCAGGATTAATGTTATATATTTCTCACCCATGTACATGTACCATGGTGCATGTGTGAACCTCATGTATTTTTTTTGATTGATCACAAGTTACAGAGTGGATCTGGTGGAGACACCATGTTTTTGGATCTAGAGAGACTGCTTTTGAGAAGAATGAGGATCAATCTAGACGATTTTCTTTGTGTGGTTACTATGTATTTGGTACGGATTTGAGTTAGGAGTAGAGAATATTTTATTTTATTTTCAGTTTATTTGTTTTACATGTAGCCATGTTGGTGGGTGATCATTTTATTTTTATAGAATGTGTGTTTCAATATTTTATTTTACACATTTCATTACATACATAATAGTTATGTATATGTTAATTGCATTGAATATTATAACTCTAATATGTTGTCAATTTTGGGTTATTTATGATTTTATTTCACTTTTACCGAAGGTATAAAGTATCCATTGTATCTTTTAGATACATTATTCTTGTCAACAGCCTCTAGAATATGGGTAGGTACGGTTAAGACCATGTGGTGATCCATATTGGGTGACATGTTGGGTCAACCAGAGCCTATTTGATACAAAAAATACATATATTTTAGAGTTATAAGAAAATATAATCACGTTTCAATTATATATTTTGATAAAATTATTTCAATAGTGTATTTTTGAGGATATCTATAAATTTATTGATTTTTTTATATATAAGAAATCTACAATGTCTATATTTTGTTAGAATAAATTATTCATAGGACTAAAACTTTCAAAAATATTAGTTATATATTTCTTTTCTCAATAAAATTATGTCATAGAATTAATGATAGGGATTGGATTGTATTATTCAAAAAAAATTCATATAAATAACAATTAGTGTTAGGTTGGCAAAAGTGAAATCCTTGGTGTATATAACAAAGAGTTCGAAACACTAATTGCATAATTTATGTACTTTATAACAATAATATATGAAAATTTGTTTGTATAAATACTTTGAAAAAGATTCCAATCTATCCGAAATGATTGAAAGATGACTTCAAAATATATAATTTCGAGAAGAATTAATGTTTCAACCAATTATAGACTATATTATATAAGAAATGACAAACAAAATATATTTATTCGTACAAGTGAATAATTATTATGAAAAATTAATGATTTAAAAAAGATATCAGATAGTTCATTTTTATAAGGAATTATATAATTTAGTTGTATTTGTAAAAAAAACATTTTATAACATTAAGCGTAAAAAAGATTAATATACAGAAAAAAATAAAGATGAACATGTATCCATTATCTGAATTTTTTACCATGTGAGTATTGAATTTTTTTCAGTGGTTCAATTTCTATTATTGTGCTGATGAAGATACTTGATTAATCTTAGAGGATTATTAATGATTAATGATTAAGAATTATATTTCATGATTTATATAACATCCATGTAAGCCCATATAATGGTTGAGGTACTTCTATGATATATGATATTTTTTGGTTGAATATTAACGTTAATATCATAATATAATATGTTTAAGAAAATATGTAAGATTATGTATATTGAATTTTGTGATAATATTCCAAAGAATCAATTAGTGGGGGTGATGGATTATGGGGTTTTGTAAAAATTATTTTTTGGATTTTTTGAAGTGATTGAGAATCCAAGATGTAATTTGAAGAGGCCCTGATTTAGTTTATGTGATGTATGCAATTCTGCAGATTCACATATGGTACTCCAAGAAAGTTTATAAATATATGTAACTGATTATACATCATATCCAAATTTATATTGTATATGATTATGTGATAAAAAATAATTTCAATCATAAGAAATCTGGCGATATATGAAAATCCAACTATTAGGTAATTCTAGTGATAAAGGAGAATCTGTGTAAATGAATTCTACTGTATAAATGAATTCAGAAAACACAAAGGAGTTTGGAAAAATATATATGAATTTTGTAGGGTATGTTAAAACATAATTGTTATAGGATCCCGCCTTTTTGTCACATAAACTTTCATTACATTATACAAAACTGAGGATCTTTAAGGTTTAGTGTCTTGGAAACCAGAAACTTAATACATGAAACACAAAAAACATTCTTCTTAAACACTTGAAAGGCTTCTCCTTATGTTCATCCTAGGTTCATTACTACATCTCATAACCTGGGTACATACATCAAAAGAAAAGGTGAGCAGAAGGCCCAGTAAGGGAAACAAGGGAAACATTTATCATGTGAACTTGAGATACATCAATAAAGTAATGAAAAGAACTTTAAGGAATGAGAATGAAATAATGAGGCATATCATAATAAAAATAACGTATTTCATAACTTAAATATGTGGCTACAACATTTAACAAAGACAATCATTTCCGTTTCACCAAGGTCCATCCCCAAGGTGTTAATAAAGATTACCAAGGTTATTTACCAAGGTATCAGTCTAAATGGTCATCTCTAGAGATTAAGTCTTTACCCAATGCATTGGAGCGCTACCAGGGAGCACACTTAAATTTACCTTTATTATCATGTGAGAAAAATATATAATCATCAATCATTTCATAAACAACCCATATATCATAAAAGAAATGGGATTCATTTCATAGTCATCACATTTTAAAAACTTCTTTAAAGACGTGATCTTTATGTCACATTAAAACCCACAAAAAAGGAAGGTGGGTCCCATGTATGTAAATCAAAGAATTTAAAATAGAACAAATTGGTTTTTATTTTAATACCCCTATATAAGAGATATCTTTGAGTATTCACTTAATAAAATAATAGAACATTAGAAAAAGGGGGAGACATTTTGAGACGGAAATTCTACAGCATAACAGCTATGTTACGAGGTTTTAGAAAACATTGAAAAGAGAGGGGACATGGGTCACCCACTCATAAATGATCCATAAAAAAGTAGGGGAACAAAATATATGGGATTTAAGAACATGGTATTTAAATTTTAATGACATGAAATGAATAACATGAAAGGAAGACAAAAATAAGATTTCTCTTATGAAAATTCGGCAGCCTAACGGCGTCACTTAAACTCTAACAAAAATGATTTGATGAGATCAAATAGGGTCTATAATCATATGAAAATAAAATTTCAGTATGATAAATATAGATATAATACCCCAAAATAATAAAAAGTCACTTTAAAGACTTGACATTAAAGTAGAACTTTGAAAAATGAGAAAGGTGAAAGAGTCTCTTAAAAATTCGGTAGCCCAACGGAGCCACTTTTACTTCAACAAAAATAAATTGATGAGATAAAATAGAATCTCTCAGAATATGAACGTAAAATATCAGTATGATAGATTTAGAGATCATACCCCAACATAATAAAAAGGTACATGAAATACTTGACATGAAAGTAGAACTTTGAAAAATGAGAAAGGTGAAAGAATCCCTTAAAAATTCGGCAGCCTAACGGTGTGACTTAAACTTCAACAAAAATGAATTGATGAGATCAAATAGGGTCTCTAATCATATGAAAATAAAATATCAGTATGATAGATTTATATATCATACCCCAACATAATAAAAAGGGACTTGAAAGAATTGACATGAAAGTAGAACTTTGAAAAATGAGAAAGGTGAAAGAATCCCTTAAAAATTCGGCAGCATAATGGCGCTAATTTAACATTATTAAAATGAAATGATGAGAGAAAGAGGGGGTATCTCATAATATTAACATTAAAATTTCACTAAGATGAATATAAAAGAACATCCTTCAACATAAGAGCATGGAGAATAAAAGAAATGACATAAAAAAGATTACTTGAAAAGAAAGAGAGAGGTCAGATCTCTTACCTTAAAACTTAACTCTTAAAACTCAAATTTTGGGACCTTGAGGGCTTGAGGCACCTTGGGAGGACTCATTGGGAGGTAATAAGACCAGATATTTCTTGGGGGAGAGTTTGGAGCCGAATGGATGAGAGGATGTCTTGGTATTTATAGGGAAATTGAGGGGACATGACATTAATGGCCAAGGGACACCTCATTGGTGGTTTTGGCAAAACCATGGGCTTTCCCATGGTATTTGCCCATGGTATTGGCCACAAGGGACCCCCAAACAATAATTAATCACATTGGGTCGGCCAACCCTTAAAATATCTCATGAAATTATCATGACACAGTTATGATGTCATTAAACATACCGAAACCCTAAAGCTGTATTTTCACTATTCATCGAAAATTCAACATTCTCAAAAAAATCCCAAAATTTCACCTTAACCAAATATTGATGCTCTGATTTCAAAAATGAACTCTATTTTATAAAAGTAATTTTCTATATATATTTATTTTAATTTTTAAATAAATACACTATTCACCGAAAATTCATTTTTCTCAGCAAAATCCCCAAAAATTGCCTTAACATAATATCGATGCTCTGAGTTCAAATGTGAAATCCATTTTATAAAAATATTTTTATAAATATTTTTAATTTAATTTTTATTTAAAAAAACACTACTCACCCGAAAAAACTAATACTTGACTAATAATTTATGAAACTGTTATTTAACCATTTTATTGAATCACATTACTAAATCAAGGTGCCTATATTATATTAATACTTTCTTTAAGTGAGATTACTAATCCATTTGGTCACATTACTAATCCAAAGTATAAAATCACTATTCATAATTTACTATTAATCAAAAATTAAGTTGATCTTATTAAACTCTAAATTTCGTAATGAACATAATTGTAGAAGACCATTTTTTGAAAATAATTAGGCATTTTTAATTATTTAAGGTTTACATAAACATTTTTAAAATATCCTTTCTCTAAAATTCATCAAAAATATGCATACTATATTTATCCGGACATTTGAAAATTCATAAACTTCATCATAAGAAGAAATCAAAATTTTTATTTAAAAAAACGGATTACACAAGGCAGTTATGGTCTTCTTACATAGCCCCTTATCACACCAGCACAAGACATAAGTGTAAGGTGTGCTAAGATGAGATAATCTGAGGGAGGCTCAGCCAACATCGCACGAGAAATAATTTCTCTCAGTTTTATCATCTCACAAAGGTGATTCCATTCTAGCTTCACACGATGAAGTTCAACTTAGGTTTGGTCCAGAGCTAAGCCTAGTGGTGCTACCTCCTTCCCAAGTTCCGTTAGATGGGCTTCGATTGGCCTGAGACTACTGGATGAGGCCATTGAATCAATATTAATTACCCAAGCTCACTTGAAACTTTTAGTTTTCAACGGTCATACTGACTAACAGTCATATAATAGTCAAAACCCAATAGTCTCATTTTAATTATACTCATGTTATCAAATGGAAGAGTTTTTTTGAGTATGAAAAATAAAATAACACACAAAATTAAGAAAAAATATTTATTCAAAATTTCGGGTCGTTACAATTTTAATAGAAGTGGACCTTGTAATCCAATGTTGCAGCTTTATTGAAGTGAATTGTATAAGTGAATGTTTCTGTATAGACAAATTGATCCCAATAAGAAAAATAAGGTGAGATATCAAAATAACATAGGTTTTTGAGAATAATTTAAGTTATTATATCCTTACATACTAGGTGACATTTTTCAAAATATGATTTTTTTGAGAAGTAAATGTTAATGTTCCATATTTACATTTTTCCATGCATGTGGAAATTTTGGATGACATTGCAGAATCTCTATTTAGGGAAGATAATCCGTAGTAAATTGAATACATCCTAAAAAATGACATAGAATGAGTCCTTTGGTTATTTAAAAATAATGAGATTTTATGTTTTGATAAATAAATATTGTATGAAATAATTAATAAATAGTATTTATGAGGATTTAAGGATGATTAAAACAAAAATTAAAATGAGTAATATATCAAAAAATCTGTTGATAGATTTCAATAGAAGAAGATCATGCCTACTAAAGATTGGGTATATTCCAAGAATGATTGGATACTAGGTATTCCCAAATTATTTTTAGGTGATTATAAATATATTTAAGTTTTTGAATGTAAAAGGTGTGTGGACATAATGAATTTTTAAATCACATATATAGAGAAAAAATATTTTTGAGAGCCAATACATCCAATTTCTTGGTGAGAATAAGGCGATATTAGGCTAGGAGTTCCATAAGAAGATAGAATAGGGTATTTGATGTTGTGTATGATACAGATAAAACTAGTTATGTAAGGAGTTTCAAGATTATTATATGATGTCTAAAGAAACATTTTAAGATATAGATAGTGGAAATGACTAATCCTTATCCTATATGCTCATGGAGGAGGACCATTTATATAATAAGGACATATAAGTATAACTGGATCAATATTAAGTATAGGGGATAGTGACTATGATATCATACTAGTTTCTAAAGAGTAAAATTGAAAAGATATTTGAACTTTCCATGAGGATAATGATAGATGGGGTGTCTAACCAAATTATGTAAATGTATTTGTGGCTAGGTTATGTAACAATACATAACATGACGTCCAACTAAAATGGTGCATAAATAGTATCTGAAAGAAACACCATAATTATAAAATAATATTATAGAACAAAACACATGTTGTGATGTTTAACCAACATGGAAAGGATTTGGTATTTATACAAAACCATTTAAATACTATATTTTGATCTTTCTTTTTACTATTACACATGAAGTGTGGTTTTGAGATACTATTGAGTGGGTTGAGAACTCTTAATTGTTCATGTGGTTGAAATATAGAGGATAATAGTTTAAAAAATATACTACCACTGATTCATCCAGCCCCACTCAATGGTATGTAATTTTTCTATAGGGAATAAAATTTATATCAGTGACCAAATTACCTATAAATATCCATTATTTTATAAATAAATTTAAATATATTAAATAATGTGAATATTTTAAAAAAATTGAGTTAAATAAGGTAAATAAATATAATAATACACATTTTGATATAATGTTTGGAATTTATTACATGAATTAGACTAAATGAAGAAATGTTAGGTTATGTTGATAAAGAATAATCCCAATGTAAAGTGAGAAACACAAGTAAGTGACGGAAGTCAATTTTTTACAAGTAGTAATTTTTATTTTCCTTATAATTAAAATAATAAATACTTTCATAGTTATAATGATCATGTATCACTCAGTGATCTTCATTTTAAAATTATAAATCTTCTAAATAATGTTCCCAAATAAGATGTAAATTGTATTGATAGTACTATCAGAGGACTTGATTTTGATAAAACTCATCTAGAAGGTTAAATTGATGGATTGGGGAGCACACTATGTTGGATGTTCAGAAAGTGAACTTCTCTCATATATCAAGTTGAACTAAGGGAGAAACAAAACATCACAATGAAATAGAGAGACATCACCTCTCAAGATAATAATTTCAATGTAATGTCTTGAGAATGAGGACTATGAAAAATTATTTTGGAATAATTCCATAACTAGTAAAAATGGAACTGAACCTCTCTAGATTTTAATAATTCACAATTGTAGGATATGGAAAAAATAATTAAATAACATTGTAATTATTTTCATGAATCAGAAATTGAAAATGAAAAAAAAAATATTTTATTAAGGAGGTTAGTAATGATAGGCTGAGATCTATTGAATAGGGGGATAACTACCATAGCATGATGTAATTTTAGTTAAAGTTATGATTTAAGGTTAAATATATAATATAAGATGAATCTACCCATATTGCTTTCAAAAGTTATGTTCTTGAATTTTTTTCATTAATCGTCATGACATAATGTGGAGAATGATATCATAATTTAATAAAATAGAATCATAATATAAAATAATGATATCTTGTAACCTATAAAATATTATATGTTCTACTCCGATCTCATATTCGGTTACATGATTCAAGATAGATTCTAGGAAAATTTTGATGGTGAAAATACTGAAAAATATACCATATCATCAATGGTGGGTGTGATATGATATAAGGAATGTTTTCCCAAAATAAGGTTCTAAAAGGATATGTTCTCATCTCAAAAATAATAATGTAAAAAAATTAAGAAATATAAAAAGACTAAACAAGATAATAATAGAATATTATTTATAGACTATTGTTGGTATTATGGGCAGTTCTGGAATAAGGAAATGGAATGATGGAATAAGATGAAAACTATTTGAAGGCCCTATGAAAGGATAAGAAATGTAAAAGAATGAATAAATACTATTGACCTAAAGTGAGAGTATAATGATAAATAATATATTCATCTCTTGAAAAGAAATAAGATTATAAGTATTCCAAATATGTCAATGAAGAAGGAATAAGGGTATATCATTATCCCAAATGAAAAAGTAGAGAAGATATAAATCAAGTATTTCCGTATGACTATGAAGTATTTTTGTGTAATGTGAAATACTTTAAGACATATAAATATTACATGATATAGGTTTCTTCTAGGATAGTATGATCTATTTTCGAATGGAAGGAAAGAACCTCAGGCATTATATAATCTAATAGTTTTTGTGGAAAAGAGAGTTAAACATGATAGAAAATTATTGGCAAACATTATTAATTCACCCAAATAAGTATCTCAATTGATGAATATTAGTAGAAAATTTTTTATGAGTCTTGGAAATAATATATGTGTTATTATTGGAGGAAAATAAATGTAGATGTTGTGAACATGATCGCAACATAATTTCTACTTCTGTACAATCAGTGAGGTCCCTCCTTATTCATTATTTTTAAACTATGGAATCTTAGGGATAATTAAAGAGAATGTCTTATGTATTTATAGACTATAAAATTATATATATGTGATCTTTCATGGAGTAATAATAAATATATGTCTTCTAGATGAAGGAAAAGAGTACATCCCTTTTTGGGGACAAATACTTTTGTGGTTTCTGCCAATCTGATGTCTCTAGAAAATCTATAATTGTCGGAGAGTTTTGAATACATTATGGTTTTGGTATAAAAATTACACTTAATAATCTTGATCATGAATTCCAAAATTTCATTTATTTATGGTAGAAGTTTTTATATGAAAAATGAGAAAAGGGGGATGTATATGGCTTTTACATGGAGTCTTTTGATGGGTTTCTGAGATGTGTGAAGGTTACAAGATTCATTTCAATGAATAGCCTTTATTTATCCCATATTTTGTAAATGAAGATATTTTGAGAATGATATAAAAATTTCGTATGTTTATTAACAACATAGACAACACTGAGTATTTCTATCTTGTTTTATACATAGGTAATTCCCATTTAGAATTAGAGTAGACAAAATTAAGTTTATTTTTTAAGAGAACCTTGTGGTGTTATCCATCTCCTAGATCTAAAAAAGTGGGAATAGGATGAGGGTGGGTTGATGGGTATAAGAAAAGTTTAATGGAATTAAAATGACTTTTTTAATATTAATAAGGGGGAGAATAAATAATCCATCCAAGAACCAACCTTTGCACTACTGAATTATTGTATTACAAAAACACTAAAGAGGGTATTGTTGAGCTCAAGTGATTATTTCATTTGTGGTAATGATTGTACATAGTTTATTTTTATGGATTCATTATAAAAAATTAGATTACATGATTGATATAAAATATATGTTAGTCTATATCAGGGGTATGGTTCTTCCATGATCCTTGTAAAAGGAAGCATGATCCTTCATCTTGAAGAAATTTAATGGATATGTTTAATAATGTTTTCAAAATTTACAATGACGATTGTCGTGATGATAATATAATTACTAAATGAAAAGTGTTTTATTGATGGAGGATAAATTCCTTCAATAGTTTTAGGATGTGTTGAACTGATTGAGAATCCCTATATGTTTTCTATATAAGAGTTGAGCATTTTATAGGATGTTTATAATTCAATAGATTCATAATAGGGACATCCTACAAGTATGTTTATCACAAATATGGTTATAAAATGTGGATAAATTTATATAATAGAATAATATTGAGTTATCTGAATCCATAACACTGTTAATCTAGTAATTTAGTAAAATATCTCAACTTAGGAAATTCTGGGATTAATGTAAATCTCCATGAAAACACATCTACATATGTGAACTCAGAACTCTTGTAGGAAGTTGGGACAATGTAATTTAATGGTGTATCATAGATGGATGTTTTTTTGTAACTGATGCGAAGCACATAAGAGATAGATAATATGTAATTGAAGTGTTCCACATAAGTGAATTCTTCTATGTATATGAACTCAACCACATAAAATAATTTAGGCCACATATAGAATTCACATAGGTTTTTGATAATTGAATAATGAAATATATACATATATACTGGGAGATTTTTTTAAAATCA
Organism: Viscum album; assembly: GCA_963277665.1. Classification (NCBI taxonomy): domain Eukaryota; kingdom Viridiplantae; phylum Streptophyta; class Magnoliopsida; order Santalales; family Viscaceae; genus Viscum; species Viscum album. The sequence continues at coordinate 384,476,930 of OY728120.1, read as the reverse complement.
AATATTCTCGATAATGGATGTTCCTCATGGTATATATTTATGGGCTAATGTTCATAGAGATAATGATTGAATTTTTATATGAAATATTGGTGGAAGTGAAGCCAATGTTAAATCAAATACCCCATGGGGAATGAAATATATCGTTTCCTATAGGAATTTAAAATCTATTATATTTTATGTGTTTTTGAAGAAAAATATTTTTATAAATAGCATAGAAAATGATGATTGAGTCTTCAGGTGGTTTCAAAAAAGTTTTGAATTTGAAATCAAATGAGAAATAAATCATGAAATCCATTGATTGATTTAGGCCTTCAAATGATTGGGGAATTTCAAAATATGAAGAGAAGAAAAAATATTTATCTAATATCTTTATGTGATGATAAATATATGAATGTTGTGAAATAAGAATGTTTGAAGAGATAAAAAATGAGAACACACATATATAGTGAGATGTGATTTATGAGAGACTCATGCATCCAATACCATTGAGAGAAAAAGGTAACCAAGATCCAGGAGTCCCTATAAAATAAATACCTAAGGACTTAATGTAAAGAAAAATCAAAACTATAATATATTTGGAAATATGTTTGAGACAAAAATATATTCCAATGTTATCTAGCTAATGCCTCAGAAAGTGTATATGTGCTTGCTCGATCATATAGGTTCACGAATGATATTTATATAAAGGAGAAGAATATCTTGTTGGATTTTGATTCCTAGAACCAACAACTATGTACATTATAATATTTCTTAAACATTTTTTGAATAATAGTAAATATATTACAACAACATAATTATCAGTTCTCATAATATGTTTTGTGATAATGTGATAAAAGTAATTATCATACTGAATGATCATAGTAGTTCCCTGATATGATGATAACAAATATTTTACATGATTTTATTCTTAAATATATGTTTTATAAGGGTAATAAATCATTTCATGTGACATAAATGATACAAAATATATATAGTGGGGATTTATAGAACTTTGAGGAACTTTCTCATAGTGCATGCCCTTATTAATTAATAATATAAGGGATTATGAGAACAAGAAAATTTAGTAGGAAATACACATTTCTGTTTGTTATTGTATGTTCCTCTCTACATACATTTTTATTGACCCTTTGATATTATGATTATTAATTATGGGAATTATTATTCCTTCAATTTTATATATTGATGAAAAGTATTTCAAAATATGTCTGTGGTCAGGTAGGATATGTTGGGTTCATCATGAGTGACATAGCATTAATGTATTATATAGAAAATTTCTTTTACCACATGTTATTTAATTTAATTTGATATCCCAGACCCATTGATTAAAATAAAATAGATTAAATAAATCCATGGCCATTATTTTATATGGGTATGTATATTTACTAAATGTAAAAGAAATAGACATTGATCATTTTTGTTGATGATTGTTGTATTAAAATTTATTGATTTTAGATATCATGACCAATGGATTATATTTCATACTAAGAATCAATATGATGTTGTATATCATTATGACATTAAATTTGTCCTCTATGAGTTCCCATGGATGTTTTTAGATTCTAAACTTGGAGTTTGGACAACTCCACCAAATGTCACTGAGAAAGAGAATTATAGGGACAGACACTATGTATATACCTGACCTCAGTTAAAAAATAATATTATTTATTTTTTATATTGTTCAATAAATTTTATTTTCATATATTTTTTAATATTTTTTCTTTGTTTAATGATTACATATATTCCTTCACTAGATATTATCGATAATATTTTGTGTGAATAATATTTAATAAACACCTATTTAACATTTAATAAATATTGTATTTATTTATTTATAAGACAATAATGTAGTGATATTTTTTATCAATAAATATTCACTATCCAAGAATTGATAAATATTGTGTAGGAATGTAGGAATAATTTTAATTATGCTTTGATAAATAAAGTATATCCAATTTAACATCCCTAAGCAGGAATCCACTAAACCGGTACCCCAAGTCGAGTTGCCACATAACCTTAAGCATGCCTCCCTGTATGCTTGAGGTTGTTGACTACTGGTGAGGTTCTAATAGGCCATGTGGGGAGAATATACCCTCCCTAACAGATTAATCTAATGAAAAAAATTAATAGAGGAAACAATATTTCATAGCAAATTAACGTGCATAAAAAACAGTTTTTCAAAAAGAATACAAGCACAAAAACAAATATTAAATATTCCTGGTCATGATAACTATGTAAAAAAGTGGATGAAACCCAAAATAATAAAAAACAGAAGAATCCCCAAAATGGTCCTGACTCCATGGTCAGAACCTCATCCTTGCACATACCCAGGACTACATAACTCGAAATCACATGGACGATGCCCCTGTCCTGACCTAAAACCATGACATCATCTCAAGTACCCAATGGTTCCCAAGAAGGGTGTGATTAAAACTCAATAGGCCACCAACAACACCGTCTACAAAATATATAGTCTATTAAGATACTTTTCATAAGAAACAAGGTAATGAAAATTAAAAAAATTATAACTCAAGTTCCATTATTTAGAAATATTTACTTTAACACCTTGTATAATTATTACCATAATCATCATTTGTTCCGTATTCATTACATTATCAATTTTCATCTTGTTTTCCATGTGTTAGGCATTTACATCATCTACAGTAGGGTATATGTCTATCAATAAATATGCCTAAGGGAATAATTCAAGTACCTATCTATCTAGGGGTAAACATGTCACAAATAATACATTACACTCACTAAGAACATTATTCCAGATGGTCTCATTGAATTTAACCATTAGGGTAATATATCCTTCACCCCCTTTCATAACCTATGCATTTTGGGGTGGAGTGTAGAGCCTCATTCTAACTCAATCTGTGCACATAGAACCTTATGTCAATACACCACACTACCAACCCATGTGCACATGCTTATTTATCCAACCACCGCACACATACCATATAAAAAACCATACTAAAAAAATACACATAGTAATAAAAATACATAACAGTCGACTTTAGAATTAATATTATTGCATAAAATATTAATACATATTCCATTTACATCACTTAATCCATATATCCCAATTCCAATTATCATTCCCCAACCCATTAATCATATTCAAATATTCTATTTAATTTCATTTAACACATATAATAATTATGTTATAAATTACAATTTAACATATTCATCAATTCCCAAACAGTTAACCATTTAACTAGTTCATCTTTTCATATGAACTAACCCTCTAAAGCATTTCTAACATATATCTTATTCCCTTTGACACAATCTCAACAAACCCATTTAACCTATTTTCATTCCATTAAAAAAACCCATTATCAATTATTACCATAGGAAGAACTATCATTATTCAATTTTCTAGTCAACCATCCATTTCAAACATGTTTGTCACAAGCTCAACATTACTGCATGTTAACACTATGGTTAACCAAACAAAATTATAGGTTTTGTAATTTCAGTGAATCCCATGGGTGGCCCTAAATTAGTAATCTAATATTCCACGAATCCCACAAGGATCATGAGGGTTTCAATTAATCATTTAGAGACCATATTCCAAATTACACTAAGGGAACTAACTCACAATAAGTTGGAGCCAAGAAAAAAACACATGTATAAATCCACATGCAAAATATGGGATATAACTTGTAGAAAACCTAACTCTAATCTTTTTTTGAATGAACTCTCAATCCTGGAATTAGATCTGGATTTTAACACCCCCTAGAGAATCATCCTAATTTCATGTGGAGAAAAATGGTTTTAGGGATTCGAAAGAAGATGACGTAAGATACAATCCCTAATCATGAATATAATGATAAGGGAGGGATTAAACTCAGCCAAATCATCAATTCATATCCAAAAGTGTCCCAAATGGAAAATAATCAATGTAGGACCATCCTTGGGAAGCTAGGGACAATTTGTTTCGTCCCTAGCATTGATAGGGGAAGAAATGATGGGGATATCATGTGGGAAATAAAAATATCCAGAATGATTTTTTTTCAACTTTTAAAGGGGCCTGTTTTTTACCCACATGGTTTTCTAAACATTGTGAAAACCATGAGCATGCCACTGTCTAAGGGAATTTCGGATGCACAGTTACCTAGGGAGGCCCTCGTGGTTTGAAAAAATTTGCATCAATCATGAAGAATACCTCTGTCTAGGACCGCATAGTTTATCCTTCCTCCTTTAAAAAGTTTACATAACACTGTAGCCTCCTCCTAGATAGCATAGCATGGATGCACTATTTTCACCAACCATGAGCCAATCACGTAACATGCACATAATTAATATTTTCCATTTTATTTCATGTCCCAAAACCCTGAAATGCCCCTATGTTTCCATATACACCCTATGAACATTAAATTAATGTATTATAATGGGTTCGAACAAAAATTTAAACAAGGACTTACATCCATGAAAACTGGGATCTTACAACATCCCCAACATATAATGGCTCATCCTCAATCCACTCATATTGTGCATCATTGAGATTACAGGGTAATAATATTGGGACACTAAGCTCCCACATCAATATCCATTTCACAAGTTACTTTCTGAATGTTACTATGATTCCATAAAACCTTAACTAATGACACAATATTACCCAGCAAAAAATTATCAATAAGTTATAAAAAAGGAACTGGATGTTCCAACAAGATGCATCAACCTAAAACCATACATCAATCAACCAAAAATTATATTGTGTCTTATGTGACAATGCCCAAACTACGCACATGAAAAAGTCACACTCACCTTCCTACCATTGTGGAAGAGTCAATCGGCACCCCACCATTTTGATCCACTCTTCATCTCATGGCCCAAATAACATAGCACCATTATAACCAATTTTCAAAACTCTACCAGTGACCCAAACTCGACACCACCCAAAGAAACAATCTATCATTCTAATCCAAATTTCAATACCCATGTCATTCAAACAATCAATCCCCAATAGTCCCATGATGTACTCAAACATCAAAAACCTACAAAAAACTCAAAGAACACAACCTATAAAACCCAATTCAATACTCATTATCATGGAAAACAGACCAAAATGTTACATACTCATATCCCTTCAACCCAAAACATTGTCTATGTATTCATCTAAACACTTCCCCATTATGGTTTTCTCCACCATAAACATTAACTCACCCATTCCATCATCTGGTGATTAGAACCCCCACTACCTGAAAGCACATGCATAACCAAATCTCAACATTACAGAATACCTAACATGTTCCTTTCTCACTATTCCTAAATATTTAGAAGGACTTGACCCTATGTTTTCATAAAATGTCACCATAGAAACCAATAGGGGAAACCTTACACCATCCATTCACAGACTAAGAACTTGGCCTCACCCAAGTCCGCCTTCATTTATGAAAAGCATTTTCTACTATAACATAAAACTATAGGCGGTTCAAAACCTACTACATCCATATATTTTTACCATATATGGTCAAACCACCCTTGATTTTCTTGTCACATATCATTCATCTTGTAATTTTAAAATCGTACCTCTTTTAACTCTCCAAGGCATTTACTACTTTGAGGTCAATCACTATCCAATGCACCACCAGGGTCATTCCCTAACATCGGGTTAAATTCCACTATCTTGGTATTCACTACTCTAAAAAACATTATTAATCTATTGTACCATTCAAAATTCCTAATACTAGTACTTAAATCCATAATTTGACAAAATATGTCCAGATTCTCACTCAGAACCCACTCCAAACATTTGAACCACACATTTCACACAAAAACACCCACCGAAGGATGATTACATCTAATCGCATTCGTTCATTAATCAAAGATGAGTAGGGTTGTCCCTTAGAGAATTTTCCTATAATTATTAAATTCCATACTAGAATTACATTACCTTACTTTACTAATATTCTTTCAAATAGAGGGACACTCCCTGGTCACCAAATCACACCTACCAAAGTCCATTCTCAATATACATTGAGTGTTTTGACAACAAACCTCTATATAAATTCCATAAATGTCTCTAATAAATGACATTTGGATTTCTCTTAGAACCGCTCTAATCCCAATTCCAAAACATGGCTTCACTAACCACCCCATCCAAGGCTCAGATGGCCCTCTTTTGAGGAACATAGAGTGAACCTCACTTGTTTTTCATTGGCATAACATTGACCCCACATCAACTCCGTGATATACACTACAAATCATGGACTAACATATCACTTCACACCAGAGGAGTGTTATTTCAAAGACCATCCCCATGGAATTCCAACCCCCATGGTTCATTATTGGATTATAATCTGAACAGCCAAAACATCAATGTGATCATCTAGATTTTCACAGATCAGCGAAAAAACCCTCAGATGATACCATTCCCAGCATTCGTGAACTGAACCCACGACATTCGTCGACACCAGGCCCATCCCAAGGACATAACATGTAACAGTCAATGGTGTAAATCCTACCATCTATATCCACATATACCACTCCGTGATAACAACCTTCATAATGTCCCACATCCAACCCAAACACAATTATGTCGCATGGCATAAGTTGGGAACATTCTCAACCTACAAAGGATGCTGTTAATATTTTTTTCTTGACCATCACCAAACAATAGTTTTATTTGATGTCATCGATAAGAACCATAAGAAGTATCTATCATTACCACCACCTTAAAATATGGGACAACATGACCTTCCAAGGATATCATGTTCCCTTCTGCATATATCTCATTAGAACTTAACCACTACCGCTATTGTTTGATTGCCAACCGAGATTCACTACTACACCATGATCATCTACCAAGAATCCCTAAATCATCATTTCATTATGTGATACTACCACCACACCACTCATGTTCTTCCGGAATGACACTAGTATTTAACAACAAAACCCAACAGTCCAACACACTAATCAAAACCAATGGCCTATCACCTATCCAAGCTTTCCACTTTGGTCTTGTAGAGAATGACATACATTTATCCTGAGTCACATGTCTTCCCATCCAGATTGGAATCATGCCCTACCAGTGAATATCCTTATCTGGGCCACATTAATGATCTCATGGTCTTTAACCGTCTTGAAAAAGCACAAATAAACCATATGTAGATCATAGAATAAAAAATCACAAGATTTATCCCAATTCATTCGTAATCCTCAAACAATTTCTCCTAGTCCATTAGCCCCATTGAACTTGAGGAATTATAGAAATTGCTCCCCAATAAGCATACCATCGTTATAATAAATACCAACCATGTGAACACCATCACATTTGGTGTCACATTCATAATGGGGAATCTAACCACTATTTCGTCACCATTCTCATTTCTACGCAAATTTAACAATACAACCAAAATTAATCATCATCTTGAAATATGGTCTAGACATCAACATGATATGACCCTTCAAACAAAACTTACACCAACCATATGCACTCAGGTTTCATTCCAAGAGATCCATAGCATATTCATACAATCTTCTGAAACATGATGGTAATCATTATGAATTGATTCCTCCATTGAGTAATCATCAATTATTCAAATTACAAGGCACATAAAACACTAGTATAACCTCCCACTATGTAACCCTTGATTCTCCCAAGAATGTCTAATCATCATCTCAATTCAAGTCACGTCTCCAAACCCCTTGAACATACCACTTATCCCTCTAAGTAATTATACACCTATTTGAATCCAAAACATCCGTCCATGAATCAAACAATAATGATCAGTGAAAAAAGGGTCACCATATCTCATTATTTACTCCTAATGGTCGGACAATGAAAACATCTAGACTAGGTAAGGGTAACAAGTCACTAGCCTATCTCTATCTAGGACACATGCATCAAACATCCAACAAGCCTTAATAAATGGGTGGCTTTCCTACCCCCATTTAGAAACACTACATCCATTGAACCTTAGTAACATTCACAGTAGGTATCTCTTCAATATTACTCTAACATATACATCACTACCACAAAATTATACACCCAAACTAGGGTCCAAAACACAACTCACAAGGTATGAAGCCACATGAGCCACCACACCCATTAAAAACACCCATATCTAATGACTTCACAAACAATACACTCATCCTTATATCCAACACAAAACCCATGAAATTACAACCCACAAGATTTACCATAGTCACGTTATCAAGAAACACATCAAAACCCTCAATGTAATAGCCCTAATCAATTAAAATCATGAAACACCCCCTTACCTATATATTGAGACTCATAAATATCTCTCGACATATTATCAAGGTCTCATCCTAGGGAAATATCAATGCCCAAACCATCCATACAAGGGAAACAAAGGAAAAATTATGAATACTCAATACCATTCTTCAATGTAAATTCAATCATTACACATCTTTTATAATTAACATCACCATTTATAAAATCCAAATGATTAAAATTTATGATATTAAATTTAATAACATTTCAAAAATACAAACTTATCAAGATTTAGATTTCAAAACACTTTCATCAACAAAAATCTCAAGGTAAATAGAATAAGTTAACACCGCAAGGGAAAATACACTACCTTCCATACTCAACCCACTCTACATACACTATCCCAATGGAAATGATCACATCTCTAATACAACTCTCTACCATTAATATCTCTGATCATTATTTTCATTAGGTAATCCAACTATCAGAGATACATGTCTTTTATTAGAAACCCCCTTTTGAATTCATTCCCACTTTTACAACATAAATCATTCCCATTTTACTACTTGTTACAACGCTTATTATAACTCATTCAGTACCTCCAAAAATCAGAATTAGCAAAAACAATTACCATATAAATGAATCCATTCTCTCTTAAAAGACACTTAATCCATTAAATTTAACATCACCAGAAATTTTAAACCATTTAAAATGTTTTTTTAACCACAGTATTACCCAACCATTCATTTTCATTATTTCCCTTTTCCCATTTGCTTCATCCTTACTAGATACCATTTTCTTCAAATTTTCCAAGAAAGTAAAATTCATCATACATTCCATGTCCCACACATCCAGCACATGTGAGATTACCATGATGTATAGAGCCTATATCCCTAGGTGCCTATAATGATGGGTTAATGCACAATCTTATTCCATTACGTCCATGAGTAAAATATCCTAAAATAGTAACATTAGCCAATAATAAAATCACCTAATGGTGTAACATCATCAATGTTAATAACACACATAAAAAATATTTCCCATCAAAGAACATGGGTTTTCCCACATACATCAGTGAGATACCCCCATGAATGATCTCATTACCGTGGAACAAAACATTCCCAATATCCTATCAACCACCCCAAATAGTATGTCACAGAAAAGAACCAACATGACACCACTATGTAACATCACCAAACCCAAGGAAACTAAATTTTTTTCCCACACTGAGTCACCACATAACCTCAAGCACACCTCCACGTACACCAGAGGTTACCTACTGGTGGAGAAGGTCTAGTAAGACTTATGGGGAGACTATAACCACATTACAGGAGAAAGACAATGAAGATAACATTGAATATAATAAGAAATATATAATAGAAAATGAACATGAATAACAAACCATTTCCCAAATATTGTACAATTACACAACCAAACAGTAAATATTCCATGACATGATAAATATGAAAAAAGCAATGGAAACCCAGAATAAAGATAAACAGATGAATCCACATGATGTTCATGACTAAAATTCTAGATGTTTATCCCTATACAACCCAATTCCTACTCAACTACTAAGAACTAGTTCCTTTCCCCTTTCCCAACTTGCGACCATGAGATCTGCTCGAGTACCCAATGACGCCCAACTGGGGTCTGAGTACAACTCAGTTGGAAACCATAAATACTTTATCCAAATTATCTTCTATGAATAGAGTGTGTGTGAAAATGATAAATAAATGAAAAGTAAAAAATGAAAAATTTGGGTGATAATAGTTAAAAATATTTACATTAACCCTTTATATCATTATTTCCATAATCAAAATTTATTCCATCTTCAATACTTAATCCATTTTCATCATGTGTTCCATGGGATACACATTTACATCATCAACACCAGAGTCTTGAAAAATAAATCACTAGGCATGGGGAATGAGTAAAGTACCTATCTCTCCAGGGTTGAACACATGACAAAAAAACATTACACTCACCTCGAAGCCTTGGTCTAGATGGTTTAATCGAATCCAACCATTAGGGGAATAGATCCTCTATCCAAAAACCTAAAACATGAAATTTGGGGTGGGTTTTGGATCCTCGGTCTGACTCAAACCATGACCATAGAACCTCAAGTCAATACTACACACTACTAAGCCATGTGAATAGTCTAACTTATCCAATCACCACATAGATACCTTGTCACAAAACATAATAAACAAATACAAAATAAAGTCACAATCCATAATAATCAACAAGGGAATTAATATTATTCCATAACCCAGTAACACATTTACCATTTACATCACATAGTGCATTTATCCTAAATACCATTCTCTTTCCCCTACCCATTAGTCATGTTAAAATATTGCCTTTCCACAAAGTTAACATATTTAATAATTCCCTTATGAATTCCCATTTAACATATTCATCAATTCCCAAGTCATTACCCTTTAACAAATTATTCATTTAATATGAAAAAACCCTCTTAGGCATGTCTAACATAATTCATAACCCATTTGAAATAATCTCAATTAACCCATTCAACCCATTTTCATGTCATGAAATATAACCACTTATGCCATTATCAACAATAGGAATAACTATCATTGTTATATTTTCAACAAAACGGTCTATTTTTAAAAATGTAATCATTGTATATATATTATCACATGATAAAAACATAGATAACATTACCAATTCCTAGGTTCAGGAATGTAGACGCACCCCATGGGAGGCCCTAAATTGGTATAATATTCCTACATGTATCCCATGGGGATCCTGAGGTGTTAAATTAAGCATTTAGACTAAATTTTACCAAATCCTACTAAGGGAATCAAAATCAGAACAATATAGAACCACGAACACAATTACACATGGAGAAATCCACACCAAAACTATGGAATATAACTTGTACACATCATCCCTCAAATACAAAGATGAAAAAACTCATAATTGCGGCCTTAGATATGAATTAAAACCCCCCTTGAAGATTCAACCAAAATTACACCCGAGAAAAAAGTGGTTTTAGGGATTCAAATTTTTTTACCCAATATAGAATCCCTAATCCATAAAAGAGAGATAAGAGAGGGATTATACTCACTTGGATCTTCGATTCACAACCAACAATGCTCCAAATGGCCAAGAATCAAAGGATACAAATCCATGGAAATATTGGGTCGATTCGGTTCATCATTAGGGTTGATAGGGGAAGATATGAGGAAGAAATTGGGTGGGGATATAAAAATACCAAGATGAAAAAATAGTTTTTTTTAAATTTTAATGGGGTACAAGGTTTACCAGCTCAATTTTCCAAACAATGCGCAAGACACTATTTGAGGGATGTTGGGATGAACTAATACCTGTGGAGGCCTTCATGGTTTACCAAAAAATTTGCGAACCATTCAAAATTCTTCTCTTTAAGCCCACATGGTTTGGAGTTCCTCCTTTTGTGATTTTACTTTTCTGTGCACCCTCCTCCTTCCTAGAACGACTTGGGAGTATGGTTTAAACTGACCATGTGCCAACCATGAGGCACACACATAATGGAATTTTTATATTTTATTTTATATACCGAATATCGCAAACACCTCCAAACTTTTTAGATACACCTAGAGATCATTCCATTAATGAATTATAAGGGATGTAGACCAAATTTTAACCAAGGAATTTCCTACATGAAAACCTGGATATTATAACGCCCCCAATTTATATTGTCTCGTCCTTGAGAAGCTCTTCTCGATCATCAACGAGCTTCCAAGGTAATGATATCAGGCCACTAAACCCTCTAATACAAGTCCATTTCCCATGATTCGTCCTAAATGTTACCACAATTCCATAAAACTCAAACTAGAACCACATACTTACCTCGAAAAACATTCTGACAAAATACTAAAAAACCAAATGGATGATCCTCAAAAGATGCATCAGCATAAAACCATAGGAATCCCACCCAAACTTTATAGGGTTCCTTAATAAATACTTCTAAAACCTCACATAAGGATAAGTCACCGTCAACATCATACCATTGCAGAATAGTGAATCAACACCCAACCATCCTGCCCCTCTTCACTACTCATGCCACAAATCACTTGGCTCTATTAAACCGTGTTTTGAAAACTATAACGGTGATCAAAAGAATCAACAACACTCAAAGGAACACAGATTATTTCTCAAAAACATATCAAACCAACGTCGATCACAACCCAATCCCTTGTGCTCTCATTCCATAAATGAACATCAAAACATAACCAAATCACTAAAGGTGTCGAATCTATAAGAATTGATTCAATGTTCATTATCATGGTCAATCCTCCAAAATGAAACTTTCTCAAGTCCCTTCATCCTGAAACACAGGTCACATAGTCAACTGAAGGCTTACCCACTATGGTTTTCTCAACCATTCACTATAAAACACCCCAACCATCTTCCGAAGATTGGAACTGTCACTATCTAGAAGGACTACTATCACCACAAATAATCTTCCGAACAACACTGACTCACTCCCATGTCCCTATACCTAATTATTGAGTATAAATTCATCCATAATTTTTATACAGACTCACCATTGAAACCAAATGTGTGGGGGGGGGGGGGGCACAGATACAACAAACATTCATAGACTCGGAAATTAACCTCACTGAAGTGTCCCTTTATTTCCGAAAAAAAATTTCAACTACAACATTAAACTAGAGGTGTGTCACAAAATACCGGATCCATTAATTTTTTTGATATTGTGTTGTACCACCCCATCTATATTGTCCTAGAACATTCATCTTCCACAATTTCCACACTACCCCATTTTACCTCTCTATGATTCTTACTAACTTGAGTCTGATCGCTATCAAATAGATGTACTGTGGTTGTTCTTGAATTCATGTAGAACACCATTATAAAGGCATACACTACTCTCCAATACATCACTAATCCACTACACTCCTTATCATTCCTAATATTAATATATAAATTTTCCATACATTGAAAAAATAAAACTAAACTCTCAATCAAAACCCACTACTAAAATTATAAACATACTTTTCACTCCAAAACACCCACTGAAGGTGGTTTCCATCTCACTAATTTCATTCCTTTATCCTAACCGAGTCAGGTTATCCCTAGATAACTCATCCAAGAATGATCATCATCACTAATGGCTTTTCATTACCTATGTTGAATAGGATGTCTTCACACCTAGGGAAACTCCATGGTCACCAAATCACACCTAACAGAGTCGATGATTGATATACATTGAGGTTTTTAACAATAAAAATCCATTATCATACCATCATGGATTTTAACACATGAATTTCCAATTCTTATAAGAACCACCCCATGCCCAAGGAAAATGCTTGGATAGACCAACCATCACATCCCAGGTACACCTAGACCTCTATCGAGGAACCCAGTGGAAGCCCCATGGTTTTTTCATCGGCATGCTGATATCACCACAAACACTCGATGATCTACTCTAAACATCCAGGACTAACATAACACTCCCCATCTTAGATTGTCATTATAATAAAATTCCACATGTAATTACAACCAACAGAGTTCACACGTGGATCTCAATACAAATCTCTAAAATATGGATTTGGTCATCCAACATTTAACAGATCATCAAAACATCAATCCTCTGATACCCATTCTCAACTTCTATGAATGGTATCCACGATGTTCATCTACTCCTGTCGCATCCTCAGGACCTCATTATAAATGTCGATGGTTTACACCCATCCATCTAACTCCACATAGAATTATCAATGATTTATACCTCCATGATGTCCCATATACAAACCATACACACTCAAGTCATTTGGAATAATGTCGGAGCTTTCTCAATGTACATGGGGGAGATTTCATGATTTTGGTCATGACCATCACCAAGTAATAGTATGCTAATAATTCATCGAAAACCCCCATATGTGCACATCTCATGAATAGTTTACCACCACCACTCAGGAGGGATTTCCAACCAATACTCACCATTACTCCATTAACATCCACTATGTAGTCATGAACCATCATTTACTTTGGTGCTACTACCCGCACACCAATCGAGTCCTTCCAACATAACCCTGAAACCTAAAAACCAGACACAATGGTCTACCACACCAGTAATAACCAACAGTCTCACACAAATCCATTCATCCTACTTTGGTCTCATAGAGAATGATAGGAGTTTATTTCAAGGAACCTATTTTCCAATATTGATCGGTTCATGCCTTAACAATGTGTGCCTACATCTGGACCACATCAGATCCCTCAATATCTCACATGCCCTTGAAAAAACATTGTTAAACTATCACTAGATCATACAAGACAAATTCACTAGAGAATATCCCAACACCCACTTACTCCTCGGACCATACCTCTTAGTCCCTTATCCACATCAGTCTCAAGGAATTTTCAACATTATTCCCGAACCATTCCTACTAGTCAAATAGCCAAATGCTATCTTTCTCCTCTAACAACGATTCATTAAACCTTTTCCTTTCTACATGAAATAAATATCATTCACACCATTAATTGTCATCCAGAAAGACATGTTATACATCAAATTATATAAATCTTTGAAAAAAAGATACACCAACCACAATCACTCATGTTTTCTTACATTAGATCTTGAGCACAACCATACTATCTATAAAAACCTGATGGTACTCATTATGCATAGATTACACCTCGGAAGAGTATCCCATGAATCGTATTCCAAGGTAATTGCAACACTAGGATGACCTCTAACTAGGACTCCCTTTATTCTCCCAAGATTGTCAACTCATCATTTCAACTTAAGTCGTGTCTCCAAAACCCCTAACATTCCCACTTATCCCTCTTGTCCAATGTACACTTATCCAAATCCTAAACAACCATTTTTAGCTCATTCACCCAAAAACAATAACAAAACAACCAAAATCTTTTACAGTTTTATCCCGAGGGTTGAAGAAATCCATATTCATGAATAGGTATGTGTTACAAGTCACTAGAACCTCTCCCTCTAGGAAACATGCATCAAATATTCATTATGTTTTCACTCACAGCTAGCTTTCCTACCATTGTTTAGAAATATGACAACCAATTCACATCAGTAACATTCACACTAGGTCCCTCACCATGTATACTTGAACACATGAAATGGTACCATGAACCAAAACCCCCACTCTTGGTTCTAAAACACATCTCGCAATGTTTGAACCTACATGGGTCACCTCACACATATCAAAACATCCATCACAAATGATTCCACAAAAATACCATTTTCCTTAAGTCTAATGCATTTCCCACGAATTTATAACCCACAAGGGTTACCACACTCATGATATCAGGTGACATATCAATACCATCAAGGACACAAACCTACCAGAAGCATTAAAATAAACACCCCATTATCTATACATCGAGAATCATTATGGTTTCCCAACATATAATCAAGGTCTCACCCTATAGAACTCTAACTTTCTAAAAGCACCAATAAATGTTTTAGATAAGTAACACTAGGAATACTCAATACCACCGTTTACCAAATATTCCATCATTGAACATATTTTATAAATAAATTCACCACTTTTAAAACCCAAAGTTTTATAATTTAGGGCATTTAATTTACCAAATATTTAAAAAATCCCTACATATTTGGATTCAAATTTCAAAACATTTTAAACAAAAAATATCTCAAGGGATGTCCAATAAGTTAATACCACATTATAAAATAGACTACCTGCCATACTCAACCCACCCTACATGCACTATTCCAATGGAAGTAATCTCATATATAATACCATCCTCAAGCACTCTTATCATGGATCAATGAAAAAATTTGTTAAGCTAACTATCATTGATACAAGTCTTTCCTTAGACACCACCTTCTAAATCCATTACCACTTTTACAATTAAAATGTTACCAAATTTACAACTTGTTATATCCCTTATTATAAAACATTCCAAACCATCAAAAATCATTATTCAGTTTCCATTTTACTATCACATAAAATCCTCTTCCTCTTAGACACTATTCAATACTTACAAATTATCAGAACCAATAACTTTAACCCATTTACAACATTTCATTAGGAAAACTATTCCACAGCCACTGATTTATATTATTTCACATTAACCAATTTTTTATCCTCTTTAGACACCATTTTCATCTAATTTTACAAGTAAAAGTTTTCTGACCTTATATATCGGACACATCCATCTTGTGTGTTCCAACCATGATGCATGTCCCCTAAATTATTAGGTCCCTATATTGAAACATGAATGTGCAATCTCATACCATTAATACCAAGAGACAAATATCATAAAATTGTCATTTCGAAAAACAATTGCATTACCCAATAGTGTAATGTCTCCAATGACAGCAAACACATCAAAAAAGAATTCCCACCTTGGAAACTTGGGTTTTCCCCCATACATGGGTTATCTAGTCCCAAGAATATGCTCATTACCAAGGGCCAAAACATTACCAATCTCTTATCTACCATCAATAAATAATAATCCATATAAAAGAACCACTCTGATAACACTTTATAAAATCACTGAATTGAACTCCACTAAACTAGTGCCACAAGCTGAGTCACCACTTGACCTCAAGCATGCCACCACATAGGAAAATGTTTTCCGACTAGTGTAGAGGGTTATATAAGCCATGTGGGAAGAAAATAACCTCTTTACTAGAGCAAGACACAAAATATAACAATGAATAGTGAATAAAATATATAATAGTCAATGAACATGCAAAAAAACTATTTCCCATACAAGGTAAAATTCCACAACCAAACAATTAAAATTACATGTCTGCTAAATATTCCAATAGTGTAGGAAACCCTAAATAAATAAAAACAATAGAATCCCCAGGATGGTCTTAACTTGTTGTTTGGAACCAAATCTATACATATCCCAAGACCTATTCTAATCCTATGATGGGGTCCCTTTCCACAATCTTCACCTACGACCATGACATATGCTTGTGTACCTAAGGGAAACTAAGTTGGATGTGAGTACAACTTTATAGGCCACTAGAAAAGATGTCTCGAAAATATCTAGTCTAAAAAAGTAGTTTGTGAAAAAAATAATTGAAATAAAAATAAGGAAATGAAAACCCAGGTTCCATTAGATAAAAATATTTACATTAACCCTTTATATCATTATTACATTATTAATGATTTATTCCATATTCATTGCACAATGAATTCTCATCATGTATTCAATGGGTTATATTGTTACATTATCTACATAAGGGTCCATGGAAGTCAATAACTATGAAAAAGTGAATAAGTCAAGTTCCTATATCAATAGGGGTAAACACATAACAGTAAATACAATACACTCTCCTCGATGCGTCAGTCCAAGTGGTCTCATAGAATCCAATCGTTTAGGGAATAGATCCTCTATCCCCTTCACTAACTTGTGCATTTTAGGATGGAGTTTAGAGCCTTTGTCAAACATAACCTATGTTCACAGAACCTCATGTCAATACCTAATACTTTCAAGCCATGGGCACATGATTATTTATCCTATTACCACAAACATTCCATATCATAAACCATACTCAAAATAATAATCATAAAAGTCAAAATTCATAACAATCAACACAGGAATTAATATTTTTTTGTAACCCATTAGCACATTTACCATTTAAATAACATAATCTAATTAGCCTAAGTCCCATTCTCATGCCCCAAACCACTAATCATGTTCAAATATTACCATTAAACCAATTTAACGTAATCAATAATTTCCTTCGGCACTCCCATTTAATATATTCCTCAATTACCAAGTCATTACCCATTTAACAAGTTAATTGATTATTATTCACAAACCCTCTTAGTCATTTCATTCATATTTCACAAGAAATTTGATATAATCTCAAATAATCTATTTAACCAATTTTCCTGCCATTCCATACGAACCATTATTCCATTACCAAACCACCTCTCCTTATTTCATTTTCAACTCAACCAATCATTTTAATCAATTATATAATGGGATAAACATTATCATATGTTAACTCTACTCATAACCTTACAAATTTCTAGGTTTAGGAACATCAACTATTCACATGGGTGGCCTTAAATCAGTCTAATCATTCTCCATGCATCCCAAGGGGATCTAGAGGTGTTAACTCCATCACTTTGACAACTGTTTTACCAAATTTTAGAAAGGAATAAAACTCACAACAATATGTAAACATGAAACCAAAAACACATGCAAAAATACACATCAAAACTATGGGTTATAACTTGTAGACAACCTACCTTGAATTTTATGAAAAACAAAACACCTAATAATGGATATTTATCTACAATGAAACACACCAAAAATATTAATCATAATTTATATTGGTGAAAAAGGGGTTTAGGCCTCCAGAAGAAGATAACCCAAGATATAATACATAATCACGAAAAGGGAGATAAGGGAGAGATTTTACTTACCCAGATCATTTATTTGCAACCCACAGAGCTCCAAATGAAAGAGAATTGATGGAGAACCATCCATGTGATCCTTGGGTTGATTTGGTATGTCCCTAGGGTAGAGAGGGGGGATAAACTAGGGGAGAAATAGATTGGGGATCTAAAAATCCATAGATGGAAAATTGTAAATTTTTCAACTTTTAATGGAGAACACTATTTACCCACATGGGTTTCCATACTGTGTGCATGAAATTATCTAATGGAATTTGGGATGCCTGGTCCATATGGTTCTTCCATCCTCCTTGCATAGTTTTACTTAACCATGTTTCCACCTATTGGATAACATGTCTTGGACACATGGTTTACACTAACCATTTTCCAACCATTTAACAAGTACAAAATGAATATGTTCCATTTTCATCCTTGTACTGAACCTTCATAACATCCTATAACATAATTATACTCTAGTGAACATATAAATAATGAATTATATGTGATTAAAAAAAATTTTAAACAAGGAAATACCTCCATAAAAATTGGGATCTTACAATAAATATTAGATAAATAAATGGTGAACAATTTATTAAGGATTTTTTTAATTTGGTGTTTTTGTACATGTTGATATATTATAATAAAATAATTAAAATAATATATATGGGATTTTATAGGGATTATGTAAATGATGAGGTCATATGTAAAATTATAATTTTATAAGGCTATCATTATTCAAACAAAATTATATTATTTCCAACCCGAATTATAGCCATTTGTGTTGTGCAGAATGACAAGGAGAATTATCCCAAGAGATAGGGAGACCCTCTTCATTAAATCTCTAAATAATATAGAGTGATCCAATACCACCACCCAATATGATTACTAAGATATCCAGTTGAATCCAATTTTGAAGATATTCTAAAGGAAATCAATGATGAATGATGCAAGCATTATGATATTCCATGCTAGCTCCTTAATATTCCTACAAAAATTCTTAGATGATCATTATATATGTATGGATCACAACTAGAGAGTATTTAAACATGATTCCTATTAAAAAATGATAATACGAACTATAACTATGTTCAGATCCATCAACAATGAAAAAATTCATCGTAAGGTAATTAAGTCTCTATATATAATAATTATAAATCCTTACGTAATTATCCTTATGTTGGTTTTAGAATTATCATTTCAATTTACATTTTTATTCATTTTCATTAGGCACAAATTATATAAATGATATATATAAAATATTAGTAATTTATTACAAAAAAAAATCTTAGTTTTTGACCCCACACCAGTTCTTACATTATTCATGTATCCTCTATGTGGTGTGAAAGAGGTCACATAATTATTTATAATTATTTAATTATCATTTATTGTTATACGAATTTATCATAATTTTTCAATTATATTTTAATTTTTTAATCTAAATAATGAAATATTCTTTAATTTCATATCATTATCATTAATACAACAATTAAATGGATTACTTTTGAATGGATTAAATTCTAATAACACATCTGATGTTTTCAAGGATTCTAATTGGATAACACAGAAGTATAGGGTGTGTAGCACATAGGTACATTCCATGTACCCATGTTTAAATGAAATGAAACTCATGACCTAATTATATCTCTGTGAATTTATTCTATACAATGTTTGTTTAAAAAAACACATTTGGCCATGTTTTTATATTATATGAGTAGGTTGACTACAAGAAACAAAACTTACTAACAAGATCTATATACCAATAATGAATGTTGGGTCATGATTTTTTGCATGTTCTTCTTGACTAGTGACTATGTAACATAGAAACCACCTGGCATGTAGTACACATACATTTTCTATACTCTATTTATTTCCCTGGAATGAAAACATACATTGTCCCTAGTTTTGTTTCATTAATATATGAAAAATGTTTATACACATCATGTATCTGGTTAGTAAATTTCTTATATTTAAAATGTTTAAAAATAATTAAAAATAATTTATCATACTATTTAATCCACGTCGAAATGTGTTCCACGTGTCATTTAAAAGACTTGGAAACACTGTGTGATGTGTTATATATATATATATATGTATATATATATTAAAATTTTAAATATTTCCTATGTAATATTCAGAACTGAAAATAATGTATAAGCCATAATAAAAAATTACTCCCAGAGAATTAAAACAAAACGCACTATGTAAATAATAGGTATTCCATGTTTCTTTTATTTTAATCAAACACACTAAGAAACTATTTGATAAGATGTTTATTCTACATGACACATGTGTAAATGGTATACAAATATCATAATACTTGTGTAATTGTAACAGGAAATCGTTGTGCTTCCTCTGAGCTATATTTTTTATAAATTTAAATTTAAATATATATATCTAATTTCATTAAAATTATATTGGATGAAAATATATGGAATTTTTAGATGAGATTTAAGGAAAATGAATTTATAAATTAAAGATGATTTTTAATTTTTTAAATAATGATCTTAAATAATAATGATTTGTATTGAATTGTATTAATTAAATATTTAATTCATAGAATAAATGATGATGAACATGAGCATAAACATGAACTTTTTATTTGATTTTATTCATTTTTTTTATTAAAATAAATTTATGATGACCATTTTATCCATCACATAAACCATGTCACTGATCAAGGTATTTTCCACTAGATCGATGGTTAGTCTATCATACAATAGATAAACTATCAATTAAAAAAATCACATGATCAAAATAGTATTATTATTTAATTTTTTTCATGTTTAGTGGTTTATTACAATATGGTTGTTTTCTAATAATAACATGAATTAATGAAATAAGAAGATGCACAATATAACTAAAATAAATTCGATTATGAGAAGTATTTATATAATACATGGTTAGACACTTAAGTAAATCCATTTAATGTTAAGATAAATTAAATGAATATAAAAGGTCAATTTTATCATAAATTATTGAAATATATCAACTATATAATTCTAGTGATTATATCCATCAACTACATAGGTATTAATCAAATCATTATTAAATGTGCTAGAATAATCATTGTTTTCGTAAATTCAATAATCAGTGAATGTCTATCATGAATTTTGTGTTGACATAACATCGATTGTATTTACAGTTGATCACATCAATGAGAATTAGTGAAAAGAGTAAGAGAAGGGTTGAGGGAATCTGAATTTTAGAATCCAGTATTAGGGAGTCCATTCAAAATATCACGGAATATCGAGTTAAAATAGTTTGAAAGGTATGACTACCTAAATAAATCTAAATAGATCCACAGACCTTCATCTAGGTAACAAGAAGATTAATATGGATCCATATCACAAACATATCCTAGAAAATTTGTATTTCAAAAATAATTATGAGGATTCATTTTTTTGATAAAATAATCAGCGATTTAAAATTTTAATATCTATTAACTAATTTCCTCACAAACTGTTCTAAAATTATGAAATTTTTAACAGTAGGAATGAAAAATATGACTTTATCCATCTCAGTAGAATTTCTACATGTGAAGGATAACATTATCATAAGTACTAATTTCCATGAATGAAAAGGGTTATTGCACATTATACTACCCCATGAAATTAAATTGTTTGTTACCAAAATCCACATTCTGGAACCACCTAGCACAGAGGCTAGTGGGGAAGAGTTTTTAATATTTAAAAGCATTGGGATGATTCCATATATATCCAATGTTTCATTCCTTTTTCCATGTCCAGTGAGTTTCTAAATAAACATGAGGATATGATTGCGTATAGCATGATGTCTTTCCTTTTTGATCTCACTAATGATAAAGAGAGCTGATAGAGATATGATATATCTAATTAACTATTCACATTCTAGAAAAGAGATTCGGTTCATTCTATAAATCATATATTCAAGATGAATAGACACATAGAGTACATGGATATATTGGGAATTAATTTCAATTATTATTTGTGAAATAAATATAATCCTTTCATCACTACCTAAATATTTATCTAGTTTCATTATTAAATAAAATATTGGTAACCCTGATAATTCAATTTTGGGTCTTCAATCAATGATTATCCATTTTAATAATGAATGGGGCATGATAAATAAATAGTCCATATAAAGTAATGGAAAATTCAGAATAATGAAAAGAGGAACAATAATCAATATAAGAATAAACCTTCCAGTAAATACTGTTACCAGAAGAATAACATCCAAAGGAAGATGAAGAAAAAATGATATTATATCTTTTTCAAATTGGAAACTAGGACATTATAATAATAACTAAAACCAGAGGAAATTGGATGTTAATAGTGAAATATTTAACCAGTGAAGTATCTATATATTTAAACATTATATATTAGATGTATCTTTTTGCAAAAAAAAATTCAATATGTTGGAACCAAGTAGATTTAGAATGATTTACAGAGGACATTTGGTTCTTTTAAGTATCCAATAGAGAACTAATAAGTGCATTTTTTACATAAGACTACCAACTTCAATTTCTAACCAAATTGATATCATTTTTAAAAAACATTTATTTTATGAAAACATTTACTAAAACCATTATGTACATTTATTTCTATGAAGTGATTAGTTTTATTTGAATGTTTTTTAATAATTAATTTTTTAATTTTTCTACGAAATTATTTCTTATTATTTGGAAACTATATATTGGAAAATGATACTGAATCATTTTCATATGAATCATTCAACACACTGCTATGCAATCACCGTATTGGTAATGTAAATTAGAATCATCTGAAAAATCTGTATCAAGATTGTTAATTAGACACATTTAATATATGACCAACATGATTGACTTTATACATGGTTTTTAGAAAAAATGACCAAGTCACCATTTATTGGATGCTATTAATGGGTCAAAAGATTTTAGAATTGGTTCAAAAAGATGTTTTTGGGCTATTTTTAATTGAATCTATAGTTGGATATTTGTATTTCATAATAATAACTATTTACATGACTAAAAATGGATATAACTTCTTGGTGAGGTATAAATCTGACACCATTAACAAAATCAAATAATTCATGAATTAATATGGAATTTTTTTTTGTAAAATGATAATGAAACTACTCTTTGATCAAGTAGGAGAATATTTTAAACAAGATTTTATCAACATGCTATAAGTGATTGGGATTATATCCCCACTCTATCCACCTTATACACCATAAAAAAATTATGTTAGTTAAATAGGGAACCATATAATTTTGGAAAATGTATGGTTAATGATGAGTCATTTAGATCATCAATGATCATTTTGGTTATATACATTAAATTTGGTCATATGCATACTAATCTGAGTTGAAAATATTATGTAAAATGGAATACTATAAGAATTAATTTATGGAATGAAATCCATCTTGTCAAACCCTAATTTTCATGACCTTCCTTCTTCAAGTAGTTGGAGGGGATGTAAATATTATGCAACCTTCATTCTTAAAGATGAAAACAATATAATGACCCCCCATGTCCCACCTCTAGTGGGCCCTGGGGAGGAGACCAACACCAATGTTATAAAATGTTCTTAAAATGGGATTTATTACATTTTTTTAAACTAATGTCAGTAGATAAGATGTATCAACCTCAATAAATATCTAAGACATATATGTAAACAAAGGCCAAAATACTTCCCAAATGCATTTTTAAGTAAAACTACATGAAATACAAGGAAAACACCAAAGTATGTACCAAAATAAAACTAATCTGAAACACAAAAACCATACTCAATGCCTGAGCTAGTATGGTCCATCATGGTCCTTGTAATCTCCCTAAAAACCTAATAACGTTATTATATATGTAGGGTGAGCATACATGTATACTCAGTAGGTAAATCGAAAGTCACTTTTGTAGAAGTGGGATAAAAATACTAATTCCCATGTCAGAAAACAACATATCCTAAAAAAATCGTGATGTGGAATACTAACTTCCCCAATCAAACGAAGGCACACTCAACAAATAACACAAGTTAAGTAAATTAATAATATAAACAAGTTTATGATTGGGTACCCCACACCAATTCCCACCAATTAACTTCTTATCCCTAATGGTTAACATCCTGGAAATACAACTCTTCCACAAGACCCACTTTCACAACTGCCCACACAAACCTGGGCCACAAACCACATACCATCCTCCCCGAACACGCCTGAGACAGAACAACATCACATCCATCTCACAGACATTTGGTCCACAACACCTACACATCTTGCCCAAAAACACTTGGGCCTCATCTTGAAGACACCTAGAAAAAAACCACCTCTCTCCAAATGAGTTACATAAATTTGGTAATAAACATAAAGAAACTAGATCCTTCTTGGAGAGTCTGGGGAAATAAATTCCTAGAAGAGGGAGCATGAAAGCCAATAACCCCCCAACTACCCCCCCACTGGGATGTTGGGAAAACACCCTCCTCGATAATAATTATGGTGTTCAGAACGTATTGATAAGCAAAGGTGTGGTGCATATAAAACTCACCAGGAACTAAAAGTTTATACATATAGGTAAGACAACAATCATCCCAACCAATGGTTTTCCAAACAAACAACCAGCCTACAAAAAAAATACCCTTACTGGTACCCCTATGTGTATAGCCACATAAAGATCCACATCCAAAACATAAAACCACAATTTTTTTTAACCACAGATCATTATTTATAATGATATTTAGTTATTTCATTCAAACACTACCTAGTCAAATAAAAATAACATCAATACCCAAAAAATTAAGCAGCACATACAACAAAAAACCAACTTGAAGTCCCATGGAACAACACTGTTCCACATCCACTAGTCAACACAGAATAAGTCCCACTAATCTACAGGTCCATTAATTCCTCAATGAATCAATCTCTCAACACGAAATTCCACTATATCTCCCATGCCACCTCATACACAAGATCATTGGAACTACCACCAAAACCACAACCTCACTTCACACACATACCAGATCCTACTACCAGAACCAACCATTATATCCACCCCTATACCCATACCCATACCTCCAACGAAAAAACAATACAACAAACACAAGGCACAATCCCAACAAAACGCCACATATAACACATCTACACCAGTAATACAATTGTATTTTGATATTATCAACACTATTCTTTAATTATTCATTCAAAAATTTAGGGGTGAGCACACAATAGGTTCAATCATTCGGAAACCATTTTATTTAAGGTCGTGATCCTGAATAATTAGATTACATGTTTGTAGTCATTTGAAAAGAGGATTAATAATAAGTATATGTGTCATAGGTGTGAATGAAAAGACCAAAAATTGAAATAATATTTAAAGTGATACCACACATAAAATTCATATTAGAGATAAAAGATAATAGATAAAAACAAGCAACCATCATCATCTTTCCATCCCCATTGATGACTATCGTAATGAGAATATTATATTATAAAACCCTCAATAATTTCATTCGACTATGATAAAGAGTTTACAAGAATATACCCACCCATTATAATAAAAAAACAATGGATAAATGATGGATATCCATACCTTGAAGAAAAGGTGACAATGATTATTCCTTACATCAAAATATAGGGTCACACGAGCAACATTGAAGACAAGAAGGGAAAATTGAGCAGGCTTTTACAACATAGGCACATGACTCGTCGGGAAAGAATGTTTGTAGGCGCATCAACATGGAATGGAAGGTTACAGGAAATAGAGGATCTTGACTTATAAAAAAGACAGATCCTATAATAAGTGAGATCTTTTTGAAGTACATAAAATTCAGATCTTGGTTTAACCATGTGGTTTGGCTATTTCAAGTTTAGGGTGGACTTATGATATTAATGATATAATTTATATCCTTTTAAATTCCTTTAGGAACTCTGGAAAATTTATTTAAACTCAATCGACATTAAATAAAACAAAATAGAGGTGAAACTTGAATATTTTTAAATTACTCACCATTGGGTGTGTCACTGTTTGGTGAGTCACCATTCGGTAGCTACCATTAAGTTATTCATTGTTCAGTGATTCACCATTTTGGTGAAGTCATTGGGTGGGTCTCAATTAGGTGATTTATTATTCAGTGAGTCATAGTTCTATGAGCTACCATTCAGTAAGTCACCTTTTAGTGAGCTATCATTTGGTGAGTCAACATTCAGTGAGCATCAATTCAGGTGAGTCATTGTTTGGAGAGTTACCCTTCATCAAGCCACTATTTGTTAAATCTCTATTTTGTGAGTCACCAATCTATGATCCACCATTTAGTGAACCACAGTTTGTTGAGTAACCATAGGAAAATTAAAATTGGAAATCTCTTGGAATGAGTCACCATGACTCCCTAGAACACCTCTAACACTATATTTTCAAAAAGGAATAGACTAGAGTGGTTTGGTCCATTACATCAGACTCCTATCAAACTATTCTCATGCTCGAGAAATTAACACTAAACCAAGAAGAAATTGGTGTCAGAACAAACACCCCTAAGATACTTCTCAATGATAAACCACCCACTATTTTTTGAAAGCTGAACTGAAACATCGACCTCCAAGAACATGAATCTAGCATCTAATTCCCTAGAAAATCTCATAAACACCAAAGTTCATACTACCTGAACAAATGGATTTGGGAATTACTTCCACAATGTCATGATAGTATTCTATTTGGGTGGCACTGACTCACCCGCATGGGATTAATATCGACCACATTTATGCCTCTTGATTTTGGATGAGGTACTCCTCTACCCACATGTTAGGGCTGCTTTACACACATTAGAGAACATGAAAAAAACTTATCCTATTGAAAACAATGTTCAAGAATTACATCTTAAGAAAATAACAAAAGAAAAACTCAAAACAGATGTGGGTACTAGGAAAACATCTATGCTTCTCAAACCCATGTACTCTAGTCAACGCCCCCATGCCTCCACAACAGACAATCCACTACTAGAAAGTTTAACTATACCAAGGGTTGCAAACCGTTGGTATAGAAAAAAACCGTTGGTATAAAATAAACCAACGGGTTTGAAAACTGTTGGTTAGTCTGATGTAGGGATAGATATATACCAAAAGTTTCTAAATAATCATTGGTATATGAAGAAAAAAATCATATCTTCCCAATGGTTACCTTTAACCATTCGAAAAAATATATACCAACGGTGTTAACCATTTGGTTTACAATGCATTCAGTGTTTTACCAATGGTTCAAAAACTATTGGTATTGTTTTTTCCAATGGTTTCAAGATACCATTGGAAGAATTTAGAAGTTCGTTGATATACCAACGGTTTTGTAGCTGTTGGTATAACATTGACATTTCTTTTACCCCTATACCAATAGTTTATAACCATTGGTATAGTATTAAAATTTCTTTCAGCAGTATACCAACTATTATAAATTGTTGGTATATCCTTCACCCAGATTTCATAGAACCCAATGCCCAGAAAGTTTGCAGAACCCAATACACCTGTAGGGAATCCAATGAACCAAAAAGAATACACCAAAAATAATCCAACGTGCCTTGCACATAAAGTAAAATATACAAAAGCCTCCAATATTTCATATACCAGACTCCAATACACCTACATCAAATCAAATTCACCAATAGATACAAGCCAATACACCTACAAACACAAGCCAATACACCTGCACATAGAATCAAATATTTCATACACCAGACTCCAACATTTCATACATTGTGAAAACTACATTCCATATTCACCAGAAGATAAACCTTCTAGAATAGTCCTCCAAGTCTTCGTAGCTACTTTCCAAAACCTCTCCTTCGACATTACTAAATATAGAAATTGGGAAATAGATGAATGTTTTCTCATTAATTATTCTCATTAATTTGACCATAGTGTTTCCCTCAATTTTAACTCCAAAATCTTATTCCATTGTTATAAGGCACTGTTGATTCTAGATAGATCATTCTGGATATTTTCTCGCCCTTTCTTGTCATAGTTTTCTATTATATTAATAACATCACATTAAGATGAATATCCTTTCTACAGAACATACTAACTTTCTATCATAATAACTCTCTATCATAATAGAACCAATATCCCCTGATTTATAAAAATTATACTATAAAAAATAAAGTTTAAACCTATGTGTTGTAACACTATCATCAATAAACATTCATATGGTACTAAATCTGAAAAGGGTAAGTGATTTGGACCGTCTTCCAGGAATTCATTAGTATTTATCAACTAATATCCAAGTCACAAAATGATTAATGGAACATTAATCTTGAAAAAACCCATTAAAAATAAATTTTCAAACCCAAAAATCTTAATAACACTACTATTTTTTGGTAAACATCCTTTTCGAAACATACAAAACATCCTGACTTGGGGAACCCATTAGTCTTCTAACCAATCTCAAATTCTCTGTCTTGGTAAGTTTGTCTACCAATATAATATAACCAATAATTGATGCCACTTTTAGGGGCCAGGTGGAGAATATCAATTTATGGAAGTAATATATAACAATTGATAAAAGTACCATGATTTAATATTTGAGATTGTGTAGTAGAGGAACTACATCCATTTCTCTAATAAACCAATTCTTCTAGTTTTTTCACCTCTTTTTTCTTCCAAAAGAACTCCATTTGATGAAAATGAACATGAATGAAATAAGTCGTGATATAAAAACAAAAAATAACAACACTTGGAAATATTTGGTTTAGATGATAGTAATATTATATTAGATAGGGTGTGTGGGTTGTCCATTGGGGGAGGGGCTGTGCAGGGCTTAGGGGTGTCTAGGGGGTGGGTGGTGTCAAGGGGTGGGGGGTTGTTCTGGGGGTTGGGGGATATCCAAGGTTATAGGGGTGTCAAGGGGGTGGGGTGGTGGTGTCTGGGTGGGGGGGGGTGCTATCCAAGGGGATGGTGGGTTGTCCAACGATGTGGGGGTGTCCAAGGGGTTGGGGGGGCTATCCAGAGGGTTGGGGGCTGTCCAAGGGGTAGGGGTGTCTAGGGGGTGGGGCGGTGTCCCAGGGGGTGGGGGTGTGTAGGGGGTTGGGGGATTCCCAACGGGTAGGGGGTGTCTAGGGGGTGGGGTGGTGTTCATGGGGGTGGGGTGGTGTCTAGGGGTGTGGGGTGGCGTCCAGGGGGTTGCGGGGTCCATGGGGTAGGGGGGATGTCCATGGGGTTGGGGGGATGTCCATGTGGGTAGGGGTTTTCAAGGGGGTGGAGGTGTCTGGAGGATAGGGGTGTCCAGGGGGTGGGGGTGTCTGGGGGGGGGGGTTGTTTGGGGGTTTGGGAGGATGCCCAAGGGGTAGGGGATGTCTAGGGGGTGGGATGGTGTCCATGGGTGTGGGGTGGTGTCCAAGGGTTGGGGGATATCTAGGGGGGATGGTGTCCATGGGAGTGGGGTGGTTTCCAGGGGGTGGGGGTGTCCAGGGGGTGGGGGGGACCCGGTGGTGGGGTGGTGTCATGGGGGTGGGGGCTGTCCATGGGGTTTAGAGGGGAGGGATGTCCAAGGGGTAGGGGCTGTCTTGGGGGTAGGGTGGTGTCCAGGGGGTGGGGGCTATCTATGTGGTTGGGGGCTATCCAATGTGGTAGGCAGTGTTGTCTAAGGGGGTAGTGGGTGTCTAGGGGGTGGGGGTAATATTGTGAATTTCATTTTTTAGAAATGTATAATGTTCCATACCCAGGATTTGATAACATAATTTAGTAACTATATTAACACACTTGGGAAGATATTATTCAGGATCCTGATTACCATCATTCATATATAGACTTTTCCATTGTTTCCATATTTTATTTCATTATAACATTAAATATGGATGTGATGATTATGGTTAATATTAAATATATTAACACAATTTTATATACCATTTATATATAAATAAAAAAAAATTTGGAATATAAACCATAGTCATAAACACACTTTATTAAATTAAAAGTTAATATATAAATTCTTACTTCGTTCAACATACATAAATAAAAATTCCAAACATCTACCTTCTAAATAAACAATTGATAATATAATATCTAAATTTTCTATAAACATCAAAACATCCAATTAATATATGGATTCCAGTGGGAGTTTCCTGGAGGGTGGGGGTGTCCGGGGGGTGGGGTGGTGTCCGGGGGGGGTCTATCTAGGGGGCTGGGGGTGCTGTCCGAGGGGGTAGGGGGTATCCAGGGGGCTTTCTAGGGGTTGTGGGATGTCCATGTGGTATGGGTTTCCAGGGGGTGGGGTGGTGTCTAGGGGGTGGGGGTGGTGTTCGGGGGGGGGGGGGTCGGGGGATGTCCATGGCGGTAGGGTTGTCTAGGGTGGTGAGGTGGTTTCCAGGGGGTGACGGGCTGTCCAGGGGGTGGGGGTGTCTAGGGGGTATGGGGTGTCCACAAGGGTGGGAGAGGGGAATGTCTAGGGGGTGGGGGATGTCCATGGTGGTAGGGGTTGCTGTCCAAGTGGGTTGAGGTGCTTTCCAAGTGGGTAGGCGGTTCTGTCCAAGGGGTAGGGAGTGTCCAATTTGTGGGGGTGTCCATGGGGTGGTGTCTATCAAGGGGGTGGGGGCTGTACATGGGGGTTTGGGGGAGACTATTGAAGGTGGTAGGGGTGTCTTGGGGGGGGGGGTCCAGTGGGGGGGGGGGGGGGGGGTCACCCTCTTACTCCTCATTAGCCTCCCCCACTCCCTCCTCCTCCACCTCAACCTCCTTCTCGACATCGTCTTGACCACTACTAGAACTAACACACGGTGCACAATATATAGAACGCATCGATGATATATAATCATCCCAAGGTGTGCTAACTTCTGGTTGAAGTATTGGACGCAAAACATCCACTAGTTTCATAATTGTAGTGTTTTCCCAAGCACACTTTTCTACCCACTTTGTGGCCCATTTTTTCAGCCTGTTCTGCATATTCCATAACCTTCTAAAACTTGGGGATCACTACAACTTGTAACTTAAGGAGGGAAAATATATTGTCGTGACTATACTCTTGCTAGGTTGGAAGTATACTCTTCCATGGTGCTCATCTCCCAACACCAGATGTACGTGATCGTTTGGCCCAAAATTTTCAGGTTCTTGGGAATCAAGGGCCTCTAAAGAAACCTGTTAAAAATATAAATAGATTATTAGTATACAAAATAGATATTAAAATTTGAAATCAAAATAGAAAAACATACAATCTTCTAATGAGTCACTTTATTCACCTCACTTTTATATTTCTTCCTTTAACTTGAGCAAACCAATTTTTCTCGAGGCACCCGTCCTAAAATATTCTATTTTTTCCCTCTATAATTTCATTCAATTTAGGAAACAAATTAAAAATATGTGACCAATAATTAATTTTATAACTAAAATTATATAACAAATTCTGCAATTAAATAAATTATGGAGGAAGTAATATAAAGTGTAAGTCATAAAGAAAAATTATAAACAACTGTCATGCATGTTTTCTCTCATGATCTGACATGATAGTACGACCCAATACGTGCAGGTATTTTTTAGCAGAAAGGTTTTTTTATTTGTTCCAGACGATTCGTAAATAAAATTCAATAATAAAAAAGATAGTATTATTGTAAAAGAAGAAAGTTTTCATTTAAATACCTCAAATGTGATTAATACCTTAACTGATTAGACGCCCAATAGGTAATCATCTTCTGATACTATTCTATAATACAATCATCAATCAAAGGGACAACCTCTAACTTTGTTCCAACTCTAGCATGCCATCTAGTATACAACTCATTCTTATTGGATCTCCAATACTCACATAAATCCTTTAGACGTGCTGGT
This sequence comes from Viscum album, assembly GCA_963277665.1. Classification (NCBI taxonomy): domain Eukaryota; kingdom Viridiplantae; phylum Streptophyta; class Magnoliopsida; order Santalales; family Viscaceae; genus Viscum; species Viscum album. The sequence continues at coordinate 384,444,614 of OY728120.1, read as the reverse complement.
CGTGCACCCTCACCATCAGGGAAATTAAATCAAAGTTGACATCAAAATATTCATTAATATAATTACAAAACCTAATATATTGCATTAAATTAAACATATTTGTTTACCCTTATATCTAGCCAAGAATTATCATTGAATTAATTCGGCAACTGTCTCTCAGAAAGTGGGATGACAAGAATGATGTCGGAGTATTTGGAAGGTATATCCAAAAAAATATGACATTGCTGCCCTATTTTTTCTATCATTTGAATATAATAATTATAGTCCACCATCACCTGCATACGGTGGTTCCACACCACACACATGAATGTACACACCCGCCCCCACCTTCTATCAGTATATGTATCTGTTATGAATGAAAAAAAAAATATTTTATCAATAAATTTTATAATGAAAATAAATAATTTTATAAATTTTTTTAGGGTTCTATAACTGGGGTAGTCTAATTAATGGGAACCACTATATCCATAGAAACTAAAGGAACACCCTGTACAGGTGGAGTGGGTACCAATGTATGCTCCACAAGGATAGACTTTGGTGGAGCAGTATTCCAAGAATATGGAATATAAAATCTCATAGAGAAGGATGTAGAAGTAAAAGAAGATGGCACACATGACAAACCAAATGCTAGATGGTGAGTAGAAATCATCATCGGATATGGTATAGACAGGTGAGGAGACTCAGATGTAAAGGGTGGTGAAAACATGGGAGGACTAAGTATCTCTTGTTTCCCAAATGACACACCAATATCAGAATGTGGGATAGATGGTATGTCATTGGGATGGGTAGGGTCTAATCGGGCATGCCGACCAGATCTGCTAGCTCTTGTACCACCCCCTTGTACGAACTCCCTGAGTAGTGGAACCACTACTAGGCTTCTCATCAAATAATTATCTCCTAAACGGTGGATCCAGCAATATTTTTTAAAACAAAATTAATCACATGACATTTTATATTAATTAAATATATATATATTTGAAATTAAATACTCACTATAGACACTACTTGTGGAATTCCCATCTCATCCAAGTGAAGATTGTTTTCCATCATCTTTTTTCACGGCCTCACTTCAATTGTTTTCATTTCAATCATTTGAAAAAAATACAATTAATTTGAAATGGATAACTTATGTGTATCCCAAAAAACAAAATATATGAGAAGGAATAGGGGGATTCGTGGATAATTTATCTATCCATAGTTTTAGGTGATATTGAATGGATATATAATGAAGTAAATAAATCGTACAATATGTAAAAAAAAAATTAGTTTTGATTAGGATGGTTATTTTCTAAGTGTAAGAAGTAAATATATTATGAATGACTGTAGCCTTATGATAGTTGGAAATGATGATATATACAAATGAACAAGGACAAGATATCTACCTACAAAATGACACAGAACTCAACATTCAGAATACCTATAATTCTATACCACTAGTCTATAAATTTACATCAGGTTTATAATGATCTCTACAAGTCAAAGACATTTAATATCATATTGTGTTTAAATCATGAATTTTATAATATGTTTGTTGAGTTGACTATATACTATATGTTTATGTGGGATCTATTATAAAACACCTAATTTGAGTAATTTCAAAATTGTTTCACATGTTGAGTTTATTAATGTACAACCGTTATGTATTGGTTAATTATCTCTTATTTTATATGTTATCCCATATAGACATAAAGTAGATTAACCAAATTACCATAGGGGGTGTCTAGGGGGTGGGTGGGCTGTCCATGGGGGTGGGGGGGGGGGGGGGGCTATTCAGGGTGTACAGGGTGTCTATGGGGGTGGGCGCGCTATCCAAGGGGGTGCCGGGGCTGTCCAGGGGGTGTAGGGGCTGTTAAGGGTGGGGGGGATGTCCATGGGGGTGGGGGTGGGGGGAAATTCAGTGGGTACGAGATGCGAAAGGGGTGGGTTGGATATCCATAGGGGTGGCAGGGTTGTCTAGAGGGTGTAGGGTTTGTCAAGGGGGTGGAGGGGTTTCTACATGGGTGGGGGTTATCCTAGGGGTATGGGGTTTCCATGGGGGTAGCGGGACTATCCAAGGGGTAAGGGGTGTCCAGGGGTTGGCGGGCTGTCCAAGGAAGGTGGGGGATGTCTATGTGGTGGGATAGCTATCCATGGGGTTGACTGGGCTATCCGGGGGGGAGGGTTGGGTGGGCTGTCCATGGGGGATGGGGGTGTCCACGGGGGTTGTGGGGGTCCAGGTGGTTGCTGGGCTATCCAGGGTGTTGGGGGATGTCCAAGGGGGTGGGGGTGTTCAGGGGTGGGGGTCTCTGGGGGAAGGGAGGCTCTGGGGTTTGGGGTGTCTGGGGGGGGTATTCATGGGGGGGGGGGAACCTAGTGGGGTAAGAGGTGTCCAGGACAGTGGGCAGGCTATCCACAGGGGTGGCAGGGTTGTCTAGGGGGAACTAGATGTCCAGTGCTGTGGGTTGGCTGTCCATGAGGGTGGCAGGGCTGTCTCGGGGGTACATGGTGTCTAGGGTGGTGGGAACGCTGTCCACATGGGTGGTGGGGGTGTCCAGGTGGTTGGGGGGTCTAGTGGGTGGGCAGGCTTTCTAAGAGGGTGGGGGTTGTCCATGGGGTAGGGGGTCCAGGGGGTGGGTGGGTTGTCCATGGGGGTAGCGGGGCGGTCCATGGGGCACATGGTGTCTAGGGGGTGGTCGGGTGGTCCACCGGGGTGGGGGGAGGGCTGTGCAGGGGTTATAGGTGTCTAGGGGGTGGGTGGGCCGTCCACGGGGGTGACGAGGCTGTCCAGGGGTTAACGAGTGTCCAAGGGGGTGGGTGGGATTTCCACGTAGGTGGGTGGCTTTTTAGGGGCTAGGGTGTGTCGAGGGGGGTGGGCGAGCTATCCACGAGGGTGTCGGGGGTGTCCTGGGGGTATGAGGTATCCAGGGGCGTGGGCGGGCTGCCCATAGGGTAGGCGGGGCTCTTCAAGGGGTAGGGTTGTCTAGGGGGTGTGGACTGTACATAGGGGTGGGGGTGTTCAGGGGGTAGGGTATGTCAAGGGGGTGGGTGGGCTATCCACGAGGGATGGGGGTGTCAACAAGGGTGGGGTGTCTAGGGGGTGGGGGCTGTCCAGGGGGTTGGGGGTTGTTCCTGGGGGTAGGCGGTGTCTAGGGGGGGTCCAGGGGATGGGAATCAAGAGTTATAGGCCACTCACATTTCATATATCCCATTATAGTTATTGTTACGTTTTGAGCATGTGACTATAGTTTTTAGTTTTTTATTATGGAAATTGGAGCATGAGGTGTATGTGTGATAAGTGAATTAACAAAGTGTGGTTAATATATGGACATCAAGATTGATGAGGGACCTGTATGAGCCTTGAGTTTGTTGTGGTATTTTATGAGAATCGTGTATGGTGGGAAATTGAAATTTTTATATAATGGGATGTGGGAAATTATTGTGTATGTTGATTCTAATATGGGTGTTATGGGATGATGTTTACCATGAAACCACCGGGTTGAGCTATTATATGTTTGGGATAAGGAAAGGTACTTGTATTTTTCATGGATTTAAAATATTTGAGGGTTGGGTGTGTATAATGAATAGGTTTGGGATATTCATGTTGGTCTCTATCCATTCACAGTGTGACACAATGTGCCATGGAATGAAATAGTTATTAAGAGGTGGGGGGTCCTGATCACCCCTGGAATGAATATAAAACTCAAACTACGAATAGTTATATGATAAAGAAAAAGGTTGTATATTTTCATATAATAATGGGTTTTGTGGTTTCCAATTCGACTAAGCTAGGAATGTACTCCTCTTACCATGGGTATGTGTTAGGAAAGGCCAATGTGACAATGGGTGATGTTATTCAATATAAGTGAGGTGACATGGTTTTTTAGGATAATGTAGATATTTTTGACCATTTTTTGAAGGAAAAATGGTTCATAGGTGGTGATAGAGGCTTTCCACAGGTGTAACCTAGGATTTTATCGATGCTTCTCATTGGGGTTAGACAATATAGTCATCCAGTTCATGTCCACATAGGATACAAACCATTGGGGTTGTGTTGACCACTCTTTGTGGGTGGAGACCTCCATAGATTATGCAACATAGGAAATGGGGTCGAAAATGGGTAAAAAGAAGGTGTTTCACATTGAATCCATGACTAGTGGTGTGTGAGCCCCCCTCCCACTACACAACCCCCCTGAGCCCCCTCCCCCATATCCCGCATGCAGCCCCCACCCCACACACTACACAACCCCCTCACCCCCTACAAGACCCACCCTACACAGAAACACCCCTAAACCCCCCAATCAAATAACCCTCCCAATGTACAACCCCCAATCCCACTCCACACCCCCCTACAGCCCCCACCTCCAACTACACAACCCCCACCCCCCATATCCACACCTTCCATTTCTCCCCCCACTACCCCACTACACAACCCCCTATAGCCAACCCCCATCCCCAACACCTCCCCCTACAGTCCCCACCCCCAACCCCCATAGCCCCCCTCACCCTCAGAATCCCCCATCCTGCATAGCCCCATCTACAGCCCCCCAATGCACCCCCACACCCCACAGACAACCCCCTCCCACTACCCAACCCCTCCTACAACAAACCCCCCTACATCCCCCCTGTAGTCCCCCTCCCCCACCTCCCCCTACAACCCCACCCCATATTTCACATCCCCCTCACCCCTTGTAGCACACCCTGCACAACCACTCCCTACACCTCCACTGCACATCCCATCTATACCCAACACCCTATCACTACACCCACACCCACTGCCACTGCACACCACCCTACAACCCCCTCCCACTGCACAACCCCCCTATAGCCCTTACCCCTACACATCCACCACCCTCCCACTACATATCCCCCCTGTCACCCAACTAAACCCCTCCCACTACACAACCCCCCCTCCCACCCTACATCCCCATACATCCCACCACCCTACATCTTCATCCACCAACCTCCCCCTACCACCCCAACCCCCCCCCCCCACAAAGCACAACCCCCACACCCATTGTACACCCCCTACACATCCACCTCCTACACCCCCTACATCCCTGCAGAATACATGCCCCTACAACTAACTTCCCTTCCACTGCACCCCCCATTCCCACTGTACCCCCCATCCCCTACCACTATACAACCCACTCTACAACCAAACCCCCCCACTGAATATCCCCCCATAGCAAAACACCTCCCACTGCACATCCCCCACCCTCCCACTGTACAACCCCCTCCCATTTCCTCGAAAAATAAATTATGAAATAGAGACCCATAGTAGGTCTCCCTACCCTTTAATAACTCACTACCATGTTGGATCTATATAATAGGACATCACTGAAATATCACTATAAGGCATGAACCATGATACTAATAAAAAGGGTCTCAATAGAACACCCAAAGGAAACATTATGTAGTTGAATGATGCTCAAAGAAACTCTATGCAAGGTCATAAAATTCCATAGATACAAATTTCAGAACTGGAGGAATCATCATTTGAATAGATTTAATACTAGAGGAATCATGTGCTATGATAGGGGAAATACACTACACCGTGTTATCATCTCTTTTAGGGTGATGAACAAACACATACTTGAATCAAGGATGGATCGAAGGTTTAGAATAAGGGTTTGAAAAGAATAGGGGAACTGTCATTTAGGGATAATCGAAACAAAAAACAAAAAACAACCTTGTATTCAAAGATATCCAAATGAAAAATGAAATAAATGGAGGTAGAACACAAAAAATTGTTATAACATAATAATTTTATGTGGATGAACAGAATATCTGTTGCTGGTAAGAAGGGTTTGCACGCTATAACAATGGGAGATCCCGTTTAGGGTGCAATGTGGGCAGATCAGAATCACAATTGGGAGATACTTTTATCGCATTTTATCACAACGAGTTTTTAAAACTGTTGGAAAATATTTTCAAACCCATCTCAATGGTTTCAATGAACTGTAGGAAGATGGGTGTACACATTCGACTATCCCAACGGTTTCAAAAATTCATTGGGAAAACTATCACCTTCCCAATGGTTATATATACCTACTGTTAAAAGTTTCTCTACTAGGGCCTATTCCAATGGTTTGTAAAACCGTTGGGAAAATACAATCTTAAAATTCCAATACCAATGGTTTTCAAGAAACCGTTGGTATAAAAAACCTATCCCAATAGTTTTTGAAACTCTTGGGATAGAGGCATTGGAATAGGGGGAATTTCTAGTAGTGAACCAAGGCAATGGTATATCCATGGATCACCTTATCCTAACAATATTGTATATATACTGTCTATTCCATTTTATTACATTTTACTTGATATCTAACACTCCTCATTCAATGATGTGGTAGTCATCATGTAGATACCAACAAAGCTAGGATACATGGAAGGTGTTATGGATCCTCTCCAACTACAGTGGCTGTGATTGTTGGTATGACACCCCCCAAACTCTCCCAACACCTCAAATGGTCTGATGAACATTGGACAGATCCTTCTGCCCCTAAAAAACACTTAAGCCCATGTCATGTAGAAACCTTCAAGAATACATGATCTCCAACCTCGAACTCCAAGGGAATCACCCTATGATATGTGTATGAAATTTATCAGTACTATGATGCCTTTATCATCTCACACACATGGTGAATATTCTCTTCCATTCTCTACAATACCTCTTGAAAAAAATTAATAGTCTTTCCAACCCCCATCCAGCACAAGGGTGAATGACACAACCTCCCGTACAAGGATTTGAATGGTTACATGAAAATGGTAGAGTGATAAACTATTATTTTAAGAAAACTATACCATGGGAAAATGGCATACCCACGACCCTCTAAAGTCCAGAATACATGACCCCCACATATCTTCCAATGTTTGGATGGTCCACTCCGTTGACCCATCCTTATGAGGGTGGAAAGTGGTGCTAAGGAGTAACTGATTTCCAAAGGAATGATGTAATCCCCTCCAGAACCACGAGTTAACCATGCATCCCTATAAGAGAAGATGGATCTTGGAACCCCATATAGTAGCACCACCTTATCCACACAATTACTTTCCAAGGAATTCACTGCGCTTGACTCTTTGGGTGCTAAAAATTGTGATAATTTCATCAGCTCATCCACCACTACCTAGATAACATCACAACATCCATAAAACATTGGTAGCCCTGTGACGAAATCAATTGATATGGAATCCCACTTTCAATCAGGGACCTCAAAGAGCTTCAACAAACCACCTATGCTATAACACTTCACCTCAGTCTTAGAGTCTCCCCACATAGACTCCCCACCTGCTACATCATATATGACTATACATTCATATAAAATATATATCCTCTACCACCTTCCCTTACTGCATCTATGTGTAAGAAAACAATCTCATCCATCATCTTCCAAGCATATGCAAATTACTAAACATCCATGTTATGCGACATCCTTCTCAAAGAATCAGGCATGATGTTCCCCTTTACTATGGTGTAGGATATCTTGAAGTCATAATCCAGGAAAAAATACATCCACCTCCAATGTCATGAGTTCAAATATCAAATTTAAAAGATATACCTAAACATATTATGGTTTATAAAGTCCAAAATGAACTCTCCACTAAGGTACTGTTTCTAAAACATTAATGAAAACACAACTGCTATAAGCTCAAGATCGTGGGTGGAATAATTGTGTTTTTGGGGATGGAACATCCTAAACCCATTGGAAATCACTAATTACTACTACATCAGTACACATCCCAATCCAAGACAAGAATAATCACAAAACACCCTAAACAAAACCTCTTCCTCTTGAAACCTGAGTTTTAGATCACTATGCAACGTCCCCTTGAGATAGATAAAAGCTAGCTAGCACATCTTTCCCTATAAAAGGCCTGGTCTTTCCTAGATAAATCCATCAATGGAGGCGTAACTTAGGATAAAACAGGTATTATGATCTAGTAATAGATTTCTAGACTACAAAATCAACAATCATCCACTACATTGTGTTATTCTGAATAAATAACTTCCTATACCTTCTAAGGATCAACTACTACCCCTTGTTGAGACACAAAATTTCCATGTAAGTGCACCAATCGTGTCTATAACATAGACTTGGTCAACTTCTAATAGATATGGTGGCATTTAAGAACAACCATGACAGTTCTGAGATGCTCAGCATGATCTTCCTATGAGTTCAAGTAGATTAGGATGTCATCGATGAACATATGATGAACCGGTCTAGGAACTCTTGAGAGAAAGTGTTCATGAGACCCGTGAACATGAATGGCGCATTCATAACAATGAATCACATGACCACAATCTTTATGACCCCATACCTACACCTAAAATCAGTCTTTAGGTTATCACCATCCTTCACCCATAACCGGGGATACCCAGACCACATATCGATCTTAGAGAACGGACTTGCTCCCCTTAGTTGGTCAAAAATATTGTCTATCATCGGGAGAGGGTAACGTTCCATGAAAGTCACCTGATTCACTCTCCATTAGTCTATGTATATCCTATGAAAATAATATTATTTCTTCATAAACTACATCAGAGAACCCCATGATGGTACCCTCAGTCGTATAAATCCCCTCTTCATCAGATCATTGATCAGAATCCATAACTTCCAAAACTCATAACGCTCCATCCGATAAGGATCCATCAAAATTGGACAAGCATTGGGTTTTAAATATATAAAAAACGAAACATCATGTATACGGGTTAGAGTGAGAAACTCCATAGGTAAAACATCCAGAAAATCTTCAGAAACTCTAGGAACCTCCACCATCACATCTTCCATTGATCCCACTAATTATTCAACCAACAAGGATAGAGTAGGTTCCAAATAATGGATGGAAACCTAAAAAATCAACTCTTAATTGAAGGATATATGATATTCATCCACATTAAAAAACACCACTCTTATTTGAAAACAAATGATAATGGCATGCATGGAAAACATCCATTCGATGCAAAGGATGACATCGTACGACTGCATCTGTAGCAGAAAGAGATCCCTAGTGGACTGATGTGGCCCCAAAATTAGTCTATATCCCAATATAATGTATAATAAGATGGTTTTACCTCATAATGGTATACTCAACACGAATTTAATTTAATTTATCTCTCTTTCCAGTCCTAATTCATGGTTTACATTATGTGAAACGAAGTAGTGAGAAGCTCTGGAATCAAACAAGGGGAAATTAAGAGTACTAAACAAATTGATCGTACCTCAAACGATCTATATCCCTACTGAAACTAATGACTATGTGGAATATAACATCCCATTCCCACCTCCTATTATCCTCAGTTTTCGAACACCTTCTCAACCACACCGTGGTTATGATCCCCGAGGAGCACAATGATGTCGGTCCCCACATGTATCGTTTTCCCACAATGAAGAAAGAGAAAACTATACCGTCTGCTAAAATAGACTAGCTGGAGGCTACTACTAAGGTGGACACTGGACCTTCCCACCTATACCAAAATCATCTAAAACTATCCACTAACTCTTACGGTTCACATGGACTCCACATGAAAACACCTCATCCCCAAGGACATTGGAAAAGTTTGATGACTATGAGGTGGGAATGGAAACAGATGTGGTCAACTCCCCGCTGGTTAAAACCTGAAAGGCCTTGATGATTGAGACATACTAATGAAATCATTTCATTTTGATGAACTCATCTATATCCCCACTCATGGTAGAACTCCTCACGAGTGCATCCTTTCCACTACCTTCGCTTTCTTTTAAACCTCTATATATGTCGGTAGGGTGAAGCCAGTAACCACATAATTCCTGGGGGGACGGAGTGTCTCCTCTAATCATCATTCCGGATACTCCTCATCTAGAAAGAGTTCCAGAGAAAGGATAATGAGATCCTTAAACATGATCCCATGTTCCCTCTCCGAGATACTACCCTGTTAGAGGGAGAGTTTCTCCAACCTCTTCTCGACATTCGTCGTTGAAGAAAGGAATTCCGCTTGGAACTACTTCTCAATGTAATCCCACAAAAAATCGGTCTCATTCCACTCTCTTAGGTTAAGTGTCACCATTGAAGTTCCTCTTACCTCACATTGGTCACTACTAGAGGAAACTAGTACTTTTTCAAAGCCCATATTAAGGATAAGGTGATCGCAATATCCTCAATCAAGCACTTTTTCTCCATATCTAAAACGCTCCCTTTGTACATCCCCAATTTCTGTTTCTAGAAATATTGAAGGTTACTCTAACACTGATCACCCTCTCCCATAAGGTCTACCCTCCATCAATCAATTGATTTAGCCGATTGAGTCTCCACTTCTCTTACTGCAAGCAGACAATGAACTGGTGACATACCTGAAAATTAAACAGGATACTTCTAAGCCCGAGTAGTATAAAATTTAATTAGGATTCATTCAAACTCATTATTTTTTATAATTTTCAGAAAAATTCCAAGAAAAAAAATAAAACAAGTCATTATTTTCCATTAAACATTAGTTGGATTTTTACCCCACAATGGTGAAGCGTCACTTGGTCATTTGGTAAGTACAGAGTCCTTACATCGGATAACGGGATCCCTAAAATCAAGTGTCATGTCCAGTCTTCGCTGGCCCATGTCACACAACAAGATCACTCCACACTGTTTACCTACCATCCCATGAAATTCTCACTATGCCAAACATCAAACTACACCCTTTCTATCAACCTCATTTGATACCATTCTATAACGACCCTCCATCTTCATGATGAGGTAATGGATGAAAATGTGTTGTGACCTTCATTCTTCATGATGAAAAACATATAATGACCCTTTAGTCCCACCTCCAGTAGGCCCCTGGGTGGCGACCAACACCATGGGTTAATGTTTTTCACAAAATTGGAGGCATTACCCTTTTTTGGTTTCCATGGTCAGGAGATAAGATATATAAACCTAAAAAAACTCCAATTTATATATGTAAAACATGTCTGAAATCCATCGCACATGCATGTTTAAAGTAAAACTATAGTAAATACAATGAAATGTACAATGTATGAACCGAAATAAAACTATGATGTATCCCATTTACAATTCCCAATATCTGAGCTAGTAAATACCATCGCAATATGTATAATAAACCTGAAAACCTGAAGGGAGATTTATATATGAATGTTGAGAATTAATGTACACTAAGTAGGTAAACCAAAAGTCACTCTTGAAAAAGTGGGGGAAAGATACTAATTCACCTATGAGAAAATATAAGAACCAAAAAAATACCAGATGATGAATACTAACTTCCCCATTCTCACAAAGGACCACTCACCATATAATGGTAGTCAAGTAATGCAATAATATAAAAACATCTATGATAAGGTACCACACACCACTTCCCACAGGATAACGACTCATCTGTAATGGAGAGTGTTCAAGTGCCACCACTATACCACAAGACCCACTATCTCAACCTTTCATTGCAATCATGGGCCACAAACCATAACACATCATACCCACACACACTAGGGACACAACCACATCCCATATTTCCTGCAGACTCATGGGCCACAACAACAACACATCTAACTTGAAAACACCTAGGGATCATCACAGAGACATATCAAAAACACCTCTCACACAATGAGTAACACAAATATAGAAATAAACCTCGATGAATTACATCCTACCTAGAGAGTCATGGGAAATAAATATATAGAATAGGGAACATTTGTACCAATAACATTCCATCCAACCTCCCGCCATGATGTTAGGAAAACACCCTCCCCATTAAAATGGTGGTGTTAAAAATGCATTCCTTTATATAAATGGGGTGAGTATAGTAATCAAGAGGAACTAAAATTTAATATAGATAGGTAAGGAAACACCTTGACCAATCTATGTGTTTCCAAACAAATAACCAGCATACACAAAACAACCCTTACTACTATCCCTACATGCACAAGCACAATAATATCCATATTCAAAACATAAACCCAACCTTTTTTAAAAACTTATTATTTTTATAAACAACTCAATTATTTAATTCCAACACTACATGAAAACTTCCAACCATAGCCATACCCATCAGATTCAGCAGAACATACAACACCCAACCAGATTGCAGTCCCACATCACAACACAGTTTGACAATCACAACTAAACCCAAATAAAGTTCCACTGCTCTAAATTTAACATATTCCACAATCAATCAATATGTCATCTTGGGATTCCACCGCACCTCCTGTGCCACCTCATACAGAATCCCATAGCAACCACCATGAAAACAAAATCCCCACTGCAGAAAAATACTACACCATAATCATGGAGCAAACCCATCTATCCACCCTTATATTCACACCCATGCCACTAACACCAGCACTATACAACCCACACAAGGAATATTAACCACAAAACAAAACACCTCTCACAACCACACCAACAAGCCAGATGTATTCAGATTTGATTGACACCATTCATTAATTACACCTTCATAAATTCAGGGGTGATCACGCAACATTTTTAAACGTAGGGCATCTAAATTATTTATCCAAATGTATGTGGTAAATCATATTTTATGTTTGTATTGATTTAAACAGAGGATCAATAATATATATAAAGTATCACTAGTGTGCTAGAAAATGCCACCAATGACCAGGATTTTGAAAGGGATACAACCCATACAATTCATGTAACAGATCAAACATAATGTATAAAATTAACCATTTATCATCATCACCCATGTCCCAATTTATTAATATGGTCACAAGAAGATTATATCACAACACCCTCAATAATTTGTTTTAACTATGATCAAGAGGCTACATCAGTAAACCTACCCCTCATGATACACAAAAAAATGGAGAGAAAAAGGAAATACCTACCTAGAACAACATGCACCAAACGATTCTTCCTTATACCAAAATATGGGTTTCACGAGTAGCATGATGGAATCCAAGGGAAAACCGAACAGGCTGTTATAGCATAGGTGTGAAACTCCTTGGGAAAGAAAGGATCTTTGCGCATGAATAGGTAATAAAAGGATTACAGGAAGAGAGGATATAATCTTCAAAAAAGGAAAAATCCTAAAATCAGGTAGCTGATTTCAATGTACATAAAATTCAGATCATGGTTTGACCATACAGTTTGTCCATTTCATGGTTTGGTAGGGGGTTGGGATATTAAAGATATAATTTATATCCTTGGAAAAAACATTAAAAATGATAAAACATTGATTTAAACTTGATCTACATCAATGAAAAAGTAATAGGGGTGAAACTGGAAAAGCCATAAATTACTCACCCCAGGGTGAGTCACTGTTAAGTGATTCACTATTTGGTGAGTCACAATTCAGGAGCTATTGTTTGGGGAGTCACCATTCGGCATGTCTCCATTCAAGATATACTGTTTGGTGATTCACCGTTTTATGAGTCACCATTTGGTGAGCCACCATTCGGTGAACCTCCATTCAGTGAGGCAACATTTAGTGAGCCACCATTGATGAGAAACATTTCAGTGAGTCACCGTTCAGTGAGATACAATTTGGTGAGTCAAAATTTGTTGATCCACCAATTGGTGTGCCACCATTTGGTGAGCCACTATTTGGTGATTCACCGTTGAAAAACTGAAAACTAGAAAACACTTAGAATGAGTCACAATGGCTCCCTAGAACACCTCCATCACTGGATTTTCACAAAAGAATGGAATAGAGAGGTTACGACCATTACACTAATATTTGGCAATGTGAAGAATTTTTTAAGGCCTTCTCGAGAAACAATATATAACCTACGGATTAATGTGTATCATTATAGGTTATCCTAATGAATTATGGGGATATTATATATACAACCACTTAGAAGAGAAAGGACTATAACATCATAATCCATCATTCCTAAGAGGGAGAACAACATCAAGGAGGATAGTGGGTTGAATATTCACATCGATGAAGTTGATGATCATGTTTCATAAGATTCAGTATGAAAATATATTCCCCATCTTCCCAAGGAATATTTTATTCCTAAAAAAACTACTATATAAGAGCACTAGAGAGGTATGATAATTATAATGATATATATCTCTAATCACCGAATATAGTGGCTCATAATTGATTGAAAATTATAAACATATATCATATAAAGGGAAATTATAAACCTAGATGATGCATGATTGAATTAATACATGAATTATAAAATATAATCCATGTATCAGATCAATATTTTGAGTTCTGGTTGATCCTTCAAATGATTTAAATCTTGTTGGGTGTAAATGGGCATAAAATAGAAAACTAGATAAGGAAGTAAAGTATGTACCAATAAAGGATGAATAGTTTATAAAGGGTATAAAAAATGTCACATAAATGGATATGATGAGATATTATCCCTAGTATGCATATTTAAATATATCACAATACAACTTATTTTAGAATCTAAGTATGGGTATGACCTTTTGGTGAACTCATATGAAAACTACCTTCTTTAATGGGGGAATTTAGAATGATTTCAACATTATGCTACTAAAAGGGTTTCTCACTAAAAATAATTCATAATATTTTTCAAGATATAGATATCCATTTTTGGATTTATGAAAGAATCCATGTCATGAAAAATGTTATATGATGAATCTATACATGAATTCGGATTAATTTAGAATGAATCAGAGTCATTTAGATACATGTTGTTTTGTGGGAGTGTGGTTGTTATCTAAGTGGTATATGTTCATTACATATCACATATGAAATATATTTTACCAAAATTATTATTAGTTAAGAAATAGATAAACCAGTTCTTGTCCATGAAAGAATAAGGTAAAGAAGCCTATATTCTAGTTATCATGATCATTCATGATATATCTAAGATGATTCTAGGAATAAATCTTGTTACATAAATTAACATGATACTAAAGATATTTAGTGTGGATTAATCCAATTGGGTATTCATTCTATTGTCACATGGTATACATATTTATTTGATAATGTGTCCATAGAAAAAATATGTAAATGTGTGAATGAGTACGATCCCATTCACTTTTATGATATTATCAATCATATATGCCTATTAATATCTTAGATTTATTTCACCTAGACCTTGAGAAAGGTGGTAAGATACCAAGATTATCAATCTTAATAGCACAGGTCTACTGTTAAGAAAATCCTTAAATATTTTACAACTAAGGATACATTCTTAGTGTATATAGGAGAGTAGGATCTAGTAATAAAAGGATATACTATTACTATCATTCAAATCGATCAAAATGATCAGAAGTCACTATCAGGATACGTATTCATCCTCAAAAGAGGTGTAGTGACATGGAAGATTTCAAAGGATCTAGAGTTAACCAATTCTATAGTTGAGTCATTGAATATAGAATTTTATGAAATAGAAAAATAATCCTTTTAGATACATACATTATTACATGATATTGATATAGATCAATGATTTATTAAATATAACACATTATATTGTTATATTAACACAATTATGACCCTTGAAATGTATTTATGGTCACATTAAATAATAAAGAACATAATCTAAAATTATAACTTTTTAGGTATTATTCTCATGGGAGAATTTTTTATAAGATTCATTCCATGACTAAAAACTTATATGACCTCATGACTAAATCATTATCTCAGAAAAAGCATTAATATCACATGAGTGTGAGAATACTGAAGGTTGATAACAATTTTAACTAGTGAAAGTGGGAGACTATTTGAGGTGATTCCCTTGAACCAACTTCTATTTATTTTCTGATAATATGTATTTGTTGTTTATAATATCAATAAATATATTATCAAATAAGGATTTTTATTCTATATCACATAGTATGCTATAATATCTTTAGAAAAACTGTTTTCTAAAATAGTATAATGGTTCCCTGCTATGATAAGAAACTAGATGATGAATGATAATATTATTAAATATATGTTCTATACCAAGATGATATAATTTTATAGGAAAAAAATGATATAATATATCAGAGTTGGACACTCATAGGAATTTGAGTCACATTCTCATGTTGCATCCCCTTACTAATTTCCATTGCATGAGATTATGTCACCATGAAACATTTATTTCAAATACAAACTTATTTAAATTAGCAGATGTTCATATCTATAGACATGTGTATTTAACCTCAAGATTTATGATTGTTATTAATACAAATAGATACCAATATACTTTAATCTACTGAATAATACACTGATGACATATGTTTGTGGTGAGGTGGGATTGCTTGGGTGTGCCATGAGTAATCTTGAATTTAAAAATAATATGGTAAAGGATTTTTCACTTATGTACATAAATGGAAGTTGATATATGATTCCCATTAAAAAATATTATCGATCTTAATTACAACCTTCATGATAGTGTTTTATGGGATTTTTTATTTCCTACTAGTAAAATAATGAGATATGAGTCACATTGGTTGATGACACCATCATGAAAATTACTTTATTAGAGATATCATGATAAATGTATTATATTATACAATAAACATTCATATGAGGTTTTTTGACATTTTGAAATTAAATTCATTCTCCATGGGAGGCTTGGTGTGTATCAATATTCGTACCTTGGACTTTGGGAGGCCCCACCTAATTCCAATAAGAAAGGGGCCCAGATTGGCACACACAAATTGTTTCCAAACTCTTAGTAAAATAATATTATTATTTATTACATATCATTTTGAATAAATATTTTCTTTTATTTTTAATATAATTATTCGGGGTTTCATGATCACATATATTGATCCACCACTTATTTGAGATAATAATTTATGAGAATAATATTTAATAAATATTTAATTTCTTTTTCGTGAATATAATATTTGATTATTTATTATAGAATAATGTAGTGATATTTAATTATAAGTATTTAGTCTCCATTTAGGTCCACAATAATATTATGGAGGAATTATAGATCTTGATTAATGGTCGAAGAAGAAATAATACATATTAAATATTATATGAATAAGTATTAAATAATTAATTCAAGAAATAATATTTAATTAATTTTCTACATATTAATAATTCAAGAAGAATTAATCATATTGTTAATAATATAGAAATTAGGTTCCACAAGAATTAAAAAAAATATAGGAATACGTGAAATTATTAGTTATAACCAAGACACTATTAAAACCTAATTATATTATTTTCAACCCTAATGCTAGCCATTTTTGTTTTACAGAACAAGGATAATTCACTGATGCCCGAGACACCCCCTTTCCATGAAGGATCTCTACAATAGTGAGTTACCCCCTCCAAAATGACTATTTATAATAGATACATCGAGGAGATTCCTTTTTAAATGTGATTATCATGTTGATCAAGGATGAACAACTATAGCGTTAGGATCTTACATGATAGAACCAAGATACTACTATTTAGATTCTTATAGGTCTATGGAACAAGAGTGGATGACTTGTAGAAGGAATGTAAAAATTATTCCTATAATAAAATGACCTTATGATGTATATACGTTTTTATATCCCTCAATAAAAAAAATCCATTTCAAAGTAATTTTATAATTGTCGAAATGAATTATAAATCATGAGGTGATAATAAAATGTTTTATTCTTGGGTCCTAATGAAAATTAATCATTTATATAATTTTATTTCTCACAAAATTTATCATTGATGTACATATAATATTAAATATCAAATATAAAAAAATTCCTTGTCTGCCATACCCCATAAACTCTTCCACCATGACCAAACCATTCATATCCCTTTACTAATAGATCAATACGAAGAAATTTATATTATTATTAGAGAGTATAACTAGGTTTGAAAGAGTCTTGTGGCGAGGTTGTCTATTAGTAATGTAGGAGAACGGTGGTTGGAATTTATATGACATATAAGAAGAAGAGTTAGTTGATGGGTTATAGAACCACGGATGACTCGAGGAACAGATACTAGGCAATCTAACTGATAGCATAATAAACCACTACAGTAGAAAAATATGATTATAGTGGAGAATCAACATGGGGATGTTTAACCAATATATATTAGTGTGGGACTTTACCCTAAAATTATAAAATTTAGGTGTTAATGTCTCTCTATATTATTTTACAAAAAGTATGTAACACCCTAAATCTTTTAAGTTAGAGTTGGTTATTAATTTACCACATTAAAACAATATAAAAATGATCACATCCCAAGGGATCAAATAGTTTAGCAGTATAGGAAATTTAGATACAAGTTTGAATATCAAAATATATTTTAAAAAATAAAATTCAAAATAATATTTTATTCCAAACACTTATTATTACAAATAGATACACTTGTATATAATTCGTAGTATACTTCCTTATATACTTTTCAAACAAAAAATAAAAATAAAATGGTGGCCTTAGATACCTTGTAAGATATTGTGTATAGTTGAAGTTATCATAGAATAAATAATTAAAATATAATATGGTACAAATAAATAATAAACCAATATTATATATAACTAATATCAAATAATGGGACTAAATCCATGTGTGAAATGGGGATATAAATAATCCCATAGATATGAATAGTAATTTTTATAATTATAGGATGAATAATGTTTTACATCATAATGTACCATGAAATATTTGTTCCCATACATTATATGTAGGTAGGAATAGAATATTCCAAATATAGAAACTAGTTTTTCTAATAGGAAATATTAATGTATGAAGAGGATATAATTGGCACCGCAAATTATTTAATAATTCAAATTTCTTAATCATACGAATGGCGTGAAAAAAAACATTAATTTATAATCAATATATTCATTCGTATTGGAAAATAAGTATGAAAAATGTTAATATTTTCCAAAATAATAAATATCAGATCATCATTAGCCATAAAGTGTAATATAAATGATATTATAAATAGATTATTTCTGAGTAAATCATTATATTCTTGAAATTATGTTCACATAAGTGAAAACCTTCAAACGAATACTAAAAAATTAATTGAGGAAAATGAATTTTTAATTTTAAAATTAAATATATTGAAAACAAATGATCTATAGAATATTATGAAACATATACTATTTTAATATAATCATTGAAAATTGAAAATTAATTTAATGAAACCCTTAGTCTGGATAGAGGGAAATGTTTTTCACACGGTGATTATTAAAAAAATAATTTCATTCAAACATTTTGAAAAATGTTCCTAGTTCATAAATTGATAATAATTTTATTTGTAAAAAATATATATAATTTCAAACATGAATAAAAAATTATTTAATCAATAACTTTATAATAGTAAAAAAATTGAGATCATTTTAATGAAAATATAGTCATAGAAGAATAATATTTCTAACTAAATAATAATACAACGTCAGTTTTATTCAAAAATATTTTTCAATATTTTTTTGTTCCTAAAGATGGTAAAACATGGAAATAATAATAAAAAACTACATAAATAACAAATTTTTATAAACATATAGTTTTTTAATGATTGAAATATCATATAAACCCTCCAATGGAATCTTAAACATTATCAATCTTTACTAAGAATGAGATTATGAAGTAAACCCTTACGTCACACTTCAACTTAGCTGAACATGATTTGATCTCCATTATAATAAATTTAGATTTATTATAAATACATAAAATAACCATACACATATCTAAAATATCATTTTTTTCACATAGAACATCTAATCACACATTCATTAACAATAATTCATTATTATCATTATTTTGTGTGTTAAATTTTTAACATTTATATTTCATGGGATTCCCCAATTATTTTACTTACATATTTATAATGATTATATTATCTCCATAATATTTATAAAAATATTAAATATTAATTATACAACTATTTATAATGATCTGATGATGTTTTACTTGAAAAATTAATCACATCACTTCTTAGAGGTGGTAGTCCACACATATGCAAGAGCGAAGTAATAAATTTTTAACTGGTTGATAGGCAAGGATTTATATGTTATATTTCATATCCTAAATCAAAATTATTTCATTAATAACATATATATTCATTACATGAATCATTATTTTCAGAAATTTGTTCTGTGATGAAAAAATAGCTTATTTCGGTTTTTGAGGTGGTAGTCCATCGTACAAAAAAAGAATTTTTATTTTCATTTGATGGAGAAGGATATGGATAAATTATATTTAATCAACAAAATAACATCTCAATATAATGGATAAAATGTATCTATTATATTATATTGGATATAAAATAATATTATTTTGTAAAACAATAAGAAAAATTAAAAATGATCAATTAAAATACATACTTCTTCCTTAAAAGTTCTCCTTTATATAATTTCTTATGTACCCTAGGGTTGGACTTTTGGTATGAATAAAAATCTTTATAACATGGATAATTATTTTTCATATTCATTTTTCTATTATATTTCTTAGATAAGTTTCTCATGGTGGATTGAAGAATTGAGGATAAGTGGTTTCCTTTTATAGTGAAAAATATTTCACACTTATAACTACATATAATATTTGAATATAATAAATTATTTTTCATGTGAAAGATACACCTATTGGAAACAATTTAACAAATAATATAGGATAAGTTTTATTTTTTTCCAATAATAAAATTTAAATAGGTTCTGTGGAACTTCTAACTATATATTTTGGTTTACCTTCTTTATTAATCAATTTCATCCCAATTAGTGGTGACCACTGTTTCCTTATTAAACAGTAATTAATTTACAAATATGGTGAAAATTGTGTTAAAAAACTATAAGGGATAAATTTTTTGACCATATCCCATACCCTATTCGATTTTATTGAATATTTTTATTTTTAAATAATTTAGTAATGTGTTATTTTACATAAAATTATATTTAATTAATTTTATGTACAATTCATATATTTCTACATTAAATAAATTAAATGTAATGACCCCGACACTAATAGCCCAAAGCATGTGACTACTTTATTACATTAACATTGACACAAGGCTCTACATCCTATAGTAACAACCATTTTAGTAGTTTTGGATAACGAAAAACATACATCGATACTATTTTACATAGGAATATAAAATACAATGAAAAGAAATAGAAAAAAATTCATCCTGGAACTAATTCTAGGAAATATTCTTCAAATATGTGGGAAAACAAATAAATTAAGGGTGACCTAAAAAAGCTGAGTAAGGGTTATGTATAGTATAATATATCATGAATTCAAAATAATAATCAACATGGAAAGGAAATAATTGAAAAGACATATGATTTAAATAAATTTACAAACACGATATGATATAGAATCATCAATATAGAAAAGAAAATAACTATTTTTTCATTTAATAAATAAATTTAGAGTTAAATGTATCTATATATAACATCATTGTGAAAATACCATAGATAAAATTAAATAAATTATTAATAAATTAAATTTTTAATGATTGGACTCCATGTCTCTATGCACAGGATACCACTACAGTCAAGACAATTAACTGATGGTTTAAGACTACTGGTAGAAACATGTATAATTTGAACAATTTATTTGTCTCATGAGACCTGATGACACATCGAGGGGATATATAATTTCATGACTAGAAAATAATTTTAGTTTAAAATAAATCCTCACATATTGAATGATCTTTTGAATTTATGAATCAATACTCTTTATCTTTACATATTCATATTTTGTAAAGGATACAAATTTCTCAATATTTCCCTGGTTAATCAAATTACATTAAAAGTAAACAATATTTGTAAAAATGGTATTAATTTATTTATATAATAGTATCCATAGTAAAAGAATACATATATTTAATGAAATTTTAATCTTGAATTAAATATATTCATAAGAATGTTATTATACCAAGATAATGTTAATAATCACCGAAGAAAGTGGGATTGTACAATAACTGTTACCACTATGTAATTCTCGAGTAAAATAACCTTAGAAGAAACAAATAAAATTGAAAATCAAAATACCATTAATTATTAATTATTCATGATGTTAAATTTAAAATTCCCTGTATATACCCCATATAAAATAAATTAAGTGCAAAACATTATAATATTCCTCAATAAAGAGAAATTGAGATGAAGTCCCTTATCTTGAGTTCCACTCATCTTGTACATTAACTATGTTTCTGAATAATAATGTAATGTTAATTATTTACAATCATGAGAAAGATTTTAAATTTTATCATTACATTTATTTCATTTATTAATATTTTATTACCTATTACATCATCAATTAAATTTATGTTGGGTTTTTCGATGATATCTGACTTTTGTGTAAAGAATTACATTGGTATGATTATAATTTTTGTATGTGTCAATTATTTTCATCTCTAGAATCATAATCATGATAGAATTATCATATTTATTAATCATTTATACTTTTAATGTCAATATTTGTTTTGAAAGATGATATATGTTACGATCATAGAGATGGGTCGCCATATGTATGCATGAGTAACGTTTCCATTATTCAACGATCATTTTGGAATGAAGTTAACTTATATTTTGTCATTAAATAATGATAATAATATTAAAAATAAAATATTATTTATTTAATAATTATTATATATTTCATCAATGTGTCATGGTGATGAATATATAGTCACATCACTTCATTGAAGGTAGTAGTCCACACATTCATAAACAATATTATCATATTTCAGTGAGTGAAAAGGTACAAAATAAAAAGTTATATTGTTATTTGATACTGATAAATATTTAATTTATATATTAATTAATTCATTTATAAAAAATATATATATATTTAAATTTATTCCTATTATATTCCATGTAAAGTGTTACTGAAATATTAATCACATCGCTTTGCAAGGGGTAGTCTATCATACACACGAGCAATATTATTGTAACCCCTACGAAACAGAAATAAAATAGTTACATATTTTATAATGACTATATAGGTTTAATTTTGTTATAAAAATAATATATATACATTATTTCCATCATCATACCATTTTTTGATAGGATATGATATAAAACATTTTACATGGTTTGTGAGGTGGTAGTCTATTGTACACATGAGTGATTTTATCATTTCACTTTTAATATAACTATATATGTATATTATTCATTAATATACAATAATAACATATAATTATATGGGATAAAATGTTTTAACTATATAATAATAAACTAAGAATATTTTAATGAGGTGTAAGAATAAATATTTCAAAAGCACATAGTAATAAAATTTACCTCATCTCAGAGCACCACATTTGGATACCACCAAATGTATTCCTACAATGTATATATGAACAAATAAAATATTTTTGGATTATGTGAATTAATTTTTTATTTTATTTGGGGAGGTCTTTTGTTATATAAAATTGTTTCAAGTTGTTAATATGATATGGGAGAGGGTTTCCTTTTATAAGTGAGGTGAGTGGAAAACTTTTAATTGTTCAAAAGTAAAAGGTTTAGCAATGATTTGTACCAGAAAAAAGGGACCAAAATTGATTATAATAGAGACTTATACATTATAAGCTGAAAATATGGATAGAAAATATATATATTTTTAAAAAATTTCACGATATTTTAATCCATACCATTTAGTTTAACCACGAGTCAACCCATTTATACCATAACTATGGTAATTAATTATTAAAATTTTAAAAATTAATTTTGGATAAAAATTATTTTGAACTTATTAGATGATATTAATTATGAATAATATATTTATGGATGAATTTTAAAAAAATTTATTTTCAAAATTAGAAAAATCAAATGAAAAATTAATGTCCCATATGTGATATGAAAGAGGGTATTGAATGATAAAATGTTTACAAGATTAAAAGGTATTTTTAAATAAAAATTTAATATAATAATTAGTCCAAAGAAATAAATTGGATTAATTGATATATAATTGAATATTATTTACTTTAAACTCAATTTAAAATATAATTGAACAATAAAAATAATCTAAATGAAAAGAAAATTTTTAATTAAAAATATATCATTTCAATATTCATGAAAAATAAAACCTTTTATAAAATTACCAAAAATTAAGCCTATGATAATTTTGATATTATTATTTTAAAAATGATATTTATTTTATGATATAAGTTTTTTGATTTTGTCAAAAAAATTGATAAGTGCTGTTGGAGAAACTAAATTTTTTTTCTATAAATAATGGTTTCTCAGAAAACATTTCTTTTTCTATCAATGAATTCATATTTTATTTCTAATCAATAATTTCCCCCTAAATTTATTTCATATATACATTAACTATATAATTTTTAGAATATAGTTATGAAAAATAATACCTTTAAAATTAATATCTAAGTCATAATTATAATGTTTAAATGATATTTTAAAGAATTATTTTTATTTAAACCCAGTGTTTCATGAATCACAAGATGTTTAAGAGAATAAATTTATATAAATGAAAATAAGTCATAAAGTCTTAGGTGTTACATTTTTCCCTCATTCAAAAATTCTATCCTCATTTGTTTTTGTATATTTCCATCTTAATAGATGATAGTATTTCTTCATCATGATATCCTCTAGTTCACAAGATTTTTTCACCATTTTATGATTTCTCTAAAATACCATTACTAGATTAGCCATCTTATTCCTAAATAAATTCAATATATTATCAATAATCATGATGGGTTTTACACTCTATGATATATCAGGTCTAAATTCTATTTAATGAATTGTGAGACCATGGATTAGGTCTAGGATGTACATAATTAATAATGATATTTGGAACACATCATGTTTTTTTGAGAGACTTGGTGCCATTTCTAAAGATAATAAATAAATCCAATTAATTCAATGATTTAAATGGGTCTCATGTACTATGACTTCAATTACACTTTATTTTCGTACCCCATAACACCCTTCTACAATGATACATTTAAGAATACAAGATCCCCCACAAGTAACTCCAAATATTTCCTCTGATTATCATCAAAAATATTTTCCCACAATGATATACTTTAACATGAGAATGAATAGAATATACTATTATTATTGAATCTTCAACATGTTTTGGGGTTATAATATTCATTTCCCCAACTTCAACCCAAAAATATAGTGTATGTCATCTCATTCCAAATAATTAATTGTATGGCACCATTTTAATATGTTATTGGAGACTATTGCTATAGAAAAACTCTACCAAAGGAAAATAGTAATCAAATATAACATCAAAGTCATGTTTTCATGACCTCATCAAGTAATCTATTTTTTTCAATCATCATTTCATTTTTCCCATCAATTTTAGTATTGTAGTTATTGCTCAAATGAAGTTCAGTATCAATATCATTAAGAAGACACTTCCATAATTTCCATTTAAATCATTGATTTCTATTAGAAAAAATCAAAAGTGACACACAATTAATTCATACAAATCATTCATTTATATCGTTACAAGGAGATAAAATGATAAATATTATCTTATTTTAATGAAATGTGAATATTTTCTTGGGACATAAAAATTAACTAATAAGGCGTCATTATTTGTATAAGTATTTGGTAATATTGTTAAAATGTACAAAGTAATTTCATCCCATTCCCCCACAGGAATATGAAGACAAAACATGAATAAAATATGATTATATCACAATACTTTAAATTTTTGGCATTCCCAAAATAAGGACACATAATTAGTAATTGCTTGCTTTTTTTTCCACAAAAATCCCTCTAAACCGTAAACAAAATTGTGTTAACATGGGGTATAAGGAAATGAATGATATAATAATCATCCAAAAATTCCATTTTATGCTTTTTTATAGTTGTATCACATAATATATATCCGAATTTTAGAACACCATCTTCAGAAATTTTGCTTTTGAATTTCCCATCGTTCACAACTCTAATTTTCTTTTGACATTTCTAATCATAAAATTTATGATCTTTAGATTTTCCATTTATGATGATTCTAAGATCATTTCAAATGTGAGTAATTTCTCAATGTACATAATAATTACAATATACATATTTACTAGGTCCAAATACATAGTTTCCCTATAAATAATCAATTGGGTAATAAATCCAAAATAATTCCTACACAACACATCATGTATTCTATTTTCTTTCCATGTGTGGTTGTGTACTGAGAAATCATAATCCTTGAGAAGATGAATCTATATTTTTTCCCACCTATGATATATTTTTGTAAAAAGATATATTTTATGCTCAAATTTTATATATAAATGTAACATTATACGATATATAGATAATATATCCATATCATCAAGAAAAGATTACATATGTAATATCAAGGGAACTGGTTGGATAGTTATTTTTAGGAGTCTTAATGTTTCTTGATGAATATGTAATAACATTATCATTTTAAATTTGGGAAAAAAATTCCTATATTTTATGCATCACTATATATCAAGAACCCAACATTTCTAGATGGAATAGTAAAAATTAGAGCATTGAAAAATAAACAATTAAATTCATTAAAAAACTGCCCAAATTCATCCGTCCAAATAAAGAAAACCAATTTTAGTTCTGGCTTGGTTATCATGTTAGAAAAATGGGAAACATTCTTATTGAATTTATAATTATAACCAATAGTATCAATGAAACTATGCTCGTTAGTTATGTTTGTGGGGTAATCCATTCTATAACTTCCATTTTCTTCACATAATCAACTGTGAATCCATCATTAGAGACAATATGGCCAATAGAACAAACTTCTTCAAGCCTTAATGTAAACATACTTAATTTCACAGATAATTAATTCATAATAAGAGTGTTAAGAATGATATGAAAATGATTATAAATGACCTCATAGAATTTAGAATAAACTATATAATAATTAATGAACACCACAAATATATCAAGATGATAATACATGAATACTCTATTAATTATATCCATAAAAATAGAGGACCAATTAGTTAATCCAAATGGAATTACCATAAATTAATAATATTCATAAATAATTCGAATAACAATATTTATAATTAATTCCCACTTTAAATGAAATTTATGATACTCGGAATGAAGATCAATCTTTACAAAATATTGGTGTTTTTGAATTTCATCAAAAAATTATTCAATGTAATGAAGATGATACATGTTATTTTACATAATACAATTGATATCCATATTATGAATTCATAACATCATGGTTCTATTTTCTTCTTAATTGAATGAAATAGTAAATATCCATGGTGAAACACTAGTAAGGGTAAATATCTTATCACCCAACTCCTCTATATGTTTCTTCAACAATACTAATTCCATAGTGGCCATTATATAGTGTGTAGTACATATTTTTCTTGTATCGGGGGTTACATAAATGGAAACCAAAATTCATGATCTTGGGGACATCCATGTAATTTCTCTTGGAAAAAAAATTGTATTCAGATTAAAAAGGTACATAAAAAATATTAACATTACCTTCTCCATCACAAGAATATAATTCAGTAGAGCTACTGGGGGTTTGTCACACCTGTTTTTTTTCTTTTCATGTCATGGTATTGATCCAGTTCATTGAAAATCACAATACATTTTTTGGGGGTTGGGAGAGATTAATTTTTAGTTTTGAACTACCATATATGTCTAATCACCCTAATTTGGGTTCCCTAATGGCTGTTTAGGAGTTTTTCACGAAAGGGTGGTCCCTTCTTGATTTGGGCCAACTATGAACCCATTTGCAGTTTGAAAAACACAATTTCTTTCTTTTATAACTCCATTTTTTTCAAAACAAATCACCCATTAAACTTAATATATTTCTTATAATGACCTATTAAAACCACTATATCCTTTTGTAACCCTAAATAGTCCATAATCATGGTGAATTTGGGTTACTTATTTTGGTAATGGGCAAGCAATCGACCTATTTGTAGTTTTAAAAATAATAAATAGTTTATTTTATATATTTTTAATTTTTTGATATTTTTATGTTATTAAAACTTATAACAGTAGGAAAAATTCCTATCCTCAAGCCCATTATCTATTTTACATATTTGGAGCTCATTTAAATCACATATTTCAGAGAATGTTTCCAGGTTTACTCAAATTGTCCAGAATTTAGAAGGTAAATTATTTCATGAATAAATAATTCCCTTTATACTATTTTCCAACAAATTTTCTTTCCTTGGTTCTTCAAGACCATAAGAGACCCTCCAAGAAGTTTTAATCCAACAATGCTTCTCTAAGGGTGAATATCTAATGGAAGGCGATGAGTTTTCAAGGTGGGATGGTTAGATTCCTTCTCCTTTCTCCTACCTCATCCTCATCCTTTCATTATTTCGTGTTTTTCTATTCTCACATAGTCATGATAGACCTAGGGATATGTTATAAAATGATTTTTAGGGGGGGTTGTTCATTTTGGGCTGGTTATTATAGGTTTAGGGTTTGTAAACCCTCGGACGGTGATACTGGGTGTGCGTTTCCATTACGCCAAGGATTTAATGAAAGATATGCCTTCAACATGCCTTTATCATTTATGTTTCATCATTTTCATATTTTTAACATCTGATAAATATGTTTATTATTGTTTTTCATCCTTTTTATATTTTTCTTGGTGTGAAAAAATGGTTATTTAGGACTTATTTTGTGAAAGGTAGAGTGGTCTTGTCATAAAAGTGCACACCAATTGTTTGTTTAAATGTTATTCTATCATTCAAAACAATTTTGTGAGGTTTATAACCAATTTTATGTTATTTTTAACATGGTATAGTATCTCTAATAAAATATTGTATGAAATTTTTGTTTTATTCCTTTTCAAGATCTTAAAATAAATTGTTTTGTTTAAATATGGCATGTCTTGTGTTTGGTAAATTTCCAAGTTGGATTTTATGTGTGATGTGTGATTTAAAAATTAATTTTTTTGGATTTAAAAATGAATAGGAAGAATTATAAATGGTATTTTTGTGTCCTTGTATGGATTTCCAATTTGGATTTGGTTTCACAAAAAATGGGTTTTTGTTTACAACATGTTTTGGCCCATGTAAAATGGCCCGTTTCAAATCCTTATGAAAATGGTTGTCTTTTGAATATGTAACCTACATGTTTTTAGTGATTTATGAATGTGGTTTTCTATAGTAAATGGTGTCTATACACCTACTTAATAAAATTTAAATTCATACCATGGTAAAATTTCAGTTTTGAGAAAGGCTTAAAGGCCCGTTTGGAATTTTTTTTGTAAGAATGGTTTTCATCTGTATTTCTTGTTATATATTTTGGAGCCATTTTATGATCCATAAATGAGATTTATTAATTGGGTTTCGGGTTTAAATACCTTTTTTTTATGTTATTTATGGTCTCCCGGCCATAAACATGTATTTTTTAATATATTTTACGTTCAAGGCCTCGTTATAGTCCTTGAAATTTTTTTATGAATCTTTTTAGTGGGTTATTGATTAGTGAAATAAAAGTGAAGCTTTTTTGATGTTTTGTGTGTGTTTGTGGTTTTGTAATGGAATTTTGATGTTAAAAGTGTATTTTATAATATTGGTAAGGGAATCCCGGGTATCTAGGTTGGAAGACTTGTACTAGTATGCTAGTGATCCCGTGGGGTTTGGCCCTCATTTCACCTAGCAAGTATGATGATGAAAATAGTAACTATACTATGATGATGATGATGTTGGAGGAATACTTGGTTATGGGTATTCTCCATACTAGTGGCTCGTGTGCATGATTGAAAATATTTATTATGCTTACTTTCACGGAGATACGAGGTACCTTGGGCTCACAACTAACTAGTGCCTAGGGGTGTTCCTGTGAATTGTGCTCATTGGCTATTTTGTACTCACTATCAGCATATGGTGTGTTTCGTTGGTAAATTCAGTAGTGTCTGTGATTTATTTAAAAGTTCAAATTTTTTAAAGCATCCCTCTTGAAAACTATTTTCATTTTGAAGTTTCACCTCTTTGAAAATTATTACTAGCATTCTTGTTCAGTAAAACAAGCATGTTTTTGTCTGGTAACATTTTAATAGCATGGGTCCTCATTTAGAAAACATTACATTATATTTGTATTTAAAACATTGAATTTATGTTTATTTTATTTTAAAAGATGTGCATTGGGAACAGAATATCGGGCACACCATATGAGTTTTAATACTCACGCCTATAGTCTTCTATTTTTAGCCCTTGTGCAGGTTTCAAATTGAGTTTGATCACCCTGGGAGACATGTGATCATTGTGTTAGAGAGTGACTAGAGGAGTCACATGGGGTTAATTGTTTATTAGGTTCGGTCAGATGATTTTTTGGTTTACTTATACTTTCAGTTTCTTGTACAAATAATGTTCTATTCAATTTGTATGTAAATTTATTTTGGGCTGTCCATTTATTTTCATTGTTTATTTGATTGTTTATATTTAGGAGAAATCATTCCCTTGTGTACTCTATTGAATCTGTCGGTGCTTCTCGCCTTCTCGGGAGGATCGGGAATGCCTCTTGGGACTGGTCGTGGGCTAGCCTAGGTGACCTATTCAGGGTCGACTCGGGTTGGTTCCTGACAAAATGGTATCATAGGAGGAAAACTCTTAGATGACCATTTTTAGAGCTCCCTTGTTATTTGGGGGATGTCAAGGTAGATGGATTAGGATTTTTGGGACTTGAGGGGTAAGGGCGGGAAGAGTGTTGCGAACTCTTTCTCATTCTGATCCTCAAGTATCCACAGAATGTCTGGAATTATTAGTTTGTTTTGTTCTTGTTGATTGTTTGTTGTTGGGATATGACAAGGGGAGTCTGACTAATGGCCTTCGTGAGCTCACAGGGCCAGGAAATCCATGTGGAGCTGGGGCATGATTCTAATACGTATCTGTATGTTGGTGTTGTGTATGACATGTGTCTGCCAACCGTATGGTCATGTCACCCACCGACAGTAGTTCCCTTTTGTGGGATTTTTGGACCTTTCTGGAATTCTGAAATTTTTTTGAAAATACTTATGTGAGAATAATGGAAATGGAATTT
Organism: Viscum album; assembly: GCA_963277665.1. Lineage (NCBI taxonomy): Eukaryota > Viridiplantae > Streptophyta > Magnoliopsida > Santalales > Viscaceae > Viscum > Viscum album. The sequence goes on along the minus strand of OY728120.1, from coordinate 384,413,850 downwards.
TAAGGAATAATTATATTTGGAATAGGGGAAAATGTTTTTTCAAAAATTAAATATATGAATGGTTTTTAAAGGTTTCTTTTTACAAATTTTTTTGAGGAAGTGGAAATGATTTAAAAGGATTGTATTTTCCCTAATCTAAAAATGTGGTTTGTTGAAAGAATGGTTTTGAAAGTGAGAAACATTTTAAATTAATTATGAATTTTTTTAATTGGGGTGTTTTGGCCTGTTGAAAACTATTTGAATTTGATGAATTGTTTTTGGAAATTTGGTTTTGATCAGCTAGTGTTTTTTAGAACAGGGTTTTGGCATTTGTGGTTGTTAGATTATGAAAATAGACCTTGATGATTTTTTAAAAAATGGTAATGGGCTATTTTTAATATAATAGTTATTTTTATAAGTTCTAACAAATGAAATGGAATTTTTTAATCAAATGGTTCTTCATGAAGCGTCGCTAGTCCTGTGAAATATGAAAATGGTTTTTGATTTGGTGGTTAATGTTCCATTGGAAGGTACACGATTAAGTTTGTAATGATTGTGTTTTGTGGATATATGGATGAATGGCCGGTAAGGAATGGTATTTGAGTGTTCGGGGTGGCACATAAATGTTTATGTGAGTGATACTTGATGAAACAACATTATTAAATGTGAAAAACCACCAATTTAGTTCATTTATTTTTCAAACGTGTTTTGAAATGAAAAATTGTGGTTTTTGTTATGAACCGACAGTTATGTGGATGGTTTATCCGATGTCTTAGAAGTGTTGCCTATTCGGTATGCTTCCTTATAATCTAGAAGTCATACTCTTGTTGTATCTTGATATGGGATCCTATTGGTGGATCAGTTTTGGGGTAATGTTAAGTGGGTTCCTAAATATGTGTTGGATGTTGTGATGTGGCCACAAATTGTTCTCCATTGGCATGATTTATAGTTGATCAACCTAAGGATTTGTTTCAAATGTTAAATCCTCCTCTTAGAATAATACCTAAGACCATTTGATGATATAGAGAGCTGTTTGGGATTTATTTAAAGTGTCTTCCCTTTATGGTGATTCTATCAGTTATATTAGTTGTTCTTGGGGATGTTTAGTGGGTGTTTTTCTGTTTCTAGTTTGTTATGATCCTCGTTCGGAGTGAGAGAAAAGAGTGTTGTGCATCTCCATGTGATTCTTTGGATAAAAATGTGATTTTGAGTAAGAGTGTTGCATGGTGTCTCTTAATCGATTCTTTCTTCCTAGGATTGATATGTGTTAGTATATGGAAATAAGGGATGGATTACAAGTTGGGGATTATCAAAGCATTACTGTGAGTCAAGAGATGCTTCATCCATCAAAGCTCCAGCCATAGGTATCAGAGTGAAGATAACATGTAGTTTGGAGTCCTGGTATTGTGGGTAGCATTGCTAAGATCATAAATCTACCATTTATGTGAGGTATTTACATTGTTTAATTTGTGGTTTCAATGGCCCAATGATTTGGTCCCCATCCCTCCCTTCCCTTATTGGTTGTGGTTCGGATCCGTGCAGAGAGTGTTGGCCTAGTTCTTACTGCCTCCATTCGAGAATGGGTGGCTTAAATGATAATGTTGGGTTATTCTCAACTTGTGTTGGTAGGTTGTTGCATGAGTGTTTTGGTGGGATTGTGTGAGTGAGTCCCGATTCTATCTTATCTTGAATTATTATTTGTTCATTGTAAGTTGGGTTCTAATTGTGGGGAGACCCACCACGAGTCTCGTTGACTTTTCCTCCTAAGAACACATCTAGTGCTAGTTTTTTCTTAAAGGTGTGAATTCTATCCCATAATCCACTAGAATCATTGGTTTTTGTGAGTTCTATTCAGTTTCAATGATTTATCAGTTCATTGGTAGAAGGCTCAACAACCAGGTTCTTGGTTTGGTTGTGGTGTTATTGACATGATCTTTTAGTTGATTCTCCGGATGTGTTTGAAAGTTGGTGTTTTGGTTGAGGTAAGAGGATTAAGATCTATTAATGATTGATGGTGTGTCATTGGATTAGGAGGCTGGACCCTATTGATAAATAATCCTTATGTTTTGATCAATCAGCTAGAATGTGCTTGGAATTCTAGGGGAGGACAACTTTAATGGTGTGTAGAATTGTCACACACAGTTTTTTTTCTTTTCCTGTCATGGTTTTGATCCGGTTCATTGAAAATAAAAATCATTTTATTGGGTGTTGGGTGTGATTAATTTTGAGTTTTTAACTACCATATATGTCTAATCACCATAATTTGGGTTCCCATTTATCTTTTAGGAGTTATTGGTGAAAATGTGGTTACTTCATGATTTGGGCCAACCGTGAGCCCATTTCTAGTTTTAAAAACAAAATTTGTTTATTTTATAACACCATTGTTTTTCCACATTTTTCACCCAATAAACTTCATAAGTTTCCTCCACTGGAATATTCAAATCTCCATATCCTTTTGGACCCCTTAATAATTCATAATCATGGTGAATTTGGGTTACTTATTTAGGTAATGGGCAAGCCCATGGGCCCATTGCCAGTTTTAAAAACATAATTAGTTTATTTTATATCAGTTTCCTTTTTTAATATTTTTTGATGATTACAACTCCCAATAGATTCCAAAATGACTATACGCACCCCCATTATCTATTTTACCTCTTTGGAGCTCATTTGAATCACATATTTGGGCAAAATGTGTCAAGATTCCTCAAATTGTACAGAATTGAGAAGGTAAATTCATTAATCTATAAATCTTCAATTAGTACTCTATTTCCCACAAATAGTGGTTCCCTAGTTCTTCATGACCTTAGGATACCCTACATGATGTTTCAAGCCAATAAATTTTCTCTAATGGTGCAGATCTAATGGAAGACGAAGAGTTTTCTAGGTGGCAAGGTGAGATTCCTTCTCATTTCTCATACCTCTTCCTAATATTTTCATTATTTTTTGGTTTTATATTATCCCTTTGTCATTACAGACCTAGGGTTCTATTATCCAATGATTATTATGGGGTTTTTGTTCAATTGGGACTGGTCTTCATAGGTTTTGGGGTTTTAAGCCCTTAGATGGTGATATTGGGTGTGCGTTTCCATTACGCCAAGGATTTGAGGTAGGATATCCCTTTCACATACCTTTATCTGTTATGTTTCATCATTTTATTATATTTCACATCTGGTACATATGTTTATTATTGTCTTTAATTCTTTTTATAATTTTTTTGGTGTGAAAAATGGTTTTGAAGCCTTGTTTTCTGAAAGGTAGAGTTGTTTTGTCATAAAAGTGCACACCATGAGTTTGTTTAAATGTTATGCTATCTTTTGCACCTATTTTATGAATTTTATAACATTTTTATGGAATTTTGAACATTTTACAGTATCTATAATAAAATATGGCATGAAATTGGTGTTTTATTCCTTGTCAAGATCTTAAAATAAAATGTTTTGTTTAAAAATGGCATGTCATGTGTTCGGTAAATTGCTCAGTTGGTTTTTATTTGTGTTGTGTGATTTCAAAATTATTTGTTTTGATTTATAAATGAATTGGAAGAATGATAAATGGTATTTTGGTTATTTATATGTCTTTACAATTTGTATTTGGTTTTACAAGAAAATGGGTTTTGGTTTACAACATGTTTTGGCCCGAGTTGTTGGATGATGGCCCATTTCACATCCTTATGAAAATGTTGTCTTTTGAATACGTAACCTGACTGTCTTAAGGGTTTAATGAATGTGGTTTTCTACAGTAAATGGTGTGTATAAACCATGTTAAAAATATTTTAATGCATACCATGGTCAAATTTTAGTATTGATAAAGGCTTAAAGGCCCATTTTGCATTTTTTTTGTAAAAATGGTTTCCATCTGTATTTCATGTTCTCTCTTTTGGGGCCATTTTGTGGTCCATGAATGTGATATATTAATTATTTTTGGGGCGGAAAAATCTATTTTTAAGTTATTTATGGGTTTATAGTCATAAAATTGTATTTTTTAACGGATTTTATGTGCATGGCCTCGTTATACTCCTTGAAATTGTTTTAAGAATCTTTTTAGTAGTTTATTGATTCTTGAAAGAAATCTGAAGCAAGTTTTCAGGATGTTTGTCTGTTTATGGTTTCTTAAAATAATTTTTATGTTAAAAGTGTATTTGATAATATATGAAACTTTATTGACCACTAAAGGGATTCCCGAGTATCTAGGAGGACAGTCGTGTACTAGTATGCTAGTGATCTAGTGGGGTTTGGCCCCTGTTTCACATAGCACGTCTGACGATGACAACACTAACTAAACTATGATGATGATGATGTTGGGGGACCACTAGGTTATGTGTATTCTCCTTACTAGTGGCTCATGTTAATGATAATGGATATTTAATATGATTACATTCACTGAGAAATGAGGTACATGGGGCTCACAACTAACTAGTGCCTATGGGTGTTCCTGTGACTTGTGCTCATTGTCTATTTTGTAATCACCGTCATCACATGGTGTGTTTTCTTGTTAAAATTAGTAGTGCCTGTGATTTATTTAAAAGTGTAAATTCTTCAAAGCACCCCTCTTGAAAACTATTTTCATTTTGAAGTTTCACCTCTACGAAAATTATTAATAGCATTCTTTTTTATAAAATATGCATGTTTTTTTCTGGTAAATTTTTTATAGCCTGAGACCTCATTTGGAAAACATAAGTTTATATTTTTATTTAAAACATGAAATTGATTATATTTTATTTTAAAGGATGCGCATTGGGAACAGAATATCGGGCCAACCTACTGAGTTTTAATACTCGTGCCTATAGTCTCCATATGTTTGTATACCTTCTATAGGTTTTAGCTTGAGTACGATCGACTTGGGAGACATGTGATCATTATGTTGGAGTGTGACTAGAGGGGTCACATGGAGTTAGTTGGTTATCAGGTTCAGTCAATTGAGTTTTTTTATTAGTTATACATTCAGTTTCTTGTAAAAATAATGTTCTGTTCTATTTTTATGTAAATGTATTTTGGGCTGTCCATTTCTTTTAATTGTTTATTTTATTGTTTATATTTGGGTCAAATAATTCCCTTGTGAACTATATTTATTCCCTCAGTGCTTGTATATATCCTGGGAGGATTGGGAATGCCTCTTGGTACTGGTCGTGGGCCAGCCTAGGTGATCGGTTCAGAGTCCACTCGGGCTGGTTTATGACAAAATGGTATCAGAGGAGGTCTGCACTTAACAGACTATTTTTTAGAGCGCCCCTGTAACTTGGCGGATGTAAAGGTAGATGGAGTAGGATTTTTGGGACATTTGGGGTAAGTGTGGGAAGTACGTCATTAACTATTTCTCATTCTAATCCTTGAGTTTCCAAGGGATGTCCGATTTTATTATTTTCCTTTGTTCTTGTTGATTGTTTGTTGTTGGGATATTACAAGGGGAGTCTAACTAATTGCCTCTGTGATCTCACAAGGCCTGGAAAGCCATGTGGGGCCAGGGCATGGTCTTAACAAGTCTATCTATGTTGTTTTTGAGTTTTACATATGGTCTCCAACCGTATGGTCAAGTCACCCATTGACAGTAGTTCCCTTTTGTGGGTTTCATGGACCATTCTTGAATTCTGATTTTTTGATTTGAAAATACTTATGTTAGAATAATGGAAATGGGTTTTAAAGGAAGGATTGGATTTTGAAAATAGGAAAAGGGGTTTTCAAAAATTATATATAAGAATGGTTTTGGAAGGTTGTGTTTTTTTAACAAATATCTGGGAGAAAGTTGAAATGATTTAACAGAATTGGATTTTCCCTAATCCAAACTTGTGGTTTATTGTAATAAAAGGTTTTTAATGTTTGAATTATTTTAAATTAATTCTCATTTTTTTTAAATGGGTTGTTTTGGAATTTTTAAATGTTTTTGAATATGATGAATTTGTTTTGGAAATTTGGTCTTGAGTGGATGATGTTTTTCTAGAAAGGGGTTTTGTCCTTTGTGGTTGTCAGATTATGAAAATAGACCTTGCTGATTTTTTTAAAATGAGAATCGGATATTTGGGACAGAATGGAGGTTTTGGAATTTCTATTAAATGAAATGGATTGTTTTTTTAATCAAATGTTTCTTGATGGAGTGTGTCTAATCTTGTGAAATATAAAATTTGTTTTTGATTTGGTGGTTAATGTGCCTTTGGAAAGAACACAGTTTTTTTAATGATGATGTTTTATTCTTTCATTTTGTGTTTACATGAGTTCTCACATGAAAGGTTTTGTGAATATATATATGTATTTCTGGTATGGCATGGTATTTGTTTTCCCGAGGGGGAAAATAAATGTTCATGTGAGTGAGACTTGATGAAACCCCATTGGTAAATGTGAAAAACCCACCATGTTCATTTATTTGTTTTTCAAAAGTGTTTTGAGATGAAAAATTGTGGTTTTTATTATGAACTAATGGTTATGTGAATGGTTTATCCTATGTCTTAGAAGTTCTTACTATTCGGTATGCTTTTTTTTGATCTAGAAGTCATACTCTGGTTGCATCTTGATATGGGATCTTGTTGGTGTCTCGATTTTGGGGAAATGATTAGTGGTTTTCTAAAGATGTGTTTGATGTTGTGATGTGGCCAAAAATGGTTCTCCATCGGCATTCTTTCTAGTTGATCAACCTAAGGATTTCATTCAAATGTTATATCCACCTATTAGATTGATAACTTAGTCCATCTGTTGAAATAGAGAGCTGTTTGGGATCATTTTAAGGTGTCTTCCCTTTATGGGGATTCTCTTAGTTGTAGTAGTTGTGCTCAGGGATGTTTAGTGGGTGTTTTTTGTGTGTCTTATTCATTATGCTCCTCGTTTGGATTGAGAGAAAATAGTGTTTTCTATCTCCATGTTATTGTTTATATAAAAATGGGTTTTTGAGGAAGATAGTTTCATGGTATCTCTTGATCTATTTTTTCTTCCTCGGAGTGTTATGTGATACTCTATGGAACTATGGTATGGACTACAAGTTGGGGATTATCAAATATTGAATGTGTGTCAAGATATTCTTCATCCATCAGAGCTCCAACAATAGGCTTGAGAGTGAAGTTGATGCATAGTCATGAGTCCTAGGATTGTGGTTAGTATTTCTAAGATCATACATCTACCATTTTCGTGAGGTAGTTACATTGATTCTTTTGTGGTTTTAATGGCCAAGTGACTAGGTCCCCTTCCCTCCACTCCCTAATTGGTGGGGGTTTGAATCTTTGGAGAGGCTGTTGGCCAAGTTCTTGCCTCCTCCATTCCAGAGTGGGTGGCTTAAATGTTCATGTTTTGTTTTTCTCAACATGGGTTGGTAGGTTGTTGCAGGAGTGTTTTTTTGGGATTGTGTGAGTGAGGCTTGATTCTATCTCATCATGAATTCTTGTTTGTTCCATACAAGTTGGGTTCTAATAGTGGGGAGTCCCACCGTAGGTCTCGTTGATTTTTCTTCCTAAGAACATATCTATTTCTAGTTATTTATTAGTGGCGGGGAGTTCATCCAATAATCCAATGGATTCATTGGTTTTCATTAGTTATCATTGGTTTGGGTGATTGTTTGGTTCATTGGTATAAGTACCAAAAACCAGGTTATTGGTTTGGTTGTGGAGGTAGTGACTAGATATTTCGGTTAATTCTATGGAAGTGGTTGAGATTTGGTGTTTCGGTTGAGGTAAGAGGATTATGTTATATTAATTGTTAATGGCGTGTAAATAGATTAGGAGGCTGGACCATAATGATAAATAATCATTAGGTGTTGATCAATCAGCTGGAATATGCTATGTCTTTCCGGGGGCGGAAAGCTTTAATGGTGGGGAGAATTGTCACACCCAATTTTTTTCTTTTCATGTTATGATTTTGATCTGGTTCATGGAAAACCCAAATAATTTTATTGCGTGTTGGGTGAGATTAATTTTGAGTTTTGAACTACCATATATGTCTAATCAACCTAATTTGGGTTCCCCATTTCTTTTTAGGGGGTTTTTGGAGAAAGGGTAGTTACTTCATGATTTGGGCCGACCATGTGCCCATTTCCAGTCTTAAAAACCAAATTTGTATCTTTTATAATTGATTTTTTCAACATTTTTCACCCATTAAACTTCATAAATTTTCTAAACTGACATATTCAAACCACCATATCCTTTTGGACCTCTTAATAATTCATAATCATGGTGAATTTGGGTTACATATTTTGGTAATGGGCAAGCCCAGGGGCCCATTTACTGTTTAAAAAAATAAATAGTTTATTTTATATCATTTTTATTTTTTAATATTAATATGTACTTACACCACCCAATATATGAAAATATATATATACTCAACCCCATTATCTATTTTACCTCTTTAGAGCTCATTTTAATCGCTTATTTGGGAGAAATTTCTTAGGTTTCCTCAAATTTTTCTGAATTGAGAAGGTAAATTATTTCATCCATAAATCATTCCATTAGTACGATTTTCCCCAAAAATCATCTTTCCCAGGTTCGTCCGGATGTTAGTAGGACCTCCAATAAGTTTAAATCCATTAACCTTTCTATATCGGTGCAGATCTAATGGAAGACGAAGAGTTTTCTAGGTGGTAAGGTGAGATTCCTTCTCCTTTCTCCTACCTATTCCTCATCCTTTCATTATTTCATGGTTTTCTATTCTCCATTATTCATGATAAACCTAGGGTTATTTTAAACCATGATTTTTAATGTGTGTTTTGTTTCATTTGGGGCTGGTCATTATAGGTTTAGGGTTTGTAAACCCTCGAATAGTGATATTGGGTGTGCTTTTCCATTACGCCAAGGATTTGAGGTAGGATATCCCTTTCACATGACTTTATCATTTTAGTTTCATAATTTTCTTGTTGTTCACATCTGATACATATGTTTATATTTTTTTCATCCTTTGGATAATTTTATTTGTGTGAAAAATGGGTTTTTAAGCCTTGTTTTGGGAAAGGTATAGTTGTTTTGTCATAAAAGTGCACACCAAGTGTTTGTTTAAATGTTCCACTCTCTTTTGAAACTTTTTTGTGAGGTTTATAACCTGGTATATGGTATTTTTAACATTTTATAGTATCTATAATAAAATATGGCATGAAATTTGTGTTTTATCCATTGTGAAGATCTTAAATTTAATTTTTTTGTTTAAAAAGGGCATGTCATGTGTTCTGTAAATTGCCCGGTTAGATTTTATGTGTGATGTGTGATTTATAAATTATTTGTCTGGATTTATAAATGAATTTAAATAATGATAAATATTTTTTTGGTTACTTATATTGATTTCAAATTTGGATTTTTTTCTACAAAAAAATGGGTTTTGGTTTACAACATGTTTTGGCCCGAGTTGTTGGAAAATGGCCCGTTTCACATCCTTATGAAAATGGTGGTCTTTGGAATATGTAACCTTAGTGTTTTAAGGGATTTATGAATGTGTTTTTATGCTATAAATGGTGTGTATACACCTCATTAATAAAATTTAAATGCATAACTTGGTAAAATGTTTTTTTGATAAAGGCCTAAAGGCCAGTATGGTATTTTTTTTGAAAAGATGATTTCTATCTGTATTTCAGGTTCTATCTTTAGGGGAAAATTTATGGTGCATGAATGTGATTTATTAATTGATTTTGTGGCTTCAAAATCTAGTTTTTATGTTATTTATGTGTTTTTGACTTAATGGAGTATTTTTGAATGGATTTTATGTGCAACACTTCGTTATACTCTTTGAAATTGTTTTATGTAACATTCGGAAATAGAGTGGGGTGTTATAACATTTGAATCGGTGCTCAGATGAAAAATATGAGGGCACCATTGAACTTAGAACTCTGGTATTTTCCTGGAAAGGAATTAAGTTCGGCCAGTAACGGATGAATGAAAAAGATACTTTTTGGACTTTTTGAGAAAAATAATAAAATAACATAAAATGTTAATTTATATGTTTTCTCCCCGATGAGTTGAGACATGAAAACGATATAGTGATGCGTTGAAGAAACAATGATGTGAATTAATGGATCTCATTAATTACTTGATAACAAACAGTGTAATAATGGTTTAATGACGTGATGTTGCAGTGTGACATAAACACTACGACATGTTTTCTTTTTAATAGTTGACGCATTGGGGGAAATAAAGATTAAACTATAAGGACTCTCTGAAAAACATCCAATGGATCCCCCCCCCAATGAAGAAAGAAGAATTTCAGTAGGACATCATCAACATCAACATAATTTGATGAATGACGAACGCCATCGACCTTCCAGACTGTAAAGGATAAAACACTACAGCAATGAATGTTAACGAGGTTGGGATTTGAATTATTTAAGGTTTTACTATTACTTATTCTCAAAAATAAATCCTAATTAAGCCAACAAATTGTTAATCTATGGATTGTGTGTTCTTGTGAGAGGGTGATGTTCTTAGGTTTTCTATTTGGGGTTAATTTCATTGTTGATATAATCGTAATTCTGGGCCTCCCCCTGCTTTAAAACTCTAATACGGAGGGTGCGAGTCGACACAAATATGTCCCAACCCCCCCCCCCCCCCCCCTCAGACTTGGGAATTATTGGTGGAAAAAATCATCGAAAGGAAGCAAGGAATGTTCAATATCATAGTAGTGAAGATAATAGCCCTATGGTCCCATAGGTGAAGATGATTTAAAAAACAGACCACCAGAGGAAATATGGTGGCCAGAAAAATGATCCACTAGCGCTGGCGCCAGCATGCCCATTGGTGGTCTATGGTGGGGTAGAAATGGGGCCACTAATATTAACTGGTCATAGGCAGGAGCGCCATGCCCGACACGCGCCATAGTAGAAGGGCAGGATGTCGTGGACCATTAACCATTGCACTAAGCTGGAATGCGGTGCCACCAAGCACCATGTGGAGGAGGGGCTCGCATACATGGGAAGCATTGAAAAAAGGGGGAAACTGGGTTGACCGGCCCTATGTGCCCTCACCCAGACCGGTCTAACCAGTCTGGGTTGTACCAGACCAACCAAGCCAGTCCAGGCTGTATAAGACTGACCCAGCCGGTGTGGGCCGAACTAGGCCCACCCAATAGGCTGGGCCGAACCGGCTGACCCACCAGGCCACGCGGGGCCAACTGGATCGAGTCGCCCAAGGGGCCCAGTTAGTTCCTAGAACTATTACATTTTAGCAGACCGAGCTGATGAGTTAATGTTGGGATGAATATGGCACAATGTAGCCTTGGAGGAAAAAGAGACCGACCCACCCGAGTGGGCCGGGATGGATAAAACAAGGTCACTAGGTGACCCGATGGTTTGGACCCACATCTAAGATGAGCCAGACCCAGTCAGGCCTAATGGGTCAGGTAGATAGATGGGTCATTCAGGACCCTATGCCGGGATTGGTTGGGCCAGTCCAACATAGTCGGATCAGGTATAGACCCAATCAAAACCAGTTTACTAAAATGTTTGTATCTTACAGATCGGGTGTTTGTTCGATGCAACATCTCTTTATTTTCAACTCTTACGATGAGACGATCCATTAGTTTATATATATTTTTGACTTCATGGAGGTTTAGGTACAACCAATGGCATGAGAAACTACCATGTGGACCTTAGTGTCCCGAAAAACGAGCAGCGGCCATGTGGATCCATAGTGGACAGAAAAACGGGCAACATCCATGTGTATCCCTAGTGGCCTGACAGACGAGAAGCTACCATGTTGATCATTAGTGGCCCAGCAGACAAGAAGTAGCCATGTGGATCCTTAGTGGTATAAAATATGTGCATCAATATTTTGGATCCTTAGTGGCCTAGCAGATGAATTGCAATTCATCAGGAATGAGTCTCTCAACTGTACAAAATTTTATTCACTATAACCGATGAACCATTCATAATCTATAATATACCTGGTGTGATATGTCCTTGCATTGTGGTTTTTCTTTGTGGTTTTTTGGTATTATTCCATATTAGACTAGGTTACCCTACTGAATATTGCGTTACTCACTCCAAGACAGGCATCACCAGCACATGATGTTTCTTCTATAGACAACAGATGTTTTTAAGAATGACTTGCTGGCTGAGGAGCAGGAATGGCCTAGTAGGGCCAGGTAGATTAGATGTACTACTTCAGATTATAGTAGCTACACTACTCAAACCATCATATGTGGTTCTCAGCAAATGGATACCTGAGTCCCTTTGTACTTGGCTATTTTCTATTATTTTGGTAGGGTTTGTATTCTGGCCCACTTGTTCCAGTTGTACCTATACTCAACACTTGTTTCAATATACTTGTTTTCTTATATTAGTTTTTTTGACATGGTATGGGGTGCGTGTGTGTATAGGTACTCAATAAAATGTCTCCAACTTGTAGGTTGATTCCTTTAACACTAGTCTCCAATCCCTAGCCTTTGGGAGTTTGGATTTTGGTATGTCAAGACATGGGCCTCGGGGGATGAGTCATGAGAAAGTGGTATCATAGGTGGTTGGTTCTACCTCAGAGATCGACAGTCTAATGTTTTTGTTTTGTGTAAATAATGTTAAATTTTTTTGAGTCCTAATTTCATATTTGAGGAGTCCAGTGATGGTGCAACGGTTGACGTATCCAAACACAAGGTCCTTTATTTCTAATTTTCAGCTCGATGCATAAAAACACTGGCTGTGAAAGTGTCTCTTTTTGTTATTTTTTATAAGAGTCATTTGACTAGGTATAATCCTTTGACAATGGCCCATACCGATCAATTTAAAGATGCCTCAACGAGGATGACCTACTTGGATTCCGATAATTTTTCAGGAGGAAAACCTGCCTAGTGACGAGGCCTCTCTTCAGTAACATGTTCTCTAGATGACCACACTGGGTGGTGCACTAATGCTACCACCAAACATTGGTGAGCGTCTATTACCGGTGGTATAAGTAGAGGATGTGCACATGCTTAGTGCCCTGCAAAAATTTCATAGATAGAGACCTCCAAGGTTTAGGGGAGAGAGGGATCCTAGATCGATGAAAATTAGTTGAAGGTGATGACACAGGTCATCCGCTTATTGAGGAAACCGCTCGACTAGATGGAAATATTTGCCACAATCCTTCATTAGGTCTCAGAAGGAAGATGGGGGAGTCTAGAAATTCAGGCTCATGATGAGGTGACCATATCTTGGGCTGACATTGAGGGGATTTTCCAAAAGGATTTTTCCCTGTGATCTTGTCCTCTCTGTGCATTCTGGGGCTGCTTCACCTTCATCAGGGTTGCTTGTTAGTGGATGAGTACACTATGAGGTTTACATACCTTTATCGCTGCTCCACATACATGGTGAGAGACCCTTTGTTCAAGGATCATGCCTTTAAGAAGGTACTCAAGAGTTATATCAGTGCATCAATGGTGTCTCTCAACATCCATACCAAGACCGGGGTGTTGGAGCAATCCGTTCTTGTGGAATGATTCCTCACAGTGCAGGTACCAAAATAGGGTTCCACCACCGAGAGAAGGGTAGCTAATTCATTCGTGGTACGTAGATGACATATGGAAAAACATTCCAAATGGGTATGATCGTCTATTGTACGACTCTAGGACTCGAGATCGGTGTCACGAGGCCTCCAAGACAATAGGAGACAACAGAGGAGTAGGGTGTGCAACTCATGCGGCAGGCAGGTACATAAGGCCCATGATGTCCCAACTCACTGTATGGATGATTAACAGAGTTTAGGGACTACAAAGATATATGGATAGGTTCGAGTGTGGAGGGCCTCATGGTAGAAGATGTGGAAGATGAGAATGTTGAGATGTAAGCGGTGGGAGATCGTTTGAGTTACTACTGCCACCACCTCAAGGTGGTCTACCCAAACCACTGGGAGTAGGCGGACAATGGCAAGATCAGCTTCATAAAACGTAGGATTATGACCACAGTGCTCCAGAGTTGGTCCAAGGTATGATATATGTATTCTCCACCCTAGATATAGTTCTTATAGATAGAGGTTCCATTCAATCTGTCCTTTCCATGAATCTCGTTTAGATCTCAGACATTTTGGTGTAGCCATTGGCTCGATCTTTATAGATAAAGACTCTTACAAGAGAAGATTCAACTATTAAACACTAGTGCCGGCAGTTTGAACTTACTTTAGGAGGCGGGATCATCGACTATGATCTCCTAGTTACATCATCGAGGTCTTACAATGTAATCTTTGGTATGGATTGGTTATCCATAGTCCATGCACAGAACGAATGTTTTAGGCGTAAAATGTGGTGTGTCTGTGGATATGGGACCATGTTTCACTTCCCCAACAAGAAGGAAACCCGTGCAACACATGTTGGACTTTCTCGGAGGATGTTCTAGATCATCACTCATCAGTTGTCTAGCCTCACCCTCGATTCAATAGAAGAAAGGATTCCAAGATTTCCTATAGTCTTGGACGTGTACAACATTGTTTTTTCTGAGGATGTTTCAGGAGATCCTCCTCAGAGAGATGTATACTTTTGCAGTGACAAGTACCCTGGGATAACACTGATATCCACACCATCATATCAGATGGCTCTCAAGGTTCATTGTGAGTTAAGGGTACAATTAGAGGACTTGCAAGAGAAGGGGACCGTAATGCCCAGTGTTTCCCCATGGGCAACCCTGGTGTTTTTTTCAAAGAAGTAAGAAAAGATCACGAGGTTATGTTTTGACCTTATGCACTTGAACCAGGTGACCAAAAAGAAAATGTATCCACTACCAAGTATTGACGACCACATCGATCAGCTAAAGGGAGTGAGGTGGTTCTCGAAGATTGACCTCAAGTTAGGCTATCACCATCTTTGGGTTTGGGATGAGGACATATCGAAGATAGCCTTCAGGTGCTGATATGGAATCTACGAGTTCTTAGTGATTCCCTTCGGAATGACCAATGACAATGAAGTGTTCATGGGACTCTTGAAAAATATCATCTTGTCATACCTCGATTGTTTCTTGGTATTCTTCATTGATCAAATACCGGTGTACTTAGCACCGGAGGAGGAGTACATTACTCACCTGTAGATAGTCCTAGATACACTCCGAGAGCACCAGATTTATGGTATGATATCGAAGTGCCAGTTCTATATTTGAGAGGTCCACTTTCAGGGACACATCATCTCAAAGGCTGGAATTGCAGTAGATTCGATGAAGATAGTGGAAGTTCATGATTGTGAGCCATGCAGAAAAATGACCGAGGTGCAGAGTTTCTTATGGTTGGATGGATACTATTGGTAATTTGCACCAAAATTTTCCAGGGTAGCATCACCGTTATCATTTTTGACATGGATGAGAAATCCTTTCATGTAGAAAGAGAAGATCGAGAAAACATTTCAAGAGATGAGATAGATACTGGAGACTTCCCCCATCATGAGACTACTAGAAGCGGGAGTTGGGTATGTAGTCTTTTTCCATGCATCAAGGACCAGAATGTGTTGTGTCCTAATGTAGGAGTGATTGATGATCACCTATGGTTCATTATAGCTAAGGAACTATTAGAAAAAATACATGACCCTTGACCTAGAGTTAGTAGTAGTTTTTTTCCCAGAAGGTGTGAGGAAACTACTTGATGTGTGAATTATTTACAGTTTACTCTGACCAAAATAGTGTCAGGTTTATCATTCACAAGATAGACATGAACCTGAGACAACATATATGGATGGAGTTCCTCTAGGACAATTATTTTTAGATCGTATATACTTCTATGATGGGGAATGTGGTGGATGGAACTCTTAGTAGGAGGTTTGGTTTACAGATACTGAGTGAGGGGATAGAGAAACAAGCTGTGATGCATATATTATTTATGGATAATGATAGATTATCTTACCTTTAGTCGATGAATATTAATCCCCCACTCTTATAGTGAGTCATGGAGGCACAACTGGGGGATGTTGATTAAGTGGCTCGACATGCTCAGTTATCCTCAGGACATGCTCCTTGGGAATTTTCTATAGGTTGGGGAGCATTTAATCCTTTTCAGAGGGCGCACCATAGTACTAGTGGTGTTGCAAGAGGAGGTGTCGAGGGAGTTTCTAATATCCCTTTTAGTGGTATATCATAGAGTGGAGATGATGTACCAGGACCTCTGATGTCACTAATAGTGGACGAGAATGAAGAAAGAAGTGGTCAAGTTCATCTCACGATGCCTCCCCTATCAGCAAGTGACGGTCGAGCATCAAGTTCTACTAGGATTGGATCAGTCACTTGAGGTACCCGAGTGGAAATGGGATGGTATCTCGACAGATTTCATGATCGGGTTACCACATACACCAAGAGGGTGTGATTCTATTTGGGTGATCGTTGACTGACATACCATGTCAGCTCAGTTCCTACTCATATAAGAGTAGGGACCGGTAGAGGTATTGCGACCCATCTATGTCCAAGAGATAGAGCAGTTCCATAGAGGGACATAAAAGATCGTCTCATAACACAATTCACGTTTTACATCAAGATGGTGGAAGGGATAATTAGTGGTTTTCGGAACTCAGTTGCGCTTGAGCACAACATTCCATCCCCAAACGGATGGTCAAACAGATCGGACCATACAAACATTAGAGGACATGTTTCATGATTATGTCCTCAATTTTGGTTGTTGTTGGGAGCACAACCTACCACTGGTGGAGTTTTCATATAGCAGCATCCATCACACAACCATTAGCATGGTTTCGATCAATGCCTTGTATGGGCGGCCTTGCTGATCACCACTTCACTGGACAGACCCAGGGGAGTTGGCACTCATGGGTCCATACATGGTACGGGTAACCACTGAGATTGTGTATTTCATCTAAGAGAAGGTTAGGACTATATAAACTAGGCATATTTCTTATTATGATAAGAGATAGAGACCCTTAGAGTTTGAGGAGGGAGACCATGTGTTCCATTGTGTCTCACCCCAATGATGATTGTGGAAATTTTGTTAGGGAGACAAGCTATCTTCTAGGTTTATCAGACCTTTTCTGATTCTGATCAGAGATGGAGAAGTGGCACACCGCATAGCTCTTCCCCCACAGATGCAATGAGTGCACGATGTTTTCATGTGTCATAGCTAAGGAGGTACGTGCATGATCCATCACATGTCATCAACTAGGGTGAGCTGGACAATGACGATGGGATGACGTTTACAGAGTTCCTAGTGGTGATAAATGATTGATAGGAGCATGTACTTTTCATAAGTTTTATTCCTCTGGTGAAAATTATGTGGCATCATGGGAATTTATGGGAGAGCACATGGGAGGGGGAGGCTCATATTTGTACTCAGTACCCCCATTTTTTTGTTTATTCCTTGTTTTAGATTTCGGGGATGTAAATCCCTTTGGTGGGGATAATGTAAGGTCTTGGTATTTACATTTATTTTTTTTAAATTATATGGAATTATTTTGAGACTTCACTATATGATGGTACATGATTTCGATGTCTATGGAGATTGGGGTGAATTTTGAACTTTTTTATGGTACATTCAATAAACATACGAGCAGTTTTTTCTATCTTTTGAACCAATGCATGGATCGAAACTGTTAGGGCACAGTTGAACTCAAAATTATAGGATTCACCTAGAATGAACATAACTTCAGCCGAAAAGGGGAAAACAAAAAATTAAATTTTCAGACTTTTTTATAAAAATAATAAATTAAATTAAAATAATATTTTATTTTTTTCTCACTGAAGAGTGGAGAAACAACGATGCTGTAGGGTAGTGGCAAGGCAGCGTAACGACGCTTTAATGATGCAATTTCACAACATAACAGAAACCTGATGACATGTTTTATTTTTAATAGTTGAGAGATTGGTGGAAAGAAGCATTAAACTATGAGAACTCTCCGAAAAACCTCCATGGTATTTCCTCCCCAACGAGGAATGACGAACACTGGCGGGACATCATCAACTTTGACGTACCTCAAAGAATGAAAAACACAATCGGCCTCTCATAACATTAAGGATGAATCAATGTGGCAACAAAAATCAATGTGGTAGGTGTTGGAATTATTTAATGTTTTCCCCATTCCTTATTATAAACAATGAACGCTGATTAATCCACAAACAGGTTAATCCACAAATCATGTGTTCTTGTGGGAGGGTATCGTTCTTGGGTTTAGTATACTGGGATTATTTCATTTTTGATAGAATTGTAATCTCAGGCCTCTCTTACTTTAAATCACAAACATGGAGGGCACGAGCCGACAAAAACAAGGCTAGACCCCTGTCCTCCTTGTGCGTTCTTGGTGTAATAATTTTTCCAATGGAAAAAAGGAAAGTTCAAGGCCATCACAGGGATGGAGGAAAAACTATTGTCCTGTAGGTGAAAACAAATTAAAAAAAATAACAACTAGAGAATATTTGTTGGCCCTCAGAAAGAACCACTGGCATGCCCCTCATGGTGCCACGACGATAGTAGTGCAACAACCAGCTGGCCACGATAGTGCGGCAAAGGGGCTGCTGACATGTGCAGGCTGTAGGCGGGAACAACGGGCCTGGCACACACCATAACATAACGACATGAGTCTATGGTCCTTCGGCAGTATTGTTGAGCTGGAACGCAGTGCCACCAGGAAACATGGGCCGCGTTGAACAAAGGGGGTCACTGGGTTGACCGTCCTGAAGCACCGTCTCCAAGACAAGCTAAACTGGTCTAGGCTGTACTGGACTGACTGAGCCGGTCCGAGCCAAACCAGGAAGGACCAGGTGGCTGGGCCAAAATGGATAACCCACCGAGCTGCCCGAGTAGGCCAGTCAATTCCTTGAGCCGTTCCATTTTGGTAGACTAGGACGATGAGTTAAATTTGGGCCACATAGTTTGTTATGCGGCCCGGGTAGGAAAAAGAGACAGCCCGCCTGAGTAAGCCAGGCTGGTTTTTCCATATCACTGGGTGACCCAGCAATTTGGACCCATGATCAATATGAACCAGGCCTAGTGTGGCCTAATGGCCCATGAATACAGATCGGTAATGGGGACCCTGGGCCGTGATAGGTCGGGTTGGTCCATCCATGTTAGATTGGTCCCATATGTAACCTGACCATGTTTACTTAAACGTTCTTATATTATAGACCGGGCGGTCGTTCGACGCGCCATCGTTTTCGTTGGAACCCTTATGATAAGAAATTCCTTTAGTTTATTTCTATATGGGGATTTTTGGTGGTGTAGGTATGACAGATGGATGGAAAATTTGTATTTTGGATCCTCAGTGTCCTGAAAAATGAGCATCAGCCATTTCATCCTTAGTGCCTCGGAAGACAGACATCATCTATGTGGATACTTAGTGGCCCGACAGAATCAAATTAGCCATGTGGATCCTTAGTGTCCATGAAGAAATGAAATATCCATGTGGATCTTTATTGGCCCTATAGATGATCAAAAACCATGTGGATCCCTAGTGGCCTGACAAATGACCAATCATTTATCAGGGATGAGTCCCTCAACAGTACGAAACATTATACACTAGAACCGATGAACCATTATTACACTAGAATATACCTGGTGTGATCTATCCTTGATGATTGATTTTTCATTTTGGTTACATTGTAGTATTTATTCTTAGTGGACTGGGGTCCCCTACTGAGTACTTTGTTACTCACCCTTGCACGGGCTTCACCTACATGTGATTTGTCTTGTGTAGAAGATGGACGTTTTGATGGAGGAATTAGTGGCCTAGGACCAGGTGGGGCCTAGTAGGACCAGGTGGATAATATGTAATACTTATGATTCTAGTAACTAAATTAATCATACCATCCTGAGGGGTTTTCAGCATATGGATACCCAAGTCCCTTTGTACTATGTTGTTTTCAATTCTTTTTATTGGGTTTGTATTCTGGCCAACTTCTTTTAGTGGTTCTTGTACTCAGTGCTTATTTCGATATAATTTTTTCCCCTTCTAGTTGTTGGGATGTGGTTGGGTGTGTGTGTGTGCATGCAGGTAATTAGGTAAACTCCTCCCACATGCAGGTTGGTGTCTTCGATGCTAGTCGCCAACCCCTGGCCTTCGGAGGCAGGCTTGGGGTATGTTAGGGCATGGGCCCCAGGGAATGAGTCATGACATTCATTATCTTCTAAATAATAAGCATTTGATAATTATTTGTTATCATCAAAAAATCATTCAATTATATTATTCCTTTAATTTCTCTTAATACGATTTAATATATAATTACATTATCAAATATGTTTATGTGTATTTTTTTATTACAATTGACTTATTTTCTTAAAATAAAATTAATTGGTTGACTATTGGTAAAATAGATCATTATTTAAATATATAAAGAATAATAATAATTGAATAATTAAGGTATTTATGTATCAAATATAAGTTTTATATATATCATGAATTTTTTTTCTAAGAAATGATGTATATTATGATCATGGAGAAGGTAAGCCATGTGAATGCATGATTAATTTTTTTTTCAAATATCATTATGGAAGGAAGGTATGTAATATTTTTATATTAAATAAAGATAAAAAATCATAAATTCCTCATAATTATATTAAATATACTTTTATACATCATCTATGTGTTTTGGTGATGAAAAGATAGTGACATTGCATTATCTATGCGGTAGTCCACACAAATACGAATGACATTATCAGCTTTTAATGAGTGAAAATGTAAGAAATAAAAATATGTATTAAAGTTTAATAATGATAAATAGTTAATTAATAACATAATTATTTCATTTATATCAAATATATTCATTAAATTTAACATTATTACTTTCCAAGTAAAGCTTTTGTGAATAATGAATTACGTCGCTTTGCAAGGCTATAGTCTGTTATACACACGAGTGACGTTATAGTTTTCCATATAGAATAGAAATTTAAAAATTAATATTTTATAAAATGACTCTATATGAATAAATTTTTTATAAATATCATATATATAGTTTCTACCCATCATTATACCCAGCAATGCGATGTGTTGAAGGAAAACATTCCACATCAGTTCGCGAGGCGATAGTGCACCATACACTAGAGAGATAATATATTTTCACATTTGAGGGAAGAGGAGATGGTTATAGGTCATCCCACTAACATAATAAAATATAATTATATGATATATTCTATTGTTATTATATAATAACAAATTTATATGATATGGAGAATGTGGAAGAATAAATAAAAAAATTTATAGTTTGGAATTTTACCTTTTTTCAGATAACCTCTATAGCATTATAACTAATGTATTACTAGTGTAGATTTATAAAAACGGATTATAGTATGATGATATGGAATTTTTGTTTTAATTTGGGTAGGGTTATCCCAACGAAAAAGGGGGTGATGGTGTAAAGATGATAGAAGAGAGGGTGGCCTTTTATAAGTGAGGAGAGTGGAAAAAAATTATTTTTTTAAAAAAGAAAATTGTGTAACCACATTTTTCACTTTCCAAAAGGGTCTAAAGTAAATTATTATTCATACTTATATATGATAAGTTCTATGTAAATCAAATATATATATTTTTAACAAGTTTTTATGTCATTTAAACCCTTATCTTTTTAGTTTAACCACTGATAAACCCTTTTTTACCGTAACTCTGGTAATTACTTTTTACATTTGTCTCTATTCATTTTGAAAAAAAACAAGTTTTATATATTATATTATATGAATTATTATTATTAAAAATATTTAATCCATATTTCCAAATTGAAATCACATAATGGGAAAATTTTAATTTAAAGTAGTCTCACAATGGTGTTGAGAAATTAGTTTCTTCATTGAGAAAATGATAAAAACTATACATAGTTATTGATCCCAAAAATAAAAATGGAAATTATTCCAATTAAATAAATAATATTTATAGATATATAATTTTAAATAAAATTTATTTAAAAAAAATTTAACACATAATTTAACTTTATAAATAATTTAAACGAAATGATAGTTTTTTATTAAAATTCAGTGATTTTCAATAATCTAAATAATGAACCTTTTAAAAAAATTCTAAAAAATCATCATAAGATAATTTTAATAGAATTAATTCAAAAATTATTTTTATCTTATAAAATAAATTTTCTAATAGTATCCAATATTAATTTTATCATATGTTTTAAATAAGCGATGCAACCTTTTCTTAATAAAATAGTTTTTACCAAATCAATTCATGTTCAATAAAATGATTATTGCATTATTTAAAATTAATAGATAAGTATTAAATTTATTTTTACACATTTAAACAATATAATTATCATAATTTAGTTAGTTAAATTATTATTTTTGATGAAAATATCTGGGTTGTAATGTTCATGATTAATAATATTTTAATAGATCATCATTGTTTAAAATTGGTGTTTCATGCATCACAATTTGTTGTAGAGGTTAAATTAATTTGAAAGAAAATAAGTTGTAAAGTCTCAGAGTATTACATAAATATAGGAATGGAATTAAAATATGAAAAATTTAAAAATCAATTGTAAATTATAAATCACCATAAAATTACTGAGGAATCATAATTCATCAATGAATTATCACTTTTCATGATTTTTAAAAAATTTAGTTAGTTTCTTATAACAGAAACTGAAAACAATAGAGTGAAATTTTTGTGTTTTACATTACATAAAATAATATTAAATTAATTATCAATAATAAGTGAATAGAAACTTCCATATTATGTAATATTTTATGAATATGGTTAGAAAATATCATTAAATTGAAATATTATAGGGTTTATATAAATTTTTAAATCCTTATCATATTATTTTAAACCCTAATCTAACCTATTCAACTTTACTAAAGTGGTAAATATTTACCATAATTACTATTCAAAAGGCCTAAAAATAAAAGGTATATAATTAAAAATATTTATCATCCGGATTAAAAATATGGTATAAAATTTATCAAATTCTATTTCTATAACATTAAGAATGTAATTTAGAAATAATCCAACCAAATGTGATGAAAACTGGGTTTTCCAGAAAATGAAAATTTCATATATAAGATGAAAACACTTTAACTCTTTGACTAGTAATCACAATTTAAGGAATTTAAATAGATATATATAAATATATAATATATTTGTATATTTATTTTAAATAATTCACCATTAGTGATTATATAATTTAAAAATTATGGAAAACAATTATTGAATTAAAATTAGTTTGATAAAAAATACATTTTATCAATAAAAATAAACAAATACCAAAAATACAATGTAATTTTTAACTGTGGATTTATTTATAATATGTTTAGTAAAAAGGATAATATATTAAAATAAGAGAATATACATACTAGAATGGGTACTTTAAATTAATTGATTTAATGAAATGAAATGGAATTTTTATATAATTGATATTTTTCAATGTTTATTAAAAATTAAATAATTTTAACAAAATGAAAAAAATAACCCTAATCCAATATTTAAATTTTTATTTTAAAATTTATATATAGTTGGCAAAATAATATTTATCAACATTTAATAAATTAATTGTAATTTCAAGACACAAAATATAATAAAAACCATTTTTGAATGAAAAATATTTTTGACTGGAAAAATTACATTACTAAAAATTGAAAAAATATTTGTTATGAATTAATAAATAAATTTACATTATTTAAATCTGTTAATAATATTTGTCATAAATTTTTATTTCTATTCATTATTTACAACTTAATGTGTAACACCCCGAATGTTTAAAGTACAACATTGTGTTTATCATTGTTTATGAAACACAAAACCAAATGTAAAAAGGAAATCTATTAACCAGATTCATTACAATATTAAATAAATAAAATATATTATATATATTTTTATTCACAAAACACTAATTTAGCTTGCATCTCATGGATGATTTACCTTTCTTGACAGCTTTCTTTTCATGGATGTGTGACCTTCCTCAATAACTTACGTCACACACAAGATTGGGTTTCACCAAATGAAAATGTATTATTAAACTATTATTATTCAATATAATATGACATAGACATTCCATTATGTTAGTGGTTATGAACATTATTAACTAACTTATGAAAATTTCTGGTTTATATAATTATAAATATTATTTATTGGTTACCAATTAATGAAAATTAAAATAATAACCAATTGGACATAAAAATAAATATTATTATTATTTGTCTTCAAAATGAGTTTGGTTTTAATAAAACTAATCAATTAATTTTTTTGAATTATTTAAATTAAATCTATGCACTACATATTGTTTAAAATATTATTGATATTTATCCTATAGGTTTGATAGGTATAAGATAAGAACAAACCAAATTTCACATATGAAAACCTATATTTTTATGAAGAAAATTTTATTTCCTTTTAATAGAAACCCCATTTAAATATAAATTTTGAAACATTAATTGATATAATAATTTAAAATAAACTTCATATTTTTATTTTAAACATAAATATTGGGTTAGGGTGAATTTTGTATATTTTTTAGAAAATTTTTTGTTTGATAAATAGTAACAAATATTGTATTTTAGTTCAAAATTTCATTTTCATATAATTTATTTATAAAGATAAATTATAATATTTATTGGTTTTAAAGGTTAATTATATCATATTTTGATCAATAAATACAATTTATGTCAATGGAATAAATTTTAAATTTCAATTGTTTATTAAAACATAGAACACTTTTGGACATTTTTTCAATAAAAACCCGCATTATCTTCCCACATGCAGTATTAAATTTAAATAAATTTAGTCCAAATCTATGATTGGAATATGGAAAAATGGATTATATATTTTTATTTAGAATAATTTATAATGTCTAAAAATAAATTTTTTTTTTGAGAAAAATATTAGTGAAAGTGATTAAATTTATTTACAATGAATATTGTTAAATTAAGAATGAATAGAGACTAAACCTTAACCTTAAGTACCCAAATGAACAATTAACTTATCCAAGAACTATTTTATGACCATATTTAGACCCTATACTCGATTTTATATATATTTTATCAATATGGGATCCCTTTTCAACCAGAAAAATGTTTTAGGAATTCCATTATCACCATATTAAAAGAGTGCCACTCCTCCTCTACTATAGAATGCCACCACTTCTCCCCACTATGAACACCTCTAAAAACACATAGGTTTGGAAAATGTTGAAAAAAATAACTTCCACAAATACCTACCCCTTACCTTTAAGCCCCTATTTTGGAATAAATATTTCTATGGAATCCCTTTGGTATAAACAAAATAGAGTAACCTGAGTTTTAAGGTAACACTTTACAAATGACTTGTTTTCATTCATTTACTCCCCCTCACCTTAAACTATTATTAAACAATTTTTAATGATGAAAAAATTATCCTAAATAAATTTTATTTTTTTATTAAGGTTTATACCTACACTAACACACACATTCATCTAATGTGTAACGAACATATTGTTTACGTGTACGATGAACTACAACCTCACAAAAAGAAAAATATGTATTATTCATATTACCACCACTCGTGATGGAAATTATGATAGAAAATCTATTTAAATATGATATATATTATAATTTTTAGGTCCATATAATACCTTAACAATTTTATAAAACATACAATTAATACTTTCCTTTGTGCGTTAATATGATAACATTTTTTGAGGAAGTGTGGACTACCGCCTCCACATATAAATGTGATTCGTTCACACTTTAGATGGAACATATAAAAGATGGTTAAAATTAAACACATGTGAACTAAAAATTCTATATATGAAATTAATTACATAATTATATTTTTGGAAATATAATAAATATTTTTTTCTTTATTACACATTTGCACACTTAAAATGTGATAACAACGTTCGTGGATGTGTGGAGTACCACCTCCTCGACACGATATGATTACTTTCACATCACAAAAATTATATATATAAGAATATATGATTAAATAATATGGTATTTATGATATAATTATCATTATGAAATTTTTTTATTATACATACAATCCTTCCATAATGATCACTGAAAAATGAGAACGTTACTCATGCATGTGTACGATCTACCATCTCCGTGATTGTAACGTTGATTCATTTATGAACAACATATTTAATGATTAGTTTTTAAAATACTATTTATTTATAAACATGAATATTATACCATTACGATTATTATAGAGATGTTATATAATGATGCCTATGACCATAGTTGAGCAACCAAAGTTGGTTTTTGACACCTAAACCGAATTTAGTTAATCACACGATGTAAATGTAATTGATTATATTGTTATATAAAAATAATAATAAGTAAAATTAATTTAATGATAAAAATTGATAGTATTATCATTAAATAAATTATTAACCCATGTTTATTATACATTATGTTAAAGGACCTACACCCAAAAGAAAATGTAAGTTAAGGGATTTCATCTCAATATGAATTCCACTGAGTGTTTTTCTTGTTATTCACCATGTTGATTTTATATGGTTTATATAATACATTTTTATATGATATACCATGAATATTATTAATCTAATGATTTTATAAATTTATTTTAATTTTATTCCTTCATGAGGGTTATGATTTAAAATATTTTAAATTGTTATGGAACACTTTTGAAATGTTTAAAAATTATTTTCCTCTTGTAAATTTCTAATGAACATTCAATGGTGTTTCCATTAAATGAAATTATATAGAAATTATTCAATAAACCCTTTAATTCTCCTCTCCTAGGTTAATACATGAAAATTTCCATGTATTAGTTCTAATTTCCCACTCTATGGTACTCAAGGTGTTTTAGAATTTTTTTAAGAATAACTAACTTCATTTCACTATCATGTTAGTGAACCTGTTATCTTATAAAAACCTATT
This sequence comes from Viscum album, assembly GCA_963277665.1. Taxonomy (NCBI): domain Eukaryota; kingdom Viridiplantae; phylum Streptophyta; class Magnoliopsida; order Santalales; family Viscaceae; genus Viscum; species Viscum album. The sequence goes on along the minus strand of OY728120.1, from coordinate 384,387,233 downwards.
ATTAGTAAAAAATATTTTTCAAATGATTTTATAAATATATTTTTAACCTTTTTATTCATTCACTAATTATTTCAATGTATTCATCTTATCGCTTTCTGGACAAGGCATTTTTGAACCTTTTATCATGTAAAAGTAATATTTTTTACCTCCTACGACACGTATGGATTAACATGAAATCATTAATTTGAAGTATCATTTTAATGTTTAAATAGTTTATTTTTAGAGAGTTTTTTTATAATTTATTTTCAATGAATCTGTTTTTCAAAACAAAAATATATTTTTTTCAATAATGTTTTTAAATATATATTTTTATAACAGTTGAGTTCATAAATGACCAAAACACATTATTTTACTCTACATGGGGTTTAATGGATTTATTCCATCATTAATATTACTATGTATGGATTATGTTTTTATTTTTCAAGTATAATATTCACATTCACTTCCTTGATTCCTTTTATTCTATTTGAAATATTCAATATTCCCTGATCATTGAAATATTAATTTCCCCTAATTGAATACTTCATTTATCAAGGATTTGTTCACTTCCTAAACCATATATGCTTTTTATATTGTGTTAAAATAAAATTCTATTTAATTATTTGTGTGAATATTAATAAATTTTTCTCTCTTACAAAAAATGGATATTTGATGGGGTATACTCTTAAATTGATTATTCGATAAATTTTGGTAGCTTTGGACTCGTAAGACATGGGTTGGGCCTAGTTCTATATAGCCCCTAGAGGCATTGGTAGTCTCATGGGACAATAATTTTTTCTGGATGACTAATATGGGTTTTTACTAGATATGTTGTAAATTTTATTTCGAATGTTCTTGATGGTAATGGTACCATATACCTTGGAAACTCAGTTTCTAATAATCAATAATTTCCTTCATTGAGTTTCAGTTATTATTCATCCATGAGAGTTTGAATCTGCATATCTATGGATAGATTCAATTTTATTTCAATGGTTAAATGACATGTGTTTTAGTTTCATACTATTCAATAATAATTTTTATGGATCAAGTTATTTAAATGGTATGTGTTTGTAGTTATTAACTTCTTATATTTTTTATTCACTACTATTTAGTTTATTGATTACAAGACATGTGGGTTTAGTTATTATCCATTTCATATTGAGTATTCTCATCGAATTATTATTTCTCACACTATATTATACAATTAATAAGAATTTTATCTCTACATTATTACATTTACTTTACCCATGAATCTAATAATTGTACTATGAATGATATGTCGGGATATACTAGAAGGAATAATGTAACCATCAAAGTTATTATCCTCAAATTTATATATGTAAAAAAACTATGACATAATTAATGTATTAATTTGTAATACAAGACTCATGTTTGTATATTGCTTACCATGATTATTAAACTCATGGTCCATCGAGATATGATTCCTTGTAATAATGCCAATATAACTGATAGAAGACGACAACTCCATGATTTCTATAGACGGGGTGCTACTATTTGTATCAGAGGAAGTTGGGTAGGAACCTTCAAAATTAGATTTATAAAAACATCGATTAGAGAATATAGCCCAAATGCATAATTTGAGGAGAAGAATGGAAGAACATACTGATGTTTTGGTTAGATGGAGTTTTTTTATTTTTCCTAGAAATACATATTATTTTGGATTCTACATGTGGATATCGTTCTGGAACAGAAGTGCCTAGGTGTAACAAATCTGAAAAGGTGTGTCGATCCTATAATGGTTTAATTAGGTACATGAATATGGGCCTTACTAGGCACTTGTTTTGACACTCCCAGTTGATATTCTTAGGATAATTCACAATCTCTTAATAATCTTCTGTGAATGATTTTTAAAATGAATAAACTAGTATAAACCTATGATGATTTTGATTGAAGATAATGTGTCATTATTTAGAAATATTACCAATAATATTATGGATAAACCCTACTCCATAGAACGTCCTATTTTAAAATAAAACTGATGAAGTATTTAGGTATTGAGGTGGCTTTTAAACCCATAGTTAAAAGGCTATTTAGTGAATAACCTAATTCAAAGGATATCCATAATAGTTACTTTTTAAATTATATTAATATAGTTTTAGAAAAGGATAAAAATATATGTTGGGTGAAAACCAATAAAATTTGGAAAGGATGTGGTCCATGAACCTGTGACCGAAGGATGATAATGGTTTAACACCAACAAATGACCTACAAAATGTCCTTGTTAAAATGTTATTTTATAGTAATTTTTTTTATAATAAATATTAATGGTAAACCATTATTTTTTATTTAAAATAAGGTATTAATTTTATATACATAATATTTTTGTAAAATAGTTAGAGACAAACAGTTAGACATTTCACTTTTTTGGGCCATAATATCCAATAGAAACATATTTTAGTGCTTCAAGAATAAAAATAATTTTCTGGATAAACTGATCAAAGCATGACCAAAAGGGTAACTGTTCATATGAAATTAAAACATACCATGTAATTAAATTTATTTATATTTATAGGAATTATTATAATTAAAAAAAATTAGGAAAATTATTTAGAAAAAATATTCTGTTCAAATGAAATAATTTTTTGTTGAATTAATTTCTTCTAAATCATCATAGATTTGTGTCATTGATTCACTCAACATTCCATTGATCATTCACTTGTTTTCAATTTATGACCTCAAACACTATCTAAAAATATTTACACTTTTCCTCTAAGTATGTATCTCTATATTACACTAATATTATCCTATTTGGAGATCTATTTATTATATTATACATGTGACCATTGTATTTGACGTTCTTTCTTATCAAGATGATGTTTTACAAATCCTTCTTATAAAATGGTATTTCAGAATATGAAATATCAAATAATATATTACCAAGATCAAGTATAAATTACAAGAAAATAAATTAATTTAGCTGGGGATAATGTAACACCACGATATTATAAATTTCAACAGTCTATTCAATAGTATTTATGACATGCAACACCATGTGTAAAAAAGGAATTTTTTAACCCGATACATTAAAATAATAAATAAATATAATATAATATATAGCTTGTAATGCATGAAACACAAGGTTTTCTTAAATCACATACAGGAGAAACCTTCCTCGATATATTTTGTTACATGCAAAATATACATTCCTAGATAGCTTACATTACACGCAAGACTGAGTTTCACCAAATAATAGTGTATTTTTAAAAATTTATTATTTAATATAATATGATTAAACCTAAAACTTATGTTAATATTTATGAATGATATTAAATATCCATTGAAAATTTATGGTTATTATATAAATATAAAATGAATTCATTTTTTAACAACTAATGAGAAATTAAAATAATAAATAATTGAATATAAAAAGTATTATTATTATTTGATGCTTCAAAAACGTTTCTTATTAATAAAAATAATTAATTATAATTAGCGAATTATTTTAATGAAATATATATTTTATATATTCAATAAAATATATTCGATACTCATCCATTAGGATTGATATGCATAAGATAAAAACAATCATAATTTCACACATGAAAACCTATATTTTTACAAAGGAACTTTTACCTCCTTTTAATGGAATGTCAGTTTTAAAAATTAATTTTAAAAATTTAGTTGATTTAATATATAAAATTAAACATTATATTTGAAATATAAATATAAAAATTATTCTTGGTTTAATTTTTCATAGTTTTCATAAACATATCATATTTTAAGGAATATTTAAAAATACTGAATTGTACTTCAAAACTACTAGTTCGTCGTATCAATTAATAAGGTAAAATTATATTTTAATTGGTTTTAAAGTTTAATTAGGTATTATTTTTATGAATTAATATAATTTTTTTAAATTGAATCAATTTCACAATGTAATTGATTATGAAAACATAGCAAACTGTTTGACGTTTTTACTTAAAACCCCACATTTTTGTCCATCTTACAGAATTACATTTCAATAAAATTCATCCACCTTTATGATTGGAATTTGGAAAAAAATGGATTCCATATTTGGAATCAAAATAATTAATAATTTTTAATAAGACCGATTTTTTGGCCAAAAATATTAGTGAATGTGATTAAAATTATATACAATAATTAAGGTTAATTTAAGATTACAAATGGAAAAAACATTATCCTTAAGGAACAAAATAACCTATACTCTTTTCCAAGTGAAATTATATGGGAATATTTAGACCCTATAATATCTTGGATCAAAATTTAATCATTATTGGCTTCACATCTAACATAAAAAATGTGGTAGGAATTCCATTTTGAAAATATTACAAGAGTTCCACTCCTCTACTATAAAATGCCACCACTTCTACTAATTAATCATCCCTCTCATACACATTAGTTGGACCAATATCATAACAAATAGCTTCCTAAATTCCCTCCCATTAACCTTTAATACTATATTTATTCATAAATCATTCAAGTAGTCCCTTCTTTATAAACGAATAGGAGTTACCCGATTTGTAAGGTAACATTTTCAATTGATATCCTTTCATTTGTTTACTCATCCACCCCATCAATTATTTTTAACTAATTCTTATTTGACAAAACCCGTATCTAAAATATAATTTTATTTTGATTTATTAATGGTTATAACTACAGTAGCATAAACCTCCATCTATTGGGTAACATACATAATTTTTATAAATACGTTGAACTACAGCCTCAAGGAATGATGATTATCAAGTTATTAAATTACAACCTCTCATGGTGGACATTATATTGTAATGTTAGATTATATATGATATATATGATATTTATTATGTATTTATATTTATTTAATTATTTTATAACATATAAATATAGTAATTTTCATTTTGTGTTATTATGATAACATCATTTGAGGAAGTGTGGACTATCGCCTCCACAAAATAATGTTATTCATTCACAATATAGATGGAACATATAAAGGATGGTTTTAATTAAAAATATGTGACATAAAAACCTATATAATATATTCATGAGATAATTACACCTTAGGAAATATAATATATATCGTTTTCTTTATTAATCTTTCACACACTAAAAAAGTAATAAGGTCATTCGTGGATGTCTGGACTACAGTCTCCTCAAAATGATGAGATTTTTTTACATGAGAAGAATTATATATATAACAAAATATAATTAACTACTTTATATTTTATTATATAATGATCATTCTATAAAAATATTATTCTACTTACCATCTTTCTATAATGATCACTGAAAAACTAAACCATTACTCATGTATACATATGACCTATCATCTCCATTATTGTATCATTGATTCATTTTTACATAAAATAGTTAATGATTTGTTATAAAATTATTATTTATGTATAAATAGGATAATTATATCATTATTATTTTTCATTATATGTTATATAATGACGCCTTTGACCATATTTGACAAACCAATGTTCTTTTTGACACATAAATTGAATTTGGTCAAAACACTTGATGTAACCATAATTTATTCAGTAGTTATATATAAAAAGGAAATAATTAAAATAAATGCACTGATAAACATGAAAAGGGTTATTAAGAAGTTAAATAATTAGCATAATTATATTATGTGTGACTTTAAAGGATGTAAACCTAAAAAGAAATGCATGGTAAGGGATTTCCTCTCAATTTACATTACATTGAGACTTATTTGTTGTTATACACATTTTTCTTTTATTTTGTGTATATAATATTCATTTCTAGGATATATAATTAATATTCTTTCTCTAATGATATTATAACATTCACATAATTTTATTTCATCACGAATCATACGATTTAAAATGTTTCAATGTGGCATGGGGCACTGGAATGTTTAAAGAATAGTTTCCTCTTGAATAATTATAATGATATTTAAATGGTTTTTCTATTTGATGAATTTATATGACAATTTTTTAATAAACCTTTTAATTTTACTCTCCCATAGTAATTCATGATATTTATCTTGTATTAGTACTATTTTTTCACTCATTGGTGCTCAAGGTGTTTTGGATAATGTTTTTAAGAAAACATAACTTCATTTATCTCATTATTGGAGAACATGTTTACTTCTAAAAACTGTGTTTTGTTAAAAAAAATTCAAAAAAAAGTATAAAATGTACTGGTAAATATATTTTTAAGCATTTTTTCATTTACCAATTTTTTCACATGAATCCTCTTTTTTCTTTCCCAATACAAAGATTTACTAACTTTTTTCTTGGAAAAAAGAATGTTCATTATAACTTTTATAACCCATATAGATTTACCTTCCATAATACCATTGAAGCATCCTGTACATGTTTAAAATATTAAAATTTAATTAATTTTTTTAGAATTTATTTTAAAATATATGTTTTTTTTCAAAAAATATTTTTCAAAACCAAATTATATTTTCCACAATAATTTTTTTGAAAGATTTTTTTATAATATTTCCATTCATCAAAAACATCATCCCATTATTTTACTCTACATAAGGTATGTTGTATTGATACAATACATAATCATATAATGGATTTTATATGATTGATTTAGCCAAGGATAGTATTTTCATTCACTTCCTTAATTCATTTTAGTCCCCTCAAAATATTATTTTTCCTATGATAATTGAACAGTGAATTTTCCATAATTTATGATATCATTTATCATGGATATGTTCATTTCCTAAACCATATATCATTTTTATATGAATTTTTACATTGAATTGTATTTAATTATTTGTGTAAATATTGATAAATTGTTATCTCTTACCCCATATAGATATTTCATAAGTCACATTATTAAATCTATTATTCGATATATGAGGAATGTTTTAGACTTTTACGACATGGGTGGTGATCAATTATAGATATTTCTTAGATGCCTTAGTATTACCTTTGGACGACTCATTTGGCTAGCCATATTAGATGGGGTTTTAACTAATATATTATAACCCATCTTGTGAATGGTCTTGATGCTAAAGGTACCATGTACCTAAGAAACATGGTGTCCAATAATTAATAATTTCCCAAATTTTCTTTCTATTTTTATTTATCCCTGAGATTTGTTTGTCATATATATGTATATATTTTATTTTGTTTCATAGGTGAAATGGAATATGTTTTAGTTTCATAAATTTCATATTGATTTTTACTTATATTATTATTTTAATGGCATGTGGTTCCAGTTATTACCGTACCAAATTGTTTATAAAATTCGATTCAATTTATGGATTACATGGGATGTTTGTTCAGTAAATTTCTTTAACATATTGACTATTCTCATTGATTTATTCTTTCTCGTGGTACACGTTCTCCTTAATGAGAATTTCTACTAACCCTTACATTGATTCCTTTCCATAAAAATCTAAGAAGTATTCTATGAAATTTATTAAGGGACATGCTAGATTTAATAATGTTACATTCAATGTTATTACCATTGATGTGATTATTTTTTAAAAAAAATTATGCTATTATTGTTATATTAATTTTTAATACTAAACTCATGTATGTAACTAGATCACCAAGACTACTAAACTCCCATTCCTTTTGTATTTTATTCTATGTAATCTTTCAAATGAAATTGACAGCGAAAACCAACTTCCAGATTTCTAGGTTCAGGACTCTACATAATGTATAGTTAATAAGAGTAACATTTAAACAATAAATTTATATTATGCTATAGTATTATTAAAGGGTGCAGTTTACATGTTATGTAAGGTATCAAACATATTATTCTTATAAAAAATAAATATGGTTGTTAAATTATATCCCATTTAGAAAAATTATTCCCTCAAAATTTTTATCACTATAATCAATGGTTCAATATTATAATGTACCTTTGTTGAAATCCAATATCATACAATGTAATAATAAGACATCCATTGATAAATTGAAGTTATAAAAGGTATGGTTACTATAAAAACATATAACTAGGATCCTATATTAGCATACCGTTAGTAGGAAGTGAAAACATGGACATGGAATAGAGGAATGAAATTCACTGAATAAAAGAGTGTGATAGGGAAAATGATCTTGAAAAAGATAAATACCATAAATACATAAAACATTAATGTATAAGGAATACCGTAAATTAATAAAAAATAATGTAAATAAGATTAAAAAAAATTAATAACCATTGAATTGAGTGGATGGATTATTTTACCTTCATGATGGTGAGTATGTGAAAATATATTTACTTGAATTATTTTAACTTTTTAAGACTCTAATAAATTTACACATTTGAAAGTAATGAATAATGGATAAGAGGAATGTTTTAAAGGCTTGAATAAAAAAATAAATGATTAATGGTTCATGATACTCACAAAGTAAATACATTTCATTTCACTTATACAGAAGAAGAATTATTAGAACAAGGTATGATAGTACACCATATAACTAATATTTCTTGTGATAATGTATTACATTAATTTAAAACGCATCAATAATAACACCCATTAAAGCTATATAATTCACAAACCATTAATTTTTAATATTAGTAGTCCAATATTGATTACTTTATGCTTTATTTATTTATTCCTAAATTCTTACAAGTATTTAAAAACCAATAAATAGAAATATTAATTATAATTAAATCACGGATATAAAAATAATATTACTATCAAGAGAATACCATTTCATATTATTAGATATGGAACATTATATTCATATTACAACTAGATTCCCCCTTGGAATTTTTATTGGAAACTCTTTCTTTAGAGTTTCATAGGATGATTAAATATTCATAATTTATTTAAAAGAATCCGTGGTTAAAAAATCATATAAACCCTTAGATAACATTGTATATATGACTAATGTATCTGTTATAAAAACATAATGGATTTTAACTTTATTTGTAATAATTTCGAAATATTTGACTACATTCCTTGGACTCTTCTTTTGTATATTCCCTCAAAATTGGTGGAATTATTTAGCATATTTATCTATCTCCTTATAGTTAAATCAAAAAACTTAATAAATTTTACCTTAACATTTCATTCATGGGAAATATTACCTTTGTCTCCACACATGTACAAAAAACTATTCCATTCAGTAATGCAGTAATTTATTTCATTAAAAAAATATCACATATATGAAATTCTACTCTTCCAATTTTCTTTTTCCACATATTTCACAATACATAGATATCCAAATTCATCTTTTACTATTTTTATCCTTCGAAAATATAAGACATGAATTATTATTTCTCTACCTTTAGAGAACTTGATGACATATCATCATTTGCTGAAACATTTTTCAGGTAGTAACACCCATATAAATATTTTCTTTTTCCTAACAAGGGAAAAAACAATCCTACACTATGGATTAAATACATATTATAGATCATGATTTATGTATATTGTATGGTTTGATTCACAAATGGATGCCCTTTAATGTCCCACTTGTCCAAAAAATTAAATAATTTATTCTAAAATATACTCATTTCACATGATGAATGTATTTCTCAATAATATATCATTAAGAGTATAACATTACATACACTCCATTTCCTCAGTGCCGGTAATATCAAGATTCAATGTACACCATTTTTAGCATATATCCTTGTCAATTAAACTACTATAAAAAAAATTTCTATTTCATTACATCATAAATCATTAAATAACATCCAACGGGATTTCATCATCTGTTTAACTACTAAACAAACTCTATTTCCATTAATGAAAGGGGGTTTATGATATAAGATGTAGTGTAATATCATAGTATAATATAGTGAAGAAATAAGTTTCTCTATATAGTCCATAATACTAGTCATAACATTCCCCAATATTTTCTTTAGTATTATGAAAACCAACTATAGTATTAAATACTTTCATATGTGGGAAATATGTACATAGATTAATGGTGTAGATAAATTTCCCATTCCTTCCATTAGGAATAATTTCTAAATAATAGAATAAACTAGATTATCTCATAACATAACAAATTATATTGTTTAATTACACATCTGGTGAGATACCTAATATAAATTGAACATTTTTGCATACCTAATCTATGGATAATATGCTTTGTATCCTTTAGAATATGTTCAAATCAAAAAAATAATATTAAATATTTTGTAATGTTTTTTAATGAATAAATAAATTTACCTAATAATATCTATCATGAGTTTTAAAACTATTACATTGGGCAGGAATATTACCTATGCACTAGAATGGTGGATAGGATATACCTGACATGTTTTTTTAGAATTATAATCCTTTGAGGCACCTTTTCCAAATCATTATCCACTTGTAGTATCCATAAAGGAATGTATTTATAGTAAAACCATATAATCGAAAACTATTTCTTTGATATTATCCAATAATTATACATATATTCAATGTTTTTTACCAGGTTATATTGCATAATAAATGATTTTCTAAATATAGTTTTTAGGGATTATACTAAATTGTCTTTGATACAAACTATAACACACTTATTCCAGTAACCTAGAGAAAATGGTTATTCTACTGAATTTTCAACATATAAAATTGATCGCAACCCAAGAGATTGAATAATTTAGTAGCTTTGTAAATATTGATACATGATTGAATCTCACATTAAATTTGAAAAAATAAATTATTAAATAGTTTTTACATCCAATAAATTATTATTTACATTAGAATATCCTTCCATATCATTCATAGTACACATTATCACATCATATGTATGTTATCAAAAATAATATGGGGAGCTCAGATGCTCAATAATAGATTTCATAAAATAAAATATTTCATATAATAAATAAGGAATGAATAATAAGTTAGAGATAAAAAATTATCAAAGATTCAATAAAACAACATAAAAAAATGAATAAATCCATGGATAAAATAAAAAAATTAATAATTACATGGATATGAATATCATCTTTTATATTGGTATATTTCTTAATGTCATATATCATAATCATACAATCAATGACATTCTCAATGTTATCAAATAAAAATTTGTAAGGTATGTACAAAATAAAAAAACATGTTTTTATCATTAGAACTAATAATTAATAGAGGTTCTATAAAATCAAACTCCTAATAAAGACTATGTCTAATTAATTCATTATATTAGAGTGGTGAATGAAAATGAAATACATAATCAACAAAATCATTCATATTTAAAATAAAGCATATGAAATATTAATATTTTACCGCATAATGAATTCAGAATAATCCTAAACTATCGAAATTAATATAGATTATTGTATCAATAGAATATATACTAAGTAAATTATAATATTCCCAAATGAGTATTGAAATAGAGGAATGTAATTTAAAAAATAACTGAAATATTTCTTCGTGAATATACCCTTTTCAATTTTAAAATTTTTTATGTTAGAAAATTAAAACAACCAGAATAATTGGGAAAATATGTTCTTTGAAAATAACTAAAACCTAATTTAAAATAATCTTCAATGAAATGTTTTTTCATGACATCGAGAAAATCCTTTTATGTTTTTTACTTTAATTTTTTTTTCACACCATCGTTCAAATGATCTTCGTTCACAAAAACATAAGAATAATCATTTTAATTTTTCTAGAAAACTAAAACACGAATAAAATATTAATTTAATCAATAATTTGAGGATATTATAATCATTCAATAATTTTTTTAATGAAAATATATATATGGAAGAAAAAAATTCTGATTGAATAAAAAACAAATCATATTTTCCTTAAAACATTAATTTTTTACTATTTCAGTTCCAAATAATTTCAAAATGGAAGTAATACTAAATGAATAAAAATATTTATGTGAAAAAATAGATTATTTTTATGAAATAATTAACATATAATTTTCTAGTGTTTATTTAAACAAAAACAGTCACTAATATGGAAGAGATTGGTAAATAAACCCTTACCTCAAACTTCAATATAGTTGAACATGTTTTAAACTACAATATAATAAATTAGTTTATTAATGTTTGGATAATAGAGGAAAATACATATATATAATATCATATATTATATACTTATAATATCATCCATCTGTTTGTTAAAAATAATTCATGAATATAATTTTTTTTAGTAAACCGCATCATTTTAATTGATTGTTTGATTTCAGTGTTATGGCCCTTATGAATTGATCAGGGTTATTTAATCTCTAAAATTTTTATCATGATATAAAAAACATAAATATTCATTGTATAAAAATTCTGAATTATCCCTAAAAATTGTACATTATTAATGAAGCATGTAACATTGTGGAGGTGGTTGTCCATAGCTATACACGAGTGACGTTATAATTTTTAATGGGAGGAAGTGTAAGGGAATTAAAGATATATAAAATTTATAACATCATATTTTCTTATAAATCACATATAGATTCATTGTTTTAGTCATTATGACCAAAAATGTGAGTTTGTGATTGAAAACTAACATACACTAGTTTTTGATGTGGTAGTCCTCCATACACAGGATAGGTGGGATTTCATCCATTTAGTGGACAATGAGATTGATACATATTATTAAATAAACATAATACAATCTCAATATTGGGTATATAATGAGGTTATTATATTTTAATGTTTTATATACAGTTTAATTATATATAATTAGAATAAAAAATTAAAGTTTTTGGTTAACATGATTACCTCATCATTGATAGTGGTCCTTCCGATCTCCTTTTAACTGATATTGGGTTTGTATTATGGGAATAAAAATACCTCTTTTCATGATAAATTATTTTTCATAGAATTTTATTTAGTTTTTGAATAACAAATGTTTCTCAAGTTGGTGTGAAGAAAAGAGAAGAGGTGGTGTCATTATATAGTAATGGAAAGGACACACATGGAACTATATAAAATATTTATATATAATAATTTTTTTTTCAAATGAAAGTGGAAAAAATTGAATAGAGTTTAAAAATTCATACATGGTAATGTTTAAACCCCATCATCTAATAATATATAGATAGTTTTATGTGGTATTCTAAATAATATATTTGTGTTTAACCCCTAATTAAAATTTTTATCCATTATTTTGGTAATAAAAATTCATTATTAAAGGGTTATATATTTACATATAATGTAAAAATTGGATAAAAAATGTAAATATAAGAAATTACTGACCATATACAATCCTTATATTCTCTTTCTTTTTTTTAATTTTTATATAATTTAATGATATATAGATTAAATTAAAATAAAAAAAATACATTTTAAAAACTATTCACATATTTTTCATTTTGGACCTAAATATACGAATATATTTAGAATATATATTCTTTAAAGAAAATTATAAATTATTATTTACCATAATATTCATTTGATACTATAATACATACAAAAATATTACTTTTCATGTGTCTAAAATCAATTAGATTTTTTTCCTTCTACTTGTGACAACACAAAGTCAACATTTTGTATGAAGTTATGTTACATATTCCATACCTAAAAAATAAAATTTAACATAAATAGAAAAATAAATAATTTATTTTCAAATTTATATTTATTATTAATTTATAAAATATGTTCATTTTTATTTTAACTTTTAAGTGACATTAAAAGAAATCGAGTGACAGTTTTTGAATTTTCCATTACATAAAATGATATTATGGTCATTAATAATGAACAAATTGTACTAAATTTCCATATCATGTAATATTTGATGAATATGGTCCAATTATCCTAGTCTATTATCAATAATATAGGTTATAGGTAAATTTCTAAAGCATAATCATGTTATTTTTAATCCTAATTACACAATTTACCCATACATAGTTGACAAATAATTTCCATTATTTCTATTAAAAATAACTAAAAAGGAGTGGGACATATATTCCAAATTTTAACCTCCATATTAAAAATATGTATCCCAATTTATGAAATTAAATTTCAAAATTTTGATGTAATTTATATAATAATTAACTTCCAAAGCATGATGAAAAAATATTCATTTATGTAAATACATTTTTCAAGAATAAGATGATTATAATTTTTTTTTGAAAAGTATTAATCATTATATGAATCTCAATTCATGTATAATGATATGTAATGGATAATTTTATTTTTAATATTTTTCAAAGAGGGAGTACTATAAATTAGTAAAATTAAAAGGCATTACACAGATAAATTTTTTTTTGTTGAAAAATTCATTATTAACTATAAAAATAAACACATATGAAACTATTATATGGGGATAATTATTATATAATTATTTATATTATAGTTACTCAAATAGATTTTATGTTACATAAAAAAATATAAAAAATAATGATATTTTTAAATTATATTATTCAATTAAAATAAAAGACAATTTTACAAAGATTGATAAAATTCACAATTCATTGTAAAATAATTCAATTTAAAAATATCCAAAAAATTCAAATTAATAAAATTTTGATATGTTTATTTCAAAAATTATATTAATTTTATCAGAAATTTTTTAAAATAGTGGAATAAATTAATGATAATATCAACAAATATAATCAAATTAAAACCATTTATAAAAAAATATTATTATATTTAAGTATAAAGTGAATATACATAAAAATGAGTAGATATTTAATACAAATTAATAAATACATTTGAATTACTTTATAATTTATTTATATTGTTTTAGTGTTTATTATTAATATTAGTGACTTCCATCTTAATATATTGGATATTATGAAAATAGTTAAATAATATTTTTGGGCATATATTAAAATTATCTTAAAACTCGATGTTTTTTGTTAAGATAGATATTAATCATTGTATAATTATTTTAAAAAAATCATGATGTTAAAAAAGTGATTTCTTAAAATTATTCTGAAGGGATTGAAAAATATAAAAAATTTAAGAGCTTGAAATATGTGGGAGAATAATTTATAAAATGTGAGTACAACTGATGCACCCCTCCCCTCTAAATGGTACCTAATAGATCTATAGGCTTTATATGAATGAAAAAAATAGAAAATATCATTGGGAAAGTGAATATACCGTTTTGAGGTTTTATTTATTATAATAGTGAAATAAATTTTTCTAATAATCCAATTCCATATTCTAGATTAAATCAAATTGATATTAATTATCATTTTATTAATAATAATGAAAGAAGTTATAAAATGATTTTTTAGTATTTTCCAATTGAAAACAAAATTATTGATTTTTCTCAAATTAACTTTTCAAAAAAGTTATTTGAACTATTTATTTCAAGTATCAGTATTTGATCTTCCCATATAATGATTTTATATGTAAATTATTTGACCCCTTACCTAAATATTTATTTTTATTATGATTTCAATGGGGGATAATTGACATTAATATTAGAACATAATAATATAAATCCAAATCTATAATTCATGAAATAGAGGTGTCCAATAATATTTATTTATGTCAAAATCATGTTAATAGTGATTAGGAATAAAGGAGTATGACATGTAAATTAAGGATGCTGAAAAAGTTCATAATCATTAAAATTAATATCACTAGGGGGTGTTAGTTTCAAATAAAAAAATTACATCATAAGGAGTTTTAAATAATGTCTATCTATGGGGATATAACATATAATATTTCTAATTAAAAATAAAAGAGGAGTTTATAGATTTTATCCAATAGATTAAGAAATTCTATTTCTCAATTAGTATATTTTTAAAATTATTAAAAATACATTTCACAAGGGATTTTTAAATTATATTGGTTGTTCATGTTTCACTTATTATAAATATTAAGAGAGTCCATGAAAATCAGATTATGTTACGAAAATGAATATTGTATTTTATATAAACCATTATAAGAATATTTCTTAGATAATATTTATGATGTTAATGTTCAATATCGTTGGGAAAATCGTAATGTTTTTATTTTTCATGATTATAAAATTAATAAATGAGATGGAAATTTTTTTTATGGCTATTTAGGGATATTCATTTAAATGATATGATTATAAAAATATAGTGACAATGAATTTTAACATGTTAATGTTATATCTTCCAAGATAAATATTCAATAAAATTTAGAATTAAATTCCCAAGGATCATATATGTTCACTAAATTTGGAGATGTGATACAAAATCATTTTATTTATTTCAATAAAATCAAAATCTCCCTAAAAATATTTTCCCAATTATTAATAAAAAAAGACATACTTTACGTAAAAGATGAAAAAATGGGGAATGATTCTATAGGAAAGGCTGACCTCATTTTCATAGTATGGGAAAACAAGGGTGATATCCAATATCACTGTTTCATAACCTGAGAATAAGGGTATGATAACATGATCACACTATTTTTAAAGCACACATTTCATAACATAAATCATAATCTAGAGCTATTTCATAATAAATGGATGTTTATAAGCCATTAATCATATAAGAATTCATGAACATGATCCACGAGTTAATTAGATAAACCAATGTTTTCTTAAAGAACATAACAACATAATAGTTTGAACGTGTAATTATAGAAACAAGTTAACTCATTGTGTAAGGGACATGTAATAAAGACCTCAAAAAACATATGTAAATCAAACCAAGTCCACACATAACCATAGGTACAAGAAACTAGGTCATCACATAAACTTATGGACATAACACCAGGTCCACAAATAACATTGTTAAAATAAAATTATGCTCACAGAGAATATAATTTACTCTTTATTTAGAATTAATTACCCAATGCGTTGGAAAAATATATAATTTCTGGCCCACTCATCACATAATTAAAATCATAAAAATATGTTCTGCAAGATCATAAATCACTCATTATAAAAAACCCATGCGAAGGATATAGGATTCATAATAATTTCATAATATCACAACCCATAAAAAATAAATGAATCTTATAAACAAATTTTCATAATGATCATAAAAAATATAGATAATGGATAAGGATGGTATCATTTTATCATATACCTATAAAATCATAAATTTCATTCAAGTTTCTTGTCATCAATATATAAAATAACTTAAAATGATAATTAAAATATTCTTGAGGGAAATATCTGTTTCATTTTGAAATCATTTATTTAACTAAAATAAATAATCCCAAAAAAACAATGTAAAAATTTCTACTTAAATAACATTGGAATCTTATATTTTAATCCTTAAATCGTTGAGTGATCATGATAGTGTGAAATACAATTTATTCTGTACATGTTAAAAGAGATATTCCTTTCAAATTTTTATTAAAAGCTCAAAAGTACCTCATTTTGATAAAGAAAATAAGAATAATTTTAAAAAAATTCAAAAAATTCAGGAATGGATAAATTATAAATAGAAATATAATTTAAGAACATTAATTTTATTTCGATTTTTCCCTTGAAAACTTGCATATTGAAGATGATCGATTTTTGACTGATGATGTAAATAAAGTCAATTTTATTTAGAAACATTATTTCAGTTTCTATACTACTTAAATTTTGTAATTTTAAAGATAAATATTTAATATTTTTAAATAAAAAGAGGAAAATGAATTTTTTGTGTTTATTAACTTTTTGATAAATAAATTTCATCATCATATTCATAATCATAAACAATCCTGACAAATAATGAGATTGGCACCCAAACCCGTTACAATTATTGTAATTTTTAAATAATAATACCCATTAATGAAATAACATTAGATGGATATAAAAACCCAAATAAGTTTTATAATAATAATATTAATGATAATTAATGGGTAATGTCTAAATACTATAAAACATGGAACTTTTTAAAATAAAATGTTCCTTATATATGTTAATGCAAGATGAAAATCCTTCGACTATATTGGTAACTGTTGAATTGTATGCACCATGGAATAATAACATAAAAAGAAATTTTACGAATCCTTTAAATAAATATATTCATTATATATCTTATTAATGGGGTTTTATATACAATTCATAAAATAATATAGGTCTGAAGCACAATATATTTCCCAAAGAGGACAATTTGAGACAAAAATACCCTACCATATATTTGTCTTCGTTGATATGTGTTCAAACTACTTTATAATAAATTTATATTTATTATAAATATATTAATGAACAATAATAATATATATTATACAATATATTGTTTACTTGTGACCTTTTATAACCTATTATTTTGTAATTCATTGTTAAAATCACTGTTCCAGATGATAATAGCCTTGTTTTTCATGTCCGTTTTGTTTAGATAGTTTTTGGAACATGAACTTTTATAATGGATAAATGATATACAGAATTTTTACAATGATTCAAAATCATATATGTTCATTTTATACATATTTATTGTCATAAATAATATTTATAGAGAGAGAAATGAATTTCACCATCCATGGAGATGGTAAGCCGTACAAATGCATGTTTGTTGAATCAATTTTTTAGTAGATTCAAAGAAGGATAGATATATAATAATTTAACCAAAAATAATCATTTTTATATCATTTATAACATATATATTTTTAAATATATTTTAATTTCCTTCCATGTCTAAAAAAATATCACTTTTCATTATGGAGGTAGTAGTCTACACATAAACATAAGTGAAATTATCATTTTTCAATAGAATGGATGGAGAAATGTTATATGGGATTATATAATTGATAAGTACAATTATAATATATATATATTTATGAAAAAACTCATTTTATGAATCCATGTGATATGGTCATAGAAATGTTTTTACATCCATTCTAGAGGTGGTTGTCCACCGTACAAATGATCGACATTTTCGTTTCCCATTTTATAAAATTCTAGATGGATATAGGTCTTGAAACAAACATAATATCATATAATTACATGTTATATTATTATTTCGTTATATATTCATGTTTCATTAATAAATTTTTATTATATAAATAATCCATAAAAATATAACATTTGGTTAAAATGTTTGAGTTTCTCTAGTCAACCTCCTTAGGTTAGAACCTAAAGCCTTCTTAGTTGGGTTTCCTAATAAAAAATGACCCAAATATTTTTTAATGGAATTATGTAATAAATTTGGAAAGTTATTGAAAATATAATAGAAAATCAGCAGAGGATATGAGAGTAGGTGTCCTTTTATAAGTAGGGGAAGGGACCCACATGGAAACCACTTAGAAATTTTATGAAAGAATACAAAATGATAATGAAATTACTAGGAAATATTATACAAAATGTTCTAGTTTGGGAAATTATAAAGTTGATATATGTCTTGAAAAGTATATTTAGATAAGTGTTAATTTTAAAAAAATACCTTTATCCTTTATTTTAACCCTATATAAACCCATTTTAACCTAATCCTCTATAATTAATAATTATTTTTATTTTTTTAATGTTCATTAAGAAAAAAAGTTAACATAAATTTTTTATATAATATTAATTATGGTATTTGAATATATTTAATAAATTTTAGGATTTTCACTTCACATAAGTGGATTTTTTTTATTTCAAATGAATCCCATAATGCGATGAAAGATCAGTTTTCAAAAGAAATTTTTTTGAAAACATAAATATTTTATTTAAAAATTCAACATGAAATTGATTCCAACGAACCAAATTGAATTAATAATAACATAATTAAAATAATTTCACTTTTTCAACCATTATAAAAAAATATAACTTTTAATATAATTAATCTTATGTTAGTTTCTATTATAAATCATTATGTTTCACAAATTTGTGATTTTTTTTTGATGATTATAAAAAATATCCAATTTTATTTTGAAATTTTGATTCAAAAAATTATCTAAATTTTTTCAGATATTTTGTTTAAAATTAGAAACCATTAATTTTATTATTTTACTTTAAATATAAATGAGAATATTTGTTTTCAGAAAACAAATATATGTTCGAACGTGAGAAATACTTTACTAACATTAAGTACTTATTTATGAGTATATTTTCATTATCTAAATTATTAAAAATTATTTTTCAAAATATTATTATTCCTATTAATATATTCAAGTATAAAAACTTTTTTTAATGACTATTTTATTATTTTAAATGTATATCATGACTTGTTATAACATTTGTTAAATTATAACATAAGGTATCAATGAAATTTAATTTTTTTTAAAACAATATTTCATAAAATCAAGGGATGTAAAATTCTATACACATAAATAAATTTCTCCAATTTTATTTTATGTCTGTCATAAAATTTTCAACCTTTATTGAAAACCCACACCATCCATAGGTATAATAAAACATTATTTGAATGATGGAAAAATAAGTGTGATTGTCATCTAGAATAATTTAAAATGAGGTTTCTAAATTGGAGAACATTAATTGGAAGTGAATATATAGACATCATGGAGAAAAATAACTCACAAATAAAAATATAGATTCATAGAGAACGTGGACATGATAATTTCAACAACCATAAAATCATTAATTTTTTATCAGTGAAAAGACCGATGATTCATTAGAAATAAAGGTAATAGGATAAATTTTATTTCTGGAGATAATTTTCCTAAATTGGTGGGATTTTCACTATAAATATATATAATGTGGGAAAATATAAGGTATCAATTCCTTTTCAATCCATAAGAATAATCTCATCCATTTTTTGTTCTTTGACAAATTTCTAGATCATCTATTTTTCAATGAAATGAATATCAAAGATTATTTTTTTTCATTCCTGCAGTACTATAAATATCCATTAAAGGAATGGATTCTCCACAACATGAATTAATAATATTCGTTATGCCCATTTATATTTAAGAAATTGTTATAAAATGTTATAAAATATGTATAAATAGAAAAATTATGTTCTAAATCAGGAAAAATGACACCAAATGGTCAACATAAAAAATTCCAAAAATAGTTATCCTTATAGTTATTTCAAAACATGTCAGACCAAAATTGAATCCCAAATATGGGAATGATTTGATCTCACATCATTCAATGATAATTTTATCAATTATCATAAAATCATTTTATTCACTCATTAAATTTCAATATCATATTTATATACCATTATCAATTTACAACATAAAATTAGAAAATATCCCAAAATATAATTCTATAGTTATTTGCTAAATAAGATCCTATCATAGAAAAAAAAATTACCATCAGAATATTGGGTTTATCAATGCATTGATAAACCATTATAGGTTGATTGAAAAAATAAAATGTGATTTCATTATTCTTGAGTCTATATATAATAATTTAATCAATTAACATAATCACATAAAATATCAATAAAGGGGAAAAAATATGATTTTACTTAGGTAGCTACATACAAAATCTTACATAAATTTCTTAACAACATTGTGGATCATATGTGTGACCCAATTATCATGATAGATTTCAAAATTTATTATTTCAAACAAATTCCATTTTTTTATTTTCTAAACGGTTTTTTATGAGTAATATCATTATGAGGCCTTTGATTAGGGAATTAATTCATATAATTCCCAAATTTGTAGCATCTATAGTATCAATGAATGGGTCTTATATTATATTATTCCACTATTAATTCTAGTCATTTACTAGATTATTCAATTTATTTGGATAGTTTCTTAATAGATATCTATGTTTCCCCAACATGAAACATATTAGATCTCTATTTTGGAATTCATCGGAGTTCGCTTTCCCACATTTTTTTCAATTTTTTATTGTGATTATTTTTTCCCTCCATTTGATATGAAAATGGAGCATCAATGAAAAAATATATTCTATTTTTTTATCACCAAAACCATGGGGTTACCACTTACATTTACCCTTTGAGTGAACCTATTATGATTTATTTATACCTTCAAAAGTACCATAATGATAACTCCTCTCAATGAAATGGTTCTTAATAGTTAAAGTATCAATAAATTTTTCTTTTAGGGATAATGATTTAACAAGAAGAAAACCATTAAAGCCTTTTAAAATATTCATCTTAGCTATCAATGGTTTTAGTGTAACAGTTATTAAAATCTTGTAATTCATTTTACATTTTGGTACATAAATTATGTTTGAAGTAGTTAATAAAAATATCCCCATAATCTCATCCAATTATATAGATTCAATTTCATTCTATTATCTCATATTCATAATAAAATTACACTATTTATCTATATATCATTCCAAATGTTAAGTTATAATGCCAATTTTTCATGTTTTTATGACTAAACAAGGGAAAATATATTTTCCATCATATTTAACTATTTATTAGTAATTATTGTACCATAAGTCCCTTAAAATGAGGGTGTATAGTAGTGGATGAAACATTAAATAGAATGTCACTCCCTCCATATAACATTAGAATATTTTAAAAAACAGTCACTAATTTTATCATGATAGAGATTAAAGTGAATAGCCACAAAATAGTTCAACACATCTTCTAAGATGTTTGGCTACACATTAGGATGGTCTTTCCATGGGCCCCCACAATTATTTTTCAATAAATTTCTATAGATTTTACTCATTGAATAAATGTTGAAATAATAGTGTGAGAAAAATAATCATAGTGAGAAACCGCATAATAAATAAAATTCATTTATATGAAGTCTAAATAATGGATGATTATTTAAATATAACACACCTTATATAATGTCCCCAAATCTAGTAACTGATATTAGATTGTAACTTAATTACATTTTCACTTGGTGCAAGTGATGACATTACCAAGGATTGATCAATTTAGTATCCTTGAAGAAAAAGTAACATATGTGGTACACTTATTAGATTATTAATTAAAAATAAAACCTTGAAAATGAATGTAATTTTCATCCTTGAACTCATTCCAATATTTCATCATCATATTATGGGAAAAAATAGAACAAATAAAAGTGTGATCTCCAGTTCCTAGTAAGAGTTACATAAAACAAAATCTATCATGAACCAATAATGAATAATCAATATAGAAATAAAAATTTACTAAACAGAAATTCCATTTAATAAAAAAAATTTCTATTGTTAGGGGATAAGGAATAAACATTATGGATATTTAAATAATTAGAAAAAAATACATTTAATCACTAAATCATCAAAAATATAAATTCATGGAAAAATTAGAGAGAAAATATAATTAAAAAAAGTTACTAAAATACTAATAAAGGAAATTCTAAAATATTGGACATCATGTTTCCTAGTAACATTATAACATTACCCTCAAGATCTACTCATGAATTTTTAATATTTATAGGTAAAAACCCATTCAATTTTACCAAATAATCCATCGTATAATACAACTGAATCTTCATGGGGGATTTTCATTATACATTCCCCATGAATTCATGAATTTTAAAATCATTAATCATAAATAGATTAATAATTTTAATTAATGAATCAATATATCTTATCAACAAATTGGCACATTGAATAAATGATATGGATTTAACATTATTTCTACAGTTAATCAAATAACATTCAAAGTAAATTTCATCCATAAAAAAATACATATCATTACAAATAACCATATCCATGATGGATATTTTAGAGAAATGATATTTTTAATGAATTATGGTCATAAATAATACAATTTTGATGTATATAAACTTTATAAAATAAATTATATCCATAAAATTAAATTATTCATCGATGAAGTGAAATTGAGATTAAGTCCCTTATCTCACGGTTCTCATTAGTGGTTCATACTTTAACCTCCTATATAATGGTTTCAATAAATTTATTAGTTTATTATAAAATCATATTCTATTTTATAATACCTTTCAGGATCCTTTTAAAATATATTAGAACCCTTTCATTGTTTCATCATTTTCATTGTTATGGGTGTTAATTAACTTGTTTTAAAATTCATTTTTTTATAAATGTCTCTATTATGTTCTCATTGGATATAGATCAAACACGTTTAGAATGATTTTAACCTTATAAATATCATATTTAATAAATAAATTTAGTATTTGAACAATTTTTTAACGTATGGGCATGGAAATTGAATCGTATCACATCATAGAGATGGTAGGCCATACTTATGTATAAGCAATGATATCATACCATTAATTGGTAAAATGGTATGGAATTTGGTGATATATTAATTATCCAAAATCAATATCAAGTCATTAGTGCCACATATATCCAATATTTCAATCATTATACCCACAGTTGTAAAGTGGTGATGAAAATAATTATACCACTGCATGGAGATGTTAAGTTGTACATACGCAAGCATAGAGCTTTTTTTATTACATGTATAAAAGGTGAAAAATATTTCTTTTATATTCTTAATTAAATATCATTATATATAAGATATTTTATTTATAATATGAGTAAATAGAAGAGGATTTTATATTTAATGATTCAGTAAAGGGGATTCCCTCTTCTACTGAGGGTCACTTTTATAAATTATCTTAAGAGACAAATGATATGTATTTTTAATGGAGAAGAACCATTAGATCATAAAAAATACGTTGACAACAAAAATGATTAAGGGTTGGTCGATCTAGATGTCTGATATTGGTGTAAATAAGTGAAGGATGTCATTTCATTTTATAAGTGTGGTGAGGGGAACTTTTGAAATTTATCAAAATATTAAATTATAAAAAATTGATTTATCATTCCAAATAAATCCAAATTGAAATTTTTTAGAAGATAATTTAGGATAGTGTTGTAATCTCATTAAAATATTTTTTAAACAAGTTTATGAATAATTTTAAACTATCATTTATTGATTAAAAAATTGGTAAATTATTTTTGACCCTAAAAATGGTAACCATTCTTCTAAATATAAAGGCATAAAATTGCTGTTATAAATGAAAAAATGCCCACAAATTGTAAAAATAAATTATTTTATTTCCCTATTAATTATATAAATACCTTTTTATCCTTGTAAAATAATTAATGGTAATTATATAATTTATAAAAAATTAAAATAAAATTATTTGATGATAAAAATTTCATTAATAACTTACTAATTTTTTTAATATTTTACTTTTATACCTTCTGGACACAAAAAATATATTATAATTATAGAGAGTGATATTTTGTAACAAACTTTGATTTATATAATACATAAGACAATTTCATGGTCATTTTCACATTAACTCAAATTACCTATATATATGATAATTGTCTAATAATATTAATATAATAAGATATATAATGAATAATTATGACCTTCTCACTTAGATTTACCAAAAATTAATCCAATTATCAATTTACGAAATTGATAAATTCTACCACATGTACTATTTATTTGAAAAAAATAAAAGGGTCACATTTTCTAAATTTTATCTTTAAGAATCCGAATATGGAATGCATTTTTCAAAATATAAAAAAAATAATGTTTAAGAATTTAATTTTATATTAATCCCAGAAATTTTAATGACAACCATTTTTCTTGAAAAATGAAGGTTTATACCAAAAAATGAACTTATACCAAAATAAGGTATAAGTGTGATTAAGATGTAATTAATTAGATTATATATAACTAATGAGTACTTATATTTCTTTTAGATAAAATTAAAATCATAAAGGTTCTTTTTATATAAAAAATAACACTTAAAAAATTATTATTTTTCATTATTCATTGGAAAATAAATATTGTCAAGGAATTACCAAAAAAATAACAGAATATAAATATGATGTTTTAAAAATTGATATTAGTATATTAAAAAGATATTATATAAATTATATAATGATATTATAATATTTACTCATAAAAATAATGAAATCCTTTTTGAAGAAAACATTTTTATGAAGAATAACAAACATTAAAAAACATATATGTGTATATTATAAGAATAAATAATTATGAACATCATATATATTTGAAAATATACTTAATCATATTCAAATCCACCAATTTAATGGAATTATAATTTTTTAGTCAATATAATGATGTATAATAGTATATCACAGTTCATTTATGCTCGGTGTTTCTTGAAAGCTGAGTTTTCAAAGAATATGAATTTATTAAAGAAGTGACATACAATAAAATCATGGGGTGTTATATTCTTCCCTCTAGAAAAACATCACCCAAAATATTTGGATGAACATTACCTTCTAAACAAATGAGCACATGTCTCCTTTCTAACATCCTCAGTTTCCCATCATGGTTCTTCTATTATATGGTTTCTCCATAGAACATTTACAAATGGATTCATATAATTTTACAACACCTCCTCATTAGTGCCAAGAATCTCAAAAGGCTCATCATAGTATGAAAGATCATGATCCATCCCTATTTCTTAATTTGTGAGTACATGCATTGGGTCTGTAATGTTCTTCCATAACAATGATATGTGGAACATACAGTGACCTTATTATTTTAAATATAACATTAAATGATTTTAAGAATAACTATACATCAGAGTAAAAGCCAAGGATCATAATGTCCAGTGTCTTTGAAGACTAGGTACATAAAACTGAAAACATGGGACTAAATAAATCATTTCTGTATTTGATCTTCACATTGAGTACCTAAGTTCTATTGTTCTAAAACATCTTTATAGGGTTCCCATGGGAACCAATGAACAATGGGATGAGCTAAATAGCCAAGAAAGGGAAAAACTATAAGAGAAAAACATTACCACAAGGGATAGATGACATGGAATAATGATATAAAGAGGCATGTATCATATGGAATCATAACATATAAACATAGAATCATAACATATAGACATGTAATCTTATAAACATGGATTCATAGTAATGTCTAAGAAACCTAAAACATGAGTTTAGAACAATTCAAGGCTAACTAGTAAGACTGATTCACATGGTATCCCAAGCAAAGGCAAACTGCCAAGACTGTCACACATAGTTGAACTAGTCAAGGTTAACCACCATGACTGTCGCACATAACATCTCTTGAGACTCAAAATTACCCAATTCATTGGAGCTCTATTTGGGAACATCCATGTCAAAATTTTTTGAATATTTTTTACACAAAAGGAATCATACATAATCAATCATATATAAATTTAAGGGTTACCCATGGAATGAATTGGGCACCATAATCATATAATAAATTATAACAAAGGGTCATATAATAAAAGTTTACATGAATGAATGGAACTAAAATATTCATGGACATTCATAAGGTAAAATAGTCATGTATAATTTCATGTGATGTTAAGTATATCTGACAGCATGTAAGAAAGGTATTTATGAAATTTTAGCATCAAATCATTTTTTGTGCGGTTTTATGAAAAATATTATATAGCTATTAAAATAGAAAAGGAAGATATCCTTTATATTAAAAAAGAAGTTAACCAAGAAGGTGTTTATAATATAAAATACGAATTTTATAAAGATAATGGTGGCTTAAAACTGAATATATATTTCCGTTGAAATCAGCTAAGAATTCACGAAGTTCCCTCAAAATAGGTTTGTGTATCAATAATTATTGAGGAGGGAATCAATTAAAAACTTGTGTATCCTAGAAATTAAATGATAAAAGGGCCATGATAAATTAATTTGGTACATGTAAACTGTAATGACCGTGAAATTAAATGGAAATGTTTTTCTTAAATAAGTGTAATTTTTAGGAGTCTGTAAAAATTTACGGCTCTTGATTCCACGGCTCGGTGTGCCCGGAATCAATTTATGATGTTTTGTTCACATACGTTTAGTAAACGTATGAGAGTGATTTTATAATTTCTGAACCGGTGCTCGAAACTAAAATCCAAGTGCACCGTTGAACATGTAGTGCCAATATTCTCTTAAAAATAATTTCTCAAATATGGGAGATGGTTGAGAATAAATGTTACTTTTTGGATTTTTATAAAAAAAATTTAAAATAAAGTGTACAACACTTTCTTTTATTTTATGCTTCTATGTGTGTGATAGTTGGTTAAAACCTCCACATGGGAGTTTGTCATGGGACTGCCACACCCTAACCTCCAATGAGAGGTTATGGTGGTGGGGCCCACCTGAATTTAACCTCCCGGGAGAGGTCACGATGTGGTGACCACCCGAGACCATAACCTCGCATTTAAATATTAGGTGCGGGGACCACCCGACCTCTATTAATGGGAGGAGAGTATAACCTGTCAACTCTCTCTCATTAATGAGGGAGAGAATCTCCACCTACCCTAGTTTTGTAATTTATGTCAACTTGCCAATTAATGTGCCATCCTAATGAATTAAATTGGAAGAGAATTTCCAATTAATTCACAGTTTTGAATTTTTTGTTGCAACGATTAAAAAAATGGACAAAATATTATTTTGAAAACATCCATTTTGGTGGAATCATGGGAGAGGATGAGTACTTGGGGAATCTTATCCTCTACAAAAAATAAGGCCCCTCCCAACAAATAACGTGAAGAACGCCGATGATGATTCTTCTTCAACTTTCTTCTACCCGAACACCTACCAACCCACCCTCCACAACGTCAACGAGACGACGTAGCTCGGGATTTGAGACATGCGGAGGATGCGGCGAATTAAGAATAAAAAGGTAGGGGGTTTAATAAATTTTTATATTGATACTTTTTCATACATTCTTCAAAGGATGATAAGGTATTGATGTGGACGTATTTATGATCATCTTCTTCTCATGATGAGCCAAATGATATCTCCTGAATCACGGAGGGTGCGGTCCAACCTAACATGGCTCGACATCCTCCGTCGATTTCTCTCACCTTGTGACCTTCTACAGCATGGTGACATATCAACGATGAGGTGACTGAGGTAGAAACAACAAAGGCCACGTTACCCACGGCCTCCGCAAATCGCACCACCAGCCCTCGCCGGCCCGAGCTCCACCAAACCAGCCTTCCCACCCTCCCCTTCTTTGGCGCGCTGCCCGGCGCCCTGGCCGCCTACCCGTGGCCCCTTGAGTGCCCTGGTGGTGCCCCTGTGTCCTCCCAGCACCCAGCTCGGCCCTTGTCGGTGCTCCCGCGGCCTCCCAACGCCATGCCGCGCCATGCTCGGCCCTGGCCGCACCCTGCCCGGTGCCCTGCTTACGTCCCCGTGGCCCGCACGACACCCTGACCGCACCCCCGCGGCCTTATTGTCACCCAGCCGGCACCTCCGCGGCCTCCCGACACCATGTCATTCCCTTCTTGGTGTCCCCGCGGCCTGACCGCCGCCCTGTCGGTACCCTCACGACCTGCCCGACGCCCTACCTGTGCCCCTGCACCCTTCCCGCACCCTGTTGTGGCCTGCCTGCCCTCCGCATGAACATCCCAAAACCGGCCACCACCGAGCAAGCTTCTGCACGACACGTGCGCTCCCGGCTGATCTGGCGTCCCGTCTCCCTTTCACACTCCAATCTGAGCCATGCCCTCGCAATGCTCTAGGCCGAACTGGCCCTTAGCCCAGGCTGAACCACCCCCGTAGTTTTCTGGGTCGGGTCGAGCGAACCGGGCCAGACATAGTGGGATGACGCACCCAATGGGTTGGGTCAGACCGAGGGAGTCTGAACGAGTCGTCCTAGACTAGGTCAGACCATACTGGTTTGGGCAGAGTCGGTCCGACCGAGTCGGGCCGGACTAGGGCCCACTACTGACCCCCATATCATCTTGGGACATATCTTTAGCACCGAACGTCAATCTGACGAACCATCAGTGGTGATAGTTTTCATTGAGAGAATCCTTCCCTTTGAGAATACCCTACTGAAGTTCAGGGTATAGTTGAGATACGGTCAGGTTGGATCGTACACGAATCCAATCGGGCCACCGGGACAAAAAGGTTAATAACTAACAGACCAAGAGTCTGATTGACGCGTCGTCTATTGCACGGAGACCCCTATGACGTGGTGGAACTTTGAGATACTTCTATGTGGAACTTTGTGACAATTGGAGTATCAACCAGCATCTCATGGAGAGGATCCTTCCAGAGGCGAGCAGACAGAGTACGGAGACCTAGTAGCTGGCTGAGACCTGATGACTTTTTGACCGATTCGACTCAGAGTGACTCGACTAACCCAGTGGGGAGTTCCTCTATGTGAAGCGGCAGACCCACGGTGGGGAGCGTTGTTGTGTGAGCAAGGCAGACCCATAGTACTCGACAGGAGGAGAACCTTAGCAGGCTACGAGGGGGAGCACCTCAGTGTGATCACGGCAGACCCATGGTGGGGAGCACCTCTATGTGACGCAGAAGACCCATGGTACATTATATAAGTAGTACCTCAGTAGTCCAAGGATAGTGGGAAGCGCCTCTGTGTGATGCGGCAAGCCCACTATTCTCGATAGAGGATGAGTACGCCACTAGCCACTGTTTCTATAATAAAAATCCTTGTTTGAGATATTTCAATGACTTTTGGGTTTTCCTCATGATTGAGATGGGTAACTAGATAACTTAAGTATATGTATGGACATATACCTATGTAATGGTTATCTGTTGATTTCATACTTTGTGGTTTATCCTTGTTGGATTTTGTGAGATCTTGAGGGGCTTGGGGTCCCTAATGAGTATTGTTATACAGCCCCCTACACAGGCTATGCCCGCACCTCGTTGTGTTGGATGCAGATAACAGACAACGCTGACTGAGGTAGAGAGTGGCAGGACTGGATGGTACCCAGAGGTGGACCACTCGGTGTGACGGTACACGGAGGAGACAGACGGACGTGGAGTGTTGAAGAGGCCATCTGTACCTACCCTTCAGGTAGATACCCCGGAGGAAGACCTAGTATCTGCTTTAAATTTCTTCAGTTGTACTTACTTTTCAGTTGTACTTGTACTTTCTTGTTGGCCTTTTATTCCAATCCCCTTTTAGTTTCCAGGACTTCTTTTGTATACAGTTTTACATAGTTTTTTGCTTCCATTTGTGTACTCTGATGTGTTTGCTTACAGTTATAAAGAAATTCCTTCCATTTTTGGGGATTTACACCTTTGGTTCATCTCTCCAGCCCCTAGCCTATGGAAGGCAGGCTTGGGGTAGTCACGATACAGGCCTCGGGGGACGGGTCATGACAAATATTTATCAGAGGATTCGGTTCTACCGCAAAACATAGAACTCTGATCTTTCTTTTCTATGAAGCAATAGTGTTAAGGGTACTAAGTGTGGCTTCCTGTTCAGGGAGTCCAGTGTTTTTGCAGGCGGCCAACGTATCCAGACACTGGGACCCTACGTTCTGATTTCCGACTCAGTGCATGAAAACACTGATTTGGTGCGTGTTTCCAAAATTTTTCTTTAAGTCAGCTCAACCAGGTCAGCTCACCATGTTTAATCTTTTGACCATATCACATCTGTTTCATTTTGGATGCCTCCCCACAGACGAACATTTAGATCCCTGAGAGTCATACGCACAGATAGCCCACCGAGCGATGAGGCCTCGGTGCAGGGCCCTTTACTAGTGCAGGGACCAGCGGTACTACTTCCTATTTGGCCACTAATGCCACCAGCCGTAGCAGTAGATGATGCACTCCCCTTGAGCACGTTGCATGAGTTCCAGTGCTAGAGGCCACCCAGGATCAGGGGAGAGACGGACCCATAGGTGGCTCAGGATTTGATTGAGGGTATGATGAGAGTCTTCAAGCTAGTAGGGACACCAGCAGACTTCCTGGTGATCCATGTCGTGAGTCTTCTTCAGGAAGCAGTAGGCAGATGGTGGAGCCTGATGCTCTAGGTGCATGACGATGCGATTCTAATGTGGGAAAACTTCGAGAGACTGTTCCAGACGGATTTTTTCCCAACCACTCTCTATGCAGTGCGGATACAGGAGCTACTACATCTACAGTAGGGTATCATGATGGTGGCGTAGTACTCAGTGAGGTTCACCGACCTCTCACGCTACTCCTCAAATATGGTGCAAGACCCATTTTTTAGGGCCCGAACATTCGAGCAGGGGATCAGGTGAGAGATCAGAGGATCGATGATCTCCCTCAGTATCCCAACGTAGGAGGGGGTGTTAGAGAGAGCCCTCCTGGTGGGGATTTCCCATACTGAGCAGTCACCAACAGTGATACCCACTACTAGCCGACACGTAGAAGAGTCTTCTGTAGATAATAGTAGACATATATCGCAGAGGTCCAATAGGACCAGACCTATAGGTGTTCGACCACATGATACATGATCTTTTGTGCAGGGCAAATAGAGTAGAGACACCCATGCCAGTTGCAGGAAGTGTTTCTCGTGTGGCGGGCAGGGTTGGATGGCTCATGACTATCTGACCTACTATTCAAATGATCACTAGACAGTTGAGAGACCTCCCAGGTAGAGGAAGAGGTTCGAACGAGGTGGTCTGTAGGGGGGAGGCAGACGTGGCAGAGGAAATGGATGTGAAGCTGGCAGTGGACAATGTTACGAGGTGTTACCAACACCACCTCCAGGAGGCCCACACGGACCGTAGGGAGTGGGTGGACAGGGGAGATCTCAGCTTCAAGAAAATGAGGCCTATGATCATGGTGATCTGGAGAAGATTCGAGGTATGATCTGTGTCTACTCTACCTTAGCTGCAGTTCTTATAGAAATAGGTTCTAGTCACTCCTTCATTGCCATTAACCTAGTTCAGAGCTCAGAAATTTCTATGGAGTCGTTGGCTCGATCCTTACGGCTAGAGACTCCTAAGGGAGTTGATTCAACGATTACACACTAGTTCCGACAGTGCAAGATTACTCTAAGAGGTGAGAGCTTCAACTGGGATCTCCTAGTAGCAGCGTCGTGGCCTTACAACATCATCTTGGGTATGGACTGGCTATCTACATTCCATGATCAAATTGACTTTGTTAGGAGAAATGTTCCGTGAGTCTGCATGTATGGGACCAGGTTTACCTTCCTCAGTGAGATGGGAACCGCTGTAGCATAGAACGAACTTACATGGAGGATAGTTCAACCGATCACTCATCATTTGGCCTGATTTACCTTCAGAGCAGTTGATGTTGAGAGTTTTGGTTATCCTGTAGTGGTGGAACAGTACCCTGATGTTTTCCCGGACGATATTCCAGGACTACCTCCTCAAAGAGAGGTGGACTTCTACATTGACCTGTACCTCAGGACGACACCGATATCTGCTCCAGCATATCAGATGTCTCTTACTGAGCTTCGTGAGTTGCGGGTATAGCTGGAGGACTTAAATGGGAATTGATTCATCCGACCTAGTGCTTCTCCCTGGGCAGCCCCGATTCTGTTCACCAAGAAGGCGGATGGGAGCTTGAGGTTTTGTAATGTCTACCATCGCCGGAACCAGGTGATCGTGAAGAATAAGTACCCACTCTCGAGGATTTACGACTGCTTTGACCAGCCCAAGGGAGCACGGTGGTTCTCGAAGATTGACCTTTGATCAGGCTATCCCCAGCTCTGAGTTCGAGATGTGGATGTGCAGAAGACGGCCTTCAGGTGTTGTTATGGCCACTACGAGTTCCTGGATATGACTTTTAGCATAACCAATGCTCCAGAATTGTTCATGGGACTCATGAACAGGATCTTCTATCCATACCTCGATCGCTTTGTCGTAGTCTTCATCAATGACATTCTGATCTACTCAAATAACGAGGACAAACATGACTACCATTTGCAGGTAGTACTAGACACTCTCCGAGAGGACTTCCTTTATGTTAGGATCTCAAAGTTCCAGTTTTGGAATCGAGAGGTTCACTTCTTGGGACAGGCCATCTTAGAGACTGGAGTTGCAGTGGATCCAGCAAAGATTGAGGAGATACTTTCTTGGGAGTCACCCAGGAGTGTGATAGAGGTACAAAGTTTCCTCGATTTGGCTGGATACTATCGGAGGTTCGTTCCAGACTTCTCAATAGTTGCAGAACCACTATTAGCCTTGAAAAGGAAGGGACAACCCATTGTGTGGTTAGAGACATGCCAGCAGAGCTTTCAGAAGCTGAGGTAGAGGCTGACTAGTGCCTCATCTTGAGGCATCCAGAAAAGGGCATAGGGTACGCAGTTTACTGCGATGCATCAGGTGACAGACATTGGTGTGTCCTGATGCCGGAGAAAGCAGTGATCACATATGGTTCTCAACATCTAAGACAACATGAGCAGAACTACGCTACCCATGACATAGAGTTAGCAGGAGTGTTCTTCGCCTTGAATATGTGGGGGTACTATCTGATGGGTGAGCATTTTACCGTGTACTAAGATCAGAAGAGTCTCAGGTATATCTTCTCATAAGGACCTGAACCTGAGATAATGAAGTTTCCTTGAGTTCCTCTAGGACTATGACTTTGAGATATTCTATACTCATTGGAAGGGGAACATTGTTGTAGATGTGCTCAGCAGGAGAACTGATATACTGCTGCTAAGAGAGGAGACAGTGTAACTATCTGCTTTATAGATATCTTTTGTGGATATAGATGGAGCAGCATTCCTATAGTCTCTTATAGTCACTCCCCACTTCATTATAAATTCAGGGATGCACAGCATGGGGATGCTGAATGCGAGACACGACATGCTCTGATATCCATAGGGCATGCACCTAATTGATTTTCAGAAGGTAGGGAGCACGTCATCCTCTTTAGAGGACGTACCTTGGTAACAGTGGCACTTCAGGAGGAAGTGTTGAGGGCGTTCCACACATCCCCTCTAGTGTTACATCTAGGAGTGGCAAATTTGTACTAGGACATTCGACGACACTGTCGGTGGCCAGGTATGAAGAAGGTAGTAGTGAAGTTTGTCTCATGGTGCCTCACTTGTCAGCAAGTGATGACAGAGCGCCAGGTACCAGTAGGCTTGGTTCAGCCTTTTGAGGTCCCAGAGTGGATGTGGGATGTGATATCCATAGACTTAGTGATGGTTCTTCCATATACATCCAGGGGTCACAACTCGATTTGGGTGATTGTCGACCGACTCACCAAGTCGGCCCACTTCATACCGAATAGTGAGAAGGCTTCAATAAAGATCTTGGGATGCCACTACGCGAAGGATATTGCGCGACTATATGGTGTGTAATCTTCTATTTTCTCTGACCGTGATGCACATTTTACTTCCCAGCTATGGAAGGGGTTGCTGGAGGCTTTCAGGACATAGCTTCTCTTGAGCACCGCCTTCCATCCTCAGACAGATGGGCATACTGAGCGGACCATTCGAACCCTGAAGGACATGCTACAAGCATGTGTCCTCGACTTTGGTCATAGCTAGGAGGATCACTTGCCTTTGGTAGAGTTTTCTTACAACAAAAGCTATCAATCCACCATAGGGATGGAACCTTTTGAGGCCTTGTAAGGGCGACCTTGAAAATCACCCATGTGCTGGACTGACCCTGGGGGGTCAGTACTAGTGGGACCAGAGATGGTCTGAGCTACTATGGAGAAGGTGCAGATCAACCAGGAGCAGATGAAGGCTGCATAGAGTAGGCAGAATTCATATGAAGATAGGAGACAGATACCTCTAGAGTTCGAGGATGGAGACCACGTCTTTCTATGGGTCTCACCTCGACGAGGTCTATAGAGATTTGGCCGAGGGGAAATGCTATCTATGAGATTCATTAGACGTTTCCAGGTCCTCAGCATAGTAGGTGATGTGTCTTACCACTTAGCTCTTCCACAATAGTTTCACCGAGTGCATGACGTCTTCCATGTATCTCAGTTGAGGAGATACGTGCACGAACCTTCCCACATCATCGGACACAGAAATTTGGAGGTTGACGATGGGGAGAATTTCAGGAGGTCGTAGTGGAGATTGATGATCGACAGGATCAGGTCCTTCGTTGATCGTCGAAACCTCAAGTGAGAATTCACTAGCAGCACGGGAACCTCCAAGAGAGCACATGGGAGAGGGAGGCTCAGATGCATGCTCAGTACTCTCATTTGTTTCCATAGTTCATGTTGTAGATTATGAGGATGTAAAGCACTAATGTGGGGAGAATTTAAAGTCCCTGCAATTACGTGGATATTGTTTACCTAAATACATGGGATTTTTATGAGTCCTCGAAAATTTAAGGTGCTTGATTCCGAGGGTCGGTGTGCCTGAAATCAATTTCTGATGTTTTTTTCGGGTACGTTTATTAAACTTACGAGCGGGATTTTATAATTTTTGAACCAGTGCTCGGAACTGAAATCCAAGGGAACCGTTTAACGTGAAGAATCAGTATTATCTTAAAAGGACATTCACCTCGATGCCAGATGGTCAAGAATAAAAGTATGTTTTTGGCTTTAAAAATAATAATAAAACAAAGTGTTCAACACATTATTTTATTTTAAGATTCCATGTGTCTGATTTTTGGTTAAAACCACCACAAGGGAGTTGGTGCTGGTACCACCACACCCTAACCTCCCAGGAGAGGTTACGGTGGTGGGGCCCACCTGAATTTACCCTCCTATGAGAGGTTACGATGTGGGGACCACCTGAGACCATAACCTCTCATTTAAATATTTGGGGTGGGGACCACCCGACCCCTATTAATGGGAGGAGATTATAACCTCCCAACTCTCCCTCATTAATGAGGGAGAGTCCTTCCCCCTCCCATAGTTTTTGAATTTGTGTCAACTCCCCAATTAATGTGCCAAACTAATGAATTAAATTGGACGAGCCTTTTCAATTAATTCACCTTTTTGAATTTTTTGTGCCAACGATTAAAATAATAGACAAACTATTATTTTTGGCACTTTAATTTTGGTGGAAACATTGGAGAGGAAGATCACATAGAGAAACTTATCCTCTCTAATGAAGAAGGCCCCTCCCAACGAAGAATGCGAAGAACATCGGCGCCGATTCTTCTTCGACATTATACTACCTAGAAACCTACCGACCTACCCTCAACAATTTCAATGAGCTGACATAGCATGGGATATGAGATGTGCGGCGGACGCGGAGAACGGAGAATCAAAAGGTAGGGAGTTTAATACTTGTTGAAATAGTACCTTTTTCTTAACTTCTTCAAAGGATGATAAGGTATTGATGCATACGTATTTATGATCATCTTCTTCTCATGATGAGCCAAATGATATCTCGCTAAACGCGGAGTGTGTGGGACAACCTAACCTGGCCCGACATACTCTGTCAGTTTCTCTCTTCTTGGGACGTTCTAAGGCATGGATACGTATCAACGATGAGGTGACTGAGGCAGAAACGACAAAGGCCGCTCTACCCAAGGCCTCCAAAAATCCCGTCGCCGACCCACGCCGGCCCAGGCTCTGGCGAACCAGCCTGCCCGCGGCCCCCCAGTGCACTGCCCAGCACTCAGGCCGCCTACCCGCGGTCCCTCTGGCACCCTGCCGATGCCCCTGTGGCCTGCCATCTTCTTACTCAGCCCCTGCCGGCACCCCCGCGGGCTCCCATCACCCTGCTGCACCCTACCTGTCCCCTGCATCTCCCTACCCGGTAGCCTGCTGGCACCCCCGTGGCCTTCCCGGCACCCTGTCAGTGCCCCCGTGGCCTCCCGGTTCCCTACCGCACCCTACTCGGCACCCCCGCGGCCTGCTCGGTGCCCCCGCAGCCTCTCGGCGCCCTACCGTGGCCTTCCCGGCCACCCCTGAGCCGACCTCCATGCACTCCCCCCATACCATCCGACCTCCACGTGACCTACATGATCCCAGCTAAGCCAGAGTCCCAGCTCCCTCGCACCCTCAGAGCTGAGTCGTGTCGGGCCGCACCCTCGCAACGCTCCGGGCTGAACTGGCCCAGAGCCCGAGCCGAACCACCCCCGCATTTTGCTGTGCCGGGCCCAACGAACGGGGCCAGACATAACGGGCTGACCCACCCAACGGGCTAGGTCAGACTCAGCGAGTATGACCGGGTCGACCCTGGCCAGGTTGGACTAGACAGGGTGTGGCTGAGTAGGTTCGACCAGGTCGGACCAGACCCGGGCCCACTACTGATCCCCATATCTTCTAAAGAAATATCATTGGCACCAGACGTCTGTTTCATGAACCTTCAGCAGCGCAATTATTCATGGAGTGATGCCATCCATTTGAGAATACCCCAATTTGTTCGTGGTATAGTTGAGATACGGTAAGGTTGGATCGTACACGTATCCAACCGGACCCATGGGACAAAAATGCAAATAACTAACAGACTGGACATCCGATTGACACCCCATCTGTTGCGTTGAGACCCCTATGACGTGGCAGACCTTTGACATACATCTTGGTGGCACTTCGTGACTATTAGAGTATCAACCAGTAGATCGTGGAGATAATCCTTCCAGAGGCGAGCAGACAGAGTACGGAGACCCAGTAGCTGGCTGAGACCTGATGACTGCTTGACCGATTTGACTCTGAGTGACTCGACTAGCCCAGTGGGGAGCGCCTCTATGTTACGTGGAAGTCCCATAGTGGGGAGCATCTCTATGTGAGTGCAGAAAACCCAGGGTACTCTACAGGAGGAGTACCTCTGCAGGCTACGAGGGGGAGTGCCTCTGTGTGAGTGCGGCAGACCCATGGTGGGGAGCGCCTTTGTGTGACGTGGCAAACCGATGGTACTCGATAAGAGAAGTACCTCAGCAGTCCAAGGATAGTGGGAAGTGCCGCTATGTGACACAGTAGACCCAATGTAATCTATTGAGGAGGAGTATGCCACTAGTGATGGTTTCAATAATAAAAATCCTGGTTTGACCTGAGTCAATAACTTTTGTGTCTTCCTCATGATTGAGATGGGTTACAAGATAACATAGGTATATGTATGGAAATATACCTAAGTAATGGTTATCCGTTGATTTCATACTTTGTGGTTTATCCTTGTTGGATTTTGTGAGACCTTGAGGGTATCAGGTTCCCTACTAAGTATCTTTATAGTCACCCCTAAATGGGCTATGCCCGCACCATGTTGTGTTGGTTTTAGACGACGGATAGCACTGACAGAGGCAGAGAGTGGTAGGAAAGGATGGTAACTAGAGTTTTACCACTCGGTGTGATGGTACATAGAGGAGAAAGACAAATGTGGAGTGCTGAGGAGGCCATCTGTACCTATCCTTCTTGAAGGAACCCCAAAAGATGACCTAGTAGCTGATTTACATTTCTTCATTTGTACTTACTTTTCAGTTGTACTTGTAGTTTCTTGTTGGGTTTGTATTTCTGGACCCTTTTACTTTCCAGTACTTATTTTTTATACAGTTTTACGTAGTGTTTTGCTTCCAGTTTTGTACTTTGATGTGTTTTTTTATAGTTATAAAGGCAATTCCATCCCCGTTTAGGGGTTTACGCCTTTGGTGCTAGTCGCCAGCCTCTGTCTTATAGAAGGCGGGCATGGGGTAGTCATGATACGTGCCCCCGGGGACGGGTCGTGACATAATCAAAAATTAGAAGATTAAAAATAAATGATAAGATAACTTCATTTTGATAAATTAATTATAAGGAAACCCAAAGGAACAATAGAGGATAAGGTGGAATCCCTTACTCATTATCGGCATGGTACCATGTGTACTAAAGAGGGATTAGTGAGAGAGAAATGAGTTTCTCATCACCTATACATCATGATGAAAGTATGGGGAGGCGAAAAATAATACCCCATCATTAGGGATTAATCATAAAATTTCATAACACAGAGGAAATTCTTGAGTAAATGTGAAATATAGAGGAGCACTTATCTTATGTTTGATGGTGTTATCCACTTGATATTAATGACCTCTTGAATCAATATTCTTTGAGAGCCTTTTAAGTGGATAGGATTTGGTATTTTTTGAAAAAAATGGTTTTTGGATTTGGGGGAGGATCTTGGGGGGGGGGATTTGGGTAGAATTATGGGAAGGCACAAGGCTTGAGAGGAGTGAAGGGAAGATGTAAAGAGGTGTGGTATTTATATTGGATGAGAGGAGGGTTTTCATAAAACACAATTCCTTAGTTTATTAATTTCCCTCAAGACCAAAAATAGTGAAAATACAATGACCAATAATAGTAATATGTGCATGAGGGTTTGAGAAAATTGGGCATAGATCAGTAGTCAACCATCCATTACTCTATAAATCATGTATTTTATTTAACATGCAAGTTATTGTATTTTACTATTCATAAAAAAATTCATGTTTTTTGTAAAAATCCCAAAAACTCACCCTAACCATTTCTCAACATGTTGAATCCTATAATGAACTCAATTTTTCAAAAATAATTTTCTAAATATGATTAATTTTATTTTTAATCAAAATCATAATATACAAGAAAAATACTTATTTTAAAACTATAAATAATTTTATAATGTTTTTAAAAATTTAAAAATGACTTATAAAATTATAATAAAACTAAAAGACATAAAATTATTATTTTATTAACTCTTTTTAGAAAAATAATTTTTTAAATTAATTAATTAATTTTAATTAATTATTTATGATTTACAAATTTTTTAATAAAATTACTATAATTATATTCTCAATTATAAGTTGCCTTAATTTTATTTATACATTCATGTGAGTGGATACTATTTTTTTGAACAATTTAATATTCATAATGGTCATATTAATATTAATAAGGGTAGGTTAGAATTTATAAGGGTAGGATACCATTCACCATAAATTATTTTTGTTATATCAGACCCCAAAAAACACACTAAACGCAAAACAAATGAAGACACATAAGTGGAAAAATTATGTTCATTGATCACATAGTATTTAGTATCAAAATATTTCATTTATAATTTGATTATACTCTCATGAATACATATATGATGGGAATTACATTGATAAATCATTGGCTCTTTACACAATTCCACCCTTCTGAAATTTTTCTTTTGAAATTTCATTTTACATTTTAAGCCACAAACATGTGTGGTAACTTTTACATCATTGCCTCCTATAGTTCCCAAGTTTCCTCTTCCTACCAATGGTTCCACCATAGTACTATAGCCAGGTTAATAGACTTGTTACATATGAATTTATCTCTATGATCCAACATATTCACTAGCTACTCCCCGTAAGAAAGATCTTTATCAAAATCTACCACCTCAGAAGAGAGTACATGTAAAGTGTCTGGTATATACTTCCTTAATATGGATTCATGGAAGACATAAAGTACTTTAGAATTAGTAGGTGGATGTTCCATTAGAAATGCCACAACTCTGACTCGATCAAGGATCTTAAAGGGGTCTACGTATCTGGGACTTAACTTTCCTTTATTACCAAATATCACGACCTTCTTTCATGAAGATATGAATAGAAATACCATGTCTTCATCTCTGACCTCATGGTCTCATCAAAAATTGTTTCCATAACTCTTTTTTAGACTCTAGGATTCTTTTATATGTTATGGAATCGTTTTCACCTTCTCCACCATTTCATAGACCATTTTATGTCCTATATGCTTACACTCATCGAAGCGGGGTCACATCTAATGCCCATAAACATCTTCTTCTCCACTTTGTTCGTATATGAGAGAAATGAAATGGATGAAGAACTTTGAACCCCTCTTGATTCTCCATCGGAGCTCTGTTTGAGATGTCATCTAGTGCATTGGAATCCCACCAATGATTTCTCAATTCCCCTAAATCCTTTCTTCCTGATTCTTCCTATCTCATGAGTTACTCAAGGCTATGAGTTTCTAACATTTTTGTAGATATACTTTTATCTAGGCCGATTCAGGGGATGATGTTCAACTATATCAACTATAATACATCGAGGTCAATTTTTTCCGTTTACTTGTTCATCTATGGGTTTTATATGATAAAACTTCCAAAAACCCATGTGTAGGGTATTGCATGATATGGAATTTAACCCTATTCATTACCTCCCATGGTATGATTGATTAATTAAGGGTTGTTTCCTATTTTTAAGGTTAGAAACCTTATTATGGGTCACCCTATGAGTGTGTTTTCCTTGATTGATTGGTTATTGATGTTTGGTCTATGATGCATGTTTGGATTTCCTTACTTTTTTCCTTCCTTGGTTGATTCATATGGATTTTTATTTTTTATATGAAATGAATGTGATATTCCTATGAATTATTAGCCCTATAGTAGTTATAAATTACATGATCTTCTGGTATATGTTATTGGGCCATATATTTAGATAGGGACCTGAGAGCCTTGTGTATATGTTGACCTAGGGGTATTGACCATGAGAGCTACCCATGAAGTCGTTTATACATTATTGATGCTATGTTGGCCAATGGGTATTGTCTTCGAGAGCTACCTAGAAAGGTGTATATACATTATTGATGATATGTTGACCAAGGGGTATTGACCGTGAGAGCTTCCCAGGTGGTCATTTGTAAATGTTTAGTACTATGTTAGACCAACTGGGTTAGACCGTGAGAGCTTCCTAGCAGGTTGTTATTTAATGAATGTGTTCTTTATTAAACCTAAAGGGTATGTCTGTGTGACCTTTCCAAGAGGTTTTTATATGAATTATTGAATGATGGTGACATGTATTTTAATAAAAAGAACAAATTGGACTCAGTCTTACATGATTGTTATGGTGGTCTTCTGAGGCATCCGTTTTGTTACATGCACAAGGGATATAGAGATTTGGAAATATCCCAATGGTTACATGATTCAAAAGATTTCATAATTGATAAATTTAAATGAATTCAATTGAAAACTGTTGGATTATTTACATTTGGGAGCTTCCTAGTTTATTAATTCATTTCTGCATATTTCCTGCGATATATATATTTACTGACAATTAGGCACATATCATTTTGTTGTTACCTAATGGGATTCATCTCACACCCTATTAGGTTCATGATTTTGGACATAAAAAGATTATATTCATGGATGTATATATAAGTTCATGAACCCTTCTTCATCAGGTACTTGATTACTTTTAGAGCTAGATAGCACATGACCAAGATGTGTCTTGTGATGCTGCTGATGTTTACATGTTTCTTTTTTAATTTTGTGTCTGTATTGCATTCCAACATTGGGACTTGTTTGTCAAATTTATTTGATAGATATTCCATGCATGATATATGTTTATATATATATATATATTGTAGCCTCTGTTGGATTTTATTTCAGTCTTTTGTTGTTTACTTTTGTTTGTATTACAGCTCCTACAATTGTTTACTATCAATCGTCTACAACACATACTCTTCCAATGAGGGTATAGTTTCCCCATTAATAGAAATTTCCCCTAAATTCTATTCGGTAGCCTCTGGTGTTTCAGTAACTGTTCTTGATATTATGTGACCAACCGGTTTTGGGTCACCTTTAAGTGGCACCCGGATTCGGAACGTCACACACATTCCTTTTCCTACATCTTAAATTCAACACCCTAGGTCCTTATAATGGATATTTTAGAGATAAAAAACATTATAGGGAGTGTTTATGATGTATCATGAGGTATTGTATCATGGAAGGAAAAGTTAAAATACTATTCCTCATAGTTTTTAATTATTATTATTGATCTCCTCCCATCTTATTATAATTAGTCACAGATTGGGGTAGTTATGGTAGGATTTATGGGTCATAATTTGAATAAACTAAGGTTCTTATAAATTACATTAAGGGAGATAAATAGAAACCCACATTTAACATTATAATTATTTCGATCTTAATCAATTCCATTTTAAATGATTTCAAATATTATGTATTGATTCAGGGTTTGTCGAACTCATGTTTCATGATTTTGGTTCCATGGAAGAGGGAAATTTTTTACATTATAGGAGCACTAATTCAATTTGGCCTGTGAAAACTATTCTGTTTTTTAAATTCTATGTGTTTGAGATGGGTTTCCAATTAACCTCTCATTAAAATATAATATTTGACTTCTTGTTCTTTTTCCTTGGTACATTGAAGTAATTTTATTTTTTATCATATATTTAGAAGTTATTTGAATGGTTTAAATTTTCATGGGTTTTTTTAAGAAATTTAAAAGTTATGTTTTCAGTTAAATTAAAATTTAAATCTATTTTAATAGAATAATACATAATTTTTAAATGTAAAATACTTGTCAAATATTGATAATATTTTTTGAAATTATTTATGATATTGTGTTTCAAAATGAATGGAAAATATTATTTTCTGAAGATCTACTAGGTTTTACCTATTATAAAATTTGTTGAATATTCATATTTATTATAGTGATAAAATAATGAATATAGTATTGTTTTGAGAAATTGATTTTCATTTCCTTAATATTTAATGAATCATCCCAAGCTATGATTATAAATTTTAATGTTTTAGTTGGCAAATGAAAACCCATATGACATTCCACATTATTTTTTAATATATATAAAATCATGGTTTTTACACTATGGGATTACTTCCCTTACAATGGTAGCTATATTATATTATTACACATTGATAAAAGTTATGTATTTATGTGGGTGTTCAAAGGAGTAAGATATATATTATTATAAATGGGGGTTTTTCTTATATGA
The DNA here is from genome assembly GCA_963277665.1 of Viscum album. Lineage (NCBI taxonomy): Eukaryota > Viridiplantae > Streptophyta > Magnoliopsida > Santalales > Viscaceae > Viscum > Viscum album. The sequence continues at coordinate 384,343,387 of OY728120.1, read as the reverse complement.
TTGTATAATATTATTTGTAAAATGAAATGCTCACTTAATTTTGAAATGTCATGGGGGAAACATGTTTTCATGGTCTGAAGAATATGTACAAATCTTAAATTATTTATAATTATACTCTATATGGGGTCCCTAAGTGGTACATAGGTAATCCTATGGGATGTAACCCATCAGTTTGTCTAGATATAGTATAATTGGGTTTATGGGGGGTTCAATTAATATGTAATTGTTTTTCAGAACAAATGAATTACAATATTAATTACATTAAAATCTTTTTTACAATATTTTCCCCTTTAGAAACTATGATCACATGTCCACAATATATATTTACTTTCAAATCCATGTTTACAAGGAAATTTCTCGTGACATGTTAAACATTCAATCAAGGTTTTCACTATAATAACCAAAAATATAATTTGGTAATGACCATGTTAAAAGATTATATAATTAAGATTTATTTAGAAAGAAACATATATTGTAAAAAATGGGGTATTTTGAAGGAAAAATAATTGAATTTTATTTTATGTATAGAAATATAGAAAACATGTTTTTATAATTAGGTTAAGACAATGATGAAGTAATATTCCATTTAATATGTAATGATTTGGGTTATATGGTGGTGAACTAACGGTATTTTAGTTCATGAATATATATTACAGGATATCCAGATGATTGAATATAGAAGTCATTAATTATACTCTTTCTTCGTGTAGCTGGAGGTGGATGTGGGGATAAACATTAGCACATATAGATTGGTTTTTTGTCTTTCTGTAATTATTTTCCTAACATTCAATTGTATTTTCCATCAAACATCTATTAGAATATATTTCATTCAGTTTTATTTATTTTAATTTTTTTTTATTTTTTATAACTTCCTTGGTGGTTTTTTATCAGGCTTATTTATTATTATTTTTGAGATTAATAACTCAGAATAATTATTTTTTATTACCAAAAAATTATAATTAGCATGTGGGGATCAGTATATCACTTAGAGCCTTACTATTAGATGGATTGGGTACTGGGTTCATGGGTAACCCATCATGGTTAGTGTAAAATTGATATTAATGTAATTAATTGTTATGTTAATTAGGGTAGTCTAATAGATAAGAGATAGTATTACCAAAAATCATGGGGTAGATCATAAATATATTCATGATCACCACATTTTTTACATGACCATAGTTTAATTTAATTTATAAGATGTTTGTATGTTAATATTCATCTTGTTATCATTTTTTTAATAATTTTTTTTATTTTTTTGGGGGGTTTTGTTGTTATAATGGAAATATATTTGATCTCATGGGCATGCGATATTTGTACATGTTTTATATAAACATATACATAATGTTTTACAAAGGTATATTCTATTATATTTCATAAAATTATAATAGATTTATTCAAATTGTATAGTTAATCCTTATATTGTAGTAAGTTTTAATATATTTGTAATTATTATTTTCATAGTTGATTTTGAGCTACTTTTCTTTTATTCATGATTTAATTTTCATTAATTGTGGTTAATTATGAGCGTTTATATTGTTTGAAAAAATATAGAAATGTAAATATTTAAATTTATTTTATTGAAATTATTTCTTGAAACTAAATAATTTTTTAGTGAAAAAATCTTAATAAATTTAAAATAATTTTAATATTTGTACAAAATGTTTTTGAAACAAAATGACATTTTTTTTGGAAATGTTCATATTTTTTTGGAATTTTACATGATACACAATTTTAGAAATGTTTCTAGGATGTTTCATATTTGAAATTATTATTTTTTGAATTATTGTTGATATGGAAAGAAAAAGGTATAGTATTTATTTTTTTGAAGAAGATAAATTGATTTAAATAAATATAAATTAGAAGAATTATGTCAGAGATTCGTTTTAGGAGATTGTTTTAATATAATTGAATTTTAAAAATGTTTACAAACAGTATCAATGGTGTTTAATCATGTTTACTAACAAATAAAGATTCATTATTCTAAAAAATTATTTTATAAAATATTATTGGGTTAAATTTTTGAATGATGGAATGATAATTATGTATAAAATGAGTTTCAATATCACATTAATTTGTTAAAGAAGTTTATTTTATTCACTTATTCATCGAAATAAATATTTGAATTTATTGGTTTATAGTTTTTGTAATGTTGGATTTGAATTTATTTAAATTATGTCAATGATTAATCTTATTAATTAATGGGGTTTTCTCCTTGAGTTTTAATTTTTTGAGTTTTTCTTAATAATGTTTATATTTCATATTTTCAATATATTCCCTAATTCAAATTTAAACATACTCATTAGTTGATCAAGATTTCAGTGGGATATATTTTCCATATCCTCTAGTCTTGGGGATTGGTGTTCTTTATATATTTCCCCAGCATCCATATTTCATTCATTTGTTTTGATACATAATCCCCCATTATTGATTCATGGAAAAATATTTGTAGGAACTAGTTGTTTTCCTTCCAAGAAATGAGGATATTTTCATCCAGATCGGACACCATAAATATTTCATGGTTGATTTGGTGGCCTTCATTTTATAGTATTGAAGTTTAATGTAATTTAGTTTGGTCATTTCAAATAATAGATGGAAAAAAACTATTGGGAAACTTTCAAGGCCAGACACTTTTTGGAATTATTTTATTTTGTGGTGATGGTATCTAAGGGTATATAGTTACTAGGTTTACAGGATAGAGACAAAATAATTATGGATTATTTAATTCATTTATTTTACTTGGTGTTTTACATTACTATTTTGGTCTAGGAAGACTCTTCAAATCCATGGTTTTTGGAAACAGACATTAAATAGATATCCCAGGGGTTGTAGCTTCCCTTGGGATCATCTCATAAGAACTTTTGGTGAATCGTGCAATCAAATTTGATGTAGACGTGGTAGGAGGTCCTATAGGATTATAGTTCTCTCCTAATCAATATGTGGTTAAGGAATATCAAACATGTGAATATGGAAGCATGAAAAGTCAGACCATATGGATATAATTTTAAAAGAAATGTCTTTTTATTATTATTTTATTTTTCATGAATCAAGAACTATGATTGCTATCAGTGAGAAATAGAAGGAAATAAGAGGCATTTTTGTTAGGGTAACCCTAATAAATATCATGATTATGGTTTTTTGGTTAATTGTAAATGGTTTTATAAAGGTGAATCATATTGGAAAAGTAATGTAATGTCCACCATTTTCGAAGATCCTCTGATTCAAAACATTGATTATGGCATCAGAATCAAGGTCATTTTAGTTTTTCTATTGATGTACTTCATTTCCAAATATTGAATTTTTTATATTAGGATTTTTGTTTTGGTTATTCTGTAGTTACTCTGGTGATGTTTTCTAATTTCTTGTTTTTTTAAATAGAACATTTGTATGAGATGATTCCATTTATATGGATTTTTACATTATCATTATCTCAACTTGAATTCCCATCTATTTATGTGTTCAATTATAAGCTTTTTAATATTAGGTAAATTAATATGTGGTGAGGATATCCACCACAAGTATTTTTTCCACTTATATAGAATGTATTATATTTTATAGATATTTGTTTTATTATCCATTCTTTGAATACGGAAGAGGTGGAGTCCTCGGCACACTAAAACCATTAATGTTATTTGTGTTCAAATTACTATGGAATTTATTCCATAACCTCTTTTCTTATTCTATATACACAAAAGAGATATCTTCTTCTCCACTTACAAGGTATTCATTCCCCTTTGTATACAATCCATAAAAAAATTACGATGTTTTCCAATAATTATACAAAATTTCTATGAATATGTTATGGCATGCCTTGAGTCGGAAATTTTACTTAGAGTTAATAGGTTGTGACTGAGACCGTCAACAGTAATGAGATTTACATGTTTCATATCCTTTAATGAATAACAAGATTTTTCTAAGACATTAACTGTTAGGCCTTCATCTTTACCAAATCCTATAATACCTTCCATGTCGTATAAAATTTCAATCACCAATTCATTATTTCTGTTCATAGGATAGGTGCATCCACTATAAATGATCCATATTCCATCACAATCTAATACTATAAAATTAGTCTCTACAACCACTTCCAGTTCACCACTTTTATTTCTGTTTCATTTCCTCGATGGAAATTCTTGATGATTATCAAAGAATTATGGACCATGTTTATCCTATAATTTAATAAATTGATTTTCCATAATCATCTCATTTGATGATAATTTGAGGTACTGATTAAGACCACAATCATTATGCTTTGGAATATTTCTCTAAGATGATGATGATAAATATCTTGTCATGTGTCAGAATTATCCAGACTTGAAATATTGACCATTGAATGATGCTCTACATAATTGTGATCTGTATGGTTTCCTTTATTGGTCTTATTTTTTTTGGTACCTCTAATATATGGAATACAAATATTTGTTAGTGTCCCATCATTTCACAATAATAAAATCTATTTTAGTTTCCATTCCTATGTTTCATTACTACACTACTATATTTCCCATGGGTTATATGAATAATTTATTTCGGATCCATGACCAAATCAATATTCAACATCATATTGGGATCATATGGTCTAACTTCAATAGTTACTACTTTCTATTTTCTATCAAGTCCCACACCAGATATATCATTGTAATTAATTATTTTCATTTCATGAAAATATTTTTTTTATCATTTCCTAAGACATTATATTATACTTTTACATTTTTCTATTTCCTTTATATCCTACTTTTTTAGAATTAAGAGTTTCTTTTAATCATTCACTTTACTCCATATACTGATTGCATCTTATTTATGTTCTATGATACATTTGATTTTGTCTTTTTCTTATATTATTGATACTATCCATCTCTCATTTCAGTTATTTAGTTTTCAGTTGTTACTCATCATAGTTTTGTGAGTTATATGACATTGAGGATCAAAGATTTTAAATTTTAGAATCTAGCTATGATTTCTCTTCTTCTCGCTATTTCCATCATAGTTGGGCATTGTTAACCACTATGTTGGCTTTATTTGTTTTTTGTCTTCAAATTTATATATCTTCAAGGGATTATTCTAATTTAATATTAAGGATTTATAGTCCTTTTAATTTTCCTAAGTCATTATCTCTATCTACCATTATTTGGTATTATTGAACAACTTCCACCATATCTATACTTGATGATCCTTGTAGTCCATCAACTATTCGACCTTATATTCTTCTGAACATTCATCTTATTTTGAAAGAAAATTCATATTTTTGAATATTTTTTTTATTACTATTGGTTCATTTCAACTTGGTTGAATACATCATCCCATGAATTTCTCATTGTATTCATCTTTCTCTTGATACATTATTGGAATCATTGCTTTAAGAGGCCCTATATTTGAAAATGGATATCATGAAAGTGGAAGAATCCCACTGAACATTCCTATTATATTTTTTACATTTGAGGAGATAAATAAAATTAAATCATCCACCTTTTCCTCTTCCTTAATAATTTCAATAATGAGCTTCGTCATTGAAATGAATTCCACTTCATTGGACTTCCACATTTTGACAACATTATTATCATCATTTTTCATCTCATATGTGGCCAAAAATTTGGGCCTATGGGCTATGTAATGGGCTATAATCCAACTGGGCCTTCGGGCTATGTAATGGGTTTCCCTCTACCCAGTTAAAAGAGGTCGTTGCTTTTCTATAATAATAAAATGAGGCTTCGGCCCCAACCTTTAAAAAAATTCATCTCATATGTGAAAAGAGTAATATGGAAGCTACCCAAATCCAGATCCTTTGGATCTTTTAATTCCAATACAAAAACATTCCTATTAAACCAAGATGGTAGTTTTCTCAATATGGGATAAAAGAATTTATGTAATCATTAATTTTTTATAGACCACACATTTCATCGAGAACAACATTCAACTGATCAATAATGCATCAAAAAATAATGTAGGGTGCATTATATTATCCACACAATTTTTCTATAGAACATGTAGTTTTTAATATATATCTTTTTAATCACCCTCATAAATATTTATAAACTTTTCCCACATAACATGTGATGAATTTCATGACATCGACATTTTATATATTTCATTGGATAAAGATCTTCCTAAACAATTGATTCCTTTGGAATGAGCATCCAATTTTCTATGTTCTTATTATTATCATAAATTATTCTCCATAATATAAGAAATACCATGAATTTCATCTATAGATACATCCATACACAATGAATATATGAAGTGTTGAATTTGATTCTTCAATAGATTAAAATAGTTTCCATCATAGGTAAAAATACCATTATGATTAGAATCTTCTAATTCTTCAACTGAGAGATAAACACTGGAATGAATACTTTATATTTGATAACAATTATTATCTCAAGTAGGATAAATACCTTGAGGGGGGGGGGGTGGTGAATAACGGTATGATAGACTAAAAAATCACCATTTTTTGGATATTGTTTTATTGTTAAAAAAACACATTTCTTCACTTTCTCGTAGAAATGTATGAATCGAAATGAAATAATTCACAAGACACAATGATTATATGTAGTTAACCATCATTGGGATATGCACAAGGATCAAAAAATGATAATTATCCAATGTACCAAAATTTATAAGGCTCGCTGCCAAATCAAGGTTCAGGAAAGATCACTTCTATTACTATGCTCACATCCTTTACAAAGAGTAGGGTTATCTCACATCTTTCCCAAGGGACACTCTATAACTCAAGTTCAATGGATCACTATAGATGGATTAGATCACCGTATTCCTTTTTTCCTTTTCTAACTTCACTAAAAAGGATCTACACATAGTTTATGGATATTTATATCCATTCATTATCAGTAATTTGTTCATCCTCAACTGTATGTAGATTCTTTATTGAAGTTCATTCTCTATAGCTCATTCACTTCTATTAAATCCCCATATATTTAGCACTTAAACATTCTCGAAAAATGGATCAAACTAATCCTTTCTCACGATAAAAAAATTTCCTCTCATTTGGAATGATCGTCAAGAGATTCAATGTATTCCTTTCAATTCCTTAAATTGAGTAGTAAATAAAATCATTTTGTGAGACTTTTGAATGGTTTAATACCTATATGTTCTTTACCATCTTCTTATTATGAATTATGATATGAAAAATATAATTCCCACTGTATAATTTTTGTGTGTATCTTCCTATGTAAGACTCTATTATGATATCCCTGTGATAGACAGTAGAAAATAACCCCTTATGCGAGATCATGGAACGTACCCACGTGTGATATCAGGTAACGTACAATGTTTTCACTTTTCATTACCTTCTAGAGTGAACCCTTTTCAATATTTACATAATATACTACCAAAAGTAAACATTATCTCATTGTGTGATACTTTTTTCAGATCATGTGAAACACTTATGTGATGTCAATTGCGTATAATCCTTTGTGATTTCTCTATAAAAACCACCTTCTTAGAATTTTCTTCATATCAATATTATAATAAAAAATTCAGCAATCATTAACTACGTTTTAGGGGGATTTATTGGCATAAATCCACCACCTTATCTACACAAATCATAGAAACACATCCATTCCACCTTCAAGTCTATCAAAATCATGTGTTCTATGAGTCTCCATCATGAGATTAATTGACGATCAAGTGAAGGTTAGCGGTGTTGTCTTAAATTTCTTTACATATTCCATCATAGGTTATAATGGCAACAAATAGGGATTTTCAATATCCGATTGTGAGATAAAAAGGTAGTTAAGAGGTTAATGTGAGATCCCGTCATGAGATCCAAGGATAACCATGTGCTTCTTAAGATTACATTGGGAGATCATTTTCCCACCATACAATTACATCATGAACTTCAAAAGATCAAAAATTCCCATGAGGTACTACCTCCTTTTATATAGTTTTCTTTTTCTATATTTTATTTTGTGATATCAAATATCATGAGAAATGATATATTAGATATTCATGCTTTCATGAGTTCATACTTTCACCCTTTCATGAGATCAAACATTTTGTACATACATGAGAATAGACATTCATTATTTTATGAGACCAGAAATCTCTCACTCACATGACAGAAGAAATTCATGACATTATGGAGATCAAACCTCTCACATTTGTGTGATATTAAAAAATTATTTCTTTTGTGAGATCTATCATTCATTTTATTTCTTCATTTCATCTATGACAACATCCTTCTTCAATTGTCTCAGGCCTTTTCAACAAACAAATTCATCCCAAAAGAACGATCATTATGGATTTTTAAAAATTAATAAATTCATTTTGAAAATTTTTTTCTTAAAAAATATATATGAAAACATATAAAATAATTCTTAAAATACATTAAAACCTTTATTCATTAAAAAACATTGAAAATATATAAAGAATTATTGAAAACATTTTGAAATTCAATTTTTTTGAAAATATTATGACAACATATAAGTAAATCTGGAAATCACATAAAAAAATATTCATTTATAATAATATGAAAACCATTAAAATTTTCATTGATATAATTGAAATAGTTTTCATTAAAAATAAACTTTTTAAAAAGGAATATAATAAAATAATTTTAAACCCTTTTGTAAATAGAAATTCATTGTTTGAATGAATTTTATTTGAATATATCTTTAAATAAATGAGTTTAAAAAATATTATGAAAAAATATTTTATAAAAAATGAATATTTCAAACGTGAAAGTGAATCTTTAAAGTATATTTAGTCATGATGGTGGATAAATCCACACATCCAAGAAAATTTATTTTTCACCAAAAAAACATTTGAAAATATTATTAATAAGAAAATGATAATAAGATTTATTTTTAAACCCCATTTTGTTAAATTGGGAAAAAATATGTATGAAATTGTTTTAATCATCACATAATAACATTTTTGAAAACCTTTTTAGAAAAAATTCTTTTAAAAGACCATATATTTGCAACCAAAATTAGAAATAAAGACATATATTATTAAAATTGTTTTCTTTAATTATCTTAAGCACTAAAGATTGGAAAAATGGAACCATTGCCTTAAGAAATCATGAATGACCATGGGAGTTGAAAATTCATGATAATTATTAAGATATGGATCATAATATTCCACCAATGGAAGAATAACCATACAAATAATTCAAAATGAAGAGATTATAGAAATAAATTGTTTCCACTTTGGTAATGTTGAATCGTAAATATCAATAAATAATAATATTATGTGATATTTATGATATTGTGAATATAAGTATATTTAGATGCTAAAATCTGCTTGAGACCTAAACAGGGAATCCTTGGATAAAAAGAAGGCATATTTCAACTCGGTGACCAATTTTGGGAGGAACTGAAGGCATGCGGAAAACTCCTTGTCCCATGTGCAAAAACTCATTCCCGTGTAAAAAATAGCTGGACGAGGAGTTTTCCGCATGGGGGTGAAACATACATGCCAATGACACTGGAAGGAGTTTTTTTGTGGGTGCAGAAACTTGTGTGCCATTGACACTGAAAAGTGTTTTCCACATTGGTGCGGAAACTTCTACGCCACCGACACTAGGACCGGGGTTTCCCTGCTGGTCAACTTCCGCACGGACCCAATGACCAAGAGCACCTATAAATAGAAGGGAGTCCCTTCTGATTCTAAAGGATAAAGAGTGTGAACTGTCTCCTCTGTATGGAATTCACCTCTTCTGCAAAAAAAATATGACTTCCAGGTATGGGATTTCCTGCGATAGGTCTCCCAGGGTCTGCCTTCGCAAAGGACCACTAGCGTTTGACCCTCCCCCAAGTCTTCCCCTATTGGGCCTATTGAACGCAAAAACCTCCACTTGCACAAAAAACCTCAACCCCTGATTGTGCGAAAACATCCTCTGTTGCACGCAAATGTTTATTTTTACTCACCTGGCCTTTTTCGCACAATTGCTCTACTTGCGCGCCTGTTGCACACAAACATCCTCTATTGCTCACGGGCCATCATTTCCACTCACAAGGCCTTTTCTGCATACCTGCTAAATTTTTTCATAGCACACCCTCCTTGTGCATCCTATTTTCCACATGTTTGATATCCCCCTTATAGGCATTATCTTAGAGAACTTATTACACCCAAAACATCTATGTTACAAACTTTCTCTCATACGATCCTCTGGGATCATAAGAAGTAACTTCAAAGTCCCATGGGTGGCACTTACCTTTGTGTTGCTTCACCTTATGCTTCTTCGCATAGGCACAATATCGGCTATTTCTTCTTCTCAGAGCCATGCTAATGTGGACCCCTCATTGGATCACTCCATGACACCCCCTCATCACAACATTGTTGATGCCTTCCCATCCCCAAGGGCAGGTGGGTATCATTTATGTAAGTCCTAGGGGTGCGAGGTGAACCCACCTCATCTGAGCTGCAGGATGTTAAACTACCAAGCACCATTTTCCTCAGCACATGACGTTAAACTGTGACCCCACCCCATGCATCATGCACCAGATTCCACATCTCGGACATCCTCTATGGCCAATGGTCTTCATAAGAGTAATATCTTCCTCAAATGGAATGATATCCTCTTTGCTGGAGTGGTGTCTGCCTGTTGGGAACGGGAAACCACCTTGGTGTAAGCCTATAGCCTTTTATGTAGGAGGCAACATCCCTGCTCCTTTTATCTTATTCCTAGCCAAACACCAGAGAGGGGGATATGGACAATAGATCCCTCCTCTCTTTTGTTCCAAATCTCTCTCCCTTTGGGCTTTGTCACCACCAGGCCTCCATCGAGGAGGAAGTCCCAATCTCCACCTATTTAGGCTTCTAAACACTCATAAACCCTTATTTCCTCTTTGGTCTGTGAACCACCTGTAATCCCTAGTTTCCTTTTTGGGCTGCTGACCATGTGTAAGCCCCAATCCACTTCCACACACACACCAATTGTGACATGATAATCAGGTCTTTTCTTCCACTTGTTTCTCACACCGACTATGACTCACATGGGATTAGAGAAAGCTCCAACCACAGAATATTCTATGGTATTCCTAGAGTGTAATCCCCACTCCATCCCGAACTATGTGGACTTTGATCCTTTCCATGGCAGGGTATGTTGGAAGCATCCCAGAGGATCATGCCCAACAAACCATTGGTCTTGGCTCCTTTCATTTCGTTTCCCCAATCCACCCCAAACTACGTGGACATTGAAATTTTCCAAGGCTAGGTATGTAGGAAGCCTCCCAGTGGTTCATTCCCAACAACCATTGGTCCTGAATCCTTTCACATTGGTTCACCAACACATCCTGTACTATGTGGTCTTTGATCCTTTCCAATGCAAGGTACGTTGGAATCATCCCTTAGGTTCAAGCCCAACACATATCAGTTATGACTACTTCACGTCAGTCCACCCACATCCTACATGATGTTAAATTTTGTTCCCCTTTGTGTCCCAAATGATGATAAATTGTTCCACATTTATCGGTAAGCCTTTATCAACCCCAATCGATGGTAATCATTCATGTACCCCGATCGAGGGTAAGCCATTGCATTCCCCGACCAACAGTAAGCTGTTGTGTTCCATAACTAGCGGTAAATCATTGGAACCCCAATAAACGGTAAGCTATTGTACCCTAATCAATGGTACGATTTTGTGATCCCCAAACATTGATAAGCTTCTATTTTCTGTTTCATTGCAACCCATATCTCTAGTCTGGCCCAATGGCGTCAGACCAGCCTCGAGATGCTAACCATGCGTAAGTCCCAGTATGTCATTGGGTCACTCTCCTCTGTGTATACCCCAATCCTATAACCCATTCTGAACTACTTGAACTTTGATTCTCTAACAAGAGGATATGTAGGAAGTCCTTTCGAGGTGGAAGCCCAACATCAACTTTACCCTCATGTCGACTCCACCACATTCTACATAAACTTCACATAACTATCCATTATCCATCTTGATTCTTACTCGGGCCACCACATCCCAGTATGATCATGTCAATTATCCTCTCTACTACTCTAAGTAGCACCCGGGTACCTAAAAGCGCATTATCCCCAACATCAGTGTTTCCTCCAGGGGTTGAACCCACCTGATCTACACTAGTCAGTGTACTGATCAGTCTGATATGTCTCCTCTAGACATTCAACTCATGGGATACCCTATGTTAAACATTGGAAGCTATGTAAAACCTCAGGTACATGAATATGGTATATAATTCCCTTCATTATACATCGGATTCCTCAGGCTTCTACACCCTCGTGAAGCCATATCATAAGGGGAAGAAACCCAGAAGCACCAGTGTTTCAGTGTCCAGACATGCCAGTGATGTCCAACTTGACTACTCTCCTGACTGAAGGTTTCTTCCTGAACATGACCCTTTGGAATGTCCTGAAAGAATCATTATAATTAACCAGCTTCCATGAATATATAGCACTAGGATGAGTTTCATGAACAACGTCTTAAGTCTATAAAGGTGACCCTGACCTGTTGACATGTTCTGAGGAGGAATCCACAAAAGGAGGAACCATCATCTCATCACCCCATTTTATCAAGGAGCATAAATCCCTGAATAAGTGATGGATGCAGCACACCTTTGGAAAGCGGGAATGCGGGGCAATAAGCAGCGCATCCTCAAACAGACGTATGTGCACGCCCTGAAAAAAACTTCAAAAAAAGAAATGGAAAAACTGATGTGAATTTCTTCTCCTCAATGTGGAGATTTGTAGAGTTTGAGGCAATAGTTGATTAGCGTGTCTTCAGATCTAGTTATCTGGTTCCGGGTCTCACCAAGAAAATAGCGGGCCTAGCATGAAACATACTAGAAGTCGGGGAATTTAAAATGTTGGACATCTTGTTCTGTGTTGTTGTCAGTCTGGATCCTTCTTACCATCCATGGAATATGGAATGATGCTAGGGCACTGGACGTTGATTACCTTTTTGCAGCACTAATGGTTTAATATCCTATCTTTCCAGGACCCAAGCTATTTCAAAGGAAATAGATCACTACCCTTACACCAATGTAGGGTCAGGGGCAGCACCAATGTGGAAATCCCATGTGGATCCACCACTTTTATGACATCTCTCGCACCCATACCTGCTGGGTGCCCATGCCCCATATCCCCTTCTGACATCGTTCAAATATGGGTGATGAATGACCTCGTCCACTGATACGAGGAGGAGGGGATTATCCTGAATTAGGATATGGCCCATCAGGATTTAAGGGCATCTACACCACATTGCTACAACTGAACCAAAGGGCAGCGCAGGAAGCCACTACACCCCACTCCAACATACAACCATTTTGGAAGCTTCTCCCTAGAATGTTTCGATGACTCCTTCCCCTACACTGATGAGGTTGGGGATGTCCAGGAGAGCATGGATGGGATCCCGTTTTAGGGGTTCCCAAGGAGGGCCCCACCAGGCAACACCAGCACCTACACAAGTCCCAACCCATCAATGAGAAGGTATGTTATGGGCCTAAACCGGTGGCCCCAATCCAGCTGACCCGACACCATTGTTGGGCGCGAGCTGTGGAGGATGCCTGCCATGGGGTATCAACGTCGGCAACTATCATGGCTCGGGCCACCAACGACACATATCATCAACCCCTTGTGTATGCTAAGCAGGGGTACTAATATCCCTGACTCTGATAGGTGCCCCAACCATCCTAGGGGAATGTTGGGTAAAATCTACTTGTTTTCGATGTAAGGAGCGCCCGATGCGGACCGAACTACGACAACGACACCCAGTACGGAGGCCCCCCTGTAGTATTACCATTGAGGATGTGATTACTCACCTATTCAAAGATTGACATGGAGTTCTTCCCCATTCCACATTCAATATAATTGAGGGTCATCCCCATCATAGAGACACTCAGTATGGAAGTGTATCTAGCACTCCTTACATCGTGTGTGGAGTTGGTCCTCCTACACCAGGCCACTAGTGTGGGGATGTTACACATACAGTCAATCTCCACCATGGGGACCCTCCCCATGTCTTTACAATAGCGGGTGAAGGTCCTCCTAGCCTTAGAAATCAGAGGAGTGAAGGTCATCTTTTCTTCACCAGCACCGAACATGGATGTCCTACTCGTGTTCGCCCTGACTACTACGAGGACCCTCCTTGTGATGAAAGTATTGGGAGAAACAAGCATGGAGGTCCTAATCATGCATCTGTCAGCTCCAGCAGTGGTCCAACCCACTCTATCAATTTTTCACAGAGATTCCCTCCACACATCAGTCAGTGGGTATGAAGGTCCTCCCCATGTTCCCTTTTATATCATTCCAGGTGCTCCTTGACCCCCATTTCACTCAGGAAAGAATCTTCTCTACCCCAGCACCAGTGCGACTAAATGTCCTCCTCACGCCAGAAATATAAAATATCCCAAAGAACCATCCCGAAGATAGAGTGAAGTTAATTGACACTATTAATCGAATGATTAGATGATTAAGACCAAGATTAAAGTCATCTTCTTCTCAGATTCTGAGTCAGAATATGAATCCACGATGGAACCCTCACCTAAATCCTCTATGTCATGGGTCGGGGCAGGAACAAGGTGTATCATCCTCATTCTTCTAGAATGTGAGGTATATCGGATTCCTTCCTCCCTCCATAGCTTTATCATAGAGAACGAAAATTTGGCACCTCCCCATGGTCCATCCATGAAATCGCCACCATCATCACCATACGAACTATCTACCTTTACTAGAGATCATGAAGATCTATTCTGGGGACCAATGGTGAATGAGAAACCGCATCGTCCATCGCCAGCTACCATAGTCCCTATACCAGAAACTACAGTCACCTAACCTAATTACTACGGTGTGGTGGATAAGTCACTACAATCATTGGAGGATAGCTGAAGTTGTGGCTGTTTGTCAGCTCTCTCTTCATATTCTCCACTGGACTCCCTACCATCTCGTTAGTCTGCTTCTGTATCACTACCGGTTCTCCAGCTCCCTCTAGTTGATGAGTGGGGAAATAATGGGAATAACCACGAATCTGGACCAAGGATTTTTTGGGATATTCTCACATCATACCATTTCTTTGTGATGTTTTTGTTAGTTGCATCGCTAAATTTCCTGGCACTAGAATCACTCACCTAGGACGATGTTGGTTTCTTTTGCGAGACCCTCTGGGACACACACATCTATCTTCGTAATCGAATATTGGCCTACCTAAGTGTCATGTGAACTTAATAAACATTGGTCAACAAGGACGTTTGGTTGATATGGTCGCACTCCCCATGGCCCATCACCCTGATTCATTAAGCCGCCATAGAACCCTCCAACAACGATGCGTCTAGAGAATTAAAGTGCCCCACATGATAATCAAGGAGGCTTCTCACGACATGAAAATTTGTGGCCAGGGGTAGTACATGACCCTCCATTTCAGATCTATCAGGCACCAACCTGATTTTTCAGGCAACATAGAGGATATGCATCCAGGTAGGGTCACAGTTATCATGGCCGACCTACCAGGGGTGATAACGAGCTAGAGCTTCTAGGAGAGGACATACCCACCGAGGGAGTATACCACATATTAGAAATATTGGGAATTATTACTCATCAACATAGAAATATATTGGGTCTTCTCGTTCCCACTAAGATGTTGGTCCTTAGCCGAAATCCCCACAAGGGTAAGGAACACCCCAGAGCCGTCAAACCCTCCGACCCATCTAGATTAGTAATGAAGGTAAAAGATGATCTCAAAAAATCCACATTACATCAGAAACTTAGAGAACACAAGAATATGATTGAAGACCTCTTTAATTAACGTGTTTTGGAGTGACGACCAGACTACAGTGATCCTTGGATGGGGTTTTTGGTGCATGCACAACTTCTCCTTGGAGAATTTCCTCTAGGTGACCCTGGCTATACTGCCCATGCAGACTGGGATGTTGCTGGAACATATGGCAAGGGGGAACGATATGTGTTTCCAAATACACCTGAGTTCTGAGACAATATCTGAGACCCAACTTAGGTTCCCCCAAACACTCTGCAGGTCAACCCTCTAGCCACTCCACGAACCACCAGGCCTGCTTATCATGTTGAAGAACCTGCCAACTCATTGGTGGTTATGGATCCCCGTCAAGATAGGAATACCCACCTAGATGATCCAATGGTGGCACTCATCACACACCTTGAAGCTTTAACGACTCTACAAGTGGAAATACCACTTTATATAAAGCCATATCTAGCATGGGTGGCTGATATGACATCCCCCTAGGTTTCATAAATCCAACCTTTTCCCCCTTCAATGTGACCGGGGACCTGCTATAGCACCTGTCACACTTTACATCAATGTGTTGTCTCATGACTGAAACTAAAACACATTAGGAGGCCGCCATACTACGATTCTTTGTACAAATATTGGAGGAGCCTAAATTCATCTGGTACATCTATATCCCCCATCAGATCAGTAGCTGACTAGGAATACCTCTGTAGGCAATTTCTCTAGCAGTTCAGTTCCTCCACTTGGAAGACGAGTATCACAGACCTATTTAAGTGCAAGTAGAGGCCTGATGATCATGTTTCAGACTTTATCTCCAAGTGGAAAAGGCTCACCTATTCCTTTTACATGCCACTAAATCAGGAGAAAATGTTGGTGTTGTGCATAGGGAATGTCAAGACAGAACTGGTACCCTCTCTGATCACTTATAATTACCCCATGGGATTCCGAGACTTCTCTGATATGGCCCAGTGCCTATAGGAAGCCTTACAGCAGGCTTAGTAGGCATGTCTGTTGCCACCTACAATCACCATGAGAAGGGTCTCTGGGGTTGAGCCCGCCATAGTGGCCCAAATAGAGGCCCCCAGGAAGCTAGAGCTATTACCAGGCGAGATAACCCAGATCCACCTCCTTGATAGGCTCCTCAATCCCCATGTTAGGGTCCAGTTCCAAGGTCCCCCTTTCTGCATTGGAGGTACCATACCTACTCATTCAACGAGTCTCATGTCCCCAATTATTTCTGAAGTGCCTTGGAGCGGGGAATTGTACGTTTTCTTGAATGTAGGAGCCCCAAAGAGGGAAACCCCACAGATCGTCATGATTACTGTAATTATCACCACATCCTGGGGCACACCCTCCATATATTTCTATGTCTTTAAAGAATTGAATCAAGACCAAGTGGATAACATTATATTCTGGTTTGGCCTAGCTCTAGAACAGGTGGAATGTGTCTTCGTGAGTCCAGACAACAATAGTGACAGTGAAGGTGAGTGGCATCATGTTTCTAACCACATGCCCAGAAGTATGATGACTGGATGGCTTAAAAAATAGTTTCCCAATACCATGGTGTTTTACATGCATGCATGAATCTACCAGATCCTTCAGAAGCTGTAGCTACTACTTCTGCATCGCCATCTCAATTGTCGCCTTCTCAGAAGAGCAAACACAGGTCACACAAGGGAAAAAATGTCACCTACCAATGTCATCTTTATCCTGTACTCTCACTGATTTTGTTCCCCGGATATGGGAATTCCTCCTAGAATCTATCCAGTAGTTGATGAATCTTCGATTGATAGTCAAGGGTACGCCTCAGATAAAACTATAGATCTTGTAATCCCCTATATGATTTCTCATTACAATGAGTGCCAGGAGGATCCTCCCAATTTCCCCAGCTGTCTCCTGCATCAGGAATTCAATGGCTATATGGGTCATTGATGTACCTCAGTCGATAGTTACATCCAGTATGTTCATTCTACCAAAACTAGGATATAGTCCCATTGTATATCTCAGCACACACAGCCTTATCTTTTGGTGTCATTAGGTCTTCCATCACCACTGTTCATGTTGTTGGATTAGGCATATCCTCCTTGACCATGTCGTAACCAGAAACACTTTGTTACAAACCAGTTTTAGTCATCTATCCCTCATCTGGTAGTCACTCCGCCTACTTGGACTAGTTTACTACGGGATATTCCCAGCACCAGTCAGTTGCAGGTCCAACCTGCAGGGCCCACCATACCTCCTATCATAGAGCGACCTCCTGTAGAAGAAATTTCTGCTTGGCATGAGTGTATGATGTTATCAAGAATCTAGACATAATTTAATCAAGGCTCTCTATCATTGGGGTCTTTTACTATCAGAATATATACGTGAAGCCCTTGTAAATGCTTTACAAAGCCACCTCTAGATTGAGACAGAGGTAGCAGCTGCATATGATTTCCATGATGAGGCAGTCGAGCATACAGAATTAAAAGACATCATATCATTCTCTGGAGAAGATGAAGTCTCTCCCATACATGGGAACATTGTCCCACTGTACATCGATGGCCAGTTTAATGGAGTGGAGATCCATCATTGTATCGTCGACATAGGCTCTGGGATAAACCTAGTCCCGGCTCAAACACTACCAAAACAGGGGTTGTCCGATGATGATATGAGTCCCTATGACCTGAAAATTCAATGATATGAATAGGATGAAACATAAAATATTATAAAATATCCAATTTATGTCCCAGTTCTGTAGCCTAGTTTCTAGCATCGATTTCATGGTTGTTTTGCAGGACACTGCTTACAATGAATTTATGGGTATGTCATGGCACCACATGCATGTAGTGGTTCCTTCTTCATATCATCAGTTCCTCAAGTACTCCCATTATGTTCGAGTGGGAGTACTTCAAGGTGACACGTCTCCCTTTTCTTCTTATGAATTACGCTATCTAGATGCTGACTATTACAAGAGCAAGGACTAGCACATTTACTCTAATGTGGTTGAGCATGCTACGACTACAACTGACATGTGGAAATATCTGGATGAGGCCTACATATTTCCAATCCACTGATTGGAGACTACAACCCTAGACATGGGACAATGAATCATGGTTTCTTGAACAAGGGGGGGAACACATTCCCAAGTATAAGCAAAACCAGAAGATCACCTCGTACTCCAACACAAATCAGGCTTATGTGATCCCGAAGCCTCATACTCCCATATGGTATCGAGATGTCCACCCCATGGTGAAAAAATACATCATACTTTCTTGTTCCACTGGGTTGGGATAAACTGGAACAGGCTGATGCACCAAGATCTCTTCAATATCATCATGAATGGCCCCTTGGGCCAAAGACAGAATGGGATCAGATCAATAGTGTTCATCACTATGGTTTCAACAGCATAGGAGTCCCCCGATGCAATGTCCACTACCGCTCAGGCTGGTACCATCCTCCCATAGGTATATGTCAACTCAAAGGAAACTCCTCATGCTTTGGATCCCTCCTATATATGTGAATTAGTGGATTTAAGGGATGCTCCCTCCACCATTGAAGAGGGCATCTCTACCACGGTCGATGATTTGGTACAGGTTAATCTCGGTTGCGAAGAAGACCAAAAACCCACACTGATTAGTGCCACTATGCCCCTCCAAGACCAAAACCAGTACATGGATATCCTAAAATAGCATAATGATGTATTGTCCTGGAGTTATAATGAGATTATAGGACTAGATCTTCAGTTATCCGTACATCTCCTCAGTCTCTCGACAAATCCACACAGGTTCAAGCAGCCTCCCAGGAAGATTCACCCTTCTCACGGTGCCATGGTCGAGGCCAAAGTTGACAAGATCCTCAGATAAAATTTTTTTAATGAGGTCTAGTACCCCAAAGGTCTATCCATAATTGTTACAGTCAATAAAATTAATAGAAATATCATAGTCTACATCAACTTCTAGGATATCAATCGTCAATGTCTAAAAGATGATTTTTCACTTCTTGTGACAGAATTATTGATCGACGCTATAGATGGGTTCCAAGCCCTCTCCTTCATGTATGGCTATTCCGGGTATAACAAGATCTGAATTCCCCCATGAGGATGTGGAGTATATTGCCTTTAGGGAACCACAAGGTACTTTCTCTTACCAAATCATTCCCTTCAGTTTAATGAACACAGGTTCCATCTATTAGTGGGCTATGCATCATATATTTAATCTAATCCTCAGAATGTTGGTGGAATGCTATGTGGATGATCTGGTGGTCAAATCCTTCTAGCGTCAGGACAATCTAAAAGACCTTGAGAAAGTGTATGTCTTTCTTCGTTCCTGCCACCTCAAGGTGAATCCATTGAAGGGTTCCTTCACGGTCACCAATAAAAAATTTCTCATCTTTATTGTTAGATATAGGGGCATCGAGATCGACTTGGAGAAGAACAAGTTCATCAGTCATATGTATCCCCAAAACAACCTCTGGGAGCTTCGAGGATTCGAAGACCACTTAGCCTACATTCATTGATTCATCATGAATCTGGCCTGAAAGTGTAAGACCTTTTCTCAGCTCATGAAGAAAGTCACTGTCTGGAGTGGGACGAAGAATGTTAGACTTCTTTCCAGGAAATCAAGCAGTACCTACTTCAACCTCTGGTCTTATTGAACCTATCACTAGAAATCCACTAGTCCATTACGTGACCACCCTAGAATTGTCTCTCGATGCCCTTCTGGACCCGAAGAACAATGAGGGGATAAAGAATTGTCTCTACTATATCAGTAGCATGCTCCTCAATAAAGAGGCCAGATACTCGCATATCGAGAAGAGCTTCCACGCCCTGGTATTCGCAGTAGAAAATTGTGAAATTACTTGCTACAATATGATGTATAGCTAGTTTCTTGAGTGGATATGTTGAATTAATTCCTAAACCTCCCAATGTTAATAGGACATCTAGCACTGTGGGATGTAATCATCCATCATTTCGACATCAGGTTTTTCCCTCACAAGGATATTAAGGGGCGAGTGTTGGAAAAATTCCTTGACACTCATCCAACTCTTGTGGACCAGTCCCTATACCTTGATTATACTGATGAGGAAATCCTCTCAGTAGACCAATCCATTCCGTTATGTTAAATTAACAATGATATTTCCTCCCTCAGCCCCACCGACAGAAGGATCAATGACCCCAAGCTCAACAGAGTTGGCATGGGTATTGTCTTCATTACCCCAGCACAAGCCATTATGCAGTATTCGTTCCAGTTGTCAGAAGGCTGCACTAATAATGAGGCAGAGTATCATGCTCTCCTTCGTGGCCTCAAGTTGGCCCTCGAGATTGATGTTACCCACTTTCATGCGATAGGGGACTCTAAACTAGTCATCAAGAAGATCAATAATGACTCTGTCGTCAGAAAAATAGATCTCATACTGTTTTTGGAATTCACACTCCAGCTAATGGCCCAGTTCTCATCTCAGCCAGAAGATACTCATGTCCCTCGATCCCAGAACGGTCGAGCTGACACCTTGGCCAGCATGGTTGCGCCACTTTCAAATCCTGAACATGATGATTTGGTTATCCATGTGGCACACCAGAGTATCATTGATCTCATCACTCTAGATGATTATAACAACCTGCAGTTAATCCACCATACCACCAAAACCTCTACGTCTGGACCTCCCGGTCCCCCAGATGTAGTGATTGAGGTGACTCCCAACTAGAGAACCCCCTTTTGTCCAGTACCTCCAAAACAATAATCACCTGGCCGATCAGTCTATGCGCAAGGAAATTCGACACTGTGCATTACAGTTTACCCTCTAGGATGTTTCTGGACATGAGAATATCCTCTAAAAGTGCGGGATTGATGGGGTTATCCTCCGTTGCATTCAAGGAGTTGAGATTTCCCAAGTCATGCAGGAGGTTCATGCCGGTTCCTGCATGGCTCATCATACCAGGCCAAAACTATCTCACTAGATCTGCTGATTGGGTTATTTTTGGCCTTCTAGGATCTATGACTACATTGAGTTCACCTAAAGGTTCCATGCATGCCAAATTCATGAAAACTTTATGCATTAGTTTCTAGAGCCTCTCCACACTACCAAGTACTCTTTACCATTTTCTGTATGGGGACTCAATGTCGGGGGGCCATATCCACCGGTGATAGCTCACCAGTTCATGTTTATCCAGACCACTATAGATTTATTCTCCATGTGGGAAGAGGCAGTCCCACTCAAGGAGTTCAAGGCCCGTTCCATCTTTGACTTTGTGAGCTCCCACATCATCTACCGATTTGGATCCCCTCATTCCGTCCTCACCGGTAATGGCATGAACATCCGGGCACCTGATTTGAAGACATTTTATGCTAAGTACAACACCTGTTCAAACCATACCTCCCGTTATCAAGCCCAAGAAAATGGACAAATAGTGGAGTTCAACAAAACCCTCTCGAACATTCTACAGATAACGGTTGGTCAGAATAAGAAGAATTGGCCAAACAATCTCCCCAATGACCTAGGGGCTTATAGAATGACAACTCATAATTCCACACAAGTGACCCCATGTCCCCTAGTGTATGGAATAGAGGTCGCCCTGCCCATAGAGATTCAGTTAACCACATTGGAACATCTATCTATGATCAGAAAAAACTACATAAAGTAGCTGAAATCCATCTGGATGAGTTATAAGTCCTCAATAAGAAAAGGCTTCATGCCTAGTACAATCTGGAAAGGCATCAGATCATTATATATAGGGATTTCAACAAGAATTTTCACCTCTTCTCCTTCTTGCAAGGCGACATGGTGTTAGCCTAACAAAATCAATGATACCTGCTAGGAAACCACCCAAGTTAGAGACAAAATGGGAAGGAACTTACATTATTCACAAGGTTTACTCCAATGATTCATAATCTCTAGTTACCGTGGAATATGGGAATATAACTCCTCAGACAAATTCCATGATATTCAAGCAATAAGTTTCCAGAATAAAAACGGTCCTACATGACCTTAAGCTATCTAGTCCTACTTGATCTTAAACTGTAAAATATCCCACATGAAATTAAAATTTATGTCATTCCACATGACATAAATCAATATAATGTCCCACATGACATTAAACTGTATACTAGCCCACATGTTGTTAAACTGTATGTCATCCCACATGATGTTAAATTTTATGTTGTCCTACATGATGTTAAACTATGTGTCGTCCTGCAAGACATTAAATTACAAGAACTACGTATGGCTTGATTCCCATCCTAATGGAATACATTGGAATGCCCAAAAACATCATCTAGATTCCAACCCCAGTTTCTTCTTTGACTATCCCCCTTGGTATAGTTCCTTTGGAGGATCCGACAAGGTGTTGTTTAGGATTATTTGGCCCCACTAATGTCAGAATTACAATGATTGCACAATGTTCCTTCCCTTGTTCTTCTCTCCTCCCAAGTCCTCACCACACGACACTAAACTGCATGGACTTCAAAAATAAAAATGTCCTGATTCCCATCCTTA
The DNA here is from genome assembly GCA_963277665.1 of Viscum album. Lineage (NCBI taxonomy): Eukaryota > Viridiplantae > Streptophyta > Magnoliopsida > Santalales > Viscaceae > Viscum > Viscum album. Next base: position 384,320,241 of record OY728120.1, on the reverse strand, counting down.
TAAGATACGATGAAATTCCCAGACATTTCATTTTTAGGCATAGCCTAAAACTTCGGTGCCTCTCATTGGGTGGAAAAACATGGTGTGGTGCAGGCATTTCCACTCATTCATGTTGATTTCATCATGACCATATCATGTATCCCTCCCCTTCAAGATCTCCAACTCTTCTACTGTGAAACATGACATTAAATTGAATGGGCACATTTATTCATCACACACTCCTCGCACATGGGACTCCATTATCTTTCACATCCCAAGGGACCCCCGATCGGCATGGATGCTCAACCCAATATCTCTCCTACTGTTATGGTCCAACATCCTAGAGGGTTACGAATAATAAATTGATACATGTACCGCATTGAGAATATGGTCAGTGGTTGGAACTCATTTGTTATTCCCATTTCAGGTAACACGATTTGGATGATGTTTTTCGAATCTAGTCAACATCTATCCTTTATCGTTTTCACAAACCCCATATGTCCCAAGCATTGAGTGTAGTTGTTCATTCTGCCCCGCTGTCTCTTCAAGCATTGGTCTGCCTTGGGAATGAGTGTTATTACGGCTATGGGACCCTTATATAATGGGGATAGCCTTTTCATACTCCTTGTTTCCCACACTGAGCGTTTCACAAGTGGGCTTAGGAGCTATGATAAGGAAATTCCCGCATGAGAGTTCATATGGATACAATTGGTCAGGACGCCCAACCTTAGGTCCCTCAACCATTTTGTCCCCTTGGATCGAGTGTTCATTTAGTTTTGTATGATGTGGTATGATCTTATGATATCATTCACCTTAGGCTACTCATCATGCCATACACATCCCTCATTGGGGTACATTTCCCCTATTTGCGTCCTAACTGCATGACGATAAACTTCACAACATCCTTCATTAGAACTACGTATGGATTGATTCCCATCCTTATCAGATATGTAGGAACACACAAATGTCTAGTATTCGGGTCCATCCATATTTCTTAGAAACCTCCTTGTCAATAGTGACTCTCGGCGTGTATCCTTACAAGCGAGGGGTACACAGTGTGGTATGGGAATGTGTACCATTTACAACGAGTTTGTAACAACTGCAACGCATACCTCTCTCTCCTCTGTGTCATTATCTATTTTTCTCTACACTCATCTTTTCAATTCAGTTGATCTTAAGTTGGGACTGTCAACCCTCTTATGTGATTCACCAATGTTCCTAGGAGTACTCTAGTTCAGAACCTGGAGTGTATGATTCTACTTGTTCATGTTTTCACCCATTTTAGGCTTCATTTTCCCATTCATTTGCATAATAATTATCTTTAACATAAGAAGGGACCCCCAAATGGAATGTATGCTCATCCCAAAGGATCTCCTACCATTATGATCCAACGTCCTTGAGGGTTTCGAAAAACAAATTGATACAAGTCTCACGTTGTGAATATGGCCAGTAGTTGACGCCCATTTGTTGTTCCCATTTTAGGACACACGATATGGATTCTCTATTTCAAACATGGTAAACAGTTATCCCCCATCATCATGACAACCCCAACAAGACTTAAATGTTAGATACATGAATCATATAATTTCTCACCACATCATTTCCAAGTAGAACTGCAACACTCATTGTACTATCCGTGAGTGTGCCTTTGCACTTTATGAGGACAAAGCTGTAATAAGGCGTCATTCGGGGCTCCACACTGACTTCCCCTTTATTTGCATCGCATGTGTTTCAAATACCTCTTCCACCCTTGTTTCCCACAATGATTTTGACTCATGTTGGCTTAGGGACCATATTGAGGTCTGCGCTTTCTTGGAAGAGATACTCTTCTTCATGGTCTGAGCTCTAAGAACTAAAACTAAGATCTCTTTATACGATATCTTCTAGAACTATGTCTAGCTTGATTCTTGTGGTCATGGGATATGTAGGAATGCACAAACATATCATCTTTGGTTCCAGCTCAAATTTCAATAATTATCAATTATATTCAGCCTTTTAGTCCCTGACCCATATAGGATTGCATGGTGTGGTGTGTGTGGATTTATGCCTTCATTCACATCATGTTTTCAAGAGTTGCACCATGTACATCCCTTTATGAGAGCTAGTATCTCCAACCCCATATTCTGTATCCTTTTCTGACCCCTCGGCCCAATGTTTCCTTCCTAGAATCACACGTTGTGTGATGTGGACCACATCCTCATTCACATCAGGTATAATTTATCATGTCGTTCAAATCCCCTATTGAACCTAATATCTCATAAATATGTCGAAGCCATATGACATTAAACTATAATTCCTAGTCCCATATGAGTTTAAACGGTTGCGTCTGTACTGCATGACATTAAAATTCATGGTTGGTCCCCTCACATTTTCCTAAACTGTGACCTTATCATCATGGCCACATGAAGAAAAAAAGGAACTACACCGTGGTGTCCTCATTCAAGAGGACATCATGTTTGGTATCGGTCACACACCATACCATTTTTCAATGCCTTCATACTGCTTGATTCTTGTGGTGACTTCTGGAGACTCCATCCTCAGTCCATCGCATAACAAACAAACAAACACACACACACACACACACAGATTCATCCTAAAGGACAAACAAGATCTATCAAATGCCACTTTTTTGGTGAGAGGGACATACCCACACAACTTTATTATCTCTAGCACTAGTATCTGACCATGCCACCCTCATAACAATGTATGGCTTGATTCCCATCCTCATGTGATATGTAACAATGCCCAAGAACTTTGCCTTGGGCCCAAACTAACATTCTCTTTTGGTCCTCAGACATAGAAGTTTCCTGGGGATCAAATTTTGGTTATATGAACTCATATTGTCCACATTCATGTTGGGTTTTAGTAATTACTTCACCACACTTCTACCTCCTTCAGTTCTGATTCTTTCCGAGATCTATGACCATAAAATAAGACAACTCCAATTCCTTTCCGCAAGACGTTAAACTACATGACATCTTCCAAAACTACATACGTCTTGATTCCCATTCTCCTGGGACACGTAGGAATGCCCAGGCATCTTGTTTTTGAGCATAGCCCAAGATTCTTAAATCCTACCCCATATCTTTATCCCCATGGTCTGAATTCTTTTTTGATCATGTGGTGTGGGAAATACCTCTTGGGTTCTCATTCACGATGAGTTTTTTTAGTAGCCACACCATGTGACTCCCATGTCTTCTCCCAACCTTGTATGAGTTATATGACCCTAAACTATGACCTCCCTATGAGAACTACGTGTTATGTTTGGCTACTTCACCGCCATGTGCACAATCCATTAAATCAACCCCCACCCTTAATGGCCCATCCTACGACCATTATGTTGGAAGTATGCAACCTCATGACCCTTGTCCTTGGAGGGGGACCACCACCCTCTCTATGAGATGCTTATTGTTGCACTCAGATGCGTTTTGACAAAGATCCCAAAGTATACAATTTTCCCAAGGACATTCCCCTCGTTCCATGTACAAGCTTAATGAGCCCGTTATTTGGATCCTCAACCTATTCCACATCTAAAGATTCCCCCCTTTATGGCCTGGTCTCATGCCATATTGGCATACCTACTGTCTTGGGCCAATATCCCTGAGGACCTCAAATGACATTTGCAACAGGCCCCGTGTTTTTAACATGGTCATTGGTCGACCCTTATTTGTCTATCCCCATTCCAGGATAACGCGCTAGGGATACTATGTTTCAAACACGGTCAACAATTATCCCCTATCCTAACACCATCATCATTGTGGGACATATCTCGAGCATCATGATTCACATTTTTCTACTTCATTATGTTTAAGAGGAATTCAATCATACTCAGCTTTACCCCTTCATGCATCTAGTTGAATTATGTAGGTGGGTCAGCATTATGTAGACGTCACTCACCTAGCATCCCACTATCGCTAATTTTTTCCTTCATATGATAAGAATTTCCAATCACTACTCCCAGTTTCGCACATCGAGCATGACTCATGTGGTCTTAGTAGTTTTGGTAGGACATGTACTATCACAACCATGCCACACATGCCTTTCATCGTCCGGCATGACGTTAAACTGTTCTCTCAGAACAACATGTGGCTTGATTCCCATCTTAATGGGGTACATAAGAATGTATAGGAACCTTTCCTTGGGACCATCCTAAATTTCACTTTTGGGTCCTTGACCTGAAAAAAACTTCCTCCATTGATACATGGTGTATTGTGGACATCTTGGGTTATCATTCACATTGGGATTATGGATACCACACCGCGTGATACCTTCCTGTGGTCTTCTCTTCCACTCCCCATCCTATCATATGATTTTAAACTGCACGAGTTCATATTTACTCAACAGATGACACTAAACTACGGTTTTACCCAGAACAAGTTCAGGATGCCCCATGTTAATCATGGGATGCACCAGATCCCTTACCATAGTGAATTTCCCCTATCAGTGTTGGCCTCTATGCATGAAACGTTTAGTAACTACATTTGGATTGATTCTCATCATCATGGGATATGTAGAAACACCCTGGAATTTCACCTTGGGCGCGTCCCTTGGGACCATTACCCTTCTGGCCCCTCGTGCCTGATCCTGGTCTAGGAAGTGTGTCCTTTAAACTAAGTGCATCATCTTCACTGTACGACTTTAAATCTACGCATCTATCATCCTTATTGGTATGACATAAATCTATATATCATTCTAGGTCCTTTCTATAGAGGTCCTCTTCAGACGTATGTTTGGTCCTTGATAAGTTAGATACGCCCACCTAATATGTTTCCACCATGGTGGCTTGATTTCAAGAGTGATGGAATCCATTCGAATAGCACATCACTCCACACTCCGCGCTTCGTGTTCCATTTTTTCATATCCTCATCCACTTTCATGTCTAAAATAACCCCTAAATGTATGGATGTTCGGCCTATCGATAACCTACTATCCTGGGAAACGTTCTGGAAGACTAATGAGAAGCATTTTGAGTCCGACCCCATTTTTAGAACATCATCAGTGATCGACGTCATTTTTTATCCCCATTTCTGGATAACACAATAGGGATTATGTGTTTCTAAAATGGTCAATACTTATTCTCCATTTTAATAGGACCCCTACAATATTCTGAATCATGGGTATTGTGATTCAAACATACCACTCCCTTATGTTTAGATCAATCCCAACCCCCTGCTATTACCCTACTCATGCACTAGAGCACATTAGGAAGGTGATAATTCGACTGTTCAAAGAGAATTATTCTCTTGTAGGGCCCCCATTTCTTCTAAGGATCTCAGATGGGTCTTTTATTCCACGAATTCCAAAAATTTCGATGGCACTCCCACATTCAGAAGAAATGATGACATGACCTTCCCTTTAATCTCACATCAGGCATGGACCATGCGAGCTTATGGATGGATCACTAATTATTTTATTATTACAATTAGAATGAATTGAACTAAAAAAGTAATAGAATAATCTGTTCGTGCATGTAGTTCCATGTAAGAAGCAATGAAAGAGGATATGTCTTTGAGTTCAGCAAAAAATAGGGCCCTTAAGGGTCACCGTTTTGGATGGATTTCTCCAGTATTCTCGCCCTATGGTTTGTGGGATCCAGTATTGCTTGCCACACCCTACGATCCTTCTCTTAATCAGTAGCCATAGAGCACAGCTATTTGGCCCTAGCCTGTACTCATGCCTATTTAGGTTGAAGCTCAGTCATTTGGTGACTCGCCTCCAATATATTCTCCTAGTAATCCTACAGCTGGACCCTCAGTTACTCAACAATCTTGGTGCAGTTTGCAAGGAATTCCTCCATTTATTTCATTTTATCCTCAAGGCGCCAAACCTCCTTCTTCACATTTAATAATGCATGGCTATTTGGTGAATATTTCTAGCACCGATCAATGTTGGATCATTGGCTGTTCTTCCGTATCATCTCTGCCAAGTAGTTGTGGACTGTTAGATGAAGACAGTGAGGATCAACCCCTCCAGTTTATAGAATGCACAACTAGGTGTGAAGTGATCCCATTCAGTTTATCCATTCATCTTTTGGCTGAATGATGAAGTGTTTGATACACTTACACCCCCTTAAACCACGTTATTCATCTCTCATATACTGCTTCCGAATCAAGGTCATCCATATGCTAAGGGTCTACATGCCGATTGTGAGGGAAAGAAGCCAAGAGATCAGCTGAAAGGTCTTCTTCTAGTACTCTTCCGAAGGTATTAGGATCATCAACATGTGGGTGGCCTTCCTCTCTCACCTCAATCCCAGAAACTCCACCCCCACCAACTTCATAACCCACTCCGGCATTGATATCTCAATTGTCTAGATCCCATTCCTCACCATGTGACTGGGCTAACTCGGTTTGATACGTGGGTCCCGAGTGGGTCAGTGCGTTCGCCATTGAGGTATCTATGGATAGTCTAGATTTGACGGCCTGTTGAGCCTCAAATGCTGTGATTACTGCACAGACAATGATTTCCTTGATTAGATAAGCCCTCCGATGAAAAATATAAGCCTCTATGTGATGAAACATTCATGAGATCAATGCATCAGTATCCTACGTTTTAGTTTCTACAGGAGCTGTCAGTGTAGGATATCCTTCAGCGCTTGTCAGTATAATGATGGGTGTCGGCTCCCCACCTAGTTCTATCAACATTTCCTCCCCCACAATAGATAGAGCTCCATGGAAAGGGATAATATGTGTCTTAGTAGAAAAAACATTTAGTAATTGAGAGCGATGAAAAGTGGAAAGGCCATGAAGAGGATTGAGTCTTAACTCAAGTAACACAGCTATTTTCATGTTGAAGCCAGCAATCTTGCTGCTCTCTCGAGGACTCCCAAAGTGGGATGTATCCTGAGACCCCCGCCTCCATGTTCCTCTTCAGCTTCCCCTATTCATTCTTCCATTTCTTCTCACTCTTCTTCTCCTTACTCACTACCCTCTGGTTAATCATTTTTTTCCTTCATCCTTAGATGACATTATTTTGAGATCATGCTCTTGGCCGAGCAGTACATTCACTAGGAGAGGTGGTTCATCACTCCTACCCCGCTGGCGTTCATAGTTTTATTTGGCCATCAAATATGTGTGCCGACTATGGAATTTCACCTTGTCATAAATCCGAATGATTATGACCTCTAGTAGATGGATTAAGTCTCATATTATCTTTTGACAAAGGGATTCAGTACCCATCAAAAACAGCAAGGTAATCTAGGCTCACCAAAATGCATGAAAGATTGCATCATCGGAAGGATGAAGAAGGTACCTTATCTTACTTCTATTAAGCTTACTGACTGAATCGTCGGGTTTTTCATGAGCACCTCTCTCTCCGATTGACTAAGGCATGACCACACCATCTGATGTTCTCATTGTTGTAGTCATAGTGTTCCCTGGATGAGTTTCACAACTTGCTCTCGCCCTTTTCTCCCTGACAGAGCCTTGTTTTCTATATCACTGCCTAGGTTCTACATTGGAAACCTTGAGCTACCGAAATCACTTCTGTAGAAGTACATCAGGGTATTCCACAACCCATTTATTGAAATATTTTATCAAAATTCCTGCATCATCTCTTGTGGGGGGGGGGGGGAAGTAATGACTTATATACAACCATAAGCTGTAAACATCAACCACATTGGGTGAAGAACGTAGGGTTTCCTCTCCTACCAAACCTCAGTATACACATTATTTGGAATCCTCTCGTGGCTTCCAAACTACCTAGAATATATTGATGGCATGTAAGGCTCACAAAGAATCTTCCCATCGACCCAGGGCATAAGCACCCCACCTCTGATGCTTTAGAAGTATTCCCTTGGGTATAGTGATGTTTTCCCATTGTCTATCATTTGGATAGCTGGGCTGGGGAATATACCAAAGGTAAAATTGGTGTGATTTACGATCCTGATTATTACCCCCTCTTCATTGAGCATCAACAGCATGACCCCGACAATGTTCAACAAGGAAGGTTTCAGATCGTTTCCTGGGGGACGAATGATGTTAGGGAAGGTGTATCCTCTTCGATGAGATGTGATCCAACTATTAAGGATTGGGAAAGGCCCATTGATCCTCCTCGGAGAACCCCCTCTCAAAATACGCTCTAGGATGGCGTATAGAAGATCCCTCAGAGAGAATCCTAAATAAAACCTCTGGTTGGAATCTATAATGCTGGCCATCACCAATGATACAGGACAGACTCCCATCATTGTGTCCCATACTTGAAATATCCACCCACTTAAAAATGTTTCACGAAATTTGGTGTATCAGGCATTCATGTCCGGACTCTCATCCATCCCAAAGCCCTAGGATTATTATTCCTCTACTTCCAAGATCCTCTAGTATGATCCGATTTTTCTCCATTGTGCAGTGGCCGGACACCGTCTTCCTGGCCCTGTCATCTTCATATTCAGGTCTTTCATCAGAAACATGCTTAACCACTTTGTGTAAAAAACTTATCTCAGAATGTCTTTTACACCCAACCTCTCCATGGACATCTACAATAGGTTCCATGTTAGGATGGTGTCCGCAACCTGTCTCCCCCGATGTTCACTATCAGATGAAATTCATCATACGGATGCCCATCCAAAGGGATCCCCCCGATGAAATGAACATCCCAAAGGCAGATACGAACCTCATCAGGGTGGAGATAGAAGGTATTGGTATTAGTGGACCACCAGGTAAATGGATCTGGCCCATTTTTTTTCTAGTTTTAGAAATGGATCTACGATGTCCACCCCACCTTGAATAGCCCAATGTGTTACAGTTCTGCTCCAAACTGATTGTACGATTGGTGTACCCAATATACCCAAACCAACTCACTTGTAAAATAACCTCCAGACCTCGAATCCTAGTCCTACATAAATACTTTTTTCTCATAGGTGATACTTCGTAAGAAGGAACATGCATAATGGGATGGAGAATCCACTACGACCGGCTCACATCCCAAAATGGTTCTGGTCCTGGGGTTCAGGACTTAAATATCCATGTGCCTGGTTTCTCTAGCAAGATGGACAATGTTAGCAATGTTATATCGGGGGAGATCATCATCAGGAGTCACCCATGACCGTGGGGTATTGACTTCGAATCCTAGCACAAACAACTCCTCTAAAATACTGAAGTCCCATACCTGTATGTTGTCAGAAAACACATACTATTTCTGGGCCGGCGTCAATATGTTGAAGAGTGATTGGTTGATGGACACAACTTTCTGGGCACCTTAAACATCAGGGTTCCCAACCATCTCAGACCATAGAGTATCATATACAACTTCTCTCATAGCGTCACCCCAATTAGTATCCATCTTCTTTTGAGAAATTCAAATAGAGCCCACACGAAAAGGCTTGTATGATGCCCAAAAAACAAGAAGTCGACACCAAAAACTTAGGAAGAAGCGCAAAAAAAGACATCCCTACGTGTAAAAGAAAGACCAAATTTAGGAGATTTCATGCAACAGAGGTCATATTACACGCAAAAGAAAAAAATATTTTTCATTCACGAGAGCTCCGAGGTTATTGTGTGAGAAAATTCGTATGGTCAATGGGACCCTAAGGGTTTTTATAGGTGAAATGCATGGTTTTCACAAAAAACAATTTACGCACAAAAAAGGGTTTTATGTGTACAGTCTTCAGGAAATTGGGCATCTGAGTGTTTCCCTTAGAACTTGACCTTCACGTCCCCTTGCAGATCTGATTTAGAGGGGGGGAATTTGTAGACGCCAAAATCCTCTTGAGGCCTAAAGAGAGAATCCATGGATAAACCCAAGTCATATTTCAACTCAGTGGCCAATTCTTAGAGGAACCAAAGGGATGTATAAAAAATCCATGTCGTGCATGAAAACCCTCTTTCTCATGCAAAAAACAGTGGGACTAGAAGGAGTTTTCCACACTGGCAGAGAATCATTCGCACCACTGATAGTAGGACTAGGGTTTCCACACCAGTCGACATCCGAGTAGACCCGATGAACTCAAGAACCTATAAATAGAAGGGTGACCCTTCCTCATCCAATGGATGATAAATCCGAACAGTATCCTCTGGGTGAAATCACTAATTCTGTGCGAAAAAGATGACTTCCAGGTTTGGGATTTTTTATGGCAGGTCCCCCGAGGGTCTTCCTTCGCGTGGGACTACTAGGGTTTTACCCTCACACATGTCCTCTCCTATTGGGCCTAATGTGCGCAAACCCCTCCACCTGTGTGAAAAAACGCAACCAATGTGTTCTCAGAAAACTCTTTTATTTTGTACTAACGTTCATTTCCACTCACCCAACATTTTCCACAAAACTACTCTAGTAGGGAATTTATTGCATGAAAACCATCCTTTCCGCTGACACGACCATTTCCACGCAGTTGATCTTTTTGCGCACAACAAGACTTCCTTGTGTGTACTCTTTCGCATGTTTTCGATTCACCTCTTCCAGGCATTATCTATGGGATCTTCGTACACCCAAAACATCTATGTTACACACCCTACTCTCGTATGACCCTCTATGCTTGTACGAAGTAACTTCAAAGTCCATTGAGTGGTGCTTCTCATTGCGTTGATTCACCATATGCTTCATCACAAAGGAATGTTAATGGTTACTGATTATTCGTATAGCCATGTTAACATGGACCACTCATTCGATCACTCCACGACACCCCCTCATCATGGAATTGTTGATTCCTTCCCTTCCCCAAGGGTGGGTGCATATCAGTTATGTATGTCTTAGGGGTGCGATTTGAACTGACCTCGTCCGAGTTGTAGGACATTAAACTGCCAAGCACCATTGTCCTCAACACATGACCTTAAACTATGAGCCCTCCCCATGAATCATATGTTTGGTGACCCATCTCGTAAATTATCTATGCCCACTGGTCTCCACAGGAGTTATATCTTCCTTACATGGAATGCGATCCTTTTTTCTAGTGCGGTGTCTATTCGTGGGGAAAGGGAAACCACCGTGGTATAATCCCCTAGCCTTTCTTGGGAGAGGTAACATCCCTACTCCTCTTATCTTCTTCCTGGACAAAGAGCATAGAAGGGGATGATCACCACAGCCCTCATCTCTTCTGTACAAAATCCCTCTACCTTTGGGCTTTGTCCCCACCGGGCCTCCATCTTGAAGTAAGTCCCAATATCCACCTCTTTTGGCCACTAACAATAGGTAAGGCCATATTTCCTCTTTGGGCTGCGAACCATGTGTAAGCCCTTGTTTCCTTTTTGGGCCACTAACATTGTGTAAGCCCCATTCCATATCCACAGACGCAACATTTGTTAAGTGATCTTCAGGTCTTCGCAACCCCTTATTTCTCACACTGAGCATGAATCACGTGGGTTAAGAGAATGCACCGACGCTGACATCATTTATGGTCATCCTAGAGTGTAATCCCTTCACCATCTTAAACAATCTGTACTTTGAACCTTTCCAAGTCAAGGTACGTAGGAAGAATCATAATGGTTCATGACCAACAACCATTGGTCCTGACTCCCATCATGTTGGTTCACCAACCAATCCAAAAATAAGTGTTATTTTATCCTTTCCAAGGCAATGTATGTAGGAAGCCTCCCATAGGTTCAAGACCAACAACCATTGGTCCTGACTCCCTTTACATCGGTTCACCGACCCTTCCCAAACTATGTGGACTTTGATCCTTACCAAGGAAAGGTATGTAGGAATAATTCATAAGGTTAAATCCCAGCACAATCGGTCCAAACTACATCACGTTGATCCACCCTGGTCTTGCATGATGTTAAATTGTACATGCCTTTGTGTCCCACATGATGCTAAAATGTTCCCCAAACAGCGGTAGGACGTTTTCAACCCCAATCGATGGTAAGTCATCTTATACCCCAATAGATGGGAAGCCATTGCATTCCCCTACAAGTGGTAAGACGTTCTATTCCCTAAATAGGGCTATGCCATTAGAACCCCAATCAATGGAAAGATGTTGTACCCCAATCAATGAAAAGCATTTGCGATCCCCATACAGCGGTAAACCGTTTATGTCCCTTTCTTTGGGAACCATATATTTGGTCTGTCCTATGGCATCGGACTGACCTAGGGCTTCTAGCTATGCTTAAGCCCCAATATATCATTGGTTCGATGTCCTCTATGCACACTCCAATCCTATAACTCATCCTCGACTACGTAGACTTTGATTCCCTACCCTGGGGTACATATGAAGTTTCCTTGAGGCTCAAGCCCAACCTCACCATTGCACTCATGTTGAATCCATCTCATTATATATCCACATCATGTAACCATCCATTATCTATACTGATTCATACATGAGCCGACAAATCTTGATGAGATCCTGTCAATTCACATATTTTTTGCTCTTAGCAGCACCCAGGTAACTAACCACGCGTTAGCCCCATCATCAGTGTTCCCTCCATGGGTTGAACACTTCTGATTCACTCTAGTCAGTGTTCTAGTTAGTATGATCCATCTTAGATAGATGTTAAACTCAGGCCATACCCTGTGTTAAACATGTGAAGCTCATGACAACCTCAGAGACATGCCTATGGAATAAAATTTACCGCATTCGACATGGGATGAATCAAGGTTCCGCACCCTCAAGAATACCTATCATAAGGGGAAGAAACCCAGACGCCCCAGTGTTCCAGTGTCCAGATATGCTAGTGATTTCCAACATGACTACTCCCCTGACTGAAGGTTGTGGCCCGGACGGGACCCTCTTGATGTCCTGACCGAAGTGTAGTAATTAACTGGTGTCCATAAAGATATGGAACTAAGAAGAGTTTCACGAACTACATCATAATTATATAAGGGAGAACTGAAACAAGTGAGTATTTATGAGGACAAATCCATAGAAGGAAGAACCAACATCCCATCATTCCATTTTGATCATGGATCAAACATCCCTAAATAAATGACAGATTCCACCCTCCATTGGAATGTCATAATTCATGGAAACAAGCAGCACGTCCTTAAATAGACGGATGTGTGCACCCTAAAGAAAGCATTAGAAACAATATATTCACTATATAATATTTCAAATGGTAGAATATACAAAACATAGGATAATATATGTGACTAACAAGGAATGTATCCTAAAAAAGGATAATGGAGACACAAATTACATTACCGATTTGGAAAAGATTGGTCCATATAACCCATGAATGATATATAAAAAATTTATATTTAAATACCAAAAAAATTGAATATAATAATAATTTTATATATACATGGTCAGTATATACACCACTCAAAATAAAAAAAAATTGTCAATTTGTCATAAATCTCATAGAAATAAAAGTGAGATGGGAAACCACTATCCTTTAGTCTTGACATTCTTCGTACACACTCAGAACCCCTATATAACAAATATATTTTTATTATAAGTATAATTAATTTTAATATTCTTATATATATTACTATATATTATATTATTATGACTTTTTATTACCCTTTTATTTACAATTCAATGTAAATTTTATGTTTTGGTTAATATCCACTTTGGTTTTCATATATGTATTGACTTTTTATTATTGACACTCTTACATAGATGAATATTTCATTAATACTAGAATTTAATACATGACAGATATATCATATATATTCTCTATATATAACTATATAATAATATATAAAATTTAGAAAAATGAAATCGAACACAATGTTCATGTAGACAATAGGCAATATGTAAGAATGAACACTGTTTTCATTTTATTATAATATTGAATATATAAATTTAAATGATATAAATATATATATAATATAATTATAAAAATTTATTATTTCATATAAATCATATAAATTTAATAAACCCATAAAAAATAAATTCCATGTAAATTGTGCACGAATAACATCGCTTTTAGGAGGCTGTAGTCCACACATCGACAAATGAAGTTATCATATATTCCTAAAATAGAAATATTGATGGTGTGTTTTATATAATAATTATTGAATAATAAATACATCAAAAATATAAAATATATAAAATAAAAATGGTTTTTGCATAATAATCCCAAAAAATGAGAGGTAGTAATTGAATTATTAAGATCATCATTTCATGAGGTTTTATTCCACCATACACACGAATGGGTGTTCCATACCCATTTGATAGAAGTGTGTATAAGTGTAGTTATAAAACTTATAATAAAAACAACTTAGTAAATTTAGGATAATCAGAATATAATATAATCATTGAATAATTTATGTTGATTGGGTGGATAATGAATATAAAAAAAGATCTTATGGAAAGACGCAACCTCTTCTATGGTTACTCATTTTGGGTTGTAGGAAAAGGGTTTCCTTGATTGAATTTAAGACAGAATTTAGGCTCATAGGATGAAGGTAGAGAAGTTGGGAGTATATTGTTTTTGTGTTTTTTTGAGATAATGTGTCTTGATAGGTGTATGGAAATGAGGGGTGTGAGTTTCCATTTATAATGGAGGGGGAGTGTCATTATTGTAAATAAAAAAATGTAAAAATTATTGAGATGTCTCCCTTGAATGTTTTGTTTCAAATAATTTTCTATTTTCATGAAAATAAGGGAATTGGTCAAAATTTGGCCACCCATGTGATTATATATAGGTGTATAGGTAATTTGGCTTATTTAGATTAATTTTTAACCACTATGTAAACTCTTTTATACCTTAACATCTGTTATTAATTTTAATTATTTTTCCCTAATCATGTTTTTTAAAAATTATGGTGAACGTATTAAAAATTAAAAATTATTTTTATTCAAAATATGAAATCCATTTTTACAAATTCTAAAAATATATGTGGATGAAATTAATTTAAAATTAATATCATAGAGCAGATCAGACATTGAGTTTTTTAAAGGTTGGGGCTGAAGCCTCATTTTATTAATAAAGCAAAGCAAAGACCTCTTTTAACTGGGTTGAGGATGACCCATTACATAGCCTAATGGCCCAGTGGGCTTTCAGACCATTACATAGCCTGTAGGCCCAAATTTTTGGCCTAAGGCCCATTCTGTGAATAGTCACTTGGGTGCTACAGTGCCCGCTGCTGCTATAGTATCCTGCCGCCGCTCCAGTATCCTGCCACCGCTACAGTACACACCGATCACCGGTACCGTCGCAGCTACAGTACCCTGCACCCCATGGGTTTTGAACCCCCATTTTTCATGTAAGATTACAAGGGGTTCTTACCACTAATCCAAACCCCAACTACCAGATGAGACTTTGAGTTTTTAAAGAGAAAATGTCCAAAAGTTTGAAATGTTTTTATATCCAATTTATTGTGAATTTTCTTACAATGAACTAAATTTTATTAAATTATATATATATTATCTACTTATAATTTTAAAAATAATTAAAATAAGTTAACTATGATAAAAAATTAGATCAAATCACAATCTTGAAGTAATATTAATTGTTTTCCACTATTTATAAAAAGGAAACGTCTTAGAAAAATGCACATAATTTACCCGAAGTAAATATTTTTATTCCACTTTCAAAAAAGACATTTATTTTTTTGTGAAATGTTATAAATGTTTCAAAAACATATATTAAAACTGGTTTCTCTAGTAAAAGGTAATAAATTTTTCATTTAAAAAAATACAAATTTTTATTCATAAAATTAAATTTATTCATGTGTTACACAAATAAAATTTATTGGATGAGTATCAAAAATATTTATTGAATATATAATATGTACATTTTATTGAAAGATTTTTTTTAACTTATTGAGTTTTTAATTTGGTTTTTCATATTAATATTGATTTCTTTGAAAAATAATTCCTTTATATTTATTTAGTTCTTACATTCTCTTTTATTAATTGATAACCAAAGTATTAGTATTAGAAGCATGAATAAATTATATTATCAAAATTAATTAACATTATTAACAAATTCCTATTCCAATGGATATGTGGTATCTATAATAATATTTTAATAATAATATTAATAATATATTTTAGTTTGGTAAAACTGGGCCTCGAGTGTGATTTTTTCTATCAAATCTACTCAGTGTTGTGTGTATTAAAAGACCAACATAGTTTTATGTCTACCTAAATATAATCTATTTTTCTCCTATAGTGTAAGAATGACTTGGAATATCGTTTAATGCAAGAATAACTTAGTGCATTAATATAACAAAAGCTATATTCAGTGTGGTGTGAAATGAAATTTATCTAAAAGTTTAATTTAATTTGAAAACAAACTCTCAAAATATCGCAGTGCTACAGGTACAATAGATAAGGCTACTAGAATAATTCTTAATACTGTAAATGGTTATGCACATTGATCATCATGTATCATATATAAAACATGAATCTAGATTGATGCATAGACCTGTTGTATAGAGGGACTGCCCGAATAAGGTCTGGTAAACTATTTCAGCAAATCATAAGTTTGGATATGATGATCATGACCTCTTCCTCTTCTTTTCTGAATGGTGATACACAAAATCCCTAAATGACATGGCACAATAGAACCTTACCCAGAAGTTGGATATGCTATGTATCCTATTCCACTCGAATTAGCTAAAAATGTCTGACATAATATATCTAGATGTCTCATATTACCCTAAAAAACACTCTATGGGATCACTATCAAATTCAAGATGCATAGGACTCTATCATCCACACTGATTGAATATAATGGAGATGTCAGTGTAGATAATATAGTTTGCACTACTATAATAAAAAACCTCAAGGATACGATTCCTACAACAAGAAGAACTACCACACAACCTCAAAATCGAACCTATATTCTTAGTAATATCATCTTCTCTATGGTTTCACTATTTGATAAGTGAATTATTAAAGATGTCAAAAATAGTACATAGAGAAAATAAATTTACATAGGAAAAAATGGAATAAATGACTCCATCCTCAAAATATCTTTCTTATGATATCTTATCATTGACTAGATGCAGTGAAAAGCATTGAATCTCCCTAAGACAAGATGAATATTTCATCACAGACGAAGAACCCTACTCTGTGTTGATGAAATATTTGTGTTGGTCAATTCCCATCATTTAATGAATGATGTATTCATATAATTCATCCATAAATTTAACCCAAACCTTGCCCTGATGATTACTAGCCAGATTAATTACATCACAATAGCATTTGGTGTAATCATGAAGCATGTAGGTGGAATTCGTGACCCTCCTCTTTGGAGGAATATATATATCCTCGAATACCAAAAGGCTTGCCTTTATCCATGGAATAACTGTATGTGGAATGCCATCCCTAAAGAACATGGGAAGATGTTACTCCTATAACATACAATTCAGATCATCTATAGTTGATGCAGGTCATGTACCACTCAACATGGATGACATCAGACAAAAAAACTCACATGAATCTAATAGTAATTTTCCAGTTCAAGGATAATAGGTGGTTCCTCAAGAAGAAATACTAGTTCATTATCTAGTGTCTTAGGGTCCACCACCTTCATATTTAGATAATGTCAACCTTCATGGTGCGTGACTAGATGAAATAATGGTAGAAGATCTCTAAAAATTCCCATCACATGCCCCAAAACAGATTGGAAGAAAATAGAAGAACTAGAGGAAGTAGATCATAATAAAATGTGATAACTAACCAAGGTATAATTCCCCAACTAGTTGTATAGAATTCTAGAGTATTGGTAAGTGTTCAAATTTTATTTATAGGTGTACCAGTAAGTGAAGTTTTAGTTACACCTTGCCTCTTTATTTACATGAAACCAATACATTTATGAGTTATGATTTAAATTTAGAGATTATATTTTCTTATATAAATATAACAAGTATTGATTATATAGATAATCATTCACAGCTATTAAATTCATATATAATTTATAACTGAATGGGAAAACCATTTAATGTTTAAATTTTCCCACACAATTTGGTCTTAGAATGAAACATTTAATATATGATGGATATATATAGTAAATTACCCAACGGATCTTCTAGGGCCTATAAAACTCATGAATAGAAATTGGAAGTCATTCAATCTCATCCATAGAGAATCTCATGTAACCAGAGCTTCATCGATAACACAGATAGAATCAATCCATTTAAGATTAAACTGTCATCCTATATAGGGAAAAAGTATTTAAATTGATGCTAAAACAATAAATAACCAATTACCACACCCTAAAGAATATATTATCAGAACATGAATATATAAAAATAATATCTCACTTAATAATCCTATGTAACATAAGAAATTAAAGTAGTGAAAATTCTATTATGTTGATTGGAATATACATGGCATGTGAATTTATAAGTTTTACTAATGATTCATTTAACAATTCATTATGTCATACCAAGATAATGTAATATTTCCATGTATCATATAAAATATCACAATTCATGTGCATCACCCAGCAGCGTATTTTTATCAATTTTAATAAAAGAAGTTTAAAATAATAATTTCATATTCCCTGGTAACTTGGTTATTAACCTGAATGTGGGTCATTTACTATTATTTATAACTTATGAAAAAGTTGCAACATGTTCTTAGCCTCCTATCTATATTCCTAAAAAATTATACAAATGTAAATAAAAACCTAGGATTCAACCTTTTCATGTGTTGACCAGTTTTCCACTCAATGTTGCACTGAGCCAAGGTGCCACATGGCCTCAATTGCACCTTCATATATACCAAAGGGTATCAACTAGTAGTGAGGGCCTAGGGTGTTTCCATGGGGAGACTATTTCCCCGTGTTAGAGTGGATCATTGAAAATATGATTGAATATAATAGATTCATAAAAAATAGATGAAACATAATAATGAATAATATAATTGATATTTTAATATAAGTACAAACATCCCCAAAGAATTGCGAACTCAGAATCTGGAAAATCAATCACCTAAAAAATTGTTTTTTGAATGTCTTTAAAAATATGAAAAATAGGTATTCAAGGAATAAAGAAATACATGATATTCAAAATATTCAAAACAAAACCAAAAAATATTTAAGTATCTAGAGCCCTGACACATTCATCATCTACAAAGATCCATCATAACAAAGCATGAATGATATGTGTCCAAACTGGAATGTTTCCCCTTATCAGCTACTACATACATTAAATCTACGCAATTACCATTTGTGTCCTTGATTGAGTGTTAGATAAATTTTAGTAGTCCACCACAAAAAATGTCCACACAATTCATACTATGAATATAATCTAAAACATGGGGTAGGTATATATATTAATGTAAAGACAATATATTATTGTTAACAAACCACACCTTCTTCATCCTCGGTTTGTGTATGAAATTGTGTCATCTAATTTTTTATGTTTTAGTTCATTATAAGATTCAACCATATTTCATATAATGGTGATAATGTAATAGGATCTGTGATAATACCATGGAATACTATAATTATGAAAATAATGAAGATGATCCAAGGTAATTACCCTGGCTTCCTTAACATAAAGTTTCGTGCCCACTCAGAGTAGTAACATGAAGTCTAAATAAATAAGTTCTATGTGTAATCCAATGGGAATTCCCATGGATTTCTAATTTAAAATATTTTAAAAAAATCCAAGTACGTTTTCCATGGTAAGAACTAAGTAATAATTACTGGGATCAATAAGGGGAATCAATGGTTCCACGTGTCCAAAGACATTAAGTGGGGTCCAATGAGTTTATTTAAGGAATCCTATTATCTAGATATTTAGTTACGTGATCCTATAGTGTCATTCCAAACAAACCATAATATACATTTACCACATTATAAAGAGGTTATCTCCCTTTTAATATAGCTCATAGAATCAGAATGGAGTCCTCTGAGTGGTTATTCCATTCCATCATGAATCCATGGCTGGCTCTAGTCTGACTACTCATATAAATATAAAATGTCTCATATGAAATGGGAACGTTGTACATAATTAATTATTTAATTTATTTTATGTATTACTCATGTAATTTTATAATTAAATTTTTTTAGTCCATTACCTTTCATACTAGGTGAATAGGATAAATATAAAATGAAACCAGGTCAATAAATTATAAACATTTAGTAGTTTCATTCCATTTATCTTTATTAAACATAATAATGAAAATATGTCCTTGAAAACAAATCATTTTATATATTTCCATGCCAAGTGATATATATAAATATTATTTCCATTACATAACTATAGTTTTCATTAATTAATTAAAACAATTACCATATTAATGTCATTCCATTTAACTCCCGAATAGTGGCCCAAATAGTCATAACAAAGCCACTAGAGGAATAATAGAGAGAACACCCTAAACTTTATGAATGAATTTGTGGTTAAAACCTCTAATTTAATGAATATAAAGTGTTAATATTTCTATAGAACATGATTTTGAAAATTAAAATCCATGAATATTCATTTTAAAGAAACAGCCACTGAAATCAGAGTGTGCATGATAGAGAAAATTTCTAAACAACATGAAATTAAAGGAAAAGTATTAGACCACATATCACATCACTATAATCTATAATAATCTAGTATTGTCCCACAGTTTGGATTATATTAGGAGAAAACATAATAACTTACTGAAACCCTAAAAATATGGCATTTGAGCCAATAACAAAAAATATACAGTAAGAGAATGTAAAATTATGAAAAAAATAAAAAAAATTGAAGAACCTAAAGAGTGGAATCCATGGAGATGATATATATTGAAACCAAGATCAAAAGAAAAATAGGATAAAATAAAAGAATAGGGGAGGAGATCATATTGTATAATAAGGGGGGCCTCTACTAAAGAAAATATGAAAAAATAGGTTTGGTTCTGTTATATGATGTTTAATGGAATATTTTCATTTTATCCATAAATAAAAGGGTTTCATGGTATGGCCACATGGTTGGCCAAATCATGTTCCTTCCATTCCCTAGGATTTATCTATATAGGTTTGTCACATGGTTCATACACATGGTTCCAAAAACAATGCACCAAAGTGCTTCTCAAATGTACTAAAAATTATAGAGAATTTATAGGAGCATGTGTCCAAGGAATCATGGTTATAAAAAACAATGCAGCCCAATTATGTCTACAAACAATTCCCCATATGAATAGGAGTAAGTATGTGGGATGGGAAACATGGTTTCTACTAAATATATGTCCCATTTATTTCTCCCATTGACTAGGATATTGAGCTCCAAACGAGTACCAAACACCCCTGAAACCTCTATGAACCCATTAGGAATCTGCAATAGGTCCAAAATAAAGAATTAGTGTAACACCCCAACCCCAGCTACCTAGAGTCGGTGCATTACTTCGTAACATAGGAATGATCACAAAAGATCATGTCTCGAAAGACCGATTAGTTTAGTAGCCTTGGAAACACCAGATACATTCATAAGTCTTACATTACATTATAAAGTGAAAAACTACAATAACAAAGTCTCCATAGACCACACTCATATCCCCTTCAGACTATCCCTGCAGGTCATTCATAAAATACTTCTTCACATCCTGGAAAATATTAAAACATTGAAAGGGGTGAGCTCGGATGCTCAGTAAGGTTAACAATATAGCGGAAGCTTTCATAAATAAACATTAACATTTAAGGCAATGTATAACTAAAACAAAAGCCTTTTAAACTTGAACATCAACATAATATGGCAAAAGTAAAATGAGATAATGCCATTCACTTCTTCACATGGATATTCTACTGGTCGAATAATCACATGCAATATCAATAACTACTTTCATAATGATGGAATGCATAATGCCAGACTATCATAACCACGTAGTCAAGGCCTCGTGCCAAGACCACAAATAAGATTTTGTCAAGGCCTCGTGCCAAGACACTAGTTTGTCTAATGAGACCTGCCGATGCATCGAGGAGCTATAGCGGGCTCCACCCGTCACTTATTAAGTCCAATGCATTCCTCATATGAATAGGTTTAAACATATCATAAACCATAACATAATCGTATCACATAAAACATGCATAAAGGAAACATAACAGTTCCCCATTTCAATCAAAAGATATAAATACAACACATTGATATAATAAAAACACTTTCAAAACCAATTTCAATACCAAAATAAAAGAAAGTTAAAACTTTGTCTTTATTTTTCATTAAAAAAATGATGGCTTGTAGAGGAAGCCGAAACTCAAATAATGGTCACGGCGGCGGAGAAGTCATTGTCGACGCATATGTACGGAAAGAAAAACATTCCCTTTTTGTCGTTTAGTAAAACGCTTCATATAAAAAGATTCCTTTTGAATAAACGTAAAAGTCAAAGGGGTTTATACACTGTACAAAAGAAATTTGTGTATAAAACAAAATATGCCTCAATGAATGGATATTGAGACGAAGTCCTTAAAAATATCATTTTAAAAATAAAATAGATCTATTATGTTTATTCACTATAGGTACACATAAAGAAAATAAAAATACAAAATAATACATAATAATATTATGACATAATTGGAAAGTATGAGATTAACCCAAAGAATGGAAGTTGGGTTAAGAAGTTCCCTTACCTTGTGTCTGACATGACTCAACCGTTCTTTAACCTCCTGAATAATAAACTAGAGTTAATATCTACCTTATTAAGAACCATTTTCAATTTCATTATCCTTTTTATATCACTTATTACAATGTTATGAACATTATGTAATTTTTTAAGTTAATAACGGTCGTTTTGTCGATCTTTGGTAACTTGAGTCAACAATAAACTTCTTATAATTACAAGTTGTTCATGTGGTAGAATATCCATTATATCCAGAATTATATTCATGATTTAGATATCATATATATTATATATATACAGTATATACATTCATTTATAATATTACGTAACATTTAGAGGTAAGAAATGGAATGCACCGTTCATGGAGACGGTAAGCCGTACGTACGCATGAACGCTACTTTCATTTCTATTTCATATTTAATGGAATGAAATCATAATGATATAAATGTATAATATAATTCCAGTATAATATCATATATAATATCATTTAATCCATCCTTTATACATCCCACATGTGGCATTAACGATTCACATCACTTTGAGGGGGCGGTAGTCCGCACTTCCTAAAATGAAATTATCGCGTTTTACCCATAATGGAAATCATAAAGTATGCCATAAATGAGAAATACAGAAGCATAAGTAAAACATAAACATATTATGTATCATATATAAATATAGTGACATCTTAATGGCCACCTTTTAAGGTTTTATATGAGTGTTGAACAATCATCGTTTCGTGAGGCAGAAATTCGCCATCCACAGAAACCGTATGTTCTTTAACCATTAGATGTAGGTGTGTGTAAGTGTAGCTCTAACACTTCTTATAACAACATCCTAGTATATTTATGATACTGGTGTTGTTACAAATGAAATGAATAAAAAGAGTTTAGGGGGTTGGAGAAGAAAAATAAAACACAACAACATTAGAGAAGACATTACCTCAAAATCGGGTAACTCTTTTTGATTTGAGCCAAAGGATTCCTTGGGAAGATTTCTGCCCAAAGTGAGGCTTCTAGGAGTAAGAGGGGGACGTTGGGAGAGTATTTGGCCAGAGTTTGGCCGAGCCAAATGGCTTGAAGGTGTGAATAAGGTGGGAGAGGTGGGGGCCTTTTATAAGTGGAGAGGAGGGGCTCTTTTGGAAAGATTGAAATGTTACATTATTACACAATGCTTTTCGGATTCTAAAGGTCCCACACTTATATAATTCGAGTGTATGGTGATAAGGGTTCGAAATATCCTCATCCAATTGGCTTTGGAGAAGTGTAAGCCTTGGATTTTTCATTATCTTCCCATTTTATTTAAATCGTTAAATAATGAGGTCATCGCTGCATCATCATGATGTCATAAATAATTTAATTTATTTAATGTATAAAAATTATAAAACAAATACGATGATGTAGGAAATAATTTTAGATTTCTAATGAATATTTATAATCAAAATTTGGACTTGTGTAACCCCAGTTAACAACTATTTTAGTAAAACAACTCATGTTTGTGTCAATTTAATTTTAACATTAAATAAATATATATTAATGTCATTTCCCAACTAATGTGGCTCCATGGGGTCCCCAAGTTGACCCATGGGTTGTCTTGGTCGGCCATGACTCATCCAATAGGAGTAGGACAAGTTTCATGCTCATCTCATATTATTAAAACATTATTTGTACCTTAAACTACACTAATTACCTCTAATCGCGATTAAGAACTTAAAATTACTATTCACCAAAAAATTATTGTAATCTCATGGAACCAAATTTTACTTCTTAATGACAACCATGTATGTAGGTTTTTTGAAAATCAAATCACAGAAGTGGTACTATTTCATTTAAACGAAAAATCAGTTATTTAACTACCACTTAGTGGTTTCACTATTCATCAAAAATTGAAGTTTTTCAGAATAAGGCCAAAATTTCACCCTAAGCTATAATTGATATTCCGAATTGAAAAATGATGTCTATTTTACAAAATTCCAAACATATAAGTTGCATTAATTAATTTTATAATTAATTCCCGCTGTTATGACAAATAGCGTGTTTTTAAGAAACAATTTATATCAAAAGATTGGCAATTGGTTATGTCCAATTTCAATGTTAAATTAATTCTAATGACCACCATTGGATAAAATAGTAAAAATATATTCTAATTATACCTTAAAACCACTAAATAGTATAATTTATCAAAATAAATTATTTTTATTAAAAAATTTGTTTTAAGTATTTTTCACTATTCATAAAAAAATTGGAAGTTCTCAGAAAGTTACAAAAAATTCAACTTAGGATAATTTCGATATTACGAATTCAAAAATGAAGTCCATTTTGAAATATAAAATTTCTATAATTTTAGAAAGTGGTTATTACTATTCATAACGGCTACTTTGATTAGTCGCGGTGTTTTAGAACTCGAAGTTGCGTACAATGCAAGCTATTGCATTATTGAATGAGAAGCGTATCGTGGAAGCTCGGGGTGTTACATTCTCCCCTCCTTCAATAAATTGCGTCCTTGAAATTTGAAATTTTTCTTTGAAAATAAAAGGTTGAAAAGAGAAAATACCTTTGAGGAAAACCCACATCGGAAATAAGGTTAATAAATATATAACATTAAAAGAAAGCAAGATAAGTACAAAGGTCACCCGATATAGCCCATTCTAGGATTCTATGAAAATATGGATATGGAGGAGAAACAAACCATCAAGGTCTGATGGAGAGTTATAGAAAACAGGATTAGGAGAAAGTTTAACCACAAGAAAATCACAAACTTGTGATTGGTTAAACGGTCATTGAATCCCTAGTTGGAAAAGTTAACCGACAACATTTTTGTTTTAAGTTACCTTTTATAATGTTGAGGAATTTATTTAGGAGATTTACTAAGAACGTAAGGGAATATACATACTTGTTATGTATACTTTCATTCGTTAATAAATTTTTACCACAAACCAAACTTTTACTCCAAGTGGTAACGAAACTCAAAAATATTCTATTTATCCTAATTGTATAAGGTTCCAAATGTTAACACATACCATTTAGATTAGTAAAACTATTTTGTAATAACCAGGGACTTCCTGTAGGCTAGTGGTAGGAAATAAAGGCTTGTCGCACTATGGTTGTGGGTTCGATTCCTGAAGCTTTGTCCGACGCGACGGGTTATGCCCCACCCTACAGGTTGTCATTTTCCTAAAACTTTAGTATTATAATATTCCAAAAATAATCTTCAGAAATGTTTTAACCTTAAACAATAATATCCAAATATCAACTTAATCCATTCCAACCTTTATAGTTATCCAAAATACCTCCGTCGAAACTTTCTCTAAAAGGTCTCTAAATTCCAAAATCCATTGTAACCTGAGATTCCCCAAACAATGAAAAGTTTCTCTTATTGTCACATAATAAAAATATGATTACCTTAATCATATTAAAACCTTACAGAAATCAACAAGTACTGCAGTACAATCATTATATATATCACATTATTCTTATAACCAGAATATAATCCTTGAGTCCAAAAGCACCAATACATTAATTATTCTGCTTCAACTGTAGTAACAGCATAAGATTTTCCTTGATCCCTTGGCCTTTTCTGAGGTAAGTTTCCTTGACGCTTAGGACATTCATTTTCATAATGCCCCATTTCCCTACAATTGTAGCATTCAACATTGATAGCCTCTTTCTTTCCCTTGCAATCACGCGCCTGGTGACCTTTTTCTCCACATTTATAACAAACTCCCATTCCTTTTAGGCAAGTACCAGGGTGATTCTTCCCACAATTATCACATAATGGAAAATCCTTCTTTCCCTTTTTCCCTTTATCTGTCTCTTGTTCCCCAGTTCGCTTCTTCTCTTACTTTACTTTGTTGTCATAAGACTTAGAGAATTCCTTTTCTGTCTTGATAGCACACGAGACAATATCTTCGTATGATGAGAAGGATTGTGATACTAATGATCGATGGAGAAATGGTTTTAACCCATCAAAGAAACGATCAATCTTACTCCTTGGGATACATATATAATCGGCAGCATGCCTCGCTAACCTTGTAATGTTAGCCTCATACTTTGCGACATTCTCATCCTCCTTCTGCCTCAGACTCAGAAATTGCCTTTCCATATCTGCTCGATGGTCACGAGGAAAGTATTTTTCTATGAAAATCTATTTGAACTCCCTCCATTCCATATTCGATATTTTATCATCTTCCTTTGTGTTTTGAATCAGCGACCACCACTGATCGGCATCTCCAGTGAGGCGGTAAACTGCCATGACAACCTTCTCCCTTTCACTACTCCCCAAGGCATGGAATATTTTCTCTAAGGAATTTATCCATTGCTCAGCTACTATAGGATTTGTACTCCCATTGAAGGTTGGTGGTTGTTTCCTCATGAAGCGGTCTAACATTGATCCTCCACGTTGCGGATCAGGGTGCTCCATACAAGTGAGGTTATTATTCATAACCTGCGTGAGTTTTCCCAGTACGGTGAGAAGCTAATCAGCACCAGTTGTATCACTATCTCCACCATAATTATCTTGAACAGGAGGGCAATCCCTACATGGAGTGCGTGCATTGATACGGTTTCCATTTCTTCCACTAGGCGCCATTTATAAACAATGGCATAAACTAGATCAGTTTATGAATCAAAATTCATAATCCCATACTTATAAAACACTTAACATAAATTGAACTATTTATGGATATAATCCATAATCATAAAAATGTTTTCTTTGAGGAACTATATACTCATAAACCCTTCATAATTATTTGTAAAGAAAATGAGAGTTATCCTAAGCATATCCCCCGGGAGTGTCGTAACCAAGAGTGCAGCAAGGCCCGTTGTCGTGCACCAGTTCCCGTTCGAGTCTAGCTCAAAGCGGTGTTTTCGGGTTTTATCCCTAGGAACATTTGTGCCAGAGCCGCCTCTACCTGCTCGTATCCAGACAGGGATGTATTGCTCGGAAAACTCACAAAATCTCTACAATAACAAAATTCTAGGAAGTTCTTCTATACTAATCCTCAAAGTCTATCTTAGGTCTACATGCTCTAATCAGAGTTTATCTAAATCTAGCTTCCAAGGTTTGTACTATAATTCCTCTGATACCAACTGTAACGCCCCGACCCCAGCTACCCAGAGTCGGTGCATTACTTCGTAACATAGGAATGATCACAAAAGATCATGTCTCGAAAGACCGATTATTTTAGTAGCCTTGGAAACACTAGATACATTCATAAGTCTTACATTACATTATAAAGTGAAAAACTACAATAACAAAGTCTCTATAGACCAAACTCATATCCTCTTCGGACTATCCTTGCAGGTCATTCATAAAATACTTCTTCACATCCTAGAAAATATTAAAACATTGAAAGGGGTGAGCTCGGATGCTCAGTAAGGTTAACAATATAGCGGAAGCATTAATAAATAAACATTAACATTTAAGGCAATGTATAACTAAAACAAAAGCCTTTTAAACTTGAACTTCAACATAATATGGCAAAAGTAAAATGAGATAATGCCATTCACTTCTTCACATGGATATTCTGCTGGTCGAATAATCACATGAAATATCAATAACCACTTTCATAATGATGGAATGCATAATGCCAGACTATCATAACCATGTAGTCAAGGCCTCGTGCCAAGACCACAAATAAGATTTTGTCAAGGCCTCGTGCCAAGACACTAGTTTGTCTCATTAGACTTGCCGATGCATCGAGGAGCTATAGCGGGCTCCACCCGTCACTTATTAAGTCCAATGCATTCCTCATATGAATAGGTTTAAACATATCATAAACCATAACATAATCGTATCACATAAAACATGCATAAAGGAAACATAACAATTCCCCATTTCAATCACAAGATATAAATACAACACATTGATATAATAAAAACGCTTTCAAAACCAATTTCAATACCAAAATAAAAGAAAGTTAAAACTTTGTATTTATTTTTCATTAAAAAAATGATGGATTGTAGAGGAATCCGAAACTCAAATAATGGTCACGGCGGTGGAGAAGTCGTTGTCGACGCATATGTACGGAAAGAAAAACATTCCCTTTTTGTCGTTTAGTAAAACGCTTCATATAAAAAGATTCCTTTTGAATAAACGTAAAAGTCAAAGGGGTTTATACACTGTACAAAAGAAATTTGTGTATAAAACAAAATATGCCTCAATGAATGGAGATTGAGATGAAGTCCTTAAAAAGATCATTTTTAAAATAAAATAGATCTATTATGTGTATTCACTATAGGTACACATAAAGAAAGTAAAAATACAAAATAATACATAATAATATCATGACATAATTGGAAAGTATGAGATTAACCCAAAGAATGGAAGTTGGGTTAAGAAGTTCCCTTACCTTGTGTCCGACTTGACTCAACCGTTCTTTAACCTCCTGAATAATAAACTAGAGTTAATATATACCTTATTAAGAACCATTTTCAATTTCATTATCCTTTTTATATCACTTATTACAATGTTATGAACATTATGTAATTATTTATGTTAATAACGGTCGTTTTGTCGATCTTTGGTAACTTGAGTCAACAATAAACTTCTTATAATTACAAGTTATTCATGTGGTAGAATATCCATTATATCCAGAATTATATTCATGATTTAGATATCATATATATCATATATATACAGTATATACATTCATTTATAATATTACGTAACATTTAGAGGTAAGAAATGGAATGCACCGTTCATGGAGACGGTAAGCCGTACGTACGCATGAACGCTACTTTCATTTCTATTTCATATTTAATGGAATGAAATCATAATGACATAAATGTATAATATAATTCCAGTATAATATAATATATAATATCATTTACTCCATCCTTTATACATCCCACATGTGGCATTAACGATTCACATCACTTTGAGGGGGCGGTAGTCCGCACTTCCTAAAATGAAATTATCGCGTTTTACCCATAATGGAAATCATAAAGTATGACATAAATGAGAAATACAGAAGCATAAGTAAAACATAAACATATTATGTATCATATATAAATAGATTGACATCTTAATGGCCACATTTGAAGGTGTTATATGAGTGTTGAACAATCATCGTTTCGTGAGGCCGAAATTCGCCATCCACAGAAACCGTATGTTCTTTAACCATTAGATGTAGGTGTGTGTAAGTGTAGATCTAATCCTTCTTATAACAAAATCCTAGTATATTGAGGATACTGGTGTTGTTACAAAAGAAATTAATAAAAAGAGTTTCGGGGGTTGGAGAAGAAAAATAAAACAAAACAACATTAGAGAAGACATTACCTCAAAATCGGGTAACTCTTTTTGATTTGAGCCAAAGGCTTCCTTGGGTAGAGTTCTGACCAAATTGAGGCTTCTAGGAGTAAGAGGGGGAAGTTGGGAGAGTATTTGGGCAGAGTTTGGCCGAGCCAAATGGCTTGATGGTGTGAATAAGGTGGGAGAGGTGGGGGCCTTTTATAAGTGGAGAGGAGGGGATCTTTTGGAAAGATTGAAATGTTACATTATTACACAATGCTTTTCGGATTCTAAAGGTCCCACACTTATATAATTCTAGGCTAAGGTGATAAGGGATCGAAATCTCCTCATCCAATTGGCTTTGGACAAGTGTAAGCCTTGGATTTTGCATTATCTTCCCATTTTATTTAAATCGTTAAATAATGAGGTCATCGCTGCATCATCATGATGTCATAAATAATTTAATTTATTTAATGTCTAAAAATTATAAAAAAAATACTATGATGTAGGAAATATTTTTATCTTTCTAATGAATATTTATAATCAAAATTTGGACTTGTGTAACCCCAGTTAAAAACTGTTTTAGTAAAACAACTCATGTTTGTGTCAATTTAATTTTAACATTAAATAAATATATATTAATGTCATTTCCCAACGAAAGTGGCTCCATGGGGTCCCCAAGTTGACCCATGGGTTGTATTGGTCGGCCTTGACTCATCCAATAGGATTAGGACAAGTTTCATTCTCATCTCATATTATTAAAACATTATTTGTACCTTAAACTACACTAATTACCTCTAATCGCGATTAAGAACTTAAAAGTTACTATTCACCAAAAAATTATTTTAATCTCATTGAACCACATTTTTCTTCTCAATGACAACCATGTATGTCTAATTTTTGAAAATCAAATCACAGAAGTGGTAATATTTCATTTAAACGAAAAATCAGTTATTTAACTACCACTTAGTGGTTTCACTATTCATCAAAAATTGAAGTTTTTCAGAATAAGGCCAAAATTTCACCCTAAGATATAATTGATTTTCCAAATTCAAAAATGATGTCTATTTTAAAAAATTCAAAACATATAAGTTGCATTAATTAATTTTATAATTAATTCCCGCTGTTATGACAAATAGCGTGTTTTTAAGAAACAATTTATATCAAAAGATTGGCAATTGTTTATGTCCAATTTCAATGTTAAATTAATTCTAATGACCACCATTGGATAAAATGGTAAAAATATATTCTAATTATACCTTAAAACCACTAAATAGTATAATTTATCACACTAAATTATTTTTATTAAAAAATTTGTTTTAAGTATTTTTCACTATTCATAAAAAAATTTGAAGTTCTCAGAAAGTTACAAAAAATTCAACTGAGGATAATTTCGATATTACGAATTAAAAAATGAAGTCCATTTTGAAATATAAAATTTCTATAATTTTAGAAAGTGTTTATTACTATTCATAACGGCTACATTGATTAGTCGCGGTGTTTTAGAACTCGAAGTTGCGTACAATGTAAGCTATTGCATTATTGAATGAGAAGCGTATCGTGAAAGCTCGGGGTGTTACAATTAGATTTAAATTTAAATACTTGAACCACATAAAAAACCAGTTTCATATAGTGATGTCTGAATAGATAGTTAATTACTCGATCTCCCCCGCTCTCCTCTAGTATAGTTTGGTATTCTTGGGATGTGATGGTTGATAGTAACAATGAACTTGTAATGATTCATGTTGAGATGATGATTTGGTTCATTATATGGGTCATTAATAATTAGAGGAGGGAGCATGGATGATGTTATTCATGTTCAAAATACCATTCAATACAGGAATAAGTGTCTTCCTGTGAGATTTTATGTAATATATCATTTTTCTTAAGGGGGTTATTATACAGAAGAGATGAGAGGGCCAGGAAATATAACACTATGTGTTTGAGAGTGGAAACCTAGTGTAAAAACTAGAGTGGGGTATCCTTTTATCAATATTATTCTTATTATGATACTAAACAAGGATGCATTATTTTGTTGTTGTGCCCAAATGAATACAATATTTGTGAGTTAAAATGTTTAGGTTTTTTTGGTGATATTATTTTTTTACTAGTCAATTAGTATTTTATTTTTAATCATGAATGATAGATTTAGATGCGATCCTACTAAATGTACTTGTTATGAATACCCCATGTTTATACACCCATTTTTTCATGTTTACAGAAGGAAATTGGGACCTATGATAGACATTACTATCATGGAAATTGGAGCCAGTTTTTGAGTTGATG
This sequence comes from Viscum album, assembly GCA_963277665.1. Taxonomy (NCBI): domain Eukaryota; kingdom Viridiplantae; phylum Streptophyta; class Magnoliopsida; order Santalales; family Viscaceae; genus Viscum; species Viscum album. The sequence continues at coordinate 384,288,389 of OY728120.1, read as the reverse complement.
TCATATAATTTTCATTATTATATTATTTGGAGGCCTTTTTTGTATTTGTAAGACATCACATGAATTTTTTTATATTGATGGTTTTACGATTTTTCATATATAATTGATTTTTTTTGATTTCATATATACCAATCCGAATTTTAATTCTATTTATGTTAATGCCTCTAATTTGGGTGACTTTTATACCTTCATTTCTAGTTTATAACACGGGAGCCTACTAGAGGAGGGACTCAAGGGCCATTGTCCCTCTTCCTCTATTACTAGCTTAGAAGTGGAACCTTTGTAGGGAGGGTGTTTGTGAAAAACCTGTAGGGAATCATAAAAGTGTAATGTTTATTTGAGTATATAGATATAAAATGGAGGTGTGTTATAAAATAATAGATGTTTGAGTTCACTAATTATCATGACCAAAGATACCACATAATGTGGTGTTTCACATTGAAATTTTGTATGAACCATATTTGTGTGATGTAAGAGTTCCCTTGATGTTCAAAGGATCATGATTATTTTGTAAATACATCATCCCTATAGTATAATTAAGATATATAGTTTTCTAATGAGGAATAATTATATCTATACATACCCCAATTTCACCAAAGACAATATCGTGTGAAAAGGTTACACAAACTATTGTGTTCCAATAGTGACTTAGGAAAACCACTATGATCCACAAACATATTCTTTTCATGATAAGATGTTTCATTAACAATAATTTTGGATATTAAAACTATGTGAATTTTACATTATTTCATTTTAAGTCATTGAAGAGCATTAAAAAAATATGTTATTCCATAACGAAGAAACGATAAACACGGATTATGATTCTCCAATAATGTGTAATTTCACCTCCAATGTGTGAAAGGGGATTGTATGATGATTATTTAGATCCTACCCAATCTTAGTGAAATAAGAGTAATTGAATACCACTATTATTGTTTATTCCAATGGGTTATCCTCTATTTTGTTTGGATAAAATGGGAGAAGTATATAGTGAACTATGAGGTGATTAAGTGACCATTGTGCATGATTGTGGAAACAAAAAATAAATATAATGGGACAGAACCTAGTATTGAGAGGCACTATGAATAAAAAAATCATTGATTTTTATTTAGTGTATTATGGTACATTATAAAATTAACATTTTATTTCCCATGTATTATTCTAGTGTTAGTGAATTGTGTAGAATTCATTTGTCTTTTGTACATGATTTACAACCCATCTACTATATATTTATCAGGGTGTGTGGGATAACTACATGTTGGTAACTTCAAATTTAGGAAAATATAAGTAAGGTATCAATTGCCTATTCATTGAAAAAATATAAAAAAATTATTCCTACAAAATGAGTGGTCGTGATATTTTTGGGATGTGAGTGATTGAGGTTCACAATTGTAAATTAAAAAAAGTTTTATACCATCATTCATGCCCTCATTGGGGATCTATCAGTAAATACCCATGTAGGAATAGTCATATTTATCAAACAGAAATTATTTTGATGTATTTATTTCATACCTAATTTATTTAATTAATAAATAGATTTCAGTTTCAATCCATCTAAGAAACACCCAAGTGAAATAGAAATAGAATACAATCTAAAGAACAAGAATTACGCCAAGGGAATTTAATAAATCTGAGAAGTTCATGAGGATTGTGAGATTTAATTTAAATAATCCAACAGATCTTGAATGGAAAATATGAATGAAATTGATTGTTTATCTATTAATTAATTTAATTATTCTATATTATTTGTTAAGAAACATGATTTCCCAACTCATATTGTACCTAAATTTGATGTTGATATACCTAGATATAAAAAGGTATAAGTTTTACACATAATTGAGGAGAGGGACCCGTGGATTCATCAATAAAACATTGATTTTTGGAACGATAACATGTATCACGTGATCACTGTTAAATTTATATATATTAATATTGGAATGTTGAATACCCTAAATAAAAGATTGAATAATTGTTTTACTAATCTAATGTGAAATAATGATTCTTAGCCAACATAATTTGATGGCATTTCAAAGAAATTTCAAAATCATAAAATCATCACCACGAGGAAGTAAAATAACATATATTTAATTAAATATTTAACGGATAAGAAGGATTATGATTATACACATATGATATATTTGGTTAGGGATAATGAATTGATAATGTTATTATACCATGGTTTAATCATTAATCAATGAAAAAGGGTGGAAAATTGATTTTACAATGTGATTTACTTGGATACATTTATGAATATGAATGATGAAAAAATATATATTGAGAAGGTTATAAAAGGAAATATTTATTCACCTCAAAATTCACCTGTAAGGGAAGAAAAAATTTAGAATGGAATATTGATCAAGGTTGCATATGATAACATCCCAATTAATTTGTATGGATGGGAAGATAAATGAGTTACAATATTTGTTTAGAAGAAAAAAATTATAATAAAAAGATACCTTACATGGATGCATTAATAAATGGTTCCAAAAATTTGGATTTCTATAATTAAAAATAAAATGGTAGATTCATGAAAAATCATCAAGATATGAATATCATAAAATTATTATTACAATGTGATACCACTATGTAATTGTGGGGCATACTATGAGTGTATGTCGACAATCCTAAGGGCTAAATAGAAGAAGAAAAGATATAGTATCATCAATTTAACCACCAAATCACTATATAGGGAATGATTTTATCATTGTATAAATTATTTGTGATAACCATGGTAATGCATATTGAAATTTTAAAATGGAAATCAATATAGGTGTCATAAGGAATTACTTTATCTTTATAAAAAAGTTTAATAAATTATTCCCCACAATTAAAGCTATTGCATTGAATAAGAACTTTACAACATTAAAAGGGTGAAAAGGTTCTCAATGAGGGGTGAACTAAGATCCAATAATGAAAAAATAACAAGAACACTATTAGAATAAGTAATAAAATAAAGTTAAGGTATATAGAATATATTCAAGATACAATAATGGTGGGTAGAAATACAATGAATGATCTAGCATGGATGAAAAAGTATAAGGTTACTAAAATGGATATTAAATAATAAAACCAATAAGAATATTTATATGGTTTTACTATGTAACACCCCAGGTAAATAAAGAATAAAAAATTTTCATTTTTATTAATATTTATAAATTAAATATTAATTTTACTTTAAAGGGGTTGCTATGTTCGATAGCGTACCCGATACGCAACAATGAGTTTCTTTGAAATCTTACGTTGCACACAAGTAATATAATAATATTATTTTAAATGTTAGTTTACACATAGCCGTTGTATTGGCGGGAATGGATAGAAATAACTAAAATATGATTATATACGTTTTTTAAATGTTTTTACATTTATCCAATAAAAGATAAAGGCTTAAAATATGGAAAGAATTCAATTTTAGGCATTATACCCTAATTTTCACTAAAGGTTCATTTATCGCCTTTTGATGGCGAACCATCATTAAATATAGTTTCGGTCACTTTTATACATTTTACTGGACCAAAGAAAACTCTTCTTTAGAATCGGAACATCAAAATTTACATTGTGTAATTTTTTGGTATTTTTCCGATAAAGTTCATTTTTAATGAATAGTGAAAAATGTTGTATTTTAATTCAAAACCTTTTTTAACCTAATTTATTTATATGATTAGATTATATTTTTATTTGGTTTTAGAGTTGAATTAGAATATATTTTTACCATTTAATCCAATAGTGGTCATTGAAATTAATTTCCCCTTGAAATTGGACTTAAACTAGTGTCAATCTTTGGATACTTGTTGTTTCATAAAAACACGCTATTTGCTCTGACAGCGGGAATTAATTATTAAATTAATAAATGAAACTTATATGTTCTGAATTTTTTAGAATAGACATCATTTTTGAGTTCGGAATATCAAATAAATTTTAGGGTGAAGTTTTGGTATTTTTCTGAAAAACAATAATTTTTGATGAATAGTGAAACCACTATGTGGTACTTAAAAAACTGATTTTTCGTTTAAATGAAATTTTACCACCTCTGTGTTTTGAATTTCCAAAATCCAACATACATGGTTTTCTTTGAGAAGTAAAATTTGGTTCAATGGGATTAAAATAATTTTTTGGTGAATAGTAACTTTTAAGTTTTTAATCGCGATTAGAGGTAATTAGTGTAGTTTAAGGTAAGAATAATGTTTTAATAATATTAAATGAACATGAAACATGTCTTAACCTTATTTTATGTGTCATGGCCGACCAAGAAAATCCATGGGTCAACTTGGGGACCCCATGGGGCCACTTTGGAAGGAAAATGACATTAATATCTTTTTATTTAATGTTAAAGTAAAAATGTCACAAACATGAGTTGATTTACTAAAACAATTTCTAAATGGGGTTATACAAGTAATATTTTGAACTATAAATATTCAGTAGAAGTATAAAAAGAGTTCCTACATCCTGATAATTTTTTTATAATTTTTTGACATTAAATAAATTAAATTATTTATGACACCATGATGATGCAGCGATTACCTCATTATTTAATGATTTAAATAAAATGAAAAGATAATGTAAAATATAAGACCTACACTTGTCAAAAACCTATTGGATGGTTATATTTAGAACCCTTATCAGCTTATACTATAATTATATCTATGTGGGACCTTTTAAATCCGAAAATCATTTTAAAATAAAGTAACATTTCTTTACTTTCCAAGAGTGCCCCTCCTCTACTCTTATAAAAGGCCACCACCTCTACTACCTTTACCACACTTCCAAAGCCTTTGTCTCGGCCAAACCCTAACCATTTTTGCTCTCCACATCCCTATATTACTCCTAGAAGCATCACTTTGGGCAGAAGTCTTCTCAAGGAAGCCTTTGAGCTCAAATCAAAAAGAGTTACCCATTTTAAAGGTAGTGTTTTCTCTTGTGTTCTTATGTTTTATTTTTCTTCTCCATCCCCCTAAACTCTTTTTATTACATTATTTTGTAACAACGCCATATCTTAAATATACTAGGATGTTGTTATATGAAGTATTTGATCTACACTTACACACACCTTCATCTAATTGTTAAAGAGAATAACGTTTCCGTGGATGGCGAATTTCTGCCTCACGAAATGATGATTATTCAATATTCTTCTAACACCTTCAAAGGTGGCCAGTAAGATGTCACTCTATTTATATATGATATATATTATGTTTATTTTTTCCTTATTCTTATTTATTTTTCATTTGTGGCATACCTTTATGGTTTCCATTGTGGGTAAACAAGATAATTTCATTTTAGGAAGTGCAGACTACCGCCCCCTCAAAGTGATTTGATTCGTTAATTCCATATGTGGGACGTATAAAGGATGGAGTTAATGTTATTATATATGATTTTATACTGGAATTATAATATACCTTTATATAATTATTATTTATTTCCATTAAATAATGAGATAAAAATGAAAATAGCGTTCATGAGTACGTACGGCTTACCGTCTCCATGAACGATGCATTTCATTTCTTATCCCCAAATTAATGTACTATTATAAGTACATATATATAATGGATATATGTGATTTATGTCACATCTAAATTATTAATTTTATTCTGGAATTAAAATATTCTTATCTCTCATTTAATTTTAATTCCATTAATATGACATAAAAATGAATGTAGCGTTCATGGGTACGTACGGCTTACCATCTCCATGAACGGTGAATTTCATTTCTTACATCTAAATGATTATGTAATATTATAAATACATGTATATTCTGGATATATATGATATATATGATATCCAAATCATGAATATCATTCTGGATATAATGATTCTTTGACCACACGAACAACATGTAATTGTAAGAAGTCCACTTTTGACTTAAGGACCAAATATCGACAAAACAAACATTATTAACTTAAATTATTAAATAATGTTAAAATAAGTGATATAAATGGAATAATGAACTTGAAAAAGTTTCTTAAGAAAGTAGAAATTAACTGAAGTTTATTATTCAGGTCGTTAAAGAACGATCGAGTCAAGTCGGACCCGAGGTAAGGGACTTTGTCTCAATCTCTTTTCATTGAGGCATATTTCGTTTTATACACAACTTTACTTTATACGGTGTATAAAACCCTTTGAATTTTACTTTTATACAAAAGGAATATTTTTCTACGAAGCGTTTTACTAAATGAAAAAAAGGAATGTTTCTTTTAACGTACGCGGTGATAATGACCTTTTCCGCCGCCGTGAGTATTATTTGGTCTTTGGCTTCCTCAACAAGCCATAATGTTTTTTTTTAAATTAAATAAATACAATATAATGTTTGATGTATTTTGGTATTGAAAAGGGTTTTTTTATAATGGATTTGTTATTTCAATATATGTATGTGATATATTGTGATCAAAGTGTGGGAATGTTTTCTTTCCATTATATATGTTTTATGTCTTATGATTTTATAATGGTACATGGACATTTGACGGGTGGTTACGTGATAAACCATATAATGGGTGGTGCCCTAAATACTAGGATGGGTGGTTATGTTATAACCTCCAATGCATTGGGTATGGAAGTCGGCCGTATGGCTATTCCATTAAGTGATATGTGTGGAAGTCGACCGTATGGTTATTCCATTTAAGTATGTTTATGTCCCAGGTTACCTTTATATGTTATGTGATCTTTATATGGGGTTTATGGTAATATTTTGGTTACAAAAGGTTATGTAATGATCTTTTATTCCGTGAAGAGTTTTTACTACTTCATAAAGGTGAAAAGTATTACTTTGACAAAGAATACATGGTTTACTTGTTGTTTTGATAAACTAACTGTTTTCATTATTTGTGTATCCCTTACTGTGCTTTTTATGCTCACCCAAAGTTTTTTTTGATATTTGTTTCACAGGACATACTGTGGAATAGGGTTAAGGATGGGAACAAGGGAAATTCATGCTATATAAAACATGGAACTAGACATGTTTCTTTTTAATAGTTTTTATTCTATGGAAACATAGTAGTAGTTTCTACTTTGTAATATTTTGAGATGTAATAGTTATGTCCTAATTCTCTAAAACTCTAAACCTGAAAAGATCCTCAATTTGAATTAATCATTTAATTCAATATTAAGTAAGGTTTAAGGCTGGGGCCTTATATTTGTTATTAGGGGTCAGTTTAGACAACTTTAGGAGTTAGAAAATTGTTAAATTATAAATTAATTTATGGTATGATTGAAATGATATAGCATTTAAAGATTACCATGTTGCTTCGCCTACGATACTTCTGTGTTATGAATGGTTTTTCATAGAGGAAACAGAATAGATTTCCTGGGAATGCATACACAAGGAAATGACCTTTCAAATCAGTATCCTGAGATGGTAAGAATCAGAACTAAATAGTTTGTTGCAGTGATGGCTCAGTTGAATCAGATGATAAATGGTGGTTGTGTTTATTTATGATATTTTGGTGTTTTCTAAAAGTAAAGAGGATCATGAATGTCATTTAAGGATTATCTTCCAAACCTTAAAAGAAAATAAACTATATGGAAATTTCAGCAAGTGTGAGTTTTGGTTACAACAAATTTCTTTCCTTGGCCACATTGTTTCAAAAAATGGAATAATTGTTGATCCTACTAAAACAAAAGTTGTTGAAGAATGGACAAGACCCAAAAATGTAACCGAGATCCGTAGTTTCCTTGGTTTGGCAGGTTACTACCGAAGGTTTGTTGAAAATTTTTCATGGTTATCTTGTCCAATGACTAAGCTAACTCGGAAGGGTGTTAGGTTTATCTGGACAAAAGAATGTGATGATTGTTTTCAGGAGTTGAAAAGAAGATTGGTGAATGCTCCAGTTTTGGAACTTCCTTCTAGGAATGGTGAGTTTGTTATCGACAGTGATGCATCATTGAAAGGACTTGGTTGTGTCCTTATACAGAATGATCAGGTAATTGGATATTCTTCACGTCATTTGAAAACTCATGAGGTAAATTACCCTACACATGATTTGGAATTAGCTGATGTTTTTTTTGTTCTAAAAATTTTGAGGCATCATTTGTATGTAGTAAAGTGTAAAATATATACTGATCACAAAAGTTTAAAGTATATATTCACTCAGAAAGAATTGAACATGAGACAGAGCAGATGGCTGGAATTAATCAAGGATTATGATTGTACAATTCATTACCATCCAGGAAAATCAAATAATGTGGTTGATGCTTTCAGTCGAAAAAGTAATGCTTCATTAACAATGTTGCGTTTGGAACATGATCCTTTGGTTAAGGATTTGATGAGATTTGGCATGGATGTTTTTTGTGCAGGATGTCCTTCTGTTTTGTTTCAGGTATCATTGAAATCTTCTCTATCAGACAGAATTAATCAAGCACAGAGGGAAGACAGTGAGTTGCAGAAAAAGGTAGAGCTGGTTCCGAAGGGTAAGTTTCCTGAATTAAAAATTGATAATGATTGTGTTTTGAGGTTTGGGAAGCGATTATGTGTGCCTGGTGATTCATAGTTGAAGAATGAGTTGTTATGTGAGGCTCATAGTTCACCATTTTCAGTTCATCCTGGCAGTACTAAGATGTACAGAGATCTGCGGGAGTATTACTGGTGGGATGGAATGAAAAGAGATATTGCTGATTTTACTATGAAGTGTTTGACATGTCAGCAGGTTAAAGAAGAGTAGAAGTTACCGAAAGGGATGCTTCAGCCTTTACTAGTTCCAAAGTGGAAATGGGAAAACATATCCATGGACTTTTTTGTGGGATTACCAAAGACATCTCGAGGTAATAATGCAATCTGTGTTATTGTTGATCGCTTGACTAAATCTGCTTATTTCCTTCCTATTCGAGATACTTTCTCTCTAGATCAACTTTCTCGATTGTATCTTAAAGAGATAGTCAGGTTGCATGGAGTTCCCCTCTCCATTGTATCTGATCATGATCCCAGGTTTACTTCTAACTTTTGGAAAGGCCTTCAGATGTCATTGGGTACTGAATTAAATTTTATTACAGCTTTTCATCCGCAATCAGATGGGCAGTCAGAACGAAAAATTTAGTACTTCGAGGATATTCTACGAGCTTTCTCTATGGATTATCAGGGAATTTGGGACCAACATCTTCTTTTGGTTGAGTTTCCATATAATAACAGTTTTCATTCTAGTAAACAGATGGCGCCATTTGAGACATTATATGGGAAGCGGTGTCGAACTCCAGCTTTTTGGGATGAAGTGGGTGAAAGGAAGCTGATGGGACCAGAATTAGTAGAAGAGATGGTAGAAAAAGTTCAGTTGATTCAGAAACACATGAGAACAGCTCAAAGCAGGCAGAAGAGTTATGCGAATAACCGGAGGAAGTATCTATCTTTCGAGGTAGGTGATTATGTTTTTCTCAAGGTTTCTCCATGGAAAAGTGTGATGCGATTTGGTAAGAAAGGAAAGATGAGTCCAAGGTTCATTGGACCATATGAAATTCTGGAGAGAGTTGGATCAGTTGCATACAGAGTGTCATTACCTCCGAGTTTATCTCAGGTACACAATGTTTTTCTTGTTTCGACGTTGAGAAAGTATATGCCAGATCCATCTCATGTTTTGAGCCCAGAGGTAGTTCAGTTGGAAGAGAATCTCTCTTATGAAGAACAACCAGTCCAGATTCTTAACCGAAGAGAACAAGTGTTGAGAAATAAGGTAATTCATCAGGTAATGGTTTTGTGGAAAAACCATATGGTGGAAGAGGCAATGTGGGAATCTGAAAATGCTATGAGGGATAAATACCCCCACTTGTTTTGATAAGTGAATAAAATTGTGAGGACGCAATTGCCAAAAGGGTGGAAGGATGTAACACCCCAAGTAAATAAAGAATAAAGCATTTTTCTTTTTATTAATATTTATAAATTAAATATTAATTTTACTTTAAAGGGGTTTCTATGTTCGATAGTGTACCCGATACGCAACAATGAGTTTCTTTGAAATATTACGTTGCACACTAGTAATATAATAATATTATTTTAAATGGTAGTTAAAAAATAGCCGTTGTATTGGCAAGAATGGATAGAAATAACTAAAATATGATTATATATGTTTTTTTAAATGTTTTTAAATTTATCCAATAAAAGATAAAGGCTTAAAATATGGAAAGAATTAAATATTAAGCATATATACCCTAATTTTCACTAAAGGTTCACTTATCTCCTTTGATGGCGAACCGTCATTAAATATAGTTTTGTTCACTTTTATACATTCTATTGGACCAAATAAAACTCTAATTTATAATCGGGACATCAAAATTTACTTTGTATAAATTTTTGGTATTTTTCCGATAAAGTTCATTTTTTAATGAATAGTGAAAAATGTTGTATTTTAATTCAGAACCACTTTTTAACCTAATTTATTTATATGATTAGATTATCTTTTTATTTGGTTTTAGAGTTGAATTGGAATATATTTTTACCATTTAATCCAATAGTGGTCGTTGGAATTAATTTCACTTTGAAATTGGACATAAACTATTGTCAATCTTTTGATACTTATTGTTTCAAAAAAACACGCTATTTGCTCTGACAGAGGGAATTAATTATTAAATTAATTAATGAAATTTATATGTTTTGAATTTTTTAAAATAGACATCAATTTTTAAATCGGAATATCAAATAAAGCTTTGGGTGATGTTTGGGTATTTTTCTGAAAAACTTCAATTTTTGAAGAATAGTGAAACCACTAAGTGGTACTTAAAAAACTGATTTTTCGTTTAAATGATATTTTACCACCTATTTGTTTCGAATTTCCAAAATCTGACATATATGTTTGTCATTAATAAGTAAAATTTGGTTCCATTGGATTACAATAATTTTTTGGTGAATAATAACTTTTATGTTTTTAATCGCGATTAGAGGTAATTAGTGTAATTTAAGGTAAGAATAATGTTTTAATAATATGAAATGAACATGACACATGTCCTACCCCTATTGGATGTTTCATGGCCAACCATGAAAATCCATTGGTCAACTTGGGGTCCCCATGGAGCCACTTTGGAAGGAAAATGACATTAATATCTTTTTATTTAATGTTAAAGTAAAAATGTCACAAACATGAGTTGATTTACTAAAAAAAATTTAAATGCGGTTATACAAGTAATATTTTTGACTATAAGTAATAATTATAAAGATAATGATATTTCATACATCATGATATTTTTTTATAGTTTTTAGACATTAAATAAATTAAATTATTTATGACACAATGATGATACAGCGATTACCTCATTATTTAACGATTTAAATAAAATGAAAAGATAATGTAAAATATAAAACCTAAACTTGTAAAAAACCTATTGGATGGGTATATTTAGAACCATTATCACCTTTTCCTCGAATTATATCAATTTGGGATAATTTAAATCCGGAACACATTTTAAAATAAAGTAACGTTTCTTTACCTTCCAAGAGTGGCCCTCCTCTTCTCTTATAAAGGGCCCCCACCTCTACTACCTTACCCACAATTCCAAAGCCTTTGGCTTGGCCAACCCCCGACCACTTTGTCTCTCCAAATCCCTCTCTTACTCCTAGGAGCATCAATTTGGACAGAAGTCTTTCCAATGAAGCCTTTGAGCTCAAATCAAAAAGAGTTACTCGTTTTAAAGGTAGTGTTTCCTCTTATGTTCTTGTGTTTTATTTTGCTTCTCCAACCCCCTAAACCCTTTTTATTCCTTTATTTTGTAACTACACATTATCTTAAATATACTATGATGTTGTTATGTGAAGTATTGTAGCTACACTTACACACACCTTCATCTAATGGTTAAAGAGCATACTATTTCCGTGGATGGCGAATTTCTGCCTCAGGAAACGATGATTGTTCAATATTCATCTAACACCTTCAAAGGTGGCCATTAAGATGTCACTATATTTATATATGATATATATTATGTTTATGTTTTTCTTATGATTCTATATTTTTCATTTTTGGCATAACTTTATGGTTTCCATTGTCGGTAAACACGATAATTTCATTTTAGGAAGTGCGGACTACCGCCCCCTCAAAGTGATTTGATTCGTTAATGCCATATGTGGGACGTATAAAGGATGGAGTTAATGTTATTATATATGATGTTATAATGGAATTATAATATACCTTTATATCATTATTATTTCATTCCATTAAATTATGAGATCGAAATGAATGTAGCATTCATGCGTACGTACGGCATACCGTCTCCATGAACGGTGCATTTCATTTCTTATCCCCAAATGTAATGTACTATTATAAGTACATATATATAACGGATATATACGATTTATGTTACATCTAAATGATTAATATAATTATGGAATTAAAATATACATATATCTCTTTTGGTTTTAATTCCATTAATATTACATACAAATGAAAGTAGCGTTCATGCGTACGTACGACTTACCGTCTCCATGAACGGTGCATTTCATTTCTTACCTCAAAATGAATATGTAATATTATAAATACATATATATGCTGGATATATATGATATATATGATATCAAAATCATGAATATCATTCTGGATATAATGAACCTTTGACCACATGAACAACATGTAATTTTAAGAAGTCCACTTTTGACTTAAGGACCAAATATCGACAAAACAAACCTTATTAACATAAATGATTACATAATGTTGAAATAAGTGATATAAAAGGAATAATGAACTTGAAAAAGGTTATTAAGAATGTATAAATTAACTCAAGTTTATTATTCAGGATGTTAAAGAACGATTGAGTCAAGTCGGACTTGAGGTAAGGGACTTCGTCTCAATATCCATTCATTGAAGCATATTTCATTTTATACAAAACTTTCATTTATACGGTGTATAAACCCCTTTTAATTTTACTTTTATACAAAAGGAATCTTTTTCTACGAAGCGTTTTACTAAACGACAAAAAATAATGTTTCTTTTAACGTATGCGGTGACAATGACATTTTCCGCTGCCACGAGTATTATTTGGTCTTTGGCTTCCTCAACAAGCCATAATGTTTTTTTAAATAAAATAAATACCATATAATGTTTTATGTATTTTGGTATTGAAAATGGTTTTTTTTATAATGGATTGTTTATGTCAATATATTTAAGTGATATATTGTGATCAAAATGTGGAAATGTTTTCTTTCCATTATATTTGTTTTATGTCTTTTGATTTTATAATGGTACTTGGACATTTGATGGGTGGTTACGTGATAAAACATATGACGGGTGGTGCCTTGAATACCAGGATGGGTGGTTACGTTATAACCTCTAATGCATTGGGTATGGAAGTCGGCCGTATGGCTATTCCATTAAATTATATGTGTGGAATTCGAATGTATGGTTATTCCATTTAAGTATGTTTATGTCCCAAGTTAACTTTATATGTTATGTGATCTATATATGGGGTTTATGGTAATCGTTTGGTTAAAAAGGGTACGTAATGATATTTTATTCAGTGAAGAGTTTTTACTTCTTCATAAAGGTGAAAATTATTACTTTGATAAAGTATACATGGTATACTTGTTGTTTCGATAATCTGATAGTTTTCATTCATTGTGTATCCCTTACTGATCTTTTTATGCTCTGCCCAGGTTTTTTTGAAATGTTTTTCCCTGGACTTACTGTGGAAGAGGGTCAAGGATGGGATCAAGGGAAAGTCATGCTATATAAAACATGGAACTAGACATGTTTCATTTTATGAGTTTTTATCCTATGGAAACTTAGTAGAAGTGTCTACTTTGTAATCATTTGAGATGTAATAGTTATGTCCTAATTCTCTAGAACTATAAACCTGAAAATATCCTCAATATGAATTAATCATTTAATTCAATATTAAGTAAGGTTTAAGGCCGGGGCCTTATATACTAAATATCCCACATGGGTAGATATGAATACAACAATAGTAGTTCCCTTGAAAGGGGAAGAAAATAGATATAATGAAATAAAGAACCAGAACATTCATAGAAGAGTTAAGGAAAAATGATTCGGTTGTAGATTATGTTAACCTTTAAGGAATAGAGAAAAAAATACATTCATTGAATTAAAAAGATATTCTTTGGAGATATTGTTTTCATGATATATATATACAGTATCACCATGATAGAAGTTTGTTTAGGAGGAGTTCAATATAAATTAATGAATATAATGTTTCATGAAAATAGAATATCAATATTTAGAAAAGTTAAAGGAACCTATTTTCTATTAACGTGAAATAAGTATCCCAAAACATGGTATGGGTAGTGAAAGCTAATAATTCATGCTAGGATAGAAATTGTAGATTAAATGTTTGGTGAAGAAAATTAAAATCAGTGAAGTGTCAGAATATATCTCTTGAGAAATCTACATAAGAATGAAAATATAATTATTTGCGATATAGATAAAATACATGTCTAAGGACAATGAAGGAAAGTTATAGTCTATGAAAAATTATTTAGATCAAAATATTGCCTGAAAACTAAATTATGAAAGATAATCAGTGGTCTATTGGGACATAAAATCTTCCTCGAGTAGATGGATTTAAAGGACCCCAACCTTTATGTATTTAGATTAAATAATTTTTACAAAAGTGTTATTGGATTTGGAATGAGATACATTCCATGAGTAGATTGCATTGCAAAATAATAGATATTTCATGGAATGATTTGATGCTACAATTGATTATTATAGTAATGAAAGTGGAATAATCTTGAATCATTAATTATGAGAACATATATGCTACAAAAGACATTAGAGACACAAAAAATATTTTAAAAATGTTATAATGGTATAATTACATTTTTGGAGTATATAAAAAATATTATCAATTAGAATATGGCCTTGATTAAAAAAGATGAAAATTTTATAGGGAAGAAACAAAAAAATTACATGTAATGAAATTTATGTTGTAATATATCATGTAATAAATTATTATTTTGTAGGATATAAAAATATTCTATATATGCATAATTTTAATAATAAATATCAATACTATATTAAGTGTTGATTTAAATTTTTTTTGGGAATGCTTATATTTGTATATTTGAAAGGTGGTATTCATTATCCAAGGGAAGATAATCGCTAGATGAATAAAGAAATCTATTTTATTAAGAGTTAATTGTTTTAGAAATTGGTTTAACATTTTTATGTAGACATAATATATATTGAATAAGTATAGTACTAGCCATACACTTATGAATTTGTGTTTATTCACTAATGGTTTTTCGAATGAATAATTGAGATCAAATGGAGTAATCATTAGTTGATGAAAAAGTAAAATTGATGGATGATATGTATGGAATGATGTTAGTGTAATGGATGAAATTTATTCTATTAACAACAAATCATGCTTTAAAAACTGATTTTTGAATCAATTGGATTAGAGGACTTATTTATGTCACTTATCTATGTGGTAATTTGAACCACTAAAAATAATTTTATATATAGAGTTATAGTTGAAATATTTTTTTCATCTTGAGTTACTTCTCAAACCAATATCAAAATAGGGATAAATGTTGATAGAGGTGAAGATAAGTTATATTCATTTGATGTTGTCATAACAAGTCGAAGATCTATATGTTTTTCATATCATATAGGGGTCATTGTCTATCTAAATCCAATGAAAGTACCATGTTGACAAAGTGGATGATTTATCCGAAATACACTAATGTGAATCATTGAAAAAGGATGTAGTGTTGAATTAAATAATATAAGGAAATAGTGTTATCAATTATTTGGATCTTGATTATTTAAGAGTCAAGAAGATATATGGAGATGTGATTAGGAGTGAAATATTTATTTCTGATGGTAAATATTTCGATCAATTCTACATTTTTTACCTCATGTATAAGATATGATTTGAATTGATGTTAAAGGGGGTGAATAAGGCTTTATATATCTGATCCAGTTTTAGATTCATGATAGTATCATTAACAAATAAAAATGGGGAGGATGATAGAATCCAGTGAAAATTGGTGCGACTATTGTGTTGGATATTTGTTTTGATAATGAAAAAGTGAGTCGAATGTTTCTATATTTGTTGTTTAGTTTTGTAATAATTTTTTATATCATGTTTTTCCCATTAGATGGGATTTCAGCATCCAATAAATACATTTTTTCAAACTCTATTCATGTATTCTATAAAGGAAATTTCAGGAAGACTTATGTGCATTATTATAATGATTTCCATATTCAATGTGGGATTATTTCATGAAAATAATCAGTACTATATTTTAATGAACTATTAGAGTGTGGGGACAATGATAGAGTTGTAAAATTTCATCCTAGTGTTCTATTAAAATGGAAAAACGAATATAATTCTGATGTAATTATTCAGAAAAGTATTTTATGATCACTAGGAAATTTAACATAGAGAAGCAGTGAAAATGTGGCATTCTCATGGAAGGGTATTTGGGTAACCATACATGTCAACTGATATAAAATCTATCCATTTTAAAAAAATTGATATGATTGATTCAACTACTATTCTTGAATGAATGTAGCATAAAAATAGTTGTTCCATATAAGAACGTTTCAGGAAGTAGATCCACACATAATAAAGGATTCATGATGTGTTAAGCGATGATATTTTTTAATATAATCCTGATCCCTAGGTAATAATTATGAGATTGATTTTTTGAGGAAAAATCATGATATAGTAAAATTATTAAATTTATTCAAATAATATATTTTGATAAATTTTAATAGTAATAACTATATTCATTGACTGACTTTTTAAAAGAATAATGTTTTAAGAATACATTTTATATCCAAAGATTAGTCTTACAATATATTTACTACCTTGAAATTATTCATACATAATAACGTGATGGGGAACACATATATGAATATATTTTAGGAAAATGTTGTAATTGGGCATCCACATTATATAAATAGAGTATTAATTTTGTTGAATATCATTAAGGATATTCCCAAAGTTAAATCCAATCCATGATATAGTGAAAAACATCAACGAATGTGACACATCAATTATGCACAATTTTATGTATCATGTGTCAAATAGCTGTTCATAAAGATTAGTGAGAACATTCTAGTAAACAGAAAAATAAATAGAAAATGTTGTGTTTCATTATCCTATGTTCTAAATTGCTACCTCTAGTGGGTTGTGTGAAAAAGAGAGAATAAGGGAGTAACCAATTAATTAATATATTAAATTTGGGTGATGTTTAAAAGGACCAAAAATCATTACATGTTGAGTATGCCTATAAATTTGATTGAACTTACCATAGACCACTATTAAGAGTGATTTATTGGATTTGGTACTTCATCACATTATGGGTATTTGGTCCCAAGATTAACCGAGTACAAGTAAACTATGTAATGTTATATTGTCTAGTGTGAATTATATACAATCCTTTTGTTGGATATATATTATTAAGTATGGGTTATTTAAATTATGTTGAAATTATATTAAGGAAAATATTATAAAAATATCTATTAGATAATCATGTAAAGAATAATGAATGATTGACCCTAGTTGATATTATGTCAAGATTCAATATGTAACTGAGTGTTTTAGTTTTAAGTCTTAAAATTGGAAACTATTTCATTCTGTAATTCCCCTTCATCTCAAAGAATCTCACACTAAATACCTTTATGATAAAAAAACAAATAATATATAATACTCAACTTCTAAAGGGATCTAGTGTGGTCTTTATATAAAAAAAATATTTTTTATTAATGTCCACACATTCTATCATATATGAGAATTTATTTTCAGAGGATATCCCTGACATAAAGTATATCAATCATGCATTGGTCATAATTTTTAATAATTTTTCATGTTTAGACTAACTGGTTTAAGGAATACATAACAATTCATCCAAATTTGTAGATGAACACATCACATGAACCAAGACTAATAGATAAAAACATAACTTTTATTATCTTGATATGATAATACACACCTTTATTAGATATCCATTGAAGGCCCAAGTGTGATACTCAACAATTGAGAGGATGAATTCCATTTTAATTTAGATCCAATTAATGACATGATGAACAACATACACAAACACCACCTAATTAGAAAAAACTCAAGGCTTTTCCAATAAAGGTTACAATTTTTGATGGTTCTCATTCTTCGTATATCTCTATCCTTAGGTATATATAAATCAAAACATTAAACAACCACTTCTAGTATACCATTGATATTTTTTTATGATAGTCCATGTGGAAAACATTATGAGATTTACTGCATTCAAAAACAATATTATACCTCATGATCATTTTCCATATCTCTATATGGAATCCAACTCATGATAACCTAAAAATTCCACCATAACATAAAATATTAAATGACCTACATTGGTTAAGGATAAATCAGTTTCATTTTAGATAGGTGAATTATTACTTCACATCATGAGTATATGAAAACAATATAGAAGAATAACCAAATAGAGTATGACTTACAGAAAAACTATAACATTTTCAATTTTAAAACTCCATTAATAATACATAAGATAAATATACACAAGAATAAATGTAATTATATCTCATATGTTAAAAATATAGATCAAACTTATACTTTATAAAATTTTATTTAATTATGAATCTAATTATAGCATTATGTAATTCCTAAAACACATCTCTAAAAAAATATGAAAAAAATCTCCCACTACACTTTTTAGTGAGTAAAATATATGATGTAATAAAATTTTAATAATAGTTTGAAACAATAATCCTATTACTGGTGTTGAACTCCTTGAGTTGTTATTAAAACACCTATAAATAATAAAATGAAATGTTACAATGTTAAAAACATCAATTTTATATATATTTTTTTTATGTACATAATAATTATCATTTCATAGATATTCTCCATAAAAATTATTCCTTAATATATTTTCTTAACCAATATACCTATTTAGATTAATTGTCTACAAAAAATACCATAATTTATTTTAGATATCAAGGGATATTCAATTTGTATAATGATTGGAATAGTCATTATTACTTATAAAAACAATCCGACTACCTTATTAAACAATATATTATTATCAAAATATCATTCTAAGAGCAAAAAATCTTCTCCTATATCCATAAAATAATTAATTTTAGATGGAATTTTTAAAAAATAAATTAGTATATCGATATATTATATGATATTCTATGCGGGTGTAGTAGAGAAGAATGATATTATTGATTAAAATATTCCACTAATGGGTGGAGGGAACACATCCCTTATATTTTAATAAACATATAGCTAAACTATTTTGTCCGAGATAAAAATAGTTTTACCCTAATTTTCATTTCAAGTATTTTCTAATATCTACTGAATCCTAAACCATTTATAACATTTCATATTTTTTCATAAAGAAATCTAGTTAATAAAAATAGTTTCATATCTTATTAGATATATTAGATGAAAAACCCTATCCTTTATATCAATATGAGGTTGACATGTTCCTTTTCATCAATTGCATGATTTTGAAACACTTCTTCCAGTATTTGAATATAAACTATATGCATAAAACATTATTTCTTCAATTAAGAACTCATTAATATTTACATCATTTGGATATATTTCATAAAATATATACATTCAAAATCTAGAAATTAATTATCTGTCACAAATTTTTCATATTGTGTTTGAATGGTGTTTTATAAAATCTATTATATTGCATAAAAATTTACCATACAGTGGACTCATTTCCCCTCATTCCCAAAAAAATATTTTCATTCAATGACCTTGATAGGCTATCTAATGAATAATGATATGAAATTAAAAATAAGTTTTCTTCATATATTTTGATAATTTACATACTTTCAATATCTATACAATACCAGAACCAGGAAATAATAGTCCATAGTTCATAAATGTTCAACACTTTATGAAAATAGTTAATATATTTCTTGATGTATTTCACATTTTCTGAATATTCACAATGATTATTACATAATCAATTCTATAGGTAAAATTATGAAAAACTCAATTGAGTGAATAAAATATTATCATTAGAATAAAAATTAAATTAATAAATGACATAAAATATAAAATACATAAAAAAATGTTACTTTAGCACATATAATTTCCTTATCCTCTATGGTAATTATTGTGTTTCTATAGCAGTTTATGATGTTTTTTACTATAGAATTCTACATTCTAAATATAGATCTCAAATAAATTCTTGACGATTATTATGAATATATTTATTTATAAATGAATATTTTTTAGATGAATATCATGTTTTACACCCATTTAATGTGGAATTTTATCAAATAACATCACATTAAAATTATTTCCCATTTTAAAAATAGTCTTAACCATCTATGGGACAATATCTATATTTCATTAAGTAATTGAACTACACTAGAATTAACCTAATCACAATATGTATTTATATATTTCATTAGTGCAGTTGTAAGAACCCGTATCGTCGTTTTAGGTAGATTTTCCTTTTCTGGTCGTTTTTAAGGAAAAGGGGAAAATCTGGAAATTTTTAGAGTACATGTCGTGTACTTTATGAGTACAGGCCATGTACTTTTCTCCCACGCGAGGCTGTGTGCTGGATGTGTCAGGGCCACACACACGACCATGTGGGGTAACGTAGAGGCCACTTAATGTGGAGTATGGAAAACCAAGGTACATGCTATGTACTCTAAAAATACATGTTGTTTACTTTTATTTTTATTTCATTAATCGGATCGAGGTCGCGACATAACCCTGTTTTCGTCTTTTTCTCCACCTAATTCCACCCAGAGAATCCGAGGAGGCCGAATCTTCTCCGAGCCACCGATCTGTCACCGAAAATCCGAATCAAACACCGTTAGTTTCAATAGAATCACAACAGTGAGTTCTTGGTTCTACTTTAGCCTTGTATCATGATTCCTCCTTGTTTTCAAGTTATCGTGGGTTGAGATTTTTGGACATTTTCTAAGATGTTTGACATTATAAGGAGAATCCATCATCGTGGTTCAGTTGTATCGATCGTCAAGGATCGAGGTAGGTGGTTTATTTCCCTACGTTGAATATCTTTGAGTTTCGGTTGCAAAAGAGCCAGATACCCATGTATTGGGTATCCCGGGTTGGGTTTTTGATCCTATTGTTTAATATCCTTATATTTCTTGTTAGCATATAATTAATTGATACTAATGTATGCTTGGTAGCATGTTTGAGGATCACCCCATGGGTGTTTTCCCCTGTTTGGCTGTTTATCGATGTTTGGCACCGTTTACCTGTGAGGAAAAACATAATGAAATTGCTAGTTTACTTGTTATAACTGATTTCATGTGTTTCCTGCTATTTAAATGTTCTTGATGCATTTTATATATTACCCAAGTAGTTGTTGAACTTAATTGGGGCTGCTGACATCCGATTACACTTGACTGGACTGCTCAGGGCTACGAGAACCTGGTGCGGGAGATCAAAGAGTTAATAGACGATTAAGTGCTTCCCTAGAGGGTCTGATGGTTTTTGTATTGTATGTAGGACCTACTAGAATAGCACTTTGTACTTCTCAAGACTGTTCTTAGTTTACACATGTATCGTGACCACAATAGGAATTAGACGTAAGTGCTTCCTCAGAGAGTCTGTAGCTATCGTTTCAAGACCATAGGGGAATTGACGTAAGATATTCCCAGAGTGTATGTGCCTTGTATGATTACTGGACTATAGGGCTCTGCGTGTTTGAGCCACCCTGAGTGTAGTGAGAATTTTGTTTGGTTGGTTTTGATGAGTCCATCATGCCAAATAACAAGCTTGGGTTTGAACTGCTTGTGGGTTAGGTAGTCTTTTAGTTACCTGTTGTGTTACTTGATTTACCATGGAATAGAGAGCTTTTCTAGATTCCTTGGTTGTTTATTAAAATTAATGTGAATGGTAATTGGATGGATTTATACTGGTGTACTCTTAGTTCATTACTCTATTTATTTCCTTTAATTTTTCTATATTGCTCATTAATAGTAGGGCACAAATATTGTGGTGGTTGCCTACTGGGATTAGTCTCACACCCTATTTGGGTCCTGTTTTTCAGCCCAAATAGATTATATGGTTGCAGGTGTGGATTGAGATTATGGCCCTTCCACCTCAGGTACTTAATTGCTGGTTGGAGATGGAGAGCATGGGACCAGGCTTTGGCTAGTGATGCTGCTGGAGTTGCTGTTTACTTTTAGTATTTGGGTTCAGTTGTATTTCAGCACGTTGTTTTGTTTACTGTTTTCCATAGACACATGTATCATACTGCATCATTGTTATGTCAGATATTTCTTCTACTTTAAGTTTTAGTTTTTGTATGTTGTTCCTGTTTCCGCTATTGTGTATGTTTGTTATTCCATTGTATACTTTACCAAATGAGGGCATAGTTTCCCCACTAACTCACCAAGCCCCTCGATGCTAGTCAGTAGCCTCTGGCGTTTGGGATAATGCGCTTGAGGTCATGTGGAGAACCAGGTATGGGGAACCAGTTACGAGACCCCAGATTCGAGTCATTAGAAATTGGTATCAGAGGAGGTTTTCTTTATTTTCTATTGCCAAACTATTTTGCGACAATAGATAGGGATATCAAGGAATGGGTAGTTAGTACTTAACTATGCCCGAGAGTAATTAACCCGTGTACAGGGAAAAGCTATATTACCCCGTAATTGCAATTTTCAGTTTTTTCAAGTGTTACTGTTTATTATATTTCACCATTAGGTGATGCATATGTTTTGTACTGTTACTGTTCATATTATTATGGTTCTATTTCGTTGCAACCCGATGAGATGGGGGTATTTGATCTCATGCATCATATAGGAACTGGTTAGGAAATCACTTATAATTCCATTTTCCATGTCATCTTGGGTGCATTAGATATTGGATTCTATTGTGATAGATGTCGTGATAGATTATGCATGATGTTGTGATAGTGGTGGTGATAGAGATACCGCTATGTTGATAGGGTGTTGTTTACTTTTGCAGTTAATTTATCATGGATGCCAAACTTTGGTCTAAGAGGTGTTATGGTCCCTCGAGGATCAGAATTTGGCAGATCATTGGATTGTTTTTCTCTTTACTTGGTGTATGCATTTTTATGATGCCAGGATTTGATTCGCAGGGAGTATGGTACCCCATGGATCAGAATTTGGCACATAGATGATTGTTTTTCAGTGTTTCTGGTGTTTAGTGCAGTTTCTGAGCTACTGCCCGGAAAAACTCAGAATAAACGACATGTACTTTATTAATACACTCCATGTAGTTTTAAACCATGTTACTGACTGTGTGAACAGAGACAGGAGGTTGTACAATGTGTTTGAGGACATGCTGTGTACGATAAATACACGTCGTGTATTAGTCGACCGTGTAACCGGCCGTTTCATTAATAACACGGGTCATGGATTCTCATGTACTACACGCCGTGTTTTATAAGAACACACCGTGTAGCCTTGTTCTAGGGACCAGGCCATTTCACAAACAACACAGGATGGTGTTAGCTTCTCCTATAAATTCCGTGTTTGTTCGGAACACGCCGCATAAGTGTCAGCCGTGTAGCCGGCCATGTAACCTTCTACATGGGTTGTCGAACCTGTCCAGTACACACCGTGTCCTTAGTGAACATGTCATGTAGTTAAGGTTTAAGAGGACCATGTAGGTTAGCCATGTAAAGAGACTCGGACCCGGGAGAGGAGTTCAAGTACATGCCGTGTGTTGGAACAACATTCCGTGCAGTCTGGGGTGTTACACGACCAGTAGTGGTAGAAGTACACGCCCATGTGAATGTCTTCAACAAACAAGTCGTGTAGTTTAAATACACGTCATGTATTCGTGTTTTGGAAAACTTAAGTGTTTCTCTCTCATGTTATCATTTTTCACCATTGTGTTTCGGTCCTTGTTAATCCTAATTCTGAGGTGTGCTTTTGACCTTTCAATGCTGTGGCACCAAGACGACCCCCCATTGCACGTCAGGAACCAGGCAGTGATCGTACGCCTGATACAACATACCAAGGACTACCAGTAGTTCTGCAGATCATTCCAGACCTGGTACCTGTAGTGATTCTAGACACTGGTGCTGATGCTCAGTTCAACGAGGGTTTCATGAGATTCATGCAGACCTTCTAGGGAGCTCAACATCTTGCCCCGTCTATGGTAGAGCAGATGTAGGTTTTTCAGCAGCAGCATCCTCCCACTTTTAGTGGGGATGGAGGACCTCAGGTTGCAGAGTCATGGATAGAAACCATGTCTTCCATCTTCAAGCATATGGAGACACCCCCAGACAGAAGGGTGAAGCTCATGACTTACATACTGTGAAATTATGCCAAGAGATGGTGGGGTGTAGTTTCGCAGGTGGGGCGCCAATGGACTATGGATTGTGACGAGTTCCAGTGTACGTTCTATGAATACTTCTATCCGGTGATGCTGACAACCGATAGAGCTAGAGAGTTCAAGAACCTAAAGCAGGGTACTCTTTCAGTTATGGAGTATTCCTCCCATTTCACTGTGTTACAACGCTTCCCTCCCGTTCTAGGAAATGACAAGCTATTTTTGGAAAGGAATTTTGAGGAAGGCCTCAAACCAGAGATCATATCACAGGTGAACAACTTCCAGTTCACACATATTACTCTGATAGTCTTCCAGGCGCTGATCACTGAATGAAATTTGAGGGAGACTAGTGCTATTGACCAGGGTGGTTCAGCACCCAAGGCTGATTCATTTCATACTGCCAGCAGGAAGCGCCACCGAGAGTCTACTCGAGGTGACTTGAGGAAGCGAGGTATTTCTTCTGGTATATGGGATCTCCCTTCAGGAAACCAAGTGGTATGCTATCAGTGTGGAAAGTGTGGGCATAATAAGACTCAGTGGCCAAGAGACCAAGTAGACTGCCGATCTTGCGGCAAGATGGGTCATCTGCCGCCATTTTGCAGGGTTCTTCTTCCAGCGGCTAGTGAAGGAGAATCTGTTTCTACTCCTCGTACAGGAGTAGGATTACCAATTCCAGAGCAGACTAGGGGATGGAGTTCTTCAGGTCATTCAGGCCAGGGTAGAGGTCGAGGATGCAGTGGTCAGGCTCAGGGAGGATCATCCAAGGGATATCAGGCTGCTACACAGGGCTGTTGTACTGGTCAGACATTTTCAGTAGAGAAGATTCATCAGGGGCACGATCATGGACCTTATACAGTTCGAGGTATGATCTTTGTAGCCTTAGTTTTATCTTCTGAACTTTTCGATACCAGAGCTTCTCATAGATTTGTTTCTGTGCACACTATAGAGAGCCTTATACTTAATGTCTTTACTTCTGAGGATATGATGACACTGGACACTCCCTTGGGACTTAGAACTGCTAGTGTTCGTCAGTGCAAGGAGTGCCCCCTTGACATTGCTGGGTATCACTTATTATGTGATCTGTATGTCCTTGAGATGACTGGTTATGATTTCATTCTCTCGATGGACTGGTTAGTTTCTTTCCAGGCCTTTGTCGGCTACTATCGCCGAAGGGTGTGTTTCACATCACCGGAGGGAGGATCTTTTCTTCACAAGGGAGAATGGGATGTCCATGCGAGCAGAGCTGGACTAGAGAATCATGGGTTGGGCAGTGTTACATCCCAGATTTCTAGTCTATATCTGGATGACCAGGGGACTTCTGAGATGAATTTTCCTCCAGTAGTTGATCTTTTTCCAGATGTCTTTCCAGAATACTTTTCAAGGTTGCCTCCAGAGAGACAGGTAGTCTTCTCTGTTGAGCTTGTGCTAGGAGAAGCACTGGTATCCATAACTCTTTATAGTATGGTGAACCCTGAGTTGCATGTGCTCAAGAAAAAGTTGTAGGAGTTGCAGGAAAAGGGTTCTATCCGACCCAGTACGTCCCCTTGGTGTTCGCCGGTGTTGTTTGCGAAGAAGGTAGATAATACCTTATGGCTGTGTGTGGACTATCGAAAGCTGAACCAGTTGACGGTCAAGAACTGATATCCTTTTCTGAGGATATATGATCTTTTTGATCAGCTTCGGGGATCCAGGGTGTTCTCAAAGATCGACTTGAGATCTGGCTACCATCAGTTTCACGCCAGACCATCTGATATACCTCTTACAGCCTTCCAGAGTATATATGGTCTGTATGAGTACTTGGTTATGCCCTTCGGTCTCACAAACACGCCAGCAGCCTTCATGGCACTGATGAATAGAGTTTTCCATCCTTATTTTGATTCCTTCATGGTGTTTTTCGTGGACGATATCTTGTTGTACTCTAACACTCGACATGGACATGCTACCTATCTTGAGATTGTATTGAGTACACTGAGAGAGCATCCGTTATTTTCTAGGCTCTCAAAGTGCCACTTCTAGATGGATGAGATTTACTTCTTGGGTCATGTCATCTCAGAGACAAGAGTATTAGTAGACCCAAAAAAGGTGAGGGCGATGGTTACATAGAAGTAGCAGAAGAATGTCTTCGAGGTATGGATTTTCTTGGGGCTGGCTGGCTACTACATGCAGTTTATACAGGACTTTTCACGTCTAAAAGAACCAATAAAAGGTATGACCAAGAAGGGGGTGAAGTTTTTATGGTGAGATTATTGTGATTCAGCTTTTCAAGAGTTGAAGGGGAGGTTGACGTCAGTACCGGTACTAGTTTTTCCAGAATTGGGTAAGGGCTATACTGTTTTCTGTGATGCTTTAGGTATCGGGCTGGGAGCTATGCTTATGTAGGGATGTGGGGTCATTGCTTATGGTTCTCTGCAGTTGAGTCCACACGAGAGGAACTACCCTACACATGACCTAGTGTTGGCTGTTTTTGTTCATGCCTTGCGTTGTTGGAGAAACTATCTGGTGGGAGAGAATTTCGTGGTATATACTGACCACAAGAGACTCAAATATATCTTCACATAGCGTGACATAAATTTGAGACAGTAGAGGTGGGTTGAGTACTTGTAGTCTTTCGACACTGAGCTTGCCAATACGCCTGGGAAAGGCAATGCCGTGGTAGACGCACTGAGAAAGTGGACTCGGTTATAGGTAGTTCAGGTGGCCAGCAGTGAGTGGCAGCTTATGGCCCTATTCTCAGAGATGCACTTGGAGGTGCAAGACAAAAAGGGACATACGATTCTCACTTCTATGGTTGTTACCTCTACTTTACGTGATCTGGGGCAGATGAGGTAGCTATCAGATTTAGAAGGATTATTCTTGCGGGAGAGTGTGTCAGGAGAGGACCCTCTTCCTGGATGGACAGTGGGCGAGGATGAGATCTATCATTTCTAGGGACGTGTATTGGTGCCAACAGACATACACAAGGAGCTAATGCGGTATTTTAATTCCTTAGTTTGGGATGTTCATCCTGGCATCACCACGATTTATTGTGATCAACATCACCAGTACTGGTGTCCAGGTATAAAAAGACAGGCTGCTAGTTTTATCATGAGATGCTTGACTTGTCAGCAGCTGAAAGCAGAGAATCAGTGACTAGTAGGGATTTTACAGTAGTTACCCATTCTGGAGTGGAAGTGAAACTATGTCGTGATGGACTTCATGGACGGTTTTCCGAGGTCGCCTCGAGGGAACACTATTTTTTGTGTTGTTTTCGATAGGCTTATGAAGGTTCCTCACTTCTTACCGATCAAGAGACCTTCAGTGTTGATGATCTAGGAAGAATTTACATCCGAGAGATTGTACGTCTACATGGAGTTCCACACTCCATTGGTTCAGATAGGGATGCACACTTTACTTGTCGGTTCAGGAAGGGGCTTCAGAGGGCTTTGAGTACACATGTACTTTTGAGCACATCATACCATCCCCAGACTGATGGATAGTCCGAGCGCATGATCCATGTGCTTGAGGATATTCTCAGAGCTTGCATTTTGGACTTTTTTGGTTCTTGGGAGAAGCATATCCCTCTTGTGGAGTTCACCTACAACAACAGTTTTCAGGCGACTATTCAGATGGCACCTTACGAGGCCTTGTACGGTAGGCCATGCCGATCACCTTTATGTTGGCTGGAGGCAGGAGAGGTAGCTTTGCTAGGACCTCGTCTTTTTTAGGAGACCTCAGAGTAGATAGAGTTGATTATAAAGTGGATGGATACAGAACAGTCTGGGCAAAAGTCTTATGCTGATCAGTGGAGACGACCTCGGGAGTTCGAGGTTGGGGATCAGGTTTTCCTACATGTCGCACCGAGGCTGGGACACAAGAGGATCCATAGATAGGGTAATATTTCACCGCATTACGTTGGGCCATTTGAGATGTTGGAGTGACTTGGGCTGGTTGCCTATCAGGTATAGTTACCTCAGAGGTACCGGGCTATGCACGACGTCTTCCAGGTTTCCTACCTCCGACGTTACTTTTCAGACCCATCTAATGTCTTTCAACCTGAGGAGGATGAGCTTGAAGTGGATGCCTATTTTGAAGAGAATCATATCTTGATTGTCGATGGCAGTACGAAAGTTCTCTATGGATGGTCTGTTGCTCTAGTACGGGTGTTATGGAAACACATGCGAGTGCAGGATGAGACTTGGGACTGGGAGGCCGATATACGATAGTAGTTGCTGGTGCTTTTCGGAGTTTCTTCTTCTATGCCTAGCTAGGGAAATTCGGGGATGAATTTATTTAAGGGGGAAGTTTTTAAGAACCCGGGTCATCGTTTTAGGTATTTTTTCTTTTTCTAGTCGTTTTTAAGGAAAAGGGGAAAATCTGGAAATTTTCAGAGAACACGTCGTGTACTTTATGAGTACACACTGTGTACTTTTCTCCCGCGTGAGGCCGTGTACTGGCCTTGTCTGGGCCACACACACAACCATGTGGGGTGAAATAGAGGACACTTAAAGCGGAGTATGGAAAACCACGGTACACTCCATGTACTCTAAAAATACACGCCGTGTACATTTCTTTTTTATTTCATTAATCAGACCGAGGTCACGACTTAACCCTGTTTTCTTCTTCTTCTCTGCCTAATTCCGCATAGAGCATTCGAGGAGGCCTAATCTTATCCGACCAACTGATCCTTCACCAGCTTTCTGAATCAAACACCATCGATTGCAATAGAATCGCAGCAGTGAGTTCTTGGTTCTGCTTTAGCCTTGTTTCATGATTCCTCCACGTTTTCAGGTTATCATGGGTTGTGCATTTTGGAAGTATTCTCATATTTTCAACGTTCTAAGGTGAATCAATCATCATGGTTCACTTATATTGATATCTGAGGATTGAGGAAGGTGGTTTGTTGACCTACGTTTAATGTCTTTGTGTTTTGGTGGCAAAAGTGCCAGATACCCATGTATCAGGTATCCCGAGTTAGGATTTTGATCCTATTGTTTAATATCCTTAGATTTCTTGTTAGATTATAATTAATTGATACTTATGTAAGCTTTTTATCATGTTTTAGGATCACCCCATGGGTGTTTTTTCCCTTTTTGGCTGTTTATCACCGTTTGGCACCGTTTTCCTGTGAGGAAAACCCTATTACAATTGCTAGTTTACTTGTTATAACTGATTGCAGGTGTTGCCTACTATTTAAATGTTAATGAATAATTTTAGCGTTTATCCAAGTAGTTTTTGAACATACTTAGGGCTATTGATAGTCTATTAAGCTCGACTGGACAGCTCGAGAACCTGGTGCGGGAGATCAAAGAGGGAATAGACGATTTAGTGCTTCGCTAGAGGGTCTGTTGGTTTTAGTTTCGTATGCAGGACCTATAGGAATATGACTTTGTGCTTCCCAAGAGTGTTTTTAGTTTACACATGTATTGATACCATAGGAGGAATTAGACATAACTACTTCCTCAGATAGTCTGTAGCTATCATTGCAAGACCATAGGGAAATTTACATAAGAGCTTCCCAGAGTGTATGTACCTTGTTTGATTACAGGACTATAGGGGTCTGCTAGTTTGAGCCACCCAGATAGTTAGTGTGAATATTTTTTGGTTGGTTGTGACGAGTCCACCAAGAAAAAGAACAAGATTGGGGTTGAAATGCTTGTGGGGTAGGTAGTCTTTTAGTTACCTGTTGTGTTACTCGCTTTACCTTGGAATAGAGATCTTAGCTAGATTCCCTGGTTGTTTAATTAAATTAATATGAATGGAAATTGGTAGTATTTATACTGGTGTACTATTAGTTCATTACTATATTTATTTCCTTTACTTTTTCTATATTTCTCACTGAAAGTAGGGTAAAAATCTTGTGGTGGTTGCCTACTGTGATTAGTCTCACACACTGTTTGGGTGATGTTTTTCAGCCCAAATAGATTATATGGTTGCAGGTGTGGATAGGGATTGTGGCCCTTCCACCTCAGGTACTTGATTATTGGTTGGAGCTGGAGAGCATGGGACCGGACTTTGGCTCGCAATGCGGCTGGAGTTTCTTTTTTTACTTTTAGTATCTGGGTTCAGTTGTATTTCAGCACGTTGTTTTCTTGGCTGCTTTCCATAGACACATGTACCATACTGCATCATTGTTATATCATACATTGCTTCTACTTTTATTTTTAGTTGTTGTATGTTTTTTCATGTTTCCTCTATTGTGCATGTTTGTTCTTTCTATGTATACTTTACCCAATGAGGGCATAGTTTCCCCACCAACTCACTAAGGCCCTCGCTGCTAGTCGGCAGCCTCTAGAGTTTGGGGAAATGCGCTTGAGGTCATGTGGAGAATCGGGTACGGGGAACCCATTATGAGGCCCCAAATTCGGGTCATTGGGCACAAATCTTGAGGTGGTTGCCTACTGAGATTAGTCTCATACCCTATTTGGGTCATGTTTTTCAGCCCAAATAGATTTCATGGTTGCAGGTGTGGATAGGGATTATGGCCCTTCCACCTCAGGTACATGATTGCTGGTTGGAGCTAGAGAGCAAGGGACCGGGCTTTGGCTCGTGATGCTGCTAGAGTTTCTGTTTACTTTTAGTATTTGGGTTCAGTATTATTTCTGCACGTTGTTTTGTTTACTTCTTTCTATAGACACATGTACCATACTCCCTCATTGTTATATTAGACATTGCTTATACTTTTTGTTTCAGTTGTCGTCTGTTGTTCCTATTTCCGCTATTGTGTATGTTTGTTTTTCCACTGTTTACTTTACCCAATGAGGGCATAGTTTCCCCACCGACTCACCAAGGCCCTCGTTGCTAGTTGGTAACCTCTGGTGTTTGTCGAAACACGCTTGAGAGTATATGGCGAACTGGGTACGGGGCACCAGTTATGAGGCCCTGGATTCGGGTCGTTACAATAGTCATATCATATAATAGTCATAGAAGGTTTATCATGAAACTATATACCTAATGCTTCATATGGATATACTCAACACCATTCGTTGTGTAATATATATCTTTTTTCTTCGCATCTTAGGTTAACAAAAAGAAAATGAAAAAAATAACATAAATATTAGGGTCAACTTATTACATGCATTAAATAAACAACATATTCTAAGGGATCCCTTGTTTGGCATGATTCGAATCAATTTGGTGTCTTTAGATCTTGAAAAGAACCATCATATTGAGTAGTCACATTCATATTTATAATTATATATATAATATTGAATGATTTAATATTTTTTCTATTATATTTATTTCCATATATAATCATTATTTAATTTTATAAATTATTCATTCTTTATATTCATTAATTAAATCACTAATATAACCCAAAAAATTAGTTTATTCATGAGGAACATCTTAATTAACCATTTATAGGTACTAAGGATTTTATCCAGATTGCATGGGACTACAAGGCATTAAACCTAGAAGAACATGTTGCGAACCAATGATCAATAAACTAGGAAAAAAATTGAATTTTATTCTATATTTCATCCACCAAATCAAAAATATTTTCATTTACTACATCATCTTTACTGTCCATAAAGTGGACACCATTTTCTGGAATAAAATCAGTGTAATTTACATACATGACATATAGTCGAAGAATTTGGTAGCAAAAAAGGAGGATCCAATGATTTTGTTTATATTAATTAAATAATATGACTGAATAAAACTCTTATAAATTTTAGGTCACATGGTATTTATTTATGATAAATTACTTGTAACAAATAAATTAATTTTACAAATCTACACACACAATTCATAGGTTTGTATCTTGGGAAAACTTTGATTTGATATGTACATCATGTATCTTTATTTTACATGTCATGTATTGTTCTTGATTCTTGGGAAAATAAAATAATTTTTTTTAATTCCATAAAAAATATTGAAACATGTCCTGGATTCATTAATTTATAGTTCATTCGATTTTATGGGTAAATTATAAATATAAATATGTAATATATCATTCATTAATTTCTAGATAAATTTTTGTAGTACATGTTGTGTATAGATGTGAAATGTTGTTTAGAGACCCAAATAAAATTTACATTTTTATGTAATTAAATACATTATGGATATATAAAACACATGAAATTATTATTTTATCATATCCAATTGGATTTAATTTTCTATTACGAATATGTACCATTGATAATATAGTTATTGAATAGTCATCACATGATTAGTATAAATATAGGGTTTTAACACATATAATTTTAAAAGAAAACGGAATTGATGGCCTCAACTAATTGGGTCATACCCTTTTAATCCCATATATTTGGGCTTATTAGGGAGATATAATTTCTAGGATTTTTCCCAAACCAATCCCAGAACAAGATTCAAAAACTTATTCATGATCAGAAGAATTTATGGGAGAAGTTCAAGATCATCAAGATAACAACCAAAAAAATGTTCACTGAACAACCCAATGAAATCTCCACCATCATGAAACTTACTTTTAGGGAGTATACTAGTGTATTAATGGGATATGTATCAAGATCACAAAAATATGAGTATGTACATTATTTGGTACAAAGTAATGAATATATTTCAATCCTATTATTGTTACATTGTAAATGTTTTATATTTTAGTAAAAAAAGAACAAATTATTTTTTATTAATATTAAAATTAAATTAATGAAATTAAGATTTTTTTTTTGAAATTTATAAATTTTTAACTATATATTATTATATTTTCCCAATGGAGAATTATTCATAATACTATGAGATAATTGATCTTTCGGATAAAAAATAAATACCATATAAATATACATTGCACTTTATGACATCATAATGACCCGTAAAATTATTTAAAAAGTAATATAAATGGGATTCATAAAATAATAGATGTTTTAATTTTAATATAATATGATTTTATGTCTATTTGATTTATTTTTAAAATCCATTATAAATCCTCTAAAACATATAATATATTTTAATATTTTAAAATCATTTCTTTAGGAGTATGAATCATCTCCACATTGCCATGGGTAATAATTTATTAGGTTATGTCTTTGAATTCATAAAATAAATTACTAGACACCCTTTTGGAAGAAACCATGGGGAAAAACCATGGCCTTGTTTGTGGATTCAATATTTTATTATGTAGATTCCAAACACAAAATAATAATAGAATACTCCTCTTTTCCTATATAAAACCAACATGATAAAATTTATCATCACTCAAAATACTTTTAGAAGATCTTTACCCTTAGCTCCACTCTATAGAGTAGTCTTATGTCTCCCCCATTCTCTCAAGAAGTCCTTCCAAATCCATTGGATTCACACATTCATGTAATGGAACCATATCTTCAACTCTCATCTTTTATCAATTACTGCTTTTATGTTATGTTTTTTAAATTTCATTTGGTTATGATGTGTTTTGATACGACATATACCCCTTACTATTAATTTTATGTGCATATGATTATATCCTACATTCACTCTCAATAATCCTCACATTATCCATTATTTACACTAGTTACTATGCCAAAATTTCATAAGGATTCTTTTCTATATTCATTTTTATTCATTACATTATATCTTTTATTACCAAATTTATAATGTTGGGATATTATTTTCCATATCTATATTACTAAAAATTTATTTATATATACAAATATACCCATTTCACCCTCCTCAACCATTTTTATGAATTTTTATGTAACGTGGTTATACTGCCGAAATTTCACAATGATTTTCCATGCCAAAATAATTTTATAATGAATTCCATATGATTTTTTCAATAAAAGGTATTAAATTTTACGATCAGATAAATATACATTGTGGAATGAAATATATTTATTCCTCATTCATTGATCATGGTATAAATGATTATATTTTATAAATCCATGTTATGTAATCTTTGTGGCATACTTAAACATGAGAATGAAATGATTGTGTTGAGTGCACCAATATAGAACTCTAATGCCTTAGGTAATTTTTAGTATCATGATACATCTTGTTGGGTTAAGGTTGTGCTGAATTAATTTACTGTAACTTTTCCTCCATGTTGTCTTGGAAGATTTATCCTTGACATAAGTTTATGATGTAGTGTTTTAAGTTGTTTCCACATTTCCCATGTTATGAATGTCATTCTATATCATGCCTTTTTATTCATTTTCGTTTATTGCATCATTGGTATACCAATTTTCTTAAATCTATTATAGTATTCATATTATTCCTTATTTATTACATTCTTTTTCTTTATAGATAACATCTTCCTTATGTTTTTTCCCAAGATATCCCAGGCATTTTTATGTTCATTAGAATATAATGATCATGTTAAGGAGTTGTTCAATAATGTTTTTTCATTCCATTTTATATGTTGTTAGGTAATTTACCTAATTACTAGATACACTATACTTATCTATCATTTAGGTTGTATTAAGTGTAATTGTATGTAATATATCATCTATAAATGTGTAAGAAGGAGCATGGTTTTTACAGTTTTCATCAGAGGAAGTGTTTAGTTATATTTTGGAATACGATTAAAAAACAATAGGGAAATCCATAGGTATAATTATAAGTATAAAAAACCACATATTTATTTGTTTAGTATAGAGTAAGTGGGGGTTTCAAGAAAATACCTCCATTTTTTGATACTATAAGTGGACATGGTCCTACCATAAATGTATATATTTGACAAGATGTTCCAGGCCTAACTTGCGGTAATCCAGTATAAAATAGTAGGCCTTCCTGTGCACATGGTTAATCATTCACAAGAGATATTATTTGGTAATGTGATAAGTTTATTATTAACAATTATTAATGTAACAACAAATCCCATCAAAATACAAGTTAGGGAATAGATCCTGGGTAATATAGATTAAAGCATAAAAATTATTATGTTATGAGAACAATGTAATTTTTATGTTATTCCTTTATCTAAATTTGATTCCACATTATGTGTTTAATAGTATAAGATACTCATACCTAACATTAATTTTATTATATCCACTGGCTTGAAATAGGAAGAGTCAGGTTAACACCGAATGTAAAAGGAAATGTGATGACTATCCCAATGAGATGATAAACCAGATTTGAGATTGAATCAAGGACTTCATGAAGATAATATCTTATGTAACTCGGGTTTTGTATAGAAACTGGGATCATGAGCAGCATCCAAACCCCCATATGAGTGAAGAAGTCAAAACTAAGATATTCATGCGATAGTGTCCTCATACTATAATGGATCATCTGATCCATTAATTTTAGAATAGTGGATCAAGTCCATTGAGAAGTTCGTAACCATCCTTCAGTGTTCCAGACAGTAGAAGTTTATTCTGGCTGTTTATCAAATTGAGGGATAAGCTAGTTAGTTGTGGACATTGTACCATAATAGGAATCTTGTGGAAGTGATATAAACAATGGAGTTGAAGGAATTTTAGAAAACATCTTTTAAAATCTAATCAATACACTCTCGATCAAAACATTTATAGGGATTTCCTTGCACTCAATAAAAATTATAATGTATCTATTGGGTAATACAAATGAAAACCTCACAGGAACTTCTCGATACTACTATTTTTTTGGTTTTAACCCTGAATGAATGGTTGACCACTTCTTAGGTTTCCAAAAACCTAGTCTACAAAAATCCATGGTGGTCGTGTCATTGATAGTTGGGAAGAATATTTATGATGTGAACTCAACATCGAAATAGATGTTTGAGAATACCATGGGTATTATGGGGATAATAAGCATCAAATATAGTTTAATTCTGTATGTCCTAAGGAGAAATCTAACGGTGTAATTAAAATTCAGCATGCCACTTTTCAATGGTGAGGAATGAAGAACCCCTAAAATTTCCCAAGGGTGATAAATAAATTCATTAGATGGAGGAATAATGGACACCTAGGTAATAATTGCCGACAGGTGAATCCAGTGAAAGTTATAGAGGAAAGGATTGATCTAGTAAACCATCACCCCATTTTCCTTTGCTTATACAACCAGGAACTAGATAACTTTTCTATCTAATTCCCTAATCAAATGGTATTTAGATGCAAAAAACTACCTCTATGGGATAAAGGGTGAGATATTTCCATCACTACCAAAAATGTTAATCCAAAAAATGCGGTGGTGAAATTTATGCTTGTAATTCATTCAAGAATAGTGAACGTACCATTTTATTCTGATTTTTTAATTCCTTCAGTTCAAAATGGATTATTTCAATTATCCAAATACCACCACAAATCACAGAAGTTTACATGTCTGTCAAAATGGAATATGGGAAAATTATTACATCCGATGTAGATGACTCATCCCATATGAATGTATCTGATAATAAATTCTTAAAAATACTTGTCATAATACCTTTGGTGAAATTTGATTCAATTATAGTCCTGGATTAGATTTACCTATATAGATCCTACTAAAATTTCCCTGAGAAGGAAAAAACATTACATATGGAGAATCAACCCCCGGTTTTATACAATTTCAAGGAGGGGGATGAATATTTTTTAACACCATCATCTTAAGGATGGATATTAAATCCCTATGAGAAACTATATCTTGCTCAAAAGATGGTGTCTATGTAAAGAACCATGCTAAATGAAATACCTATTATGAATGAATACAAAAATGTGTTTCCAAAAGAATTTCATGGTCTTCCTCCTAGCCGAGAGATTGTGTTTGTAATTGAGGGAATTTACAATATCCAATAATCTATATAAGATTTCTATTTTGGAAGATGAGGATATAAATAAATAACTAAAGCATAATCTACAAAATTGGTTTATATTCCCATGTTCTTAACCATGGGGTGCACCAGTTCTCTTTGAGAAAATTATGTATTGGTCAATGTTCCTTTGCATCGATTATTGTGAGCTTAAAAATTTCATGAACAAGAAAATGTATCATCTACTTTATATTGATGAAATATATGATTAACTATAGGGAGAAAAATACATCTACAAGGTAGACCATTGGTTTGTATATTATTAACTAAGGGTGAAGATGGAAGATATCCCCAAGACCTCTTTTGTTACACGGTTAGGGAACTATGAATTCATAGTTATTCCATTAATAATCACTAATACTCGAAAAATATTCAAGGCCATGATGAATAGATTCTATAGAGAATACCTTAAACATTATTGTTGTATTTCGGGTTGATATTCTAATATACCCCAAATCCATGGAGGACCATGAAGAGTGTCTATGAATTGTACTAATTTCCTAGTAAAATGAGAAGCTCTTTGAAATTTATAGAATGTGTGTGTTCTAGTTAAAGGAAGTACATTTGTTGTGGAATATAATCACAATAAATGGGATATTTGTGGATCATTCCAAGCCAAAAACATTTAAAGGATGGCCGGTTCCAAAATCAGTGACAGATAACCATATCCTTCTTAAGTTAGAGAGATATTAACACTAATTTGTGAGCAATTTCTCATGTTTGTTAAACCCTATTACCAAGATAAATAAAAATGGAGTCAGGTTTTCATGGATTGTTTAATGTACTGAAAGATTAATCGAGTTGAAAATGAGATTTATCACTTCCCCTATGCTCACACTACCAACATGTTGGAAACACTCCATCATTTTCTGTGATGCTTCGATGGAATAATTGGGATGTGTGTTGATGAAAAATGATAATTTCATTTCCAATGCATCAAAGATGATGAAAATTAATGAGAAAATCCATGAGAATATTTTGTTATATTATATGAAATTAGATTTAGTTGACCATTAGGAATCATTACTATAGATTATATAGCTTTTGAATATTCATCAAGTGATTATTATAAATATTGGGATTTGATGAATCCATCTGTAACAGACAAAGGATGTGACGACCCCAACTAGTAAGATTGTACCCTATGAATCCCATTTATCGGACTTCCAAGGAAGAATGATTTTGTTGGTGTTTCCATAGACCAAGCTGACGGTGAGATACAACTACTTAAGAATGAAAAAAACTATTTATGGGAGAATGTCACGACCCATCTCTTGGGGATCGTGCCATGAATACCCCAAGCATTCCATCCAAAGGCCAGGGGTTGGCGACTAGCACTGAAAAAGTGTATCCTTAAAATGGGAAGGAAATTCCTTTAAACCTGTATAAACACAAAGTCCATGAACACAACAAGTTGCAACCGTGATGTACAACTGTAGTAGTAAAAGTGTGTACTAAAAGAAGAGGGGATGGAATACAATCCCAACTGAAAGAAAAAAGACTATAATATAAAAATAGCTCCGAAGATCACTTACTAAGGATCCCACCTAAAGGGGTAGGTACATCAAATCTCAGCATCTATCCATGTCAAACCTCACCAATGTCCACTGTCAGGTCCTAGCTCCCCAAGTCTCAGTCAAGGCTTCCTGTCTTCTCTAAAACAACTATATGTTGTGGGGAATGCTTGTGTAGGGGTGAGTATAAAAATACACAATAGGGACCCTGAGATCCCTAAAGGTCTCTCATAATTCCACAGTGGAATATCAAAAAGATTGATCTCTATCACAACGATTAAATCATAAGACTCTGCTCAAACTAGGTATAACAGAAGTACATAAGTACAAATTATTAGTCGTAAAGATAGATCATCTTATTCTATCAAGGGTTCTACTGCTGATCTACACAATATCTCTTGGTACATAACCACATAAGATCATTAGGTTCGGATCCACATAGGATTTCTAGGGGATGAACCACATTGGATTTCTCGGTGATGATCCGCGCATGATCGCTAGATCTTTATCCACATAAGTTCTCTAGGTGCTGATCCATACAGGATCCCTAGGTGCTGATTCACACAGGATCGGTAGGTGCTAATCCACATAGGATCTCTATTCATTCTTCACGTCTCATCCATCCACATGTTTCCCTTACATAGTACACTAGATTCTAGGAGGATCCGCTCCTCAATCCATTGGTCATATTTCATTTGGCTCAATGTCCGACAGAGATGCAACCCAATGACCCATCAGGTCATAAGGGTTCCAATGCAATAGAAATCGCATCAATTGGACACCCCGTCTGAGAGTTATATACATTTTAGTGCCGAGGGACCTATTGGATGCGGGTACGATCCAACCCAAATGTACACCAACATTCTCCAAAACTCAGGTGGAGTATCTCAAATGAACCATCTCCTTCCAAAGATTCCATCACCACATAGGTTTAGTCAAATGAATGTTTGGTTTTCTAGATACATCCCTTTATTTGTATCTAGGCCGAAAATGGTCCTTATCTAGTCTGACCTGGTCAGACCGACCTGAACCGCCCGTTCTGGGCTGACTGAAGCTGGGTCCAACCCTCCCCGACCCGCACCGACTGGGCCGCGGACCAACCTAGCCTAAACCAGCTAGGCCACATCGGCCCCGGCCCGGCCTGATGGTTGGTAGGGTCCACCAGTCATGCGACCATGTGGGGTTCACTCCCCCTTATCAAATGGAAAAGCCTTTGAAGCTGAGTAACTTGCGGTGTGACGTGGAACCACATCAGTTAGCAGCGGGAACTGCAGGGCATGGGTCCCCTTTCTTTCAGTGGCGTTGAAGCCTCGAACACCACCTATGTTGTGTGAAAACGCACTTCTCTCTACCAACGTTGGCGGCTGAGAACCAGATGCCCCTTCGGTCCGCAGTGGCACTATGAAACACCTCCCTTCCACTGCAGCCGGCGATTTCCTACCGCTGCCCTCATCCGTCAGTGCTGGTCCCCAACACCGCCATGCTGCTATAGCACCAATTCTTCTTCCATAGGGCTCCACCGAAGCTCCGGAGCACTGTTTTCACAGTCTAATGCGCCTACAATCCTCCTGAGATTCCGATGTCACTGCGTGAAACATGGTTTCATGATTAGATCAGGTTTAGAAATCCTCGCTTGAAGAACGCATTGATAAATCAAATAGCGGAGGGTTTGGGCCTTGTTCTTTTGGCATGCGCCCTCTACATTAGCATCATAAAATGGTTGAGATTATTTCATCTTCAATCACTTATAATTAATCAAGAAAAAACACATATAATTAATCAAGAAAAAACCCCCCACATCAAGAACCATTGGAGGTGTCATGATTGTGGTGATAGGAGAGTCCTTGTTGGACGAAGTCACCGATGTTCATCGATCCCAGATCGTTTCCACCCAATCTTCCATCCTACGTTGGAGGAAGATGCTATAGTACATTGCCAGTGGTTCCTCATAGTCGTCTCCATAACCCTAACCCATGTCACAATTAAATAGAGGGGAAGAGTGAGTAACACATTGAAAGAATTAATGAGGTTAATTAATTAATAAGCCTATTAATTTCCAATGGTGTGGTTATTCAACTAATGAGACAAGACATTAAATGGATTGAAAACCCATCAGTCCCACCATCGCCACTCAACAGGAGGTAGGAAAATAAAATAACAATTTTTATGTTATTTTATCATTTCTTTAAAAGTTGCAAAAAATTACTTTTTCTCCCAACCTACTATGGTCGATGTTAATACACAACTAAAATAATCCTGGTGCTACGAATTCAATAATTCCCTCATATTTTTAATATAATCACCTATTTAAAATATAGAAAATGTTCCCCACACATTTATTGAAAGTACCTTAAAAAAGATCCAAATTCCATTCAGGGCAAACCAGGCCTCGGAATCAAGTGCCATCAATTTTTTCAGACTCGTAATAATCCCAAAAAATTTAAAAAAAATTATATAGAATTTCCAGGACTTTAAATTCTCCCAATCATGGGAATTTTCATCACCGAAAGCTATAACGAAACTAAGGGATCAAATGGGGGTACTGAGCATGCATCTGAGCCTCCCGCACCTATGTGCTCTCTAGGAAATTTGCATGCTGCCAACGAACTCGCACCAGAGAAATCGACCACCAACGAAGGACCCATTCTTGTCTATCCTCTATCTCTAATGGGAACTCCACAAACGTCTCCCATCATCAATGTCAAACTCACCCCCATCAATAACATGTAATGGATCACACACATACCTCCTCTACTACAACACATGGAAAACATTATACACCAGGTAAATCTATGGGGGGAAGAGCTAGAGAGTATTCCACTTATTCTACTCTACAAGGATCTAGAAAGGAATGTTTAATCTTGGAGATAGCTTCCCTCCTTGGCCAACCTCCATAATCCTCATCGGGGTGAGACCCGTAAGATTTCATCGTCTCCCTCATCAAACTCTAGGGGTCTCCATATCTTGTCTGAATATGAATTGTGCCAGATCAATACAGTCTCTATCCTCTCCTGTATGATCTACATCTTCTCTGTTTTAGCCTATACCAACTATTGAACCATTAGTGAGGACTCCACTAGGTATGTCCCGCATAGTGGTGATCTAGACGGTTTCCCGTACAGGGCCTTAGACAGATCCCTTCCAATAGAGAAGTGATAACTATTATTGTATGAAAACAACACTAGTGGATGGAGGTCCTCCAAAATGTGGCCAAAATCAAGGATAGAAGCATGATTCATGTCCTCAAGTGTCTCTATGGTCCACTCCGTTTGAGAATCTGTTTGAGGATGAAAGACAGTGCTCAAGCATTGTTGATTCCTGAATGCCTCTGGAAATCTATTCCACAAGTGGTATGTAAAACGAGTGTTGTGATCTGAGATGATCCTTGCCAGCACCCCCTGAATCCGTACAATATCATGTATGTAGAGGCATCCCAAGACCTCTCCTCATCCCTTATCTCGGATGGGTAGGATGTGGGACGACATGGTGAGTCAGTCAACGATCACCCAGATGGAATCAGGGCCCCTGGATGTACATGGTAGCCTTGTCAAGAATTCTATGGATATACCATACCACTTCCTCTCCAGTACCTGTAGTGGTGGATTTAAGACTGTTTGTAACTGATGCTCGTCATTTATTTGCTGACAAGTGAGGCATCATGATTAGAACTCTACCACTTATTTCTTCATCCTTCGCCACCAATACCGTTGGTGGAGGTCCTTGTACATATTCTCTTATCTAGGATGTACCACCGAAGGGGGTGTATGGAACTCCTTCAACACCCACTCTCTTAGTTTCACTAGTAACATAGTGCATCCATTAAAAAGAATGGTGTGCTCCCCACCTTGAGAAAATACATCAGGAGCCTGTCCTGAGGTTATCTGAGAACATCGGGCACCAAAATCAACCTCCCAAGGATGTGCCTCCCTAACTCACTGATGAAGTGGGGGAGTAACTGTCATAGACTAGAGGTAAGCTTCTCCATCTCTATCCATGAAAGATATCTTCCACGTGACTAACTAATTTGTCACCTCAGTAAGAAACTGCATAATAGACCTTCTCCTGAGTGTGTCTGCTACAACATTCCCCTTCCCAAGAGTGTAGAATATCCCAAAGTCATAGTCCTAGAGTGACTCTAACAATATTCCTTGTATCAGGTTCTGGTCCTTCTATGAGAAGATATACCTGAGACTCTTGTGATCAGAGTAGACTGTAAAACGTTCACCCATAATGTAGTGTAGCCACATCTTTAGCCCAACGACCACTGCTGCTTACTCCAGATCATGGGTAGTGTATTTTTTATCATTCTATGTCATCTTCAGTGAGCCTTAAGCGATCACATATCACTCCTAAATCAGGAAACAACCTAATCTGATCCCTGATGCGTCGTAGTAAACTACATACTTAATTCCGTCTTCTAGTAGCCTCATGATGGGAGCACTCATCAGTCTCTGTCTCAGCTTCTAAAAACTCTATTGGCATCTCTTTTTCCACATGAAGGGTGGTCCCTTCATTTTCAAAGCTGAAAATGGTTTCATAACTCTGGAAATGTCAGGTATGAATCACTGGTATTACCTAGAAAATCCCAAGAAGCTCTTCCCCTTGGTCACACACTTGGGTGTCTCCCAAGCAAGAACTACCTCTATCTTATATAGATCAACAAAAACTCCAGCCATCAAGATAACATCACTTAGGAATTGGACATACCATATCCAAAACTATAACCTCAAGAGCCTTCCATAATTTTGGATATCTCAGATTGTATCTAGAACTATAGGTAGGTACGTGGCATGATCCTCCTCTAGTGCCAAGTATATCAAGATTTCATCAATGAAGACAACCACAGAGCGATTGATGTAAGGCTAGAAGATCCTGTTCAAGAGCCCCATGAACATTGAAGAAGCATTGGTCATGCCAAAGGGAATCACCAAGAACTCGTAATGGACATACAGACATTTGAAGGATGCCTTCAGTATGTACTCATCCCATAACCTAAGATGGTGATAGCCTGATATGAGGTTTATCTTCGAAAACCATCGATATCCCTTTAGATACTCATAGAGATCATCAATCATGGGGAGTGGATACTTGTTCTTGATTGTAACTGGGTTACGGTACCGATAATCAACACAAATCCTCAGACTCATATCTTCATTCTTGGTGATCAAAATCAGTGATTCCCAAGGAGAAACACATGGCCTTATAAACCCCTTATTTTTTAAGTCCTCCAACTATACTAGAAACTCACGATGCTCCATAGGGGCCATCCGATATGCTGGCATAGATATCGATATCGTACCAGGGTACATGTCGATGTAGAAGTCTACCTCTCTCTGAGGACGTAGTCCCAGAACATCATTAGGAAAGACATTATCATACTGGTCCACCACTACCGGATAACTTAGAATCCTCATGTCAAATGATATGAGGGTTAGGCTAGCCAACAGATGAGTGATCGGTAACACCCACCTCTGATTAAATCAATCCTAAGATTCAAAGCTTCCCTTCTCATCAGTGAAGGAAAACCTGATCCTATCATCAAAGACACTCTACACATTTCCGCTAAAACTGTCGATCATAGGAAGGACTATGGACAGCCATTCCATACACAAGATGACGTCGTAAGGCCTCGAAGCTGCTATTAGGAGATCCCAAAATGGAGCTCCCACCTCGTCGAGTGAGCTCACACTGTCTGCATGATTGTGTAATCATCGAATATTCTCCTATAAAAGTCTATAATTGTATGGATTAATCCAACTACTCTGTCAGAATCACTGAGCTCAAAACCTATGACATGGAAATAAAAGAGTGACTGTCACATGTGTCTAAAATAAATACAACTAGGGTGGAATAGACATAGATCGTACCTCTAATCATCTCTACAACACCGTGGTTTAGTCTTCTAACACCTAAATCTGAGCATACCCTTGTCCATCTATTCATTGTGGATAGGGAGGACCACCTAGGGGTGGTGGTGCTAGAACCTCAAACTGTTGTACACCACCTACTACATGACCATCTCTTCTGCCACATCCAACACCCTGTGGACTGAATTAATCAAACCCTAACCGCTGCCTCAATGGTCCCTCAGTCATCTGTTGATCGTATATGCATGTATTATGATAGTCGTGATCCATGTGTCTCTGGCCATCGCACGAGTAACAAGATTTAGTCCTTAGAATACCTCCTCTGCCTCCTGAGACCCGCACCACTGACCCCGCATCCTAGGGTCGACCTCCTGAAGGGTGGGAATTCCTGGAAATCAACGTCATCTTCCTACTACCTATTGTAGATGACTCAGCTACATGTCATCTGGTGGTGTCTCTCACTGTAGGTTCCAGCTCAGCTATGAAGCACTTATCTAATAATGATCACTCGAGCACTCCATCCAACATTGGGATATTGAGTGATATCATAGATGCACTGATCTCCCACTATAGACATTAATCAATGGTCCGGGACATGAATAATGGATCCCCTACCATGTTGGTGGAGTAGCGTGAGAGGTCAGTAAATCTTTCCGAGTACTGGTCCACTGATAGGCTGTGCTTCTTTAAATATAGTATCTCCTTTATACGCACTGAGCATAAAGTCACTCGTAAGAACTCCACCCTGAAGAGGGTCTCAAAGTCCAA
Organism: Viscum album; assembly: GCA_963277665.1. NCBI lineage: Eukaryota > Viridiplantae > Streptophyta > Magnoliopsida > Santalales > Viscaceae > Viscum > Viscum album. The sequence continues at coordinate 384,243,414 of OY728120.1, read as the reverse complement.
CCAGGAGAGTGTCTACCTCTCATGTGTCAGGTGCATTAGACTCCACCATCTCCCTACTATTCCATGGAAGAGGCTAGATCCAAGGATCACCATCTACTCTACTTGTTTCTCAACCAAGAGAAAAACTCATGCTATAGCCTCCATCTAGTCGTCAGCTACATGGGGATCTATCTTACCTAAAAATATCATAGGCCTCTGCCACTACAACATGTGATATGAACTCAGTTGTTGTGAATAGTTTTCCAGTGTGGCTGTTGAAAGCTTCTTCCCTCTGAGTGGTGGTACTGTTGGTATGCCACCCAAAGGTACCAACACAGTAAGAGGGCCCTACACCGAAGCCTCATAGCTCGGTGGGACATTATCATGAACTCTATCTATACTATTGGCTGGTTGTCTATGTGGAGGCATCGAGAAAAAAAAACAGGTGTGCCACAGTCAAAAAGTTAAACCTAGTGTGCTTACTCAAAAAATATCAAAAGTAAATCATTTCCAAAACACACACAATCAGTGTTTTTGTGAACCAAGTCTGATGTCAGAATTTAGTGTCCTAGTGAATGGATACCTTTGCCACCACAACAACACTACACTCCCTAAACTGAAAAAAACACTAAAAAATAACATTATTTCTCCATTGGAAATATCATATTCCTTGTACATTGGTAGAAACAATCCCTTTGATACCACCTTTTCAGGATCCATACACCAGGGATCGTGTTGTGACTCCCCCAAGCCCGCCTTCCATAATCCAATGGTTAGAGACGAGCAACAAAAAGGCATATCCCTAAAATAGGAAGGTACATCCTTTAAACCTGAAAAAACAAATAGTCCAAGAAGAGAACATGATGAAACCATGAAGTAAAAATGCAGTAGTAAAAGTGATTACTAAAATTTAAGTGGCCGAAATACAAGGCCAACTGAATGAAAAAAAACTAAAACATAAAAATAGCTCCTAAGATCACAAACTAAGGATTCCACCTAAATGGGTTGGTACATACTATCTCTAAATCTCTCCACATCAACCATCTCCACTATCCACCGTCAGGTCCTAGCTCCCCAATTCTCAGTCAAGGGTACCTATCATCTGCACAATAAACAATAAGGTGCAGGTGAATCCTGTGCAAAGGTGTGTATAACAATACCCAATAGGGACTCGAAGACCCCCTAAGGTCTCTCATAATTTCAAAAATGAATACCAAAAAACTTGATCTAAAACAAGAATCTCAAAGCATAAGACTCAACTCAAAGAAGGTATAACATAAGTTGAGAGGTACAGATGATTAGTCGTAAAGTTAGATCATCTTATTCTGTCAACGGTTCTGATACTGATCCACACATGATCCCTCTATGCTAATCAACACAAGATCACTAGGTTCTGATCCACACAATTTTTCTAGGTGCCGATCCATGCTGGATCGCTATTCATTTTTCACATATCATCTAGCCATTGGATTCTCGTTTATAGTATTATTGATTTTGGGACAATTCAAATCTCAATCCATCGGTTGTATTTAAACTGGAATGAAGTCCCACAAAAAATTAATCCAATAATATATCATATCATAAGGGGTTAAAATGCAACAGACGGAGCATCAATCAGATGCCCTATCTAAGAGTTATAGACATTTTAATGTTGAGGCCTCGGTTAGATTCGGGTATGATCCAACCCAGCCGTAATACAAAATTTTCCAAAACACAGTTGGAGTAACATAAAAGGACCATCTCGTTCCATGGATTCCAACGCTATGGAATGTTCTTCAAACAGATATATGGTTTGTGAGATACGGTCTTTTAAGTGTATCTGGGCCGAAAATGGTTCAGGGTTTGTCCGACTCGGCCCATACTGAAATGACTGGGCCATGGAGGGAAAGGACCACTGGGCCGCATACTGGACCGCTGGGCAGAGGAACAAAATTTTCTACCATCCAGGCGGCTATGCGAGTTTCTCTCCCCCTTCCCGAAGATCAAAGTCGTTCGACCTAGGTAACAGGCGCCCCTACATGGCACCGCCTCTGCTTGTAGCGGGACACACAAAGTGGTGGTCTTCTTTTGACGTGGCTTTGATGCCTCAGAGACCACATGCAGGACGCCACTATCCACCAACATGGTCGGTCGGGAACCAGCCCCCCCCCCCCCCCTTCCATCTGCCGCGGTTCCATGTGGCGCTTCCCTTCCATCATGGTCGGCGATTGCCTGAGCCGTTCCGACGCTTCTTCCGCTGGGAACTAGAGCTCCAATATCACTTACGTTTGTTCCTACAGGCCTTCGAGAATTTCGCTGTCACTGCGTTCCTCTTAGTTTCAATGATCCTTCAAGTAAATAAATCCACCCCTGATGAACGCAATGATAAATCACGTGATGGAGGGTCTGGATCTTGTTCTTTTGGCCTATGCCCTCTGCATTAGCATTATAACATGGGTGAGATTAATTCAACCATAAAAAATTACAATTAATCATAAAAAACCATATAATTAATTAGGAAAAAACCACCAACCTCGAAAATCCTTGAAGGTGACACAGTTGTGGTTGGAGGAGAGTCCTCGTTGGAAGAAGTCACCAGCTTTTGTTGATCCCAGATCATTTCCGCAAAAGCTTCAATCCACCTCTGGTGAAAGATTCCATCATTGTTCGCTAGACGTTCCTCATAGTCGTCTCTATAACCCCAAACTGAGCCTTAAGTAAATATAGGGGTAGGGGGAGCAACTCATCAAAATAATTAATAAGGTTCATTAATTAATGAACCTCTTAATTCCCAATGGTGTGATTATGGAACTGAATAGTCAGGCCATGAAATGGCTTGAAAACACATCGATCCTAACACTACTAATCCACATGAGGTAGGAAAATAAAATAAAAATTTTTATATAATTTTATCATTTCATTAAAAGTCTCCAAAACTAACTTTTTCACCCGACCTACTATGGTCAATGGTATGCCTCTTTTAAGCTAATCCCAACATTACAGATTCAATGGTGCCCTCAAATTTTTAATCTAAGCACCGGTTTAAAGGATTGAAGATGCCACCCATGCATTTACTTAACGTACCTTAATAAGAGTTCAAAATTTTGTTTTGGGCACATCAGGCCTTGGAACCAAGCTCCGTCAATTTTTACAGACTATTAATAATCCCAAATAATGTAAAAAAAATTATATGGAATGTCTAGGTCTTTATAAAAAATGTCAAGCTCATCAATATCACAACCCCAACAATGTTCACTAAACAACCCCATAAAAACCCCACCGTCACAAATATTACTCTAAGGGTATTCGCCGGTATATTAAAGAGATATGTATTAATACCATATATATAAATATATATTAGAATTTACATTATTTTTTATATTTTAGTGAAAATATTTTCATTATATTATGGTTACTTTGTAAAAGATTTTTATTTTGGAAGAACAATTAAAAAATAAATGTTGGATTAATATTCAAATTCAATTAAATAATTTATGAATGAATTAATTTTTTTGAAATAAATTATACATTAATGAAATATTATTTTTAAATTATAATTATCAAATATAAATAATTATATAATTTTGACTATGTCAAATGTAATTTTTATTAGTGTTCGAAAACTGTTATTGTAAAAAACTAATAATTTCAAATGAATATTGGCCATTATTTTAGAATTGAAAATTAAAATAATTAGAAAATTATTTTAATAAAAAGAATATAATTTTTGGAATGAGGATGATGAAATTATACAATAGTCAACCTTTCATAATTTTAAGACAATGTAAAATATCTAGTAAAAATTAAATACCATATAAATATAATTTGTGTTTTATGATATCATAATTACCCAAATGATATGTAATAAGTAATATAAATTGTATCCAAGACCAAATATATGATTTAAATTTAAAATTATGTGAAAATATGTTTATTTGATTTATTTTTAAGTCCATTATGAATCATCAAGGACTTATAATATATCATATGATATTAAAATCATTTTTAGGAGTGTAAATCAACTCCATATAACCAAGGGTATTATAATTTTATGATCCTCCCTTTACATCATAAAAAATTTATAACAATCCATTTTGGAAGAAACCGTGGGGAAAAAATCAAATGGTTTGTGGTTTTGGATCTTTTTTTAGGGGGAGTCCAAAAGAAAAATAATAATAAAATCCCCCTGTCCTATATAAACCCTCCGAATATCCAATTTCTATACACTAAATCACCTTGATGAACAAAATTACTCTTCAATATACTCCCTATAGTCCTTACATGGTTCCCCCAATCTCCAAATAAGTCCTTACCAAGCCTTTCGAGTTACACATTCATGTAAGGGAACTTCAACTTCAACACTCCTCATTTATTCAGAATTCGTTTTATGTTACTTATTTTAAATTTCATTTTATTATAACGGTATATGGTATATCATATTAACCTTCTATCCAGTTTATGTATTAATGATGAGAGATTCATTTCCCTCTAATTAATCCTGACAAGATCCTTTATGTACAGTCATTACCATGAAAAAAAATCCAAAAAGATTCATTTATCCATTCATGTCTTTTCATTACATTATACCTTCTATTTAAAAATTTATAAGGTTGGGATAATCTTTTACATGTCTCTATTACTTCGCATTTCATATTCAAATAATTAGAGATCTATTTCACTTTCATCAACAATTTTTATGAATTTTTAATTAACGTTGTTATGCTATCTAAATTTCACCACAATTTTCCATACCAAAATAATTTTTTAGTGATTACCATACCCATTTTTCTATCAATGGTGTTAAACTTCAGGAACATATAATTATTTATTATGGAATTAAATATATGTATCCCACATTCTTATATCATAAAATAAATTATGATGTTAAATGAATCAATATTGTACGATCTATATGGCACACATAAGATTTAGAATGAAATAATTATGATGGGTGCACTCAGATATCACTCCAATTCATTGGGTAATGTTTAGTATCATGATACATCATGTCAGGACTGGGGGGGGTACCTTGTTATTTTTTGATAATTTTTCCACCGATAGTTCTTCTCAAATTTTTCCTTGACCTAAGATTTTGATTCAGTGTTTTATGTTGTTTCCTCATTTTCCATGTTATGATTATCATTATAAATCATGACTTATTATTCATGATCCCATTATTCTACATTGATATGAATATTGTATAACATGTATTATATTTTTCATTTATTTCATTTTTTATTTCCATTGATTCATTTATAGACCCCTACCTTATGTATGTCACCAAGATATCCCATGCGATTCAACATTCGTTAGAATATTACAATCATGTAATGGAAGTATTCAATAATGTGTTCAATCCCATGTTATATTTTGTTATGTAATGTACCTAATTCCCAATGACACTATACATATCTATATTTAGGGTTTTATTAAGTGTAATTTCAGGTAATTATACATGTATTAATGTGTAATAATGATTATGGTTTTTATACATCATGTACTCCACATGAATTAAATGAATTACATTCTATGTAATTTAGATGGGACAATCATTAATTTATTGATAGTAGATTCTATTTAATTATGTGAAAATCTAGGTATCCTAGATTCTATGTGTTTATATAGTACATAATTTGGACCGTATAGTGTTATTTGGAGTAGCAGGCATCATGTTTCCCTGATGTGCACACTAACTAAAGAATTGATTTTAAATAAGAATAATTAGTTTCATTTGAAAAAAAATTAAACATGATTAGAATCTCAAGGTTTTATAGGATAAATATTCAAATTAATAAATAATACATTAGAAAATATTATTGTTTATTTTGGATATATTTTATCTATATTAATAATGATTGAGAAGATTCATTATTTATTGAATTAATTTTCATTTCAATTATGGAATATCATGAGATTGAAAAATCTGTGAGTGGATGCATTTTATTAATTTAATTATTTTTGGTGCTTTTCTAATAGTTATTATATTATTATAAGGATGAACTATGTGTCCTAACATAATTTTACTATGAAATTACATGCATGTCCATAGTTCTTTTATATAAATAACCTTAAACCGTTCAACTAGTTACAATTAGACATGTGTGAATAGAGATTATATAAATATAGAATCCAAGTTGAATGGTTGTGGTTCAAGGTATACCTGAGGTGAAATCATCTCATGTGATACCCAAAATAGGGGTATAATTATAGAACACTATCAAAAAACAAATCATATAGTTTTTACTCAAAGTTCAGTGGGTTGTTTTATATTCTATAAAAAAAATGTAGATGAATATCATTATCATGAAACATATTTTATTAAATATTATTTAAATTAATTTTTATTATGTATTATTTATCACATCCCATAAGTAAATGAATTAAATAACCAATATGGTCAAATGGAATAAATTAAAAGGATTATGGGTTAATATTTAAGAATTAAATGGACAATTAATCATGTTAAATACAATAAATATTGACCAGAATCATAAAAGTATTACGTTGTAAACTTTATTTATAAAAAATAATATCTATAAATAAAATATTATGTTTGACTAAATCTTCTATCATTTGATTTAAAATAATGTTACAGTTGAGTGTCAGTCAGGAAATTCTCTAGATAATTTTCAATTATTTAAAAATATTTACACAGTTGTTTGGTGGAATTAACTGAGAATATGTCTTGTGTAATATCTATATCCCAATCCCTTCCATTTTTTAGTCATGTGTTGATGGAAAATAAGATATTTTTTTGGTGACTCCAATCATCTAATCGGGGTACTGTAAGCTTTTAGTTGGAAAAAATCTAACCTAAAAAATCATGTTACTTTTAATTGCCATTTATAAGGTTTTGATAATGGAAATATAGATCCGTTCAACAAGAATTTTAACATTATATTACATTATTAGTATAATGGTTAGGGTTTTTGGTACGTGATAAAATAACGATAGAGTAATAAAATAAATAAGACTATTTTATCACAAAAAATTGGTAATAATGAAATATACAAATGAATTTCATTTATATTTATGTTGTAAAATGAAGAGTTTAACAACCATTCAATCCCTATGAAAAATTCTAGAGAAAAAATTCTATTTATATGTTGTAACTTTTATAAATAGTATAGGTCTTACACTTTATATAGTCCAATGAATGGAAATTCAACATCCTATAATCCCAAATCCATTATTTTCTCGACATAGAGGAGAGTAGTAAAGAGTTCTATATATAGTAAAAACACTTGAATGATTATATATATGTTTAGTGTTTGATGTCATCATCCATGTATAACAAAATAATTATGCAACTTGAGAATATGGATTCCTATAAACTGATCATGTAAATCCAATATCTTTATTAGGGGAGAGATTGGTTGGAAATGTATTCGATCTATAAAGAACTCTTAACCATAAACTTTTGATACATTGTGATGGTTTAATCTCCCATTCTCAATGTCAATGGCTTCAATGAGCATCTATAAGATAAAGGGTTTGTGTAATTCAATGTGTTACATGCAAATATAATTCATTCCACACTCCCATAGAGAATTTATTAATTCGTTTGGAATTATATTATGAAAAAAATTATAATTATATCATAGATCATCCCAATTTCATTAAACATGTGGATAAGGATAATAAGAATAAATATCATTCTATCCTTATGGTGAGTAAGAGTAAAGGCAAAGAGAAGATATAAAAAACTATATATAACTCAAAAGTTTTTCCATAATTCCCTTCCGATAAGAGGATGATCAACATGATTGAAATGGATGTCTTCAAAAAATTGTTTTTCATGTTTCATGAATTGATAGTAAATGAATAGTAACACAATGAAAACTATGAAATTGTATGATTCATGAACATTAATTATTGAGAAAAAGTTATATATTGATACAATGTATTTATTAGGTAAACCATGTAGTGTTCAGATTTGAATCTAATTATAGGAACGTAGCAGATGTATAGAATCTGAATAATGTGATGTGGATCTAAGAGATGATAATGTATCTAATCTCCCTAAATTAGCTATTAATGATTATCACCTCGAGTTTTTGTATAGAATGTCCATGTTTTTAAAGAATTATTGTTATCTATCATTAGTTAACAAAAACATTATATCAATGGTCAGTCTTATCAATGATGTATTTAATAAAAAATTATGAAATAAAGAAAATTTCATTTAAAAACCTTTTTTATAGAAATTTATATTTAAATATTAGTATTTATATGATGAGTTACATATAAAATTTAATTAAAATAATAATAAATCATAATCATATGAAATATATCACACATAACTATGGAATAATTTCTTATTTCATTTAAATGAAATGTAATTGACTAAATTATGCCAATATGGATATTTAGATTCATTTAAAAAAAACCATTTATCATACATCATTCTTATTTCCATAAAAAATGACAAAACCACTATTTAGTATAAAATATTTAAGATCCACATAGCTTTATTAGTTTATTCATACTAACACATTTGGAACAATTCATGTTGAAAAAGGCCAAGATATTCATAATTCATAACTTTTATTGATGATTTCAGTAAATATAGATGTGTGAAGATAATGAAAAAGATGTTAGATTCCATTGATCAATTGAAGTAATATGAGATTTAATTTTATATCCAACTATATATAAAGATAATGAAACTCCACTTAAAATTTGGTGGATAATATCATATAGAAGAGTTTGTTGATTATTTAATAGATCATGGAATTATATATCAAATAAATCAACTTTATTGACCATAATTTAATGGGGTAACTAACATTATGAATTGTAACTAGTCTCAAATAGAGATATCAATGATGAGTCACTAAGGTCATAAAATATCATTTTGGGGATATGAATGGAAAATAGTGACACACATAAAAAATCGAGTTTTAAATAATGTACTATAAAATATTATATAAGAAGGATTAATTGAATGTTACTTTTTTTGTTACATATATTAGTGTGGGTTTGTGAAATGTTTTTTAATGTTATATCTAGAAAAAAGATTTCACCTTGAGGTAGAAAGAGTATGTTTATATTATATCCTATGTAATCTATTGATATTTCATATATGAAACCTTATATTATAATTTTGTTGTAATGGGACATGCTATCATTATTTAGAGGGTCAAAATATATAAAATATAAAAAATTATTGAGGTAGAATTTCTTAATGTCATTTCTAAAGATACACAAGAGTTGTAACTTGAACATATTCCATAAATCACCATGGAAGAGGACGTTACAGAGAAAATGTAATATATTTGACTATAAGAGAGTTTATAAAACATGAATGATTTGTTTTTCTGGTCACCAATGATAGATAATCATTATTAGTGGATAAAAATGATCCTGAAACCAAAAATGATCTGGTAATCTACCTTGTGCTACAAACCTAAATGATGGCATAATGTTTTAGGATGATTATATTTACCAAAAACCATGTAAGAATTATGATAAATTCCCCAATGGATGAAAATAATTTTTTTTTTCAAATAGATACTAATGAAAAAATAAGACAAGGTTTTATATGTAGATACCTATAAGGAATGACTGATTATCATATATTTTCCTCAAATAGACAAACTATAATATTATATACCATATTCTCATTCTTCCATGTGCATGCTCCTAAAAATTATACTTTCTTTTACATATATCCATGATAGACACATTTGTTAGATGGATTCTTAAAAAACATTCCTTGATGATAACCATTAGAATGAATTTTATATGATATAAATAGAAGGATTTATGACTCTAAAGAATTCATATAAAGTATAAATGTTATGGAGTTTAATTTAAGAAGTTGATTAGGAATGAAAGTCTTGAAACATTCACCTTGTTTAAAACATAATTTAATTTAATTTCATAAATATTTAATGTAATCATTTTGTATACAAATTATTTAATGTGTATTCAACCATTTTATTTATAATAGTATGTTGATGTCATTATACTGATCTAAAAATAGATAAAACTATTATATATTGTTAAGGCATGCATAAAATCATGATTTCTCGGAATGGATGAGGTTATGAAGAATTAATTAATGAAATCAATATTCATCATGGTAGATCCAACCGGATTATTGTACTATCATGAGGTCTATAAATTGAGATGATAAAAAAGTGATTTTTTATAAGAAAATTCAAGAGGTACTGGATTCCAATGTGACATGAAAATCAAATTTCAATGAATGAAGTCCCTTATACACATGTGGTGAGAAACAATATGGAATGGAACCTATACAAAATTGTGATAAGATTAGTCATGATTTATATGTTTGGTATTTGGATAGATGTTTCATATTCCTTATGCATGATAGAAAAATATAATGCTGCCCTTGGTGAACTCCATTATATGGTAGTCAAGACTATTTTAATTTATCAAAATTGTTGTAAGAATATACTCATATTTTATGGAAGAGATGAGACATTATTAATTAGGGTATATATAGAAGATAATTTCTAAATAGACCATGGTGATCTAAAATGGAAATCAGGGTACATGGTCACAATCAATGAAGGTGTGGTGGGCAAGAAAATTTCAATGAAACATCTGACCACTATTTGAAAAAGGAATTTTTATCATATTGAGGATTTTCCTGTAGTCAATTTTTTGGATACACATTTTAATATAAGAAAATGAAATTGGTCACAACAGTAAATACATTATCATGGTGTATTTTTATAATACTATAATGGTGGTTCATTTAATGTTTCCAATTTCATATTAGTAGTTTAAGAACATACGTTATAAAGATCGTCTCTTGATGATTTTTTATTAGAGAGGTGATTTATTTACCTAACGATATTATTAGAGACACATCATCTAAAGCCGTATCTCAGTAAAATAAAAGTCATCATGTGATATATAGTGGACAAAATTTCATTAGAAATTGCATCTGTCTAAGTGAAAGGATATTATAGTCAGTTTTATAGAACCAATTTCATGGTACATTATATTACCTATATATATTCCACTATAAGAATATTAATAAAATAATTTACATTTTTTTTATTATTTCTTAAAAATTATTTTAGTTTTATAAGAATTAGAGTAACTATTTCTTTGTAAATATCCTAAATAGTTCCCCAATTCATTGAGAACCATGAAATGATATTATTATATTTTTAAACAATGTCCAACAACTATATAATTTCATCTGATGGGATACAAATGGTGAAAACTATTATGTGTGAGAACTTGTTGGTGGATGAAACATTTTTCTCCCGATGGTCACACATGGTATCTCAATGACTAGAGATTATGAAGACTGGCCCATCTGTAGGAATTTAATATCATTATATGTCTTTGGAAATTATTTCATGAGAATGTGTTTCATAATACGTGGAATATATAATTATTATTAATTAATATCAAGAGTCACCCAAATATATGTATTACCCTAAACCCGGAACACATATGATTATAGAGATGTTGGGTCTGTTTGATGAATCATCAGTGCCAATTTATTAAATATTAATTCATTTAAATATACTTCTATTATATCTTTATGAATGTAGATACTTCATCCCTTTGATTGAAATTAAACCTCTATTTTAAAATTAATGGTCATCTTGTTTTGATGAGATCATTTCAGGAAACCTATGAAATAATTTTCAATTATATAGGCTGAAATTATGTAACACCCCGACCCCAGTTACCTAGAGCCGGTGCATTATTTTAATACATTGTCACTATTACAAAGAATCAATTCCTGAATGACCGATCAGTTTAGTAGTCCTGGAAAAATAGATCACATACATGAATGTTACATTTGCACTTTAAGACATACAAAACAATATAAATAATCATTATGAATGCCATTATTCCCTTGTCTTAACCCTTCATATCAATCACATTACACTTCTTGGAATCCTAGGAAAAATAAAACATAGAAAGGGGTGAGCTAAAATTCTCAATGAGGGTAAGAAATACAGAGGAAACGTTCAAAAATAAGCATAAACATTTTAGGCAATGTATAAAACTAAAACAAAAGACTTTTAAACTTGAACTTCGGCATAATATAGCAGAAATAAAATGAAATAATTCCATTTAATTATTCACATGGATATTCTACTAATCAAATAATCACATGCAATATCACTAACCACATTCATAATGATGGAATGCATAATGCTGAACATTAATTTTTTTATCAAGGCCTCATGCCAAGGCCTAGGGGATAACTATAACTGGAACCCAACCCAGAGTGCCTCTAATAACTGGACACCAACCCGGAGTGCCTCTAATAACCAGACAGCAACCCGGAGTGCCTCTAATAATCGGAATCCAACCCGGAGGGATTACTTTTACCGGTCCCCAACCTGGAACATACTAGTCCAACACATTCATCTTAAGAAGAGGATGGAATATAACATAAAAATTTGTATTAACACTAGAATGAGAAATGTCAATACTTTAACCATGAACCATGAATGGTATAAAAATAACACATCTGCAGTCAAATATATCACAAAACCTTCAACACAATATGGATGTTTTGTATCATGATAAATCAACTTCAAAACATGTTTAAAATCTATTAAAGAATTTTTTCATAGATGAGATCGATTTGAAAAACTCTTTGAGAGAAATACCCCTTTTCAGGAAAACATTTAAAAGTCACACAATATAGAAAACATGTCATTTAAATAGATTTTTGAATCAAAGTGTCCCATACCACTTTGAAACTTTTGAAAGGAATTAAGATTTTAAAAACATTCACGTCCATATAAATAAATCCTTAAAACCCATTTTGAAGACATAGACATTAATGAGAATGATTTAGAAGAATAAATATTTAAAACATTTTAAATGATGTTTTAGTTAAAATTCCATTAAAATAATCCCTTTAAAAACTCTTTCATAAAACATGTACATGGATCATAAATATGTCCCAGTATATACTAACGTAAAAACAACAACCTCAGATAATAAAGAGATTCTGAAATTAACCGTTACTAATTTGGTAACTTACGAAACATACACCCCGTGAAAGAGGTATCATATAATTAATATGTAAATACACATAAATTAAATTTTATTAAATAAATAATACAATTATGGGTAGTACATACACCACATAAAAGGTAATAGTGGAAATATGGCATGAATCTCACGGGAATAAGGAGTGAGAAGAAAACCCCTTAGCTTGTACTTTTCCTTGGTTGAGGGCAGGTTAACCTCCTGTATAATGTTGAGATATTTGTTATTAAATTATACTAGAATCATATAAATTAATATGATATCATATATGATCTTTTAACATTGATTTGTTAATAATATCTTAGTATTATCCTTGTTTTGGGTGTTAACTTACTCATTTTATTGTATATGTTTTGTTATGTAAGTCATGTTTGTCATCGATAGGTTGTATCTTAATCATATCCAGAATGATATCAAGTACGTAAGCATTATTTTTAAATCATCCAATGATAATTATACATGAATGGATATGATGGAGAATAAATCTCATCGCGTTCGTGGAGACGGTAGTCCGTACGTACGCACGAGCGACAATATCATTCCTTTGATATTAAAATAATATATAATTTGATGGTATATCATATATAAAGAATAATTATCCTTTTATATTTATTATTTACATGAATTACACATCATTATTATACCCATCCAAATAATAATTTATTGAATAACAATTACACCACGACATGGAGACGGTTAGCCGTACGTACGCACGTATGGTGACATGTTATTCAAAGGATGGATAGAATACTCTAATATGATTGTAAAATGTTTATAATAACATCAAAGTATATATAATATACTGGATTTATTATTTTAGAATGGTAATAACAAATAAAGAAGAAGTGGAATAAGAAAGGAACTTGAAAAAGGGTGGTGAAATCATTACCTCTTCTTTGGGTTCTTCCTTTTGATTTGATCAAAAGGGCTCCTTAAGTTGTCTTTATGACTAAATTAAGGCCTATAGGATGAAGTGGGGGAAGTTTAGAGAGTATTTGGGCAAATTCTGGCCGAGCCAAAAGGCTTTGAAGGTGTGATTTAATGAGAAGGGAGAGTGCCCTTTTATAAGAGGGGTGAGGGGCACCTTTGGAAAAGCTAGAAATATTATTTTATAATAAATTTATATTCGGTTTCTAATGGGTACAAAGTGGATTATTTAAAGGTTAATGTGGGGATGGGTCGAATACCACTAAACTAATAGAATTTAGACAGGTTTGGGTCCTTATATTAACCTTATATTTATGTTTTAACTATTAGATAATTAGTTTGACACTTACCATGTCACTTTGTTTTTTATATTATATAGTAAATAAACATACTCTATACCTCCAAGATACCCCCAAGTGGTCCATTAATGATAAAACTATCATGATATAAGTATCTTGGCCGAACACTAGATTTTTAGGAATTTAATATCAATCAATAATATAATATTTTTTTTTAAAAACTCTTTTATGTCAATTTTGACACTATTCAATAGTTGTTTTTTTAAAACTCATAACAGACTGATTAGTTAGAAAAATGTCAATTAAATCAACCCTAATATGTCATATTATCCTAGAAAATTAGTTTAATTCATTAAAATTCTAAAATTATATTTATTTGCGTATTTATAATATCAATTATTTTAATTTTTCACTATTATGGTAATTACTGCATCATCATTGTGTCATAAATAAATTAAATTATTTAATGTCTAAAAATTATAAATAAAATATCATTGTGTATGAAATCGTTTTATCTTTCTAATTAATATTTACAATCGAATTTATTTTATATATAACCCAATATTAAAAAAAATTTGTAAATAAACATTGATTTAAACTCTTTTAACTCTTCTTTGAATTAAATAATAATAAATGTCCTAATCTAATCCAAGTGGACCTAAATGATAATATTTTATTCCTAAGGTTGTTTTTGGTCGAGATAAAATTTTACAATAGAATTAGGACATGTGTTAGGGTAATATTAATATCATTTTTACCCTTAATTACCCTATTTACTTTTAACCGTGGTAAATAAAAGTAAAAAGTTACTATTCACCCAAAATTATTTCCATCTCATTGAACCACATTTTACTCCTTGATATTTACCCTGTCTCTTGGATTTTCTAAATTCCAATAACATAAGAGGTAAAATTATGTTTTATGAAAAATTCATTTTTTTAACTACCACTTAGTAGTTTCACTATTCATCAAAAATTGAAGTTTTTCAGAACAATGCAAAAATTTCACCGTAAGCTATAAATGATATTCAGAATTAATAAATTATGTCTATTTTATGAAATTAAAAACATATAAGTTGCATTAATTAATTTTATAATTATTTCCCGCTGTCACAACAAATAGCGTGTTTTTAAGAAATAATATATATCAAAATATTGACAATTGGTTATGTCAAATTTCCAAGTGAAATTAATTCTAATGAACACCATTGGATAAAATGGTAAAAATATATTCTAATTATACTTTAAAACTACTATGTAATATAATTTATCACTATAAATTATTTTGATTAAAACAGTTGTTTTTAAGTATTTTTCACTATTTATAAAAATTGGAAGTTCTCAGAAAAATACCAAAAATTCAACTTAGGATAATTTCGATATTATGAATTCAAAAATGAAGTCCATTTTGAAATATAAAATTTATATAATTGCAAAAAGTACGCATTACTATTCATAACTGCTAGTTTGATTGGTTGTGGTGTGTTAGAACTCGATGTTGCGTACAGCACACACTGTCACATTATTCAAAGAGAAGCGTACCGTAGAAACTTGTGGTGTTACATTCTCCCCTCATTCAATAAATTGCGCCCTCACAATTTGATATTTTTCTTTGAAAATAAAGGTTGAAAATAGAAAATATCTTTGTGGAAAAACCCACATCGGAAATTTGGTTAATAAAATTTAGTCTTAACAAGATGAAAAGAGAAATTAAAGGGTCACCACAAAATTATGATCTCGATTAGGAGGACATTGGTGGAAATTATAGACATATAATTGGAGGAAAAACGTAAATATTTATAGGTAGTGATTGAGGTCATCAATCACAAAAAAGTTTAAAATTGAGGTCCTTAAATTCATTAATCTATGATGATTTAAAATACCCTCGGTTAAACAAAACATAAGGTATTAGGATAACACATTTTTGACGTTTCAAAATATCTTAGTTGAAATCCCACATCAAAAAATGAATTAATGAGGCCTCTATTTAAATAAAGAGTGGAAAGAATGAAGATTACCGAAATAACACATTCTAGGGTTCTATGTAGGAAAATATATTTATGGAAGAGAAATCTAACCATCAATTATATGATAAAGATTGGTAGAGAACATGGTTATGAAAAGGTCAACAATCCCAAAGCCATAAATTAGTGATGATATAAGGTACCATCTTGGAAAACATTTTTTTTCTAATTTCATTTTCTTAATGTTGAGGAATTTATTTATGAGATTGGCTAAGATCATAAGGAGATATACTTACTTTATAATTAGAGTTTTATCCATTAATAAATTTCTACCACAAACTCATCTTTCACCCCAAAACATAGTACACCTCAAAAATACTCTATTTATCCTAATCGTATAGGGTTCCAAATATAATGAATTTATAGTTCATATATCAGACCCTTTATGTAAATAAAATACATTATACCATCTTGGAACTTCATGTAGCACAATGGTAGGCGATAAATCCCTATTGCACAATGGTTATGGGTTCGTTTCCCACAGCTTTGTCAGACACAACGGGTCGTCACACGGTCTGCGTGTTGTCCTATTATAAAAATCCAAAAAAATAACCTTTCAAACATAATCCATTCCAACCATTAGATTTATCCAAAATACGATTATCCAAACTCACAGTACAAAATTTACAAGGAAGTTAAAGATAATGAGGATCCTTTTTTCTAGGTAATAACATGTGAATGCCATCCTCATATATTCTTTTACAATGCCACATCATCCTAAATTACCAAAATCAACCGTCTATTATTCCAAAATCACTACCTAAATATTAGGACCATATTAAGGTTTATCTTTCCTTCAACCATGTAATTTCCAAAAGGTTTTAACTCTCTGTAGAGTCACTTTTCATAGTACAAAAAAATCTCAATTCCTTAATTAAATAGTACTGCAGTATGATCCTTATTTATTTCCAGAACATCATTGATACAACACTTAAATGAAATAATTCTAAAATAACAACATAAGAACACTAGTCATTCCTCTTCATCTATGGTAGTATCATAACTTGATTATTATCCAATAGCATCATTTGCGGTGTAGTCTGATGACTGGGACATTGGTTCACGTAGTGTCCAAACTCATTTCAAATGAAGAATTGTACATTTGAAACCATTTTCATACCCTTTCAGTCACATGCATTGTGCCCTTTTCTTCCACACTTATAACAAACTCCCATTCCTTTCAGGAAAGTTCCACAGTGTTTCTTCCCACAATTATTACATATGAGAAAAGTCTTCTTTTTCCCTCTTACCTTTATCCATATTTCTCTCTCCGATCCTTTTCTTCTCTTGCTTCCCTTCAATGCCATAGGACTCTATGAATTATTTAATCATCTTATCAACACATGATACTATTTCTTCATATGATTATAATACATGGGAAACTATTTACCTTCTAAATTATGGCTTAAGACCCTGAAAGATATGATCCTTCTTACTCTTTGGATCATTCGTATTATGGGAGTTCACATTCCTTCTACTGGGCGCCATTTCTATACAATAGAATAAACTAGTTCAGTTTATGAATTACAATGATTAATTACCAAACATGTAATATACCTAACACAAATTGAACAGTTTATGGATATAATCCATAATCATAAAAATGTTTTCATTGAGTAAGTATATACTCATAATCCCTTAATAATGGTTTCTAAAGAAAATGAGAATTATCCAAAGCATATCTCACGGGAGTGTCGTAACCAAGAGTACAACAAGGCCTATTGTCGTCCACCAGTTCTCGTTCGAGTCTAGCTCAAAGTGGTGTTTTCAGGATTTACCCCTAGGTGCATCTGTGCCTGAGCCGCCTCTACCTGCTCGTATCCAGATAGGGATGTATTGCTTGGAAAACTCACAAAATCTCTACAATACCAAAATTCTATGAAGTTCTTCTACACTAATCCTAAACGTCTATCTTAGGGATATGTGCTCTAATCAGAGTTTATCTAAATCTAGTTTCCAAGGTTATTTCTAAACATCCTCTGATACCAACTGTAACACCCCAAAACATGTTACATAGATCCAGTGCATTATTTTAATACATTGGCATGATTACAAAGAATCATGTCCCGAAGGACCGATCAGTTTAGCAGTCTTTGAAAAATAGATCACATACATGAATGTTACATTTGCAATTTAAGACGTACAAAACAACATAAATGATCTTTATGAATGCCATTATTCCCTTGTCTTAACCTTGCATATCAATCACATTACACTTCTTGTAATCCTGGGAAAAATAAAACATAGAAAGGGGTGAGCTCAAATGCTCAGTAAGGGTAAGCCATACAGCGGAAACATTAAAAAATAAGCATAAACATTTTAGGTAATGTATAAAACTAAAACCAAAGCCTTTTAAACATGAACTTAAGCATAACATGGAAGAAATAAAGTGAAATAATTCCATTTACTTATTCACATGGATATTCTACTAATCGAATAATCACAGGCAATATCACTAACCACTTTCATTATGATGTAATTCATAATGCTGAACTTTAATTTCCTTATCAAGGCCTCGTGCCAAGGCCTAGGGGATAACTATAACCGGAACTCAACTCGAAGTGCCTCTTATAACCGGACACCAACCCAGAGTGCCTCTAATAACCGGACACCAACCCAGAGTGCCTCTAATAACCGGACACCATCCCGGAGGGCTTACTTTTACCGGTCCCCAACCCGGAACGTACTAGTCCAACACATTCATCTTAAGAAGAGGATGAAATATAACATAAAAATTTGTATTAAAACTAGCATGATAAATGTCAATAATTTACCCATGAACCATGAATGGTATAAAAATAACACATCTGCACTCAAATATATCACAAAACTTTCAACACAATATGGAAGATATTTATCATGATAAATCAACTTCAAAACAAGTTTAAAATCCATTAAAGAATTTTGACATAGATGAGATTGATTTGTAAAACTCTTTGAGAGAAATACCCCTTTTCATGAAAACATTTAAAAGTTACACAATTTAGAAAAGAAGTCATTTAAATACATTTTTGAATCAAAGAGTCCCCTACCACTTTGAAACTTTTGAAAGGAATTAACATTTTAAAAACATTCATGTCCATATAAATAAATCCTTAAAACCCATTTTGAAGACATAGACATTAATTATAAAGATTTAGAAGAATAAATATTTAAAACATTTGAAATGATGTTTTAGTAAAAAGTCCCTTAAAATATTCCCTTTGAAAACTCTTTCGTAAAACATATATATGGATAATAAAAATGGCCCAGTAGATAATAACGTAAAAACAACAACCTCGGATAATAAAGAGATTCTGAAATTAACCCTTACCAATTTGGTAACTTAAGAAACATACACCACATGAAAGAGGTATCATAAAATGAATATGTAAATGCACATAAATTAAAGTGTATTACATAAATAATACAATTATGCGCAGTATATACACCAAATAAATATAATAGTGGAAATATGGCATGAATCTCACGGGAGTATGGAGTGAGATGAAAACCCCTTACCTTGAACATTTCCTTGGTTGAGGGTAGGTTAAACTCCTGAATAACGGTGAAATAATTGTTATAAAATTATACAAGAATCATATACATTAATATGATATCATATATGATCTTTTAATATTGATTTGTTAATAATATCTTAGTATTATCGTTGTTTCGGGTGTTAACTTACTCATTTTCTTGTATATGTTTTGTTACATAAGTCGTTTTTTCCATGGATAGGATGTATCATAATCATATCCAGAATAAAATCATGTCCTTAAACATTATTTTTAATCATCAAATGATAATTATACTTGAATGGATACGATGGAGAATGAATCTCATCGCGTTCGTGGAGACGGTAGTCCGTACGTACGCACGAGCGACAATATCATTATTTTGATATTAAAATAATATATAATTGGATGGTATATCATATATAAAGAATAATTATCATGTTATAATTATTATTTACATGAATTACATATCATTATTAGACCCATCCAAATAATAGATTATTGAATAACAATTACACCACGACGTGGAGACGGTAAGCCGTACGTATGCACGTATGGTGACATGTTATTCAAAGGATGGATAGAATACTGAAATATGGTTGTAAAATGTGTATAATAACATAAAAGTATATATAATATAATGGAGTTTTTATTTTATAATGGTAATAACAAAGAAAGAAGAAGTTGAAGAAGAAAGGAACTTGAAAAAGGGTGGTGAAATCATTACCTCTTCTTTGGGTTCTTCAATTTGATTTGATCAAAAGGGCTCCGTAAGTAGGATTTCTGACTAAAGGAAGTCCTCTAGGATGAAGTTAGGGAAGTTTAGAGAGTATTTCGGCAGAGGTTGGCCGATCCAATAGGCTTTGAAGGTGTGATTTAATGAGAAGGGAGAGTGCCCTTTTATAAGAGGGGTGAGGGGCACCTTTGGAAAATCTAGAAATATTATTTTATAATAAATTCATATTCGGTTTATAATGGCTCCAAGGTGGATTAGTTAAAGGTTATGGTGGTTATGGGTCGAAAAACACTCAACCAATAGAATTTAGACAGGTTTGGGGCATTATATTAACCTTATCTTTATGTATTAACTTTTAGTTAATTAGTTTGACACATACCATGTCACTTTGTATTTTTATATTATATAGTTAATAAACATACTATATACCCCCAAGAGACCCCAAAGTGGTCCATTAATGATACAAATTTCATGATATAAGTCTCTTGGCCGAAACATAGATTTTTAGGAATTTAATATCAATTAATAATATAATATTTGTTTTAAAAACTCTTTTATGTTAATTTTGACACTATTCAACAGTTGATTTTTGTAAAAATCATAACAGAATTATTACTTCTAAAAAATTACATTATATTAATCCTAATATGTCATATTATCCTATAAAATTAGTTTAATTCATTAAAAGTCTAAAATTATATTTATTTTGGTATTTATAATATCAATTATTTTAATTTTTCACTATTATGGTAATTACTACATCATCATTGTGTCATAAATAAAGTTAATTATGTAATGTCTAAAAATTTTAAATAAAATATAATTATGTAGGAAGTATTTTTATCTTTCTAATGAATATTTAAAATTTAATTTATCATATGTATAACCCTATATAAAAAATGTATTAGAAAATAAACTTTGATTTTAACTCTTTTAAGTCTTCTTTGAATTAAATAATAATAAATGTCCTAATCTAATCCAAGAGGACCTAAATGATAATATTTTATTCCTAAGGTTGTTTTTGATCGAGATACAGTTATCCAATAGAATTAGGACATGTGTTAGGGTAATATTAATATCATTTTTACCCTTAATTACCCTATTTACTTTTAACCGTGGTAAATAAAAGAAAAAATTTACTATTCACCACAATTTATTTTCATCTCATTGAACCAAATTTTACTCCTTGATATTAACCATGTCTCTCAGATTTTCGAAATTCCAATCACAGAAGCAGTAAAATTAAGTTTCATAAAAAATTCAGTTTTTTAACTACTACTTAGTAGTTTCACTATTCATCAAAATTGAAGTTTTTCAAAACAATGCCAAAATTTCACCTTAAGCTATAATTGATATTCCAAATGAAAAAATGATTTCTATTTTACAAAATTCCAAACATATAATTTTCATTAATTAATTTTATAATTAATTCACGCTTTCTAAACAAATAGCGTGTTTTTAAGAAATAATATATATCAAAAGATTGACAATTGTTTATATCCAATTTCAAAGTGAAATTAATTCTAATGAACACCATTGGATAAAATGGTAAAAATATATTCTAATTATACATTAAAACCACTAAATAATATAATTTATCACTATAAATTATTTTGATTTAAAAAGTTGTTTTTAAGTATTTTTCACTATTCATAAAAATTGGATGTTCTCAGAAAAATACCAAAAATTCAACTTAGGATAATTTAGATATTCTGAATCCAAAAATGAAGTCCATTTTGAAATATAAAATTTATATAATTTCAAAAAGTAGGTATTACTATTCATAACGGCTCGTTTGATTGGTTGTGGTGTGTTAGAACTCGACGTTGTGTACAACACACACTATCACATTATTCAAAGAGAAGTGTACCGTACAATCTTGGGGTGTTACACAACACATGTATGAACACTAATTTATGATATATAGAGAAACATTTATTATACTATGTAGTGAGAATTCATATGTCATTGTTCAGATAAGAGATTTCCGTTCTTTATCTTGGATTCCATTACGTATTTCAAGATACTGATATTTGACTATACGAAAACCCTTATAGTGAAACTGTGGAATAAGCCAACATGAAAAAATATATTCTATATTGATATGAATTAAACATTCTATCAATTTAATTATTATAAACACATTAATCTCTAGACTATGAAAAAAATTTCGTTTAAAATTTATTTATCATAAATATTAAAATAAGTCATTACTCACATGAGTTATGAAATTATAAATATTTATATAATTATTGAATGAATAATATTCATTATATTTTTTAAATTTACTTGATAGTTATATTAAACTCTAGGATGATTATCATATAGACTTTTTGTTTCAGTGATAAAAGTTTATTTACCAAACTATAATATAATATTTATCATTGTTTTGTTAAGTAAACTCAACAAAGGAAGAAAATATTTATAATATTTAAAATGTAATGGGGTATAATGTAGCATTAATATTTGAATAATAGAATATGTGAAATTAGAAAATATTAAATACTAGAATTGTATAATTATATACCATGTTATGTCAATTGTGAAATTATAATATGTT
This sequence comes from Viscum album, assembly GCA_963277665.1. Taxonomy (NCBI): domain Eukaryota; kingdom Viridiplantae; phylum Streptophyta; class Magnoliopsida; order Santalales; family Viscaceae; genus Viscum; species Viscum album. The sequence goes on along the minus strand of OY728120.1, from coordinate 384,220,406 downwards.
TTTTTGTGAACACACCTCTTCTGTATTCCAATGATCCATAAAAAACATCTACATGGTTCTTCTCATGAATAAGTGGATAAATATTTTTCCTTCTTCATGTTATACTAGATAGAATACGTTATGTTCTCTCTAGACTAAAGAGATCAATGTAATGAACAATGTTTTCATACTTGATGATTTAAAACACTATGATAGAATCCAAGTCACCAATAATGATTCTTTAAGATCAAAAGGATCACTTGTGGATCACTACTAGGGGGATTATTTTTATAGAACTATATAAAAAATGATACTGTGAATAATTTGACACTAGATGATAAATATATTATATTGAAAAAAAATCCCAAGACTAAGTTAATTCTTAATTTTAATTAATTATAAATTTAGAGATGATAACATCCTCTCATATTTGTTCTAACATTAGTTTTCAATATTAATTTGTTTTAATTCATTGTTCACAATTTCAATGTCCTACAAAATTGTAATTATTTATTTAAATTTAAGAAATTATTGATTTCCATGAAATAATTGGTTCATTCACCATGATTGGAACATTAAAGTATATCACAAGGTAATATAGGATCAAGTAGAGAGCGTCACTATAGAGAATAAACATTACACATAACCCATTTCTATTGAAATTGTCCTGTGTATAGGGTTCGTGGGGACACTTCTTTGGTTCACATAGATTTACTAAAATTCAATGAACTGTGTGAGTAAATTCTAGGAGTTATAAATTAATTATAAATAATATCATATAGTTTTCATTTTGAACATTTCATGAAATTAATTTTTTATTAATGATAGCAATTTTGTGGAAGATTAATATATGTTAATAATTACTTTCATCCTAACAATATCAACAAGTTTTCTTTATATTAATAATTATAAAAAGTTATTTATATCCTATGATATTTGAAATTCATATAGTATTACATGGTTAAGGTATTGATATGAAATATTATTGTCATACCATATAATATAACAAAAATAATTCAAATAAAACATGCCATAATTTCATTTATGTAATACCACATGACATTGATATGGTAAATTTTGATATTTTCCATTATACATCATATGAAAATAAGGATTTTGGGAATATCTCCTACACTTCAAAACCACAATATTATCCGTCTTATTATCATGTATTCAAGGTTTTTATTCCATAAGAGTTTTCATATACTCTTCATTCCTACGTTTTTTAGTTTATGTATACCATTACACACTATGAGTGATTGATTTTTTAATTGTTAAACCGCATTAGTGTTTTCTTTATTATATTCTTGGGATTTAGGAGAGTAATTTCTCCCATTTGTGTTCTTCTATACCAAGAATTCTAGTCACCAAGACCATGATTTATTGGGATAGGGATTTGTGAGATATAAATTTTTCCATTCCTACCTCATGGGGAGTTTTAGTCATGATGTGATAATAAATTTAAAATTTTAATTATGTATAGGTTTTTTAGTATATAATAAAATATATCATATATAAGAATGTGAAAACATACCAGATGTAGGTACTATGAATTTCTCCTAGAAACAACCTTTGAAAAAATTGATTTTTCATAGTGTTTAAAACAAAAAATAATTAAATTTTGAATGAATATGGTTGTTACAAAGAGTAGGGTTCAACACTACAATGTATAAAAATATATTCTACTCGATTAAAAAAAATTCCAAGCACTATTATATCTCAACTATACAAGATCTATGTTAATAATATCCAAATTATTGATGCAAAACACACATCATAAATGAATAATTACTAGACACATCACAGAAGTATACCTACAGTAGGTATATAAGATAAAGTGTTTTATGATTATATAGAATACTCCACAATCAAAATATAATATTTTTTGGAATTTTCTATGAGACATGATTTGTTAAGGCTTTGATAGGCATTACACTAAAAAATTACCTCGGATACACTAACATAAAAAATATAATAAAATTTTCACTTAATAAATCTACTTGATACTGGCATTATATTTAGGCTATATGAAAACCTCATGGGATTAATCTCTAAATTGATATTATTAGATAGTTTTCCCACCACAATTTAAGCATTTAAGGGAAATGATTTTTAATAAATTCAAAAAAATTAATTTATGAAATTTATCTATGATAATATAATTTACAAAATGAAAAATATTAGGTAAAATATTTTTAACCAAACCATTTTTGGACGATTATTTGAAATAATATAAATTTTTTATTTTTATATTTAGATTTTAATATTTTAATATTTGTTTTAGAAATAATTATTTTCATGGATTATATGATCCCATAATATGAAAATATTTATTTCATATTTTAAATCCATAATATTATATTTCTGTATTATTTCCTAATTTCAAGGAAAATAGATAAACATTACATTTTATTTTAGATTAACAATTAAGTATTACTAGATAACTATATTTTATGGGGTTTGATGATTATTCATATCATAATTAACATGCAGTGATCAATAGTGGCATGAAAAAATATATTAAAAAATAAAATTAATTAAAATTAATATTTTCATATATTTCAATTTAAATTATATAAATACTTAATTTCGGTTAATCACAATTCATGAAAATTTTATAGTAATGTTTTTATAATCTAATTTTTAGATAATATTTATTTTATTATTTATTACAATATGTGGAAGATACCTACTATATATATATCGTATATATTTTAATGAATATATCATAGTGGAAGGGAAGTGAATATTTTTCATAAAACCAAATAGATGTTATAAAATAATCAATAATAAATTTTACATGTTATCTATTTTTTGAAAGTTATTAATATATAAATATTAAAATTAAATTGAATATAATAATTTGGAAAAATTAATTTATAATTTTACTCGTTCAAATAGATTATGGTTTATAGATGGCTGAAATTTAGAATTATAACTCTATGAAAGATCATAAATAAAACAAAAAATGTACTCCCTAATTATTTAAAGTTATTTAGTATTTCAATGATTGTAAATAATGACAATAAAGAAGTAAATACATATAAAAAATTAAATCTTGATTATATAAAATTATAATATTCAATATCAATTATTGGGAATGTGATATTGAAATATTTTAAATATATGAAAATTTAATGACCATTTTTAAAATTCACTAAAAGTAGATGAAGTGAAATGAAAAAAAACAATGAAAATGAATGTTTTAACAACAAATTTACAATTTTATGTTTATAAATAAAATAAAACATCGGTAATATATTTTAACATCACATATTCTTTTTTTTTCACATTTTTTAAAATCCATTAAATTTTTAATATCAAAAAAAGTGTATGGATTATATCAATTTGTTACGCTCGATTTTCACTCTATCCTCTCTGTAATTTTTGTTTATTTTTAATAAATTTTTTTTGGTGTGAAATAATTTTTATTTTTACTAATACATTCAATATATTTTGAAAATATCCTCTTACTATATTAGGTTAATTAAAACACATTTTCATCAAAATAACTTATTTAAAAAAACTAGTTGCATTATATTGGAATTGAGATTACTCAAAAACAACACTCTAAAATTTTCTTACAATAATATATTATTATTTTTGGAAACTTATTCTATTTATTATATATTTTCATGTTGTAATTCATAAATTTCATTCTTTATAAACTATTTTGTGTATTAAAATATTCTTTTAATTAATAATTCATTTATTTTTCCAAAATAAAATATATTTGACATATCTCTATATTTATATAGATATATACTGAAACAATATATGTATTTTTTGTTTATTATAAATTTTTCTACAATTTTGAGTGGTTTTATCTTTTAAAATATTAATAGTTTAATTTACAATCTTATTGTTTCCACATAATGATAATTGTCACAAGGACTCTCAATATATCAGTGTTTTTCAAAGTCAAACATAGTGGATAACATAAGTGGTTTTTTAGAAGGATGTGAATTAAATATTAGAAAATAATGTTGATGAAACAAAGTAATTAAGTGAAAAATATAACTAAATAGTGGGGGTTTTGTGTAAATGTTAAAAAAACAAAGTTGAAATGTATCAATTTATTTTAAAATCCAATATAAATCATTGAATACAATTTATTATAAGATTTTATTATTTAATAATCATTATTCATAATATTAAAATGTATCTATATTTTATTCAATGAATTATTAACCTCTGAAACCAATAATATAAAAGAAAAACCCCAAATATAAGGAAAATAAAACCTATGATATCTTTATAATTTTTAATCATTCAATTATACATTTATTGTGGTACAAAAAGTAATTTGAGATATATTAAAAATTAGGAAAGCACGTTCACTCATAAAATGAATTTTTTTGACGAATGGTAATATATTTGAAAATTATGAATTGATTCAATGATTATTTTATTTGATTATTATGATTTTTGTAAGACAAACCAAAAAAACCTAATATTTTATTCTTTGCGTAAAGTGTTTGAGTTATTAAAAAATTATAGAAATATTTCATTTAAATAAATTTTTTCAATTAAATTTATTTAATTGATTCTAAATGACTAATTAAATAAATACACTACCACTGGTAAAATTATCATTATAGAGATGATTTCCATAATCCATTGTTTAAAATTGTAGAAAAGAGTCCCATTTTAAAGGATCTGTTATCGAAATACTAAGAAACAAAAATATCATTAAATATACTAAATATATGGGTTTTTAAATATTTATATAGATTACAGGTATAAAATTAAATAAATAATAACCCGAAGAATAAGAGGAACTACTTATTGGAAGAAATCCTTCCAAAAATCATTCTTTAGTCCTAAAGTTTATATAAGTTTAATGGAACCAATATACTATTTGAAAAACATATATATCCAAACCCACACATACCAAGTCATAATAACTAAATTAAATAGGGTGTGTAAGGGATATAGAATGGAATGTGATGAAAAAAATTCCAAATTTTTCATCCATAATTTATTTGAATGTGATCCGCCACTTTGAATAACATATGAAAAGAAATAACTATCAATAAAGTTTAATGAAATGTCAATACATTTATTATTTTAGATCTATAATAATTTATTCCCAGTGCATATATATATGATATAGTTATGAAGAATATTTTAGGTAATTTCCATCATGTCGTATTCATTCATACATTGAAATCATAGACACATTTTTTCCAACAGAAATGTGATCCAAATATAGTGATCTAAATGTAAAATGTTCTCAATTAATTATTAATCAATTTATAAAATTTGTAATAAACATTTAAAAATATATATTATAATATCTCTCAAGATAAATTAAAATGGATACAAAAATTCATGGTATGTTAAAAATAATGCACATAACACAAAATTAATTTAAATTACAAAAATCGCAGTGTGGAAAATTATATAACTTATTATTGAAAATTTATTCAATTGAAACATTTTTTGAAAACTCACCCTCATATAAACATTATATCTCTAAAAAAACACACATGAAATGAATGCTTGAAAATGAAGGATGTTGAAACTTCTCAATCAATTATGGTTATATGAGAAATTAAATTATAAAAAAATAATTCAATTTTGTATTGTGAATATATCTATAATTTATTTCAGGAAAAAATCCAAAGAGATAAATTTTTGTAATCTAATTGAAATATGTTTTTCTTCTTTTATGCCCCATTTTACTTATGTTTGTATTTTTCCGCTATTAATAAAATGACTTCAAATTCTTTATTCAATATATTTAGGTCAATTAAAATATTTTGATTACAATGTTATACTCCACTAATCTTTTAAAAATATTTTTTAATCAATTTAAAAAACCCATCAGTTTATTGTTTATAACATTTAAAACATATTATATTGACCTTTATATCCACATATATAGTAAATTTTAACACTCGCATTTTTTATGTTGTTAAATAGTTGGATGTATGGCTTACATGAATATTTAAATCTACTATTATGACATCCAAGGTATTTATAGAATAATAAATTTTCATATCAATTATTATTTATGAATTATATTTTAATTTTATGTTATATATTACACTTTTTCCTATATATTACTTGACATGAAACAATGGGTTTCTTCGAAATCATATGTTGCACACAACACTGAGTTATACCAAAGAAATAATACAACAATAAAATTATTATTTTAAATGGTAGTTAATTCCATGCTGCTGTATTAGAGGGAATGAAAAAATAACTACAATATATTTACACATATTTTTTAAATGTTTTTAAATTTATCCAATGAATTTTAGTGGCTTAAAATCTGAATGAATCCAATTCTAAGTATATAATATTCTTATATATATATATATATTTAAAAGGTCATTTTACTAACTTTTAAGGGAGAACCCTTTATAAATCAAGTATTTATCAGTTATATATTTTCTATATTAAAAAATAAACTTTATATTTGGAAGAGGGATATAAAACATTAGATTTGAATAAATATTGGTATTTTTTTGATGAAATTCATATTTTAATGAATAATGAAAAATGTTTCATATTAATTCATAATTAACTTTTCATATAATTTATTTATATTTTTCGATTGTCATTTTAATTGGTTTTAAAGTGTAATGGGATTAATTTTTATCATTTAGACTAATTTTGTTCGTTGTATGTAATTTCACTATTAAATTGGACATAAAAAAATGCCAATCTTTTGATAGTATTAACTTCATAAAAACAAGATTTCTGGTATTGACAGCACGAATGAGTTTTAAATTAACTAATTAATCACATGTGTTTTGAAATTGTTAAAATCTATTTAATATTTGCAATCATAAGGTCCAAAATGTGTAAATATGTTCCATTTATTTTTTGACATTATGAATAGTAATTTTAGTAAATATTTTTATTTAACTTGGTTAGAGGTTAAATCAAGGAGTAAGGGAAAGAATAATATTATAATAATATAAAACTACCCTATCACATATAATAATCCTATTTTACGAGATATTTACAACCATTATAATCCTTCTGTCTATTTTGGGACCCCATGAATCCACATTGGTGTGATAATGACATGTTATAACAATTAATTTAAAGTAAAGAGAAATATGACACAAACATGTAAATTTTTACTAAAGCAATTTAAAAGTGAGTTTATATAACAGATATCTCTGAATATAAATATTAATTAGTAAGATAAAACTATTTCCTATGTTATGAAAGATTATTTATAACCATTATACAATAAATAAATATATTTATTTATGATAAAATGATGGTACAATGATTACCATATTAATGAAAGATTCAATTAAATGATAGGATAAATATTATAATAAATGTAATTTTACATTTTTAAGAAATATTCTAATTTTATAGATAATTTTGATATTATATATTTTAGTTAATATAGTTTTTTTCTAATGAATCAAGTTGTTATTACATTTATAAAAATTAATTTCTAAATTGTCAAGACCCATAAATTTTAAGGAAATTTTTTTCTTAATTTTTCTTTGAAATTTTACAAGAGCGTAGTTTCTGACGACACATGATTCCGAGGCCCGGTGTGCCCAGAATCATTTGCCGAAGTTTGGCTCGGGTACGTTCAATGAATGGACGAGCGGGTTTTTCTAACATTTGAACCGTTGCTCGGAATCGAATTCTGAGGGCACCGATGGAATCACATCACTGGTACTTGCTTAGAAACTCCTCTTCCGGAGTTGCGTTTGCTCGGGTGTGGTTTTTAATTTTCGGGCTTAACGTTAAGAAATAAAATAATTGTACGACAAACTTTATTTTATTTCACCTAAGCCATTTGGAAGCCACTTGAAGCCACTTAATGAGGATTAAGCTGAGTTGATGCGGATAGGGTGCTGTCCAAAAATATCCTACCCTCTTGGTAGGATATTTGTGAGGTGGGACCCACACGAGCCCCACTGTTTCTTTTCAGCTAAGTAACGCACCTACGAAAACCTGTCATTATGAAAGTCAACTGACGCGTTTTCTTAATTTCTTAATGCACTAATTAATTGGGCGGTTTTCTTCGTTGAATTAAATGGGCGGTTTATTCGTTGAAATTAATTCTATTAATTAATTTCATTCGTTTCTTAACCTGTTTGAAATCCGTTGGCGTAATAATAAAATAAGACCAACGCACGACATCTGGAAAAATGTTCGTTGAGATGATTTGACAGAAACCAAGAGTTCTTCATCCTCCTTCGCGAGGAACGTGAAGAACGCGAAGAACGCTGACCTCCGATGAAGAACGCAGAACCCGCAGAAATCGACGACGCGACGCCGAGTGCCGCGGCGCTGACGTTTCCTCTCCCGCGACGTTCTTCTGTGACATTCCTTCCTCCGCGACAAAAACCTTCGATCATCCGTTGAGGTGAGAGTTTGCGATTCTTTAAATTACTTTGTGTATTTTAACTCAAGATGGATTTAATAATTAAAATTAAATTTGTTGTTTCTTGGACCTCGGAGCTCATCGACGCAACGTCGGATACCGCGACGACGCGACGATCCCCACCTTCCGCGACGATCAATTCCGCGAAGAACGTGCGTGCGACGACTTGACGAGGTAGGGGTCTTATTGAATGTTTTATATTCCCGTGAACGTATCTTTTAAAATGAAGAAATCGGTTAATAAGAAAAATTTTAATTCATTGAAATTGTTGTTTGATATGTTAATTATTTCTCCCCGGTTGTTATCGCCTAACGCGGAGGGTGCGGGCCGAACGAACACGGCCCGACAACCCTCTGTAGTTCTTCGTTGTTGTGCTGTTTTGGCGGGCGACGACAAAACGTGGTGCAAGGGCGATTTGAGGTTTCCGTAGTGAAGAACGGGACCCGGGAGGAGCAGCGGCGCATACGAGAAGGAAAACGGACCACCGGAGCAACTCCGGTGGCCCGCGGAAGCCTCCGGCGGCACGGGTCCGGCTCACACGCCCGGGACGCGGCCTTTGCCGCGTCCGTTGCTTCCAGTGCGGCCCCACGCAGGGCCGCGACACTGTCTTTCCGCGGGGGTGGCACCCCGCGGCAGCCTCGATCGGCCGGCCCGCACCGAACCGGGTCCGACCCAGACCCGGGTCGATCGACCCGGTGCGGGCCGACCCAGGGGGGTCGTGCCGGGTCGGCCCGGTCCCAGACCCCCCGTATTCGGACTGTTTTCAGTCTTTTGCCTGTAACATGAGGTACGGGCCTCCAAACGACTCTCCGTCAGCGGCATCACGATCCTTGGATCAAGACGGTCGTTTTGGTATATCGCACTAAAGGTTTAGGAATACTTTGAGTTCGGCCGGGTTGGTTCGTACACGAAACCAACCGGGCCCTCGGAGCGAAAACGCTCATATCTTGTGCTCCAGATGTCCGATTAACGTGTCATCGACTTTGTTGTTTTCCTCTAAGTGAGACTGATCTTTTGGCATAGTCCGCCCAAGGTTTGGACGCAGGTGGAGTACGGTTGGGTTGGTTTTTCCTTAAAAACCAACCGGGCCCCTAGGACGAAAAAGCCAATAACTCTCAGACCGGGCGTCTGATTGATGCGTAATCTGCGACGTTGAGTTCCTGTTGACGATATGGAACTTTTGGATACATCAACTCTGGACTATGTGTCACTTGATGTATCAGCCTCTCGGCTCGTGGAGCGGACCCTCCCGAACGAGCTTTCTGTGTGCGGGAACCCTAGTTCTGGCTGCGACTACTGCTGTGACTTCGACGACGACTGTGCAGAGATCCTCAGTGGACTGCGACGACGACTGTGCAGAGATCCTTAGTGGACTGTGACGAATACTGCACTCAGCGATCCTACGTTGATCAGTGCTATAGATCCTGTGTGGATCCGATCATGTGTGGGTCAGCGCTCAGCGGTTCTTTGTGAGCCAGCGCCTACAGGTCCTGTGTGGGCCCGATCCTGTGTGGGTCTTTGCAGGGGTTAGTACCTTTCGATCCTTTGTGGGTCCAACGACTTAGATGGATCAGTGATCATCTTTATCGTCATATAAAGAAGTATACCTGGGTGAGCCGAAACTCTGTTTTACTTTCCTTTGTGGATTGTTTTGTGCTATCCTGTGTGGATTTATGGTTACTCTCCTTTGTGGATTGTGTTGAGCTATCCTGTTTGGGTATACATTTGCTTTCCTGTGTGGACTGGGTTGTACTTGAGCTCAGATGTTGGAGCCGAGCGAGAATTGGTGACTTAGGTATATGTATAGGCATATACCTAATCAGCGTCGGTTGTTACTTCGTGATTGGATATTTCCTTTGTGGTTTATCCTTTGTGGATTTCGGGAGACCTTCGGGGGTCTTGGGTTCCCTACTGAGTAGCTTATACTCACCCCTGCACGGGCTATGCCCACACTTCGTTGTGTTGGTTGCAGACGACGGACAGCGCTAATCGTGGTGGAGGGTTGCGAAGCAGGACGGTACCTGGAGGTGGACCACTGGGCGGGACGTACCCTGAGCGGACGGCTGGACCAAGGAGCTATGGAGGCTATCTATGCTCACCCTTCAGGTGTGACCTCCAGAGGACGGCTCGACGCTGCGGCTTTTCCTTTCAGTTTCTGTTTTTCCCTTCAGTTATACTTTACAGTTGGGCTTCTATTTCCAGCCCCTTTTTTTACTTTCAGCACAGTTTGTTACAGTTTTTACTTAGTGCTTACTTTTACGCTTGTTTACTATGTGGTGCTTGTTTACATTACAAAGGCAATACCTTCCCTTTTTCCGGGATTTACGCCTTGGTGCTAGTCGCCGTCCCCTGGCCTATGGAAGGTGGGCTTGTGGTAGTCACCGCACGAGCCCCGAGGACGGGTCGTGACAAATTGGTATCAGAGGTGGTCGGTTCTACCGTAGACTCTGATCTTTCTTCTATGTGAAGCAATAGTGTTTAGCGTATTGGGTGTGGTTATTAGTCCTAGGAGTCTAGTGTTGGTGCGGCGGCCGACGTATCCGTACACCAGGACCCTGACTTCTGATTTCCAACTTAATGCATGAAAACATTGATGGGATGTGTGTTTTCAAGTTTTCCTCGTGATTACTTGTGTCAGCTCACCAGGTATACTGTTCTAACCATGGTGCACTTGTTTCCTTTTCAGGATGGCCCCACGACGGCAGCCATCTAGGGTTCCGAGAGTAGAGCGCGACGGCAGCCCACCGAGCGACGAGGCCTCGGTACAGGGCCCGTTGACAGCAGAGGAACCGGTGGTACCTTTACCCACAGAGCCCCCGATGCTTCCAGCACCGACCGCTGACGATGCACGTCGCCTCGGAGCTCTGCACGAGTTCCAGTGCCAGCGACCACTCCGATTTCGTGTGGAGACGGACCCCCAGGAAGCCAAGGACTGGCTGGAGGCGGTCGTACGAGTTTTTAGGCTAGTGAGGACACCAGCAGACCTCATGGTGATCCTCGCGGCGAGTCTACTGCACGCAGCAGCGAGCCGATGGTGGAGCTTGATGCTCCAGGTGCACGATGAGGCATCTCTTCTCTGGACGGACTTCGTGAGCCTCTTCCGCTCAGGGTTCGTCCCAGCCACCCTCCGTGCGGAGCGCATCCAGGAGCTTCTTCAGCTGCGGCAGGGCAACTTGACGGTCACCCAGTATGCGGCGAGGTTTACCGATCTTTCTCGCTACTCGACAGATATGGTACGAGACCCGTTCTTCCAGGCTCGGACCTTTGAGCAGGGTTTGAGACACGAGATCAGGGCATCGCTGATCTCCCTCAGCATCCCGACCCATGAAGGAGTACTGGAGCGAGCCCTTCTGATCGAGAGCTTTCTTGCTGAGTCTATTTCAGCAGCGAGACCTACCGCAGGGCGGCAGGTAGCGGAGTCTTCGACAATAGGTAGCCGACGAATGACTCAGGGTTCCAGGAAGACCAGAACCTCTTGTAGACAACCTCAGGACACTGGCTCAGCAGTGCATGGCACACAGCGGGGATCCAGTCTCTCGAGAGGTAGGCAGTGCTACTCATGTGGCGGGCAGGGCCACATGGCTCGTGACTGCCCGACCCGCCGTGCCGAGGAGCAGCAGACGGTGGAGGGGCCACCCAGGCCAAGGCAGAGGGTGGACCGTGGTAGTCCGCAGGGAGGCGGCGGACGAGGCAGAGGAGGTGGCCGAGCATCAGGTGGTGGGATACGCTTTGAGGCTCTGCCAGCACCACCACCAGGAGGTCCGCCCCGACCACAGGGAGCTGGAGGGCAGAGACAGGCACAACACCAGGAAGCGGAGGCCTACGACCACAACCCGCCAGAGATGATTCAAGGTATGATCTATGTCTATTCCACCCTTGCTGTAGTTCTTATAGACACAGGAGCGAGTCACTCTTTCATAGCCTCTGCCCTTGTTCGGAGCTCGGAGATTCTGACAGAGCCGTTGGCTCGATCCTTACGGCTAGAGACCCCTACGGGAGAAGACTCAACGATTATGCACTGGTGCTGGTAGTGTGAGCTTACTCAAGGAGCCGAGAGCTTCGGCTGGGATCTTCTTGTAGTGGCATCGAGGCCTTACGATGTCATCTTGGGCATGGATTGGTTATCTACAGTCCATGATCAGATTGACTGTTTTAGGCACAAGGTGCGATGTGTGCGCACCGACGGGAGCAGGTTCACCTTCACCGGCGAGAAGGGAGCCTTCGCAGCACAGGATGGACTTCCGAAGAGGAGAGGACAACCCATAACTCGTTAGTTTTCTAGCCTCATCCTAGGAGCAGTTGACGTGCGGTGTCCTAGTTTTCCTGCAGTGGTGGATCAGTACACGGACGTATTTCCCGATGACGTTCCAGGGCTACCTCCTCGCAGATAGGTAGACTTTTATATTGATATGTACCCCGGTATATCCCCGATATCCACTCCTGTGTATCGGATGGCCCCTGCTGAGCTTCGAGAGGTGCGGGTATAGTTGGAGGACTTGCAGGGCAAGGGGTTCATCCGACCTAGTGTTTCACCCTGGGCTTCCCCGATATTGTTTGCCAAGAAGGCAGATGGGAGATTGCGACACTGTGTCGACTATCGTCACCTGAACCAGGTGACAGTGAGGAAAAAGTATCTGCTACCAAGGATTTATGACCTCTTCGATCAGCTCAAGGGAGCATGGTGGTTCTCAAAGATAGACCTCAGGTCAGGCTATCATCAGCTCAGAGTTCGAGACGAGGACATGCATAAGACGACCTTCAGGTGTCGGTATGGCCACTATGAGTTCTCAGTTATGCCTTTCAGCGTAACCAACGATCCAACAGTGTTCATGAGACCCATGAACATGATCTTCCAGCCATACCTCGATCGATTTTTCGTGGTCTACATCGACGACATTTTGGTATACTCGACCACGGAGGAGGAGCACGCCTACAACTTGCGGGTTGTACTAGACACACTCCGAGAGCCCCATCTTCATGGAAAGCTCTTGAAGTGCCAGTTCTGGTTACGTGAGGTCCACTTCTTGGGGAACGTCATTTCTGAGGCGGGAGTTGCGGTGGATCTCGCGACGATCAAGGCAGTGCTAGCTTGGGAGCCACCCAGGAGCATGACGGAGGTGCGGAGTTTCTTGGGTCTAGCCGGATACTATCGGAGATTTGTGCTGGACTTCTCTAGAGTTGCGGCGCCACTCTCATCTTTGTTGAAGAAGGGGAAACCCTTTGTGTGGTCAGACAGATGTCAGCAGAGCTTCCAGGAGCTGAGACAGAGATTGACCAGCGCACCTATCATGAGGTTTCCTGAGGAGGGAGTTGGATATGTAGTCTACTGTGATGCATCAGGGACCGGACTCAGGTGTGTCCTGATGTAGAATCGGGCCGTGATTGCCTATGGATCACGTCATTTGAGGCCGCATGAGCAGAACTATGCTACCCATGACCTGGAGTTAACAGTAGTGGTCTTCGCTCTGATGACATGGCGACACTATCTGATGGGCAAGTGCATTACAGTCTTTTCTGACCACCAGAGTATCAGGTACATATTCTCGCAGAAGGAACTGAACCTGAGGCAATGGATATGGCTCGAGTTCCTCCAGGACTATGAATTTTAGATAGTCTATACTCCTGGGAAGGGGAACGTAGTAGCCTATGCCCTCAGCAGGAGGACGGGCATTCAGCTACTTGAGGAGGTGACAGAGCAGCTATCCGCCTTGCAGATATCCTTCGTGGATAGGGACGGAGCAACCTTCCTTCAGTCTCTCACAGTCTCTCCTCCACTTCTACAGCGGGTCAGAGAGGCACAGCGTGGGGACGCTGACTGTGAGACACGGCGTTCACATGTATCCTCGGGACAGGCACCCGATGGTTTCTCCCTTGGAGCAGAGCATGACATCCTTTTCAGAGGACGTACCTTGGTACCAGTCGCTTTACGAGAGGAGGTGCTGAGAAAGTTTCACACTTCTCCTTTGGCGGTACATCCTGGAGTGGCGAAGATGTACCAGGACCTCAGACGACAGCACTGGTGGCCGGGCATGAAGAAGATTGTGGCAGAGTTCGTTTCTCGATGCCTCACCTGCCAGCAGGTGAAGGTAGTGCATCAGGTACCAGCAGGCTTGGTACAGCCCTTGGAGGACCCGGAGTGGAAGTGGGACGACATATCTATGGACTTCATGACTGGACTTCCACACACTTCCAGATGTCACGACTCCATCTGGGTGATTGTCGACCGACTCACCAAGTCGACTCACTTCTTACCCATCAGAGAGAAGGGCTTAGTGGAGAGCTTGGGGCGTCTCTACGTTCAAGAGATTGTACGGCTTCACGGTGTGCCATCATCTATCGTCTCCGATCGAGATGCTCACTTTACTTCCCGGCTTTGGAAGGGGTTGTAGGAGGCGTTCGGGACGCGGCTACGTCTGAGCACCGCCTTTCACCCTCATACGGATGGTCAAATAGAGAGGACCATTGAAACACTCGAGGACATGTTCAGCGCATGTGTCCTCGACATTGGTCGCAGCTGGGAGGATCACATACCCTTGGTGGAGTTCGCGTACAATAACAACTACCACTCCACCATCGGGATGGCACCATACGAGGCGTTATACGGCAGACCTTGCAGATCTCCTTTGTGCTGGACAGACCCTGGGGAGTCAGCACTTGTGGGACCAGAGATGGTCCGGGACACGACAGAGAAGGTCCAGTTCATCCAGGAGCGGATGAGGATAGCTCAGAGCCAGCAGAAGTCTTATTCTGACAGGAGGCGGAGGCCACTAGAGTTCGAGGATGGCGACCACATCTTCTTGCGTGTCTCACCTCGACATGGTTTGCAGAGATTTGGCCGAGGCGGGAAGTTGTCTCCACGCTTAATTGGACAATTCCAGGTCCTCAGTAGGATTGGCGAGGTGGCTTATCGCCTGGCTCTACCACCTCAGTTGCACCGGGTGCACGACGTCTTCCACGTATCTCAGTTGAGGAAATACGTGCACGACACGACGCACATCATTGACCATGGGGAGCTAGACGTGGATGATGGGGCGACTTTTACGGAGGTCCCGGTGGAGATAGAGGATCGACAGGAGCGGGTCCTATGTGGGAGATCGATTCCTATTGTGCACATCAGATGGAAGCATGGAAACTTCCAGGAGAGCACATGGGAGCGGGAGGCTCAAATGGGTGCTTAGTACCCACATTTGTTTCCCTAACTTATGATGTATCTTTACGGGGACGTAAAGACCTGAGGTGGGAGTAATGTAAAGAACCATAAATTTCAAGGAAATTTTTTTCTTAATTTTTCTTTGGAATTTTACAAGAGCTCAGTTTCTGACGGTACCTGATTCCGAGGCCCGGTGTGCCTGGAATCATTTTCCGAATATTGGCTTGGGTACGTTCAGTGAACGGACGAGCAGGTTTTTCTAACTTTTGAACCGGTGCTCGGAATCGAATTCTGAGGGCACCGATGGAATCTCAGCACCGGTACTTTCTTAGAAACTCCTCTTCCAGAGTTGCGTTTGCTCGGGTGTGGTTTTTAATTTTCGGGCTTAATGTTAAGAAATAAAATAATTGTACGACAAACTTTATTTTATTTCACCTAAGCCACTTGGAAGCCACTTGAAGCCACTTAAAGCGGCTTAAGCTGAGTTTCTATCCAAAAATATCCTACCCTCTTGGTAGGATATTTGTGAGGTGGGACCCATACAAGCCCCACCGGTTCTTTTCCGCTAAGTAACGCACCCTCGAAAACTCGTCCTTATGAAAGTCAACCGGCGTGTTTTCTTAATTTCTTAACGCACCAATTAATTGGGTGGTTTTATTCGTTGAATTAAATGGGCGGTTTATTCATTGAAATTAATTCTATGAATTAATTTCATTCATTTCTTAACCTGTTTGAAATCCGTTGGCGTAATAATAAAATAAGACCAACGCACGACTTCTGGAAAAATGTTCGTTGAGAGGATTTGACAGAAACCAAGAGTTCTTCATCCTCCTTCCTGAAGAACGCGAAGAACACGAAGAACACCAGCCTCCGAAAAAGAACACCGAACCTGCGGAAATCGACGACGCGACGCCGTGTGCCGCGACGCCGACGTTTCCTCTCCCGCGACGTTCTTCTGCGACGTTCCTTCCTCCGCGACAAAAACCTTCGATCATCCGTTGAGGTGAGAGTTTGCGATTCATTAAATTCCTTTGTGGATTATAACACAATATGGATTTAATTATTAAAATTAAATCTGTTGTTTCATGGACCTCAGAGTTCGTCGACGCAACGCCGGATACCGCGACGACGCGACGATACCCACCTTCCGTGACGATCAATTCCGCGAAGAACGTGCGTGCGGTGACTTGATGAGGTAGAGGTTTTATTGAATGTTTTATATTCCCGTGAACGTCTCTGTTAAAATGAAGAACTCAGTTAATAAGAAAAATTTTAATTCATTAAAATTGTTGATTGATATGTTGATTATTTCTCCCCGGTTGTTATCGCCTAACGCGGAGTGTGCGGGCCGAACGAACACGGCCCGACAACCCTCTGCAGTTCTTCGTTGTTGTGCGGTTTTGGAGGGCGATGAAAAAAAGTGGCGCAAGGGCGATTTGAGGTTTCCGCAGTGAAGAACGGGACCCGGGAGGAGCAGCGGCATAGACGGGAAGGAAAACGGACCACCGGAGCAAATCCGGTGGCCCGCGGAAGTCTCCAGTGGCGCGGCGGCGCCCCAGGGCGCCGCCGGACAAGGCCGCCGTGGCTGAAGCCGCAGCGGCGGCGGAAAGCGGACCCGCGGCCGTGCGGGTCTGGCTCACACGCACGGGACTCGGCCTTTTCCACGTCCGTTTCATCCAGCACGGCCCCACGCGGGGCCGCGACACTGTCTTTCCGCGAGGGCGGCGCCCCGCGGCAGCCTCGCTCGGCCGCTCGGAGGGGCTGAGCCGCGCCGGCCCGACCGGCCGAGCCACGCCCTGGCCGGACAGGGCCCCGCCGAACCGGGTCTGACCCGGACCTGGGTCGGTTGACCCGGTTCGGGCCGATCCAGGGGGGGTCAGGCCGGGTCGGCCCGGGCCTAGACCCCCCATCTTCGGATTGTTTTCAGTCTTTTGCCCGTAACATGAGCTACGTGCCTCCAAATGACTCGACGTCAGCGGCAACACGATCCTTGGATCGAGACGGTCATTTTGGTATATCGCACTGAAAGTTTCGGAATACTTTGATTTCGGTCGGGTTGGTTCGTACACGAAACCAACCGGGCCCTCGGAGCGGAAACGCTCATATCTTGAGCTCCGGATGTCCGATTGACGTGTCGTCGACTTTGTTGTTTTCCTCTAAGTGAGACCGATCTTTTGGAATACTCCGCCCAAGGTTTGGACGCAGGTGGAGTATGGTCGGGTTGGTTTTCCCTTAAAAACCAACCGGGCCCCTGGGACGAAAAAACCAATAACTCTCAGACCGGGCGTCCGATTGACGCGCCGTCTGCGACGTTGAGTTCCTGTTGACGATACGAAACTTTTGGATACATCAACTCTGGAATATGTGTCAGATGATGTATCAGCCTCTCAGCTCATGGAGCGGACCCTCCCAAACGAGCTTGTTGTGTGCGGGAACCGTAGTGCTGGCTGCGATTGCTGCTGTGACTGCGACGACGACTGTGCAGAGATCCTCAGTGGACTGCGACGACGACTGTGTAGAGATCCTTAGTGGACTGCGAAGACTACTGCACTCAGTGATCCTACGTGGATCAGTGCTACAGATCCTGTGTGGATCTGATCCTGTGTGGGTCAGCGCTCAGCGGTTCTGTGTGAGCCAGCGCCTACAGGTCCTGTGTGGGCCCGATCTTGTGTGGGTATTTGCGGGGGTTAGTACCTTTCGATCCTTTGTGGGTCCGACGACTTAGATGGATCAGTGTTCGTATTTATCTTTATAAAAAAAAGTATACCAGTGTGAGCTGAAACTCTGTTTTACTTTCCTTTGTGGATTGTGTTGTGCTATCCTGTGTGGATTTACGGTTTACTCCCCTTTGTGGATTGTGTTGAGCTATCCTGTGTGGGTATACGTTCGCCTTCCTGTGTGGACTGGGTTGTACTTCAGCTCGGATGTTGGAGGCGAGTGAGAATTGACGACTTAGGTATATGTATGGGAATATACATAAGCAGTGTCGGTTGTTACTTCGTGATTGGATCTTTCCTTTGTGGTTTATCCTTTGTGGATTTCGGGAGACCTTCGGGGGTCTCGGGGTCCCTACTGAGTACCTTATACTCACCCCTGCACAGGCTATTCCCGCACATCGTTGTGTTGGTTACAGACGATGGACAGCGCTGATCGTGGTGGAGGCTTGCGGAGCATGATGGTACCTGGAGGTGGACCACTGGGCGGGACGTACCCGGAGTGGACGGCTGGACCAAGGAGCTGTGGAGGCTATCTGTGATCACCCTTCAGGTGGGACCTCCATAGGACGGCTAAACGCTGCGGCTCTTCCTTTCGGTTGCTATTTTTCCCTTTAGTTGTACTTTACAGTTGAGCTTGTATTTCCGGCCCCTTTTTTTACTTTCAGCACAGCTTGTTACAGTTTTTACTTAGTGCTTACTTTTCCCCTTGTTTACTCTGTGGTGCTTGTTTACTTTACAAAGGAAATGCCTTCCCTTTTTCCGGGATTTACGTCTTGGTGCTAGTCACCAGCCCCTGACCTATGGAAGGAGGGCTTGGGGTAGTCACGACACGGGCCCCGAGGATGGGTCGTGACATAAATAGTGTCAAAATTTACATAAATTATTTTTTAAAAATAATACCATTTTTTTAAATGATATAATAGTGTTAAAAATCTAGTTTTAGATCAACTAACATATATAATGTCAAAAATGTTATTAATGATACAATTTTGATTATTTTTCAATTTTATTGTAACTATTTTATCAATATGTTTTGAAAATACCAGAAGGCATGGTACGAGTATATTTTTTCAACTAAGGGTTAAAAATAAATCATAAGGTTCATTTTGTGATTAGTACATGTCTAAAACCTAATGTATGACAATATTTATCCCTATCCTCATTCTATCCTCGAAACATATAACTTTTCATTTATTAATATTACAAAAACAATTTATAATAAAATCATATTTAAATACATTCCTAACGTGCCCATCCTCCCTCTTATAAAAGGGCACCACATCTACCCACATACTCACACCTCTAAAAATCATTTGATCATATAGATTCTACTCAAATAATCTCCCAAAATTAATCCCTTCACCATATAGGCTTAATATTGGGAATAATGAAAGTCCATATATTCTTTTCTCTCAAATCAAAAAGGATTTACCCAATTTAGTGGTAACATATTCTCTTAAGATCATTTCATTTATTTTCCCCCTCTAGCCCCCTAAATAGTTTATATTCCATAAATTTGAAACAGAAAACTTTTCCTCATAATACAAGGATTTTTTATGATAAAGGTTCATCGTAAACATACACACACCTCCATCTAATGGATATAGAACATATTGTTTTTGTGAAGGGTAAACTACTACCTCACAAAATGATGATTGTTCAATTTTATCCTACCAACTATAATGGTTGACATTATGATGAAACTGTATTTATATATGATATATATTATATTTTTATTGTCTTTATGATTCCGTAACATTGGTTTACAATATACCTTTATGCATTCTATAATGTGTAAATTCGATAATTTTATTTGAGGAAGTGTAGACTACTGCCCTCTCAATGTCATATAACTCATTCAATCCATGGATGGAACATATAATGGATAGAGTTAATCAAATTATTTAAAATATATAGCATAGAAATAACAATGGAATTATAATATACCTCTGAATCATTTAGTTTTCATTCCATTAAGATGATAATGAAATGAAAATAGCGTTCATGCATACGTATGACCTACAGTCTCCATGAAAAGTAAATTTCATTTCATATCTCTAAATGTTATCGAATATTCTAAATACATATATACTGGATACATATAACATATAAATCATGAATAATATTCTGGAGATGATGGACTAAGGACCACATGTATTATTTTCATCAAAACAGTTTCATTTTCTTCTCAAGTATCAAAATTCAAAAAAACATCTTATATGAACTAAAATAATAAAATAATTGTTATAACACGATAATAAGTGACATAAAATGAATAATTAACATTGAAAAGGTTCTAACTCAGATAGAAATGATCCTAGGTTTATTATTTTCGAAATTAATGAACTAAAAATACAATTGACACACAAGGTAAGGGACTTAGGCTCAATCTGTTTTCATTGAGGCATATTTTGATTTATATACAAAATTCTCTTTATGGTGTATAATCAATCCCCTTGACTTTTAATTTCATTAAATAGTTTTGAAAAGGAATATTTTTTATGAATCACTTTACTAAATGAAAAAAAGGAGTGTTTCTTTTTAACTTAAGCTATGACATTGACCTTTCTACTGCCGCGAACAATATTTGATATATATCTTCCTCTAGAATCTGTAATGTTTTTAAAAATAATAGAAAAAAACATATTCCTTTTCATGTATTTTGGTATTAAAAATGTTTTTTATAATGGATTGATTATATAAATATCTTGAAATATGAAATATGATTGCACAATGGAAATGTTAGTTTTTCTTTATAGTCATTCATGTGTTATGATTATGTTATGGTTCTTGGGAATTTCTTATGTGTACAAGTGGTTCTGTGATAAACCAAGGGCAGGTGATCCCATGATAGCTATCTAATTCATTTGGTAAAATGAATGAGTCAAACCTTATGGTTTCTCATAATAGATTCAGGAAATATACAATGATGTGTATTCCAAACCTAACCATGAATGTAACACCCCAAGCTTCCATGGTACGCTTCTCTTTGAATAATACAGTAGCGTGTGTTGTACGCAACGTCGATTTCTAAAAAACACCACAACCAATCAAAATAGAATTTATGAATAGTAATACCCAAATTTTTAAATTTTATACATTTTATTTTCAAAATGGACTTCATTTTTGGATTCTTAATATAGAACTTAGACTATGGGGAATTTTTGGTATTTTTCTGAGAACATTCAATTTTTGATGATTAGTGAAAAAACACTGAGTTATAGTTTAGAACCAAATTTTTATTTAAATAATTATTTATTTTATATAATTATAATTAAGGTCAAAATGGACACATAATACCTATATAAGTTCAATATAATTCAAAGGAGTTATTTTAGAATAATTTTAGATATATAAAAATTTTAGGGAACTTTTCACCGCCTTTTACCCTCCTCTTAGGAGAATTTGGAAATTCACATAAAACATAATTGTACCACTTCTGTGAGTGGAGTTTCAAAAATATGAGAGACACGGTTAATATCAAGGAGTAAAATGTGGTTCAATAAGATAAAAATATTGTTTAGTGAATAATAAATTTTTACGATTATTTCCCACGGTTAAAAGTAAATAGGGAAATTAAGGGGAAAAATGATATTAATATTACCCTAACACATGTCCTAATTCTATTGGAAAAGTGTATCTTGACCATAAACAACCTTATAAATAAAATATTATCATTTATGTCCACTTGGATTAGATTAGGACATTTATTATTATTTAATTCAAAGAAGAGTTAAAAGAGATACAATAAAAGTTTAATTACTAAATCATTTTTAATATAGGGTTATACATAAGATAAATTTGATTATAAGTATTCATTAGAAAGATAAAATTATTTCCTACATAATAGTAGTTTTTTTTATAATTTTTAGACATTATGAAATTTAATTTATTTTTGATACAATGTTGATGTAGTAATTAACAAATTGATGAAATATTAAAATAATTGATATTATAAATATGAAAATAAATGTAATTTGAGACTTTTTATGCATTACACTAATTTTCTAGGTAAATATGACACATTATAATTGTTTATATTATTTTATTTAATTAATAATGATATTATGAAATTATCAAAAACAAAATACACAATAGTGTCAAAATTAACATAAAAAGTTTTTAAAACAAATATTATATTATTGAATGATATTCTATTCCTAAAAATATAAGGTTCGTAAAAAGGACTTATATAATTATACTTGTATTATTAATGGACCACTTGGAGGCCTCTTGGATATATATAGCATGTTTATTAACTATATAATATAAAAATACAAAGAGACATTGTAAATGTAAAACTATTTAACTAAGAGTTAAATATAAATTATATGGTTAATATAGTAACTTAAAACTATCTAAAATCTTCTGTTTGAAATTATTTATACCTATACCCACCTTGAACTTTAAATAATCTACTTTGGAGCCATTAGAAACCGAATATAAATTTATTATAAAATAATATTTCTAGATTTTCCAAAGGTTCCCCTCACCCCTCTTATAAAAGGGGACTTCACCTTCTCTCTAATTTACACATTCAAAGCCTTTTGGCTCGGCCAAACCCTGCCTAAATATTCTATAAACTTTCCTATCTTCGACCTAGAGGTCATAGTTTGATCAAAAAGCCAACCTACGGAGCCCTTTTGATCAAATCAAAAGGAAGAACCCGATTAAGAGGTAATGTTTTAACCACCCTCATTCAAGTTCCTTTCTTCTTCAACTTCTTCTTTCTTTGTTTTTCCCATTATAAAATAATAACTAAATTATCTTCTATATAATTTGATGTTATTATAAACATGGTACAACCATATTCATTATTCTATCCAGCCTTTTAATGACATGTCACCACACATGCGTACATAGGGCTTACCATCTCCACGTCGTGGTGTAATTATTATTCAATAAATTATTATTTGGATGGGTATAATAATGATGTGTAATTAATATAAATAATAAATATAACAAGATAATTATTCTTTATATATGATATACCATCCAATTATATATTATTTTAATATCAAAAGAATGATATTGTCGCTCGTGAATACGTACAGACTACCGTCTCCACGAATGAGATGAGATTCATTCCCCACCGTATCCATTCAAGAATAATTCTCATTTAATGATTAAAAATAATGTTTAAGGAATTGATATCATTCTGGATATGAATAAGATACAATCTATTCATAAAAAACATGGCTTCTGTAACAATACATATAAAATAAAATGAGTAAGTTAACACCCGAAACGATGATAATACTAAGATATTATTAACAAAGCAATGTTAAAAGATCATATATGATATCATATTAATGTATATGATTCTTGTATAATTTAATAACAATTATTTCACTATTATACAGGAGGATAACCTACCCTCAATCAAGTTAAAGTACAAGTTAAGGGTTTATTTCACAATCTCTTCATTATCCGAGATTGTTTATACGTAATTATCTACGAGGACCTCTTTATCATTCACATCCATGTTTCTTAAAAAAATTATTTCAAATCATTCATACTATTTTATAGACATTCGGTTAATGTCATTTATACCCTTGCTGAATTTTTATAAGAACTTTATAAATGAATCTTTCTGTCATTTTCCAAACAAGGTCCTTTTTAACCTTTTCTACATAATTAAGGAAAGAATGTCTTTTTTAACTTATACGGCAGGTGCGGCTATTTTCTACCATTATAAAATCGTAGAAGCTTCCCTTACAAGATTATTAGAATATTTTCAAATTAAATGTTTTCTTTTATAATTATTTGACTTTTAAATGATTTAAAAAAAGAGATATTTCTCTGAAATAGTTTTTATTTCATCTATGTCAACATCCTTTGATAGATTTTAATCATATTTGAAGTTGATTTATTATGATACAAAACATCCATATTGTATTGAAGGTTTTGTGATATGTTTGACTGTGGATGTGTTATTTATATTTCATTAATGGTTTATGGATAACATATTTACATTTTTTATGCTGGTTTTTATACGAATGTTTATGTTATGTTTAAACCTTATCATATGGGAATGAATTGGACTTAGTAAGTGATTGGTGGAACCCGTTATAGCTCCTTGATACATCAGTAGGTCTCATGAGTCAAACTAGTGTCTAGGAACAAGGCCTTGACAAAATCTTATTTTTAGTCTTGGAATGAGGCATTGACTATGTTGTTATGATAGTCTGGCATTATGTATTACATCATTATGAAAGTGGTTATTGATATTGCATGTGGTTATTCGACTAGTAGAATATCCATGTGAATAAGTAAATGGAATTATTTCATTTTATCTTATCTATATTATGCTGATGTTAAAGTTTAAAAGGCTTTTGTTTTAGTTATACATTGCCTTAAATGTTTATACTTATTTATGAAAGTTTCAGCTATATAGTTATCCTTACTGAGCATCTGATATCACCACTTTCATTGTTTTATTTTTCCGAAGATGTGAAGAAGTAATTTATGAATGGCCTGTAGGGATAGTATGAGTGGATATAAAGACAATATTTTGTTGTAGTTTTTTTTACATTAAGCTGTAATGTAAGACTTATGAATATATCTAGTGTTTCAAAGTCTACTAAACTAATCAGTCTTTAGAAACTTGATCTTTTGTTATCATGCCATTGTTATGTAATAATGCACCGACTCTGGGTAACTAGGTTCGGGGCGTTACAGTTGGTATCATAGGAAGTTTAGTACAAACCTTGGGAGCTAGATTAAGACGAACTCTGATTAGAGCACATAGACCTAAGATGGACTTTGAGGATTCGAATAGAAGAACTTCCTAGAATTTTGGTATTGTAGATATTTTGTGAGTTTTCCGAGCAATACATCCCTGTCTGGATAAGTGACGGTAGAGGTGGATATGGCATAGATGTACCTAGGGGTAAAACCTGAAAACACTACTTTGAGCTAAACTCGAACGGGAACTGGTGCACGATAACCGGCCTTGCTGCAATCGTGGTTACGACACTCTCAGTGGATATGCTTATGATAATTCACATTTTCTTTACAAATAATTATGAAGGTTTTATGAGTATATAATTCCTCAAAGAAAACATTTTTTTATGATTATGGATTATATCCATAAATAGTTCAATTTATGTTAAGTGTTTTACCGGTATGGAATTATGTATTTTGATTCTTAAACTGATCTAGTTTATTCCATTTTATATAAATGGCGCCAAGTGGAAGGAATGTAAAC
Source organism: Viscum album (assembly GCA_963277665.1). NCBI lineage: Eukaryota > Viridiplantae > Streptophyta > Magnoliopsida > Santalales > Viscaceae > Viscum > Viscum album. The sequence goes on along the minus strand of OY728120.1, from coordinate 384,194,973 downwards.
TGTATCAATGCATGCACTCTATGTATGGATTTTCCTCTTGCTCATGTTAATTATAGTGGAGTTGGTGATACAACTGGTGCGGATCAGCTTATCACCATACTGGGACAACTCACTCAGGTTATGAGTTATAACCTTATATGTATGGAGAACCTGGTTCCACAATGTGGAGGATCAATGTTCGATCGCTTCATGAGGCTATAACCACCATCATTCAACGGGATTAAAAATCCATTGGTAGCTAAATAATGGATAAGTTCCCTAGAAAACAATTTCTGGATTTGGGGACAAGTGAAATGGAGAAAGTTTTCATGGCAGTTTATCGCCTCACTTGAGATGCTGATCAATGGTAGTCATTCATACAAAACATAAATAAAGATTATAAAGTATCAAATATGGAATGAAGAGATTTGAAAGATATTTTCTTTGAAAAATACTTTCCTCATTTCGATTGAGCAGATATGGAAAGTCAATTTCTGATTCTGAGACAAAAGGAGGATGAGAATGTCACAATGTATGAGGCTAACATTACAAGGTTATCAAGGTATGCCGGAGATTTTATAAATAACTCAATAATTAAGATTGATTGTTTCTTTGATGGGTTAAAAACATTTCATCGTTGAGCATTAGTGTCACAATCCTTCTCGTCATACGATGATATTGTCTCATGTGCTATCAAGACAAAAAATAATTATCTATGTCTTATGAATTTAAAGAAAATAAAGAGAAGATGAGATCTGCTGATCACTCTAGAAATGGATATAAGGGGAATAAGGGAAAAGTTGAATATCCATCTTGTAGTAAATGCGGGAAGAAACACGCCAATACTTTCTTGAAGGGAATGGGAGTCTATTACAAGTGTGGTTAGAATGGCCACCAAGATCGTGATTGCAAGGGGATGAAGGAAGCAGCTGATGTTCAATGCTACAATTGAAGAGAGATGAAAAATTATTCAAATGAATTTCTTATGTGTCAGGGTAACATACATCAGAAAATGCCATGGGATCAAGGCCATGCATATTTTATCACTACTGCTGAGGTAGAAGCTCCGAAAGATGTGGTGGCAGGTAATTTAATGTGTTCCTCTAGTTTAGAAAATGAATTATTTGATTCTGGATCATCACATTATTTCATATCTTCCTAGATTTCTAAGAAAATTAGATATTTCCCATTTGATTTAACAAGGGAGTTGTTAGTTAAAACTCCTAAGGGAAGTACCATTGTAACCAAGTTCTGTGAATCAGTTCCCATTAGTGCATATACATGTTCGTTATCTGTTGATCTTATCATCATACCTATGATTGAGTTTGATATAATCCATGGTATGGATTGGCTTTCAGAACATGATGCGAAGATTTATTGTAAGAAGAAAGAGGTTATTATTTTAGATGATGACGATAAAGACCACCTTATCATTAGAGCCGAATTGTCACCACATAATTCTTATCTAGATCAACCCCCAGTTGCTCAACTAAATTCAATTATTGGGGATGAATATAATTAAATGACTGTGGGTGAGTAAAGGAATTTTCAAATAGAGTATTTACCTTTTTTGAAATAATATGTAGATGTGTTTCCAAAATATTAACCTGGACATCCTCCAGAACGAAAAATTGAGTTCTCCATTGATTTAATTCCTGGCTCTAGGCCCATATATAAGACCCCTTATATAATGGCCATTGTGGAATTAGTTGAACTAAAGAAACAACTAGAGGAATTGATTAATAAGGGATTTATTCACCCTAGTGTTTCTCCATGTGGAGCCCATATCCTTTTTGTTAAGAAGAAATATGGATCTATGTGGTTATGTATCGACTACAGTGAGATCACTACTATAAAAATAAAGAACAAGTATCCCCTACCTCGTATTGATGATTTATTTGACCAACTACTTGGAGCTCAATAATTTTCAAAGATTTACCTTTGATCTGGATAACATCAGTTGTGTGTGAAGAAGGAAGACATTCCTAAGACAACTTTTCAAACCAGGTATGGGCATTATGAGTTTACACTAATGCCTTTTAGATTGACTAATACACCCTCTATATCCATGGATCTAATGAATAGTGTTTTCAATGAACATCTCGATGATTTTGTGGTTGTATTTGTTGATGATATCGTTGTATATTCCAAAATATACAAATTTCATGAAAATCACTTGTGCATTATATTGAAGACTCTTAGAAGACATGAATTATATGGGAAGTTTTGCAGGTGTGAATTTTGGCTTCAGGAGATTCCTTTTCATTGCCATATTGTCTCTAATGATGGAATCTCTATTGATCCTTTTATGACCAAGGAAATACAAGAATGGCCAGCACCAAAAAGTATAATAGAGGTATGCAGTTTAATTGGTTTAGGAGGTTATTATCGATATTTCATCCAGAACATTGCCCGATTGGATAACACATTAACGAAGATCACACGTAAAGGGGTTAAATTTGTTTGGATAAAAGAGTGTGAAGAATGTTTTGCAGAATTGAAGAGAATATTCATCAATTATCCTATATTGAATCAACCATCAGGGAATGATGGGTTCGTTATTTATTGTGATGCATCGAAGAAAGGACTTGGTTGTGTCCTTATGCAGAATGATAAGGTTATTGCCTATGCATCACGACAACTGAAAATTCATGAACAAAACTATCCTACTCCTGATCTTGACTTAGTAACTATATTATTTGCTTTGAAGATATGGGTACATTATCTCTAGTGCGAAAATTGAGATATATATACCAATCACAAGAGTCTGACGTACATTTTCTCACAGAAAGAACTCAACATGAGGCAAATGCGATGGCTTGAACTACTCAAGTATTACGATTTCACGATACACTACCACCCATGGAATGAAAATAAGGTGGAAGATGCTTTGAGAAGAAAGGATCATGGAAATTTGAACATGATAAGAGTTGAAAGGGATCCTATTTTCATGTATTTGGTAATGATGAATATGGGAATCACCATGGAAGGTGAAACATCAATTCGTATTTTAATGGTTGCTAAAACATCCTTACTATAAAGGATTAAGAGTTCTCAGAATAATGATGAAGAATTTCAAAATAAGATTAAAGATGTGAATGATAGGAGATTGAGTGACTTTGTGTATGAAGATAGAATTTTGAAATTCGGGGAGAGAATTTGTGTTCCCAATATACCTGATCTAAAAAGGGAATGGTTGGACGATGCACATAGTTAAAATTTCTCTATACACCCCGGGAGCATAAAAATGTATAGAGATTTGACGAAACATTTTTGGTGGGACAACATGAAGAGCGAGATTTCTAATTTTCTGTCAAGATGTATGGTTTTTCATCAAATGAAAGCTCGAAGGCAACAGTCTGGAGAAGTCATGAAACCTCTTCCCATACCTGAGTGGAAATGGGATAATATCACGATGTACTTTGTCATGGGATTACCAAATACTCTTATAAGGAGTGATGCAATGTGGGTTATTGTTGATTTCCTTACCAAGTCAGCACATTTTCTTGCTATAAGAGAAGATAATCCACTGAAATTTCTAGCAAGACTATTTATTAATGAAGTTGTGAGACTTTATAGAGTACCCCTATCGATTGTTTCTGATCTTGATCCCCGTTTTACATCAAGATTCTAGACGAGTCTTCAAAAATCCCTGGATACTAAACTTCATTTGAGCACTACCTGCCACCCTCAAGCAGATGGACAATCAGAACGGACTATTCAAACCTTAGAAGACATGTTGAGATCTTACTCACTTGACTTTCAGGGTATGTGGGATCAATATTTACCTATGGTAGAATTTTCCTATAACAATAGCTTCCATTCAAGTATTTGAATGTCATCGTATGAAGAATTATACGAAAATAGATGTCGCACACCAACCTGTTGGGATGATGTTGGTGAAGGAGAACTTGTAGGCCCAGGACTGGTGGAGGAAACGACGGAAAGGGTAAAGGTAATCCAAAACCACATCAAAGCAGCTCATAGTAGGCAGAAGAGCTATGCCGATAACCAAAGGAAGGATTTGGAATTCTAGGTAGGATATCATGTTTTATTGAATGTATCTCTATGGAAGGGAGTTATACGTTTCGATAATAATGGTAAATTGAGTACCAAGTACATCGGACCCTTCAGAATTATAGGACGAATTGGGGATGTAGCTTACCATATGGAAATGCCGCCAAGTCTCTTCAAAGTTCACAATGTGTTCCACGTATCACTGTTGAGAAAATACATGTCTGACCCAACGCATGTACTCACCTATGAGGAATTTGAACATGAACCTGATCTGTCTTATTGCGAAGAGCCCATCCGGATTCTTGATATAAGAGAACAACTGCTACGAAACCAGATGACTCGTATGGTAAAAGTTCTATGGAGAAACCATAAGATGTAAGAGGCAACGTGCGATCCTGAGGAACTTATGATGAAGAACCACCCATTTCTTTTCATGAGGTAGTATTTTAGAAATTTTTAGGACGAAATTATTTGAAGGAGGGGAGAAAGTAAAACCCCATGCTTCCATGATACGCTTCTCTTTGAATAATACAATAGCATGTGTTTTACGCAATTTCGAGATCTAACACACACCACAATCAATCAAACTAGCTGTTATGAATAGTAATACCCACTTTTTGAAATTTTATACATTTTATCATTCAAAATGGACTTCATTTTTGGATTAAGAATATCGAAATTATCCTAGGGTGAATTTTTTGTATTTTTCGGAGGACAATAAATTTTTGATGAATAGTGAAAAAACACTGAGTTATAGATTAAAACCCATTTTTTTTAAATTATTCATTATTTTATTTAAATTTAATTAAGGTCAAAATGGATTAATAATACCTATATATGTTCAACTTAATTCATTGGTGTTAGTTTAGAATAATTTTAGATATATAAACATTTTATGGAACTTTTCACCGTCTTTTACCCACCTCCTAGAGGTATTTTGAAATTCACATAAAACATAATGTTACCGCTTCTGTGAGTGGAATTTCGAAAATTCGAGATACACAGTTAATATCAAGGAGTAAAATGTGGTTCAATAAGATAAAAATATTTTTTGGTGAATAGTAACTTTTTACTTTTATTTAGCACGGTTAAAAGTAAATAGGGTAATTGAGGGTAAAAATGATATTAATATTACCCTAACACAAGTCCTAATTCTATAGGAAAAGTGTATCTCAACCAAAAACAACCATAGAAATAAAATATTATCATTTAGGTCCACTTGGATTAGATTAGGATATTTATTATTATTTAATTCAAAGAAGAGTTAAAAGAGATAAAATCAAAGTTCAATTACTAAAACATTTTTAATATAGGGTTATACATACGATAAATTCAATTATAAATATTCATTAGAAATATAAAAATATTTCATACATAATGGTATTTTATTTATAATTTTTAGAGATTAAATAATTTAATTTATTTATGACACAATGGTGATGCAGTAATTACCTAATTAATGAAATATTAAAATAATTGATATTATAAATATCCAAATAAATGTAATTTGAGGCTTTTTATGAATTAAAATAATTTTATAGGATAATATGACATATTAGGATTGGTTATATAAAGTTTTTTCGAAGTAATAATGCTGTTATGAAATTATCAAAAACAAAATACCCAATATTGTCAAAATTGATATAAAAGAGTTGTTTAAGAAAATATTATATTATTAATTGATATTCTATTCCTAAAAATCTAAAGATCGCCCAAAGGACTTATATAATGATAGGTGTATTATTAATGGAACACTTGGATGCCTCTTTGATGTATATTGTATGTTTATTAACTATATAATATAAAAATACAAAGAGACATAGTAAATGTCAAACTATTAAACTAAGAGTTAAATATAAATGATAAGGTTAATATAGTGACCCAAACATGTCTAAAATCTATTGGTTGAAAGGATTTCGACCCATAACCACATTATCCCTTAAATAATCCACTTTGGAGCCATTATAAACAGAATATTAATTTATTATAAAAAATATTTCTAGCTTTTTCAGAGGTTCTCCTCACCCCTCTTATAAAAGGGAACTCCCCCTTCTCTCTAATTTACCCCTTAAAAGCCTTTTGGCTCGGACAACCCCTACCCAAATATTTTCTCATAGTCCCTCAATTCTACATAGAGGCCTTAGTTTGATCAGAAAGCCGACCTACGGAGCCCTTTTGATCAAATCAAAAGGAAGAACCCGATTAAGAGGTAATGTTTTCACCACCCTCTTTCAAGTTCCGTTCTTCTTTAACTTCTTCATTCTTTGTTATTACCATTAAAAAATAATAACTCCAATATCTTATATTAACTGTGATATTATTATAAATATGGTACAACCGAATTCATTATTCTATCCATCCTTTGAATGACATTTCACCATACATTCGTACGTACGGCTTACCGTCTCCACGTCATGGTGTAATTGTTATTCAATAAATTATTATTTATATGGGTATAATAATGATGTGTAATTCATGTAAATAATAAATATAACATGATAATAATTCTTTATATATAATATACCATCCAATTATATATTAGTTTAATATCAAAAGAATGATATTGTTGCTCGTGCGTACGTAAGGACTACCGTCTCCATAAACGCGATGAGATTCATTCCCCATCGTATCCATTCAAGAATAATTCTAATTTAATGATTAAAAATAATGTATAAAGACTTGATATCATTATAGATATGAATAAGTTATAGACAATCCATAACAAACACATCTTATGTAACAAAACTTATAAAATAATACGTGTAAGTTATCACCCGAAACGACGATAATACTAAGATATTATTAAAAAATAAATGATAAAAGATCATATATGATATCATATTAATGTATATGATTCATGTATAATTTAATAAAAATTATTTCACCATTATACAGGAGTTTAACCTACCCTCAACCAAGGAAAATTACAAGGTAAGTGTTTATTTCACAATCTCGTCATTATCCGAGATTGTTTATACGTAATTATCTAGTGGGACCTCTTTATCATTCAAAATCATGTTTCTTAAAAAAATGTATTTCAAATCATTCTTACTATTTTATAGACTATGGTTTAAAGTCATTTATACCATTGTTTACTTTTTTATAAGAATTTTATAAAGGAATCTTTCCGTCTTTTTCCAAACAAGGTCCTTTTTAATATTTTCGACAGAATGAAGGTAGGAATGTATTTTTTAACTTATACGGTGGGTGAAACTATTTTACACCATTATAAAATCGTCGAAGCATCCCTTAAAATATTATAAGAATATTTTTAAATTAAATGTTTTATTTTATAATTATTTTACTTTTAAATGATTTCAAAAAATAGATATTTCTCTCAAATAATTTTGATTTCATCTATGTCAACATCCTTTGATGGATTTTACGCTTATTTTTGGTTGATTTATTATGATTCAAAACATTCATATTGTATTGAAGGTTTTTTGATATGTTTGACTGTGGATGTGTTATTTTTATTCCATTTATGGTCTATCGACAAATTATATACATTTCGTATGCTAGTTTTAATACAAATGCTTATTTTATGTTTAAACCTTTTCATATGGGAATGGATTGGACTTAGTAAGTGACGGGTGGAGCACGATATTGCTCCTCGATGCATCAGTAGGTCTCATGAGACAAACTAGTGTCTTGACACAAGGCCTTGAAAAAAACTTTTTTGTATTCTTGGAATGAGGCCTTGAATATGTGGTTATGATAGTCTGGAATTATGTATTCCTTCATTATAAAAGTGGTTATTGATTTTGCTTGTGGTTATTAGACTAGTAGAATATCCATGTGAATAAGTAAATGGAATTATTTCATTTTAACTTTTCCATATTATGATGAAGTTCAAGTTTAAAAGGATTCTATTTTACTTATACATTGCCTTAAATGTTTATGCTTATTTATGAATGTTTATGCTATATTGTTATCCTTAATGAGCATCTGAGATCACCCCTTTCAATGTATTATTTTTCCCAGGATGTGAAGAAGTAATTTTTGAATGACCTGTAGGGATAGTATGAGGGGATATGAAGACAAGATTTTGTAGTTGTTTTTTTAATTTAAGATGTAATTTAAGTCTTATGAATATATCTAGTGTTTCCAAGACTACAAAACTAATCGGTCTTTCGAGACTTAATCTTTTGTGATCATGCCAATGTTATGTAATAATGCACTGACTTTGGGTAACTGGGGTCGAGGAGTTACAATGAAGGTTACTACCTATGTGGCTATGGAATCTATAAATTATGTATGATATAGACTCCACAAGTTACCTTTATGATTTATAATTTCTATGAAGTTTTCATGATTCTTATGAATTGATCTGTTTATAAATATTGATGGGCTAATGTTTTCATTCCTTATTCTATCCCTTAAGAAAAAAAATCATGTTTTCAATGTTTTTATTAGGAAAAAATGGATACTACATTGATATGTATCATCTTGTATCATTATGGGAATATATGTATTAATAATGGCCTAATTATTTAAAACTAAATGTCTTAAATTATCTTTTATGTTAATTAAAGTTTAATTATTGACATATCTCAACATTAAGTCCTGCTTTATGGCTGGGGCCTTATTGTTTGTATCATAGGTCAGCATAGATAAATTTATGGTTTAGAATTTTTTTAATAGAATATCATTAAATTATTTTTTACATTATGTAAAAATTGAAATAACATTTGAGGATTACCATGTTTCCTCTACTAGGATACGTCTTTTCAAAACGGTTTTCTACAGAAGAAACATGGTAGCTATGTTGGTATGACATCCAGTGGAAAACAACATTCCAAATCAGCAACCTAAGATGGTTGGAACCGCAATAGAATTTTTTTTACAGGGATGGCACAATTGACTCATGCTATAAATAGTGGTGGTATCCATGCACGACATCATCCATACCAACCATAGAGGAACATGTCAGTAGTGTAGCATTTCATGAGGTAACTTCCACCATCATTCTAATGATCATCTTAACATGTGCTCTCTGATGTGTGGATGAAAACCCTTGAAAATATTTTCAATGTCATGGTGTGTTCAGAACATCTAAATGATAGTCTTATTGTTTACCATTTTGAAGGTGAAGCCCATCTATGGTGGTCGGTGGTTAAAAATATCACAGATAGTGAGGAGATTGATGCTCTTGATTGGAATGAATTCAATGGTATGTTTCTTGATGAATATTTTCTTATGGATGTTCTACATAGGATAAAAAACAATTCTTTCCATTGATGTGGGAGGATGACTTTGTGGCTGCTTATGAAGGAAAATTCACTCTAATAGCAAGGTATTCTCTAAATTTGAAAAGTTATCTTAATAGTAAAATTAATCATTTTTACTCAAGATTATATCCAGTGTATCGAAGGGAATTATCTTATCATGAGTTCAAAAGATATGAAAATATTTTTTGATATTAGGAGTTAGGTTTTCTTTGAGAAAAAATAAAAATAAGAGGTCAATGAGGAAGTTGAAAGGGATGAACAATTCCAAAATTTATGATGGTATGAAATTAAGTTTACATTTTTACAAAATTATTGTAAAAACTATATCGAGAAATGACTTTTAAATTCATATAAGTGCTTCCTATGAGATAAAATTTGATACAACGCTCATAATTGAACTGATTAAAATCATGGTAGTGGTAATAAAAATTCATATTTAAAGTTAGTAAAATGATTTAAGTGTAATTAGTTGGGTGATTATGATAATTATTGTCCGATGAAGAACTCAAATGATGAAATTCATCCAGACTACACGAATAAATGGGTAGTCAAATATTTTTCAACTACTTTAGCAAATGTTGGGTAATATTTTGATATAGTATCTGGTATAGGGTTTTTCATTCAAAACTAAGACATGAAATAAAAATCCAATTTAGGACCCAAATGACTTTATTAATTAATAAAAATATACCACAAAAACACGAGGTGTAATAAGCTTATACCACAAAGGGATTGAGGGTTGTACAATTTTCATCGACATAAATGTACAACAGAAATCGCAGCTATCAACATACCCATACAGAACAACATTCACCTTCTTGACAGTCACTGGTTCAAAGTAGAATCCCTAAAATACATTAATATCATCATATAAGTCAACTACTCCATGAGGCCATGAAGGTTGATCAAGAATCCAAATAAGAATCAAAAAGAAGATAATTCCACATTCGTCAGGTATGGAAAGAGTATAGAACATATTCATTACCATGGAATTTCCTTGTAGATGATATCTGGTATTTGTTTAAATTCCTCCTCTAGTTTGGAAACCATTATTTTTCTGATTTGAAGATATACATCCACAGTGATTTTACCATACTTGTATAGTTGCAGAAAGACTTCATCATGTTCTTCAATCCTAGATATCAATTCCCCTTCCTTGCCAGTAGTTACCCTATATGAATCTTTTAGAACGGGATCAATATCCTCCAAAAAAGTTATCTCCATTTCTCATCACCATCAGTTGTTGTTCTAGAAATAACAACATCAGTATGTTGAGAAGAGATGGCATTTCTTGACATGACATCATCAAAGGACCTAGTGACAATTTTTCATTCAATTTTAGAGTAGTATTTATGTTACCGAGTCTTCTTGGTATGTGGTGTGAGATAACCATCTTGATCAATCAATGGTTTTTCTTTTTATAGAGATTTAAATTAAATAATCTTCCTCAAGTTAACAAGTTTGATAGAATGTATAAGGTAACGAGTCATTATTGTCAGAGTGTGTACTTTTTTTTACCTCTTCTTGCAATGTTTCAGAAGTATTGTCTGGTTCCACATGCTCTTCGACCTGTGTGGAAGGAAGTGAAGACGAACCTGTAGCATTATGAATAGAATCCACATAAGTTTCATTATCATTGACCATAGGTGTATTTCTGATTGGCTCCCTAGTGAAATGTTCCACCACCTCATGATCGTCGAACACATTTTTCTTCTTAGAAACAATGTTCTGACCTCAAAGAGGAATCTGAATCCCTAATGGTCCATGTGTATATAAGTATATCTTTCTCTTTCCCTTTTATATCTATTTCTTTTTGTGGACTAGCGAGTGATCTGTCTTGGCATCACAATACTTCAAGGAGTAGCCTTGCTTTAGGCAATTAGTGCAACAGATGGGGAGATTTTCATAAGCCACTTCTTGAAGGAACCCGTAGTTACCATTTTGGATCCAAATCTACCAAAGAAGATATTCTTAAACGTCAAACATGACACACACCCTGGGAACTGAAGGTCTTGAGAGATTCCCTGTGGATGATTCCAGATTTAGAGGGTTTCCAATAAGGCTAGAAATCAAAAATATATAAACTTCTTTGAAAAAATGCAGTGGAAGGCCCATATAACCAATCCAAACCGTAATGATAGGGGATTTGATGCATGGAAAAAATTCATGGGATGATTTCAAATCATTCATCAAGCATCATCCAAAAGATCATGATCATCTCTTGTAGAATCTATTATACTCTTATTCAAAGGATTGACCAAATACAACATTGGAATGATTCAATAAACCTATATCGAATAATTAAAATCCAATTGCTTCAATATATTTCATTAAGAAATTATGTGACGACCTACGCTTGAAGAATTTTCCAAAAAGCAATAAACATTGGTCTGAACAAAGAGATATTAACTCGTTTGATGTAAAAGAGATCACCAGATATCCACTGTGACGAATGTGCTTTGGCTCAACAATTGAAATATAATCCGAAACAACATCCGCACCAGGCTACGGCCGCTCAGTTTATCAGGCAACAATATCGGTGAATGATCAAGTGTTAGTGTTAGGGTTTCTTATTTGTTTTCCAGGGAGTGGGCTTGGCAAAATATCAAACGTTAGAATTATACCGATGGGTTGTTTGATTTTGGGATTACACTATATTTATTTCTTAGAAAGTTTCTAGTAAATTGGGAATTCTATATGATGATATGATTCAATAAATTTTTTTAAAAACACATGGAGGAAATGTTGAGATAAAAATAAATTATAAGAACCTTATATTCCTTGTCTCTGGAAAGAATCTACCTACAATCCGTATTGATTTTCCTTTAATAGAGTTTGATGTTATTTTTGGTATGGATTTGCATTCCATTTATCATGCTAAGATTGAATGTATAGATAATGAGGATTATTCATAGAAATAATTTTAGTTTGTAGACATGAATTTACCCATACTATTGATAACATATTAGGATGCTGAGAAAATAATAAAATAAGGAAATGAATGTTATCTTGCTCATATTATTGAAAATAATGGAAATGTTTAGAATAATGATGTGCTAGTGGTAAATAGCTATCTTGATGTTTTTTTTGATGAGATGGATAGTATAATACCTAATACGAAATTTGGATTTAATGTTGACTTGGTTTCTGATTCTAAGACAATTTCAAATCCACCTTATCTAATTAAATAAATTGAAATTTTAGAGTTAAAGAAATAATTGAATGAGTTATTAGATAATTATTTCATTCAAACTAAAACATAAAAATGGATTGATCCTATCTTTTTTTAAAATAAAGATGATAAATGATAATTTTCATTTATTATAGGGAATTAAATAGCACCACTATTAATAACATGTATCCTTTTCCTCATATTGATGATTTGATTGATCAACTCCATGGAGCCCAAATTTTTCAAATATTTACTTGTGGTTAGGGATCCATTAGTTGTATTTAATTAAAGCATATATTTTGAATACCATGTTTCATTATGGAAATGAAAATTATGAATTTGAAGTTATGCCTTTTGGGTTAACTAATGAAACTACTATATTCATGGTCCTTATGAATATAATATTATTTGAGTTCATGAATACGTTTTTCATTGTGTTTAATGATATTATTTTGGTATATTATAAGACTAAAAAATATCATGAAATACTTTTACGGGTAATCTTGCAAACAATAAAAGAAAATAATATGTATGGGAAATTTATTGTGCGTGATTTTTTATTACGAAATAATTCATTCCATAGTTATAATGTTATTAATGATGGAATAACTCTTGATCCTGATAAGATAAAATTTGTTGAAGAATAGCCAAGACCCAAAAATATAACAAAGTATAATAGTTTTCTTGGTTTAGTTGGTTATTACAGGAGGTTTTTGGAAACATTTTCATGGTTATCTAGCACACTATCTATGTTTACTTGAATTGGTGTTCCATTCATCTGAAAAAAAGAATGCGGCGAATGTTATTAGGAATTTAAAATGATGATTAGTGAATTCTATAGTTTTGGCTCCACCTTCTAGAAATAGTGAATTTATTTTCTATAGTGATGCTTCGTTGATAAGACCTATTTTTGTTCTATTTAAGAATGATGGGGTAATTGATTATTCTTCATGTTAGTAGAAAATTCAAGGGTTAAATTACCCTACATATGATTCAGAATTAAGTTCTACTATTTTTGATTTAAAAATTTAGTTCCTTCATTTGTATGGAGTAAAATGTGAAATATACATCGCCCATAAAATATTGAAGTATAAATTTACACAAAATGAATTAAACCAGAAACAAATATTTTGGGTGGAATTAATCAATGATTATGATTTGATGAATCATTATAATAATCGAAATGGAATGAAATTGGCTTAATCTTAGAGTGATAAAATTAATGCTACATTAAATATGTTACCATTGGAACATGAACCTTTGTTTAATGTTTTGATTAAAATTTTCAATTAATTTTTGTTGCAAAAAATTCATCTGTTTTGTTTCCAGTGTAAGTTAAATCATCTCTATCCGACAGAATTATGCAAGTTTAAAATGAAGATAGTTAGTTGCAAAAAATAGTAGAATTGGTTAATAAGGGTAGTTTAACTGAATTCAACACTGGCATAGACTGTGTTTTTAGTTATGGGAAATGATTATGTGTTCCCTATGATTCATAGTTTATGAAATATCTATTATGCGAAGCTCAAAGATCTTTATTTTCTATTCATCCTTGTAGTACTAACATGTATAGAGATCTTCGGGTGTATTACTAGTGTAATGGAATTAAAAGAGATATTTTTAACGTTACTATGAAGTGTTTGAAATGTCAATTGGTGAACGAAATATGAAAATATCCAAATAGGATACTTCATTATTTATCAGTACAAGAGTAGAAATAGGAAAATATATCCATGGACTTCATTATGGGAGTACCAAAGACATTGTGATGTAATAATGAAATCTGGGTAATTGTTGATGGATTGACTATATATGACCATTTAATTTTTTTTCGAGATACTCTACCTCTAGATCAACTTTATCAATTTTATATTTAAGAAATATTCAGATTATATGGATTTCTCTCTCTATTGTATATGATCATGATCCCAGGTGAACTTCTATCTTTTGGAAGGGCCTTCAAAAGTCGTTGGGTACAGAAACAAATTTTAGTAAATATTTTCATCGACAATCATATGGTTTTTCAAAATGATCAATTCATACCATATAGGATATGATACATTTTTGTTCAATGCATTACTAGGGAAGATGGGATCAATTTATTTATTTGGTTGAGTTTTCTTATGATAACATATTTCGTTTTAGTAGAAAGATGGAAATATTTGAACCATTGTATGGAAAGAAATGTTGAACTCCATCATTTTAGGATGAAGTTGGTGAATGGAAGTTCATGGGACTAGAATTGGTAGTACATATTGTAGAAAAATTTAGTTGAATCAGAATAATACGTAGAAATATCAGAGAAATCATAAAATTTATCTAGATATCCGTAGGAAGGATCATTATTTCGATGTAGGTGTTCATTTATTTCTCAATATTTCACTATGTAAAAGTGTGATTTGTTTTAGTAATAAGGGAAAGTTAAGTCTGTGGTTCATTAGACCCAATGAAATACTGGTTAAAGATAGATCCATTTAATTCAGCGGGGTATTACTTCCATGTTCATCCCAGGTACAATTTTTTTTTCATGTTTCAATTTTAAAATCATATATACCATATCCATATCTAGTTTTGAGTCCAGAGGTAGTAAAGTTTGGAGGGAATTGTTCTTATGAGGTACAAAAAATTTTGATTCATAACAGGAGAGAGAAAGTGCTCCAGAATAGGGATATTCTTCAGGTAATGGTTTTTTTGGAAAACAAATATGGTTGAAAAGGCAAAATTGGAATCAAAAAATTATATGAGGCACATATACTCCTACTTATTTGATAAGTGAATAAAATTTTGAGGATGCAATTTCCAAATGGGGAAGGATTTAACATCCTAGGTATTTATAGAATTATAAATTTTCATATCCATGATGGAATGCAAAAAACTAAATACATTATAATTACACATTTATTTTAATTGTTTTACATTTATCCAATGAATTTTTGAGGCTTAAAATGAGAATGAATCCAATTTTAAGCATAAAATACTCCAATATTTTTAAAATGTCTTCTTACAACCATTTGATAGAGAACCATTTTAAAATCAGTATTTTTCACATTTATATGTTATATTTGATAAAATAAACTTCTTCTTTGGAAATGGGACAAAAAATTTACCATGAGTGAAATTTTGGTATTTTTTTGAGAAAATTCATTTTTAAATGAATAGTGAATGATACAGCATTTTAATTCAAAACTGTATTGTCATCTAATTTATTTATATAGTTATACAATCATTTAAATTGGTTTTAATTTTTAATTATATATTTTTTATCATTTAATCGAATTATTTTCATTTTAAGTAATTTTAATTTTATATTGGACATAAACACATGTTTATCATTTGATTGTTTTTACTACATAAAAACCCGCTTTCTGGTTTTGACAATGGGTATTAAATTTAACGGGATTAATGAAAAATATGTGTTAATAATTTTGAAAAATGGATTCCATTTTCAAAATCATAGGGTCCAAATTTTGTAAATACGAACCTTTTAGTTCTGGAAATTATATATAGTAACTTGAGTAATTATTTTTATTTACCATGGATAATGGGTAAATCATGTAAATAATGGTAAAGAATAACATTATAACAAAATAAAACTACCCTAACACATGTCCTAATACAATTGGATGAGATATGGCCTACCAAGATCATCCTTGGGTTTATATTATGACCCCATGGGGCCTCTTTGGTATTATAATGGCTTGTTATAAAAATTTATTTAAATTTAAGAGAAATATAACATAAACAAGTAACTTTTTACAAAAAAAATTTAAGGCGGGTCTATATAACCGATATCTATGACTAGAAAAAATCATCAGAAAGCTAAAAATACTTTAAAAATTATGGTTTTTTATATAAAATTGTTATACATTAAAAAAATAAATTTATTTATACCACGATAATGATGTAGTGATTACCATATTAATTAATGATTCCGATAAATGATATTATAAATATTAAAATAAATATAATTTGATCATTTTTACAACATAAAATAATTTTATGGATTATTATGACATGATATATTTTATTAATGTATTATTTTATAATGAATCATGTTTTTATGACTAAAAAATCAATTTCTAAATAGTTTGAAAATTGATAGAAATGAATTTAAAAAAAATACTATTTTATTATATTATATAACAGTCCTAAAAATAGAATATTTGTCCAAATGGCTTATATAATGTTAAAATTTTCATTAATGATCCACTTTTGGTTGTCTTTGAATTTTATATTAAATATAGTAACCACATCTTATGAACATAAATGAAGACTTAGTAAGAGATAATGTTTTTAAATAAGTGTTAAAACTAAATTATAAGGTTAATTTTCTGATATAAAATTTTATAAAACCAATTTTTTGAGAGTATTTCTACCCATAATAATCTTATAATCAATATATATATACTTTTAGATATTATAATTCGAAAATCAATTTATAATAAAATAATATTTCCAGACTTTCCTAATGTGCCCATCCACCATCTTATAAAAGGCCACCACCTCTCCCTACATAATAACACCTATAAATCCCATTGTATCATCCAAAATCTAATAAAATAATCTATCAATATCCCCGAATTACTCATATAATCATTACATATGGAAGAGGTCAATTCAAGAAATCTTTTTGGCTCAAAATCAAAAGGAGTTACCCGATTTTGAGGTAACTTCTTCTATTATACTCCATTCACTTATTTTCCTTCTCTAACACCCTAAAAACTTTTAATTCCATTATTTTATAACAAAACCAGTATCCTAAATATACCAGTATATTTTTATGCTATGGGTTATACCTACACATACAAACACTTCCATATAATAGATATATAAAATATTTTTTCTATGTGCGACGAAGTACTGTCTCACGAAACGATGATTGTTCAATTTTCTCTTACAACATATAATGGTGGAAATTATTATGGAAATAAATTTTTATATGTTATAGATATATATATATATATATATTATATTTTCTTATTTCCTAGCCTTTTTTAATTTTTATTTACAACATACATTTATTCTTTCCATAATGTGTATATATGATAATTTTATTTGAGGGAGTGTGGACTACCGCCCACTCAAAGTGATATGACTATAAGGCCCCAGCCTTAAACCTTACTTAATCATGACTTATTACAAGATTACACATTGAGGATCTTTTCAGGTTTAGAGTTTTAGAGAATTAGATCATGAAACTTTCATAACATTCCACATTTAAACAAAGTGGTTACATAAAAGACAGTATTCATTCTTCCCATCAACGGGAACATCTTTAAAATATAACACGGATTCTTTCTTGACACATCCTTGACACTATCATCACATCATGTACCTTTCCCTTGACCTGTGAAAAACATTTCAAAAACTTGGGATGAGCATAAAAAGCTCAGTAAGAGTTATAAAAATATGGAAAGGAAACATGAGTTCATATATACATAAGAATGAAATCATCCTTTACCCATAAAACAAAGGCACCTTAACATACCTCATCAAACCATGAATAAATCATAGAAATCATAAGACATAAAGGTAACTTGAGGCATTCATAACATTCTTACATAGGGAGTAACCCTCTTGGTTACGTTTGGAATACCCATCACAGTATATTCCCTAAATCTCTTCGGAGAAACCTTAACGTTTCACTCCTTCGCGTTACCCAATGCATTGGAGAGCTATATCGGGCTCACCCGCCCTTAGTTTATCACGGAACCACCCGTTCTTCATAACAATGCCAAAGAACCATAACATAATCGTATCACATAAACATGAATAAAGGAAACATAACATTTCAACATTTCAATCACAATATAACATTTTAGGATATTGAAATAATGAATCCATTCAAAAAGAAACCATTTCCAAAACCATTTAAAACATTTAATAAAGAGATTTTTGAATCAAAGTGTCCCATACCACCTTGAAGCTTTTAACATTTTAAACCATTAATATCCATATAAATAAATCCTTAAAACCATTTTGAAAACATGGATATTAATAAGAACAAATAATTAAAACATTTAAAATGATATTTTGGTTAAAGGGGTTTTACCAAAATTAGAGACACTTGAATACAATAAGCGAGGAATAAAATTTAGTCAGAACTTTATAATATCATGAGAATAAAAGGATTCATGATATAATACTCCAAAGGACAGTATATACACCATATAAGAGTGAATTGGTGCATAACAACAATGAACCCTCAATAGAAATGTCAAATGTGATGAAATCCCTTATAAAGAAGGTATCCTTAAATTAAGGACAAATAAATCTCAAAAATATGTGTGACAAATATATATACACCCAATATAAGTGGATATTAAGTGTAAAACAATAAAAGGTCATTCACACATATTCAATGGATGACATATTCAATGACTACAAGTTGAACCCAAAGAAATCGAAATTGGGTTAAGAAGTTCCCTTGACAGCCTAACGGCGTCACATCAAAATGAGTTGATGAGAGATAAAAATAGTATCTAATCACTTGGAAACAAAATTTACATCATTAAGGATATATGAGAACATATCCCAAAATAACAATATGTAAATTAAAAGACCCAATAAAAGAAGTCTTTTAAAAAGAGGAAGGTGAAAGGTTCCCTTACCGACTTGGGTATTTTTCAAAACATACACCCCATGAAATAAGGGCAATAAATCATTGATGTAAATACTCATAAATTAAAGTATATTACACAAAGAGTAGAATAATGTGCAGTACATACACCACTCAAAGGAAATTGTGGCAAATGTAGCATAAATCTCACGGGGATAAAAGTGAGATGAAAAATCCCTTACGAAAACTCGGCAGCCTAACGACGCCACTAAAAACTTCCAAAATGGATTGATGAGAGAGAATAGGGTCTCTCATCACATGAACATAAAAATTAAAGTAGGAGTAATATAAAATAACATCCCAATCATAAGAAAGATGAGCTTAATAGAAATTACATAAAAGAGTGTACTTAAAAAGAAAGAGAGTTGTAGGATCCCTTACCTCGGGTCCGACTTGACTCGATCGTTCTTTAATCTCCTGAATAATAAACTTGAGTTAATTTCTAATTCCTTAAGAACACTTTTTCAAGTTCATTATTACTTTTATACCACTTATTACCATGTCACAAACATTATGTAATCATTTAAGTTAATAATATTTGTTTTGCCGATATTTGGTTCTTAAGTCGAAAGTGGTCTTCTTACAATTACATGTTGTTCGTGTGGCCAAATGTTTATTATATCCAGAATTGTATTCATTATTTAGATATCATATATGTCATATATATCCAGTACATTCATGCATTTATAACATTACATAATCATTTAGAGGTAAGAAATGAAATGCACCGTTCATGGAGACGGTAAGCCGTACGTACGCATGAACGCTACTTTCATTTCTATTTCGTATTTTATAGAATGGAATAATAATGATATAAAGGTATATTATAATTCCAGTATAATATCATATATAATATCATATTTCCATCCTTTATACATCCCACATATGGTATTTAACGAATCAAATCACTTTGAGGGGGCGGTAGTCCGCACTTCCTTAAATGAAGATATCGCATATACCCATAATGGAAGCCATAAAGGTAAGACAAAAATGAAAAATACAGAAGCATAAATAAAACATAAACATATTATATATCATATATAAAAATAGTGACATCATAATGGCCACCTTTGAAGGTGTTAAATGAGTATTGAACAATCATCGTTTCGGGAGGCAGAATTTCACCATCCACGGAAACCGTATGTTCTTTAACCATTTGATGTAGTTGTGTGAGCGTGTAGCTCGAATAAATCTCATAACAACATCCTAGTATATTTAAGATACTGGTGTTGTTACAAAATAAGAAAATAAAAAGAGTTTAGGGGGTTGGAGAAGCAAAATAAAACAAATGAACATGAGAGAATGAATTACCTTTAAAAGTGTAACTCCTTTTGATTTGAGCCAAAAGGCTTCCTTTGAAAGGATTCTTCGCAAAGGGAATCCTCTAGGATGAGGATAGTGATGTGGAGAGAGTAAATGGGCAGGGTTTGGCCGAGCCAAAGGCTTTAAGAGTGTGTGATATGAGGTAGAGGTGGGGGCCTTTTATAAGAGGAGAGGAGGGGCACTTTTGGAAAGTAAGAAATATTACTTTATTTGAAAATGTGTTTCGGTTTCAAAAGGTCCCACATTGATATAATTCTTGGATAAGGTGATAAGGCATCGAAATACATTCATCCAATTGGTTTTGGACATGTTTAGGTTGTAGATTTTTCATTATCATTCCATTTTAATTAAATCGTCAAATAATGATGTCATCGCTGCATCATTATTATGTCATCAATAATTTACTTTCTTTAATGTCTAAAAATTATAAAAAAAACTATGATATATTAAATCTTTTTATCTTTCCAATTACTATTTATAATCAAAATTTGGACTTGTATAACCCCACTTAAAAATTGTTTTCGTAAAACATATTATGTTTGTGTCATTTTCACTTAAACATTAAATAAAAAGTAATTTATGTCATTTCCCAACAAAAGTGGATCCATGGGGTCCCCGAGTTGACCCATGGCTTTTCTTGGTCGGCCATGACACAACCAATAAGGTTGGGACATGTGTCTAGGTCATTTTATATTATTAAAGCATTATTTATACCTTAAACTACCCTAATTACCAGTAATCACGATTAAGAACTTAATGAGTTACTATTCACCAAAAAATTATTATAATCTCATTGAACCACATTTTACTTCTTAATGACAACCATGTATGTCGGATTTTCAAAATTCAATACACATTAGTGGTAAAATTTCATTTAACTGAAAAATCAGTTTGCTTGATTACCACTTAGTGGTTTAACTATTCATCAAAAATTGAAGTTTTTCAGAAAATTACCAAAAATTCACCCTAAGCTATATTTGATATTCCGAATTCAAAAATGAAGTCAGTTTTACAAAATTCAAAACATATTAGTCACATTAATTAATTTAATAATTAATTCCCGCTGTCAGAGCAAATAGCGTGTTTTTATAAAACAATAAGTATCAAAAGATTGACACTAGTTTAAGTCCGATTTCAAAGTGAAATTGATTCCAACGACCACTATTGGATTTAATGGTAAAAATATTTTCTAATTTAACTTTAAAACCAATTAAAAAGATAATCTAATCATATAAATAAATTATATTAAAAAGAGGTTTTGAATTGAAATACAACATTTTACACTATTCATTAAAAAATGAACTTTATCAGAAAAATACCAAAAATTTACACAAAGTAAAATTTGATGTCCCGATTATTAATAAGAGTTTTATTTGTTCCAAAAGAATGTATAAGAGTTATCAAAACTATATTTAATGACAGTTCGCCTTCAAAAGGCGATAAGTGAACATTTAGTGAAAACTAGGGCATATACGCCTAAAATTGAATTCTTTCCGTATTTTAAGCCATTATCTTTTATTGGATAAATGTAAAAACATTTAAAAACATATATAATCATATTTTAGTTATTTCTATCCATTCCCTCCATTACAACGGCTACATGTTAACTACCATTTAAAATAATATTATTTTATTATTAGAGTGCAACGTAAGATTCCCAAGAAACTCGTTGTTGCGTGTTGGGTACGCCATCGAGCATAGCGTCCCCTTTAAAGTTATTTAAATATTTTATTCACAAATATAGATAAATATGAAATGTCATATTCTTTATTTACCTGGGGTGTTACATCCTTCCCCCCTTTTGGGAATTGCGTCCTCGCAATTTTAAAATTGCGCTTGGAAACATCCTTGAACGTCCAACATCGGAACAAGAGTCGGTAAAACAATCACTTTAAAATAAAGAAAGATAAGCACAGAGGTCACCCGAGTTAACCCATACTAGGATTCCAAGTATGAAAATATGGACATGGAGGAAAAAAACAAAGGGTCATGTTCTGATGGAGAGTGATAGAAAACACGTTTAGGAGAAAGTTAACCACGAGAAAATCACAAACTTCTGATGGGTTAAACGGTATTCGATTCCCCAGTAGGAAAAGTTAATAGGCAACATTTTTGTTTTAAGTTACTTTTTATTGAGGAATTTATTCATAAGGAAACATAATCACTTATCATATTGACTTTCAACTTTTATTATATTCCTTACACAAACTCATATTTTCTCCAAAAGACAAGTATTTAGGAAGACTTGTTCACATTAAGAGTACTATAATCAACTTCTAGAGAATCACCTAATCCACAAAATAGAACTATATACGTCCCATGTATTTAGGCTTTAACCAAAACCAAAAACCAAAAAGGTTAGTACAAGATCAGATAATCCAGAAAAGGATAACACCTTATAAAAAGAAAATCTATTCTTAATCTCCAAAATTTGTCCAACAAAACCCAAAGTTCAACGAGGACCATCCGATAAACAATTTGTCCATAAAATTATTCAAAGTAAACCTAATATAATATTGAAACCCAAATATTTGAAGGATTTAGTCACATAGTCTTCCATGTTAAATCGTAACATTTATCTCCAAACAACATTAGTTGCTCCTAAAGTCTCGTATTGAAAAGTAATTAACCTAATCACATATCCTCCATGATAGGTTAATCATTTTTATAAATAACCCAAAATCAACTTACTCTTAATTCATAAAATCATATAACTAGAATGAATCAGTCAAACTAACCAGGGACTTCACGTAGTCCAGTGGTAGGCGATAAATACCAGTCGCACTTTGGTTGTGGGTTCGATTCTCGCAGCTTTGTCCGACGTGACGGGTTGTCACACGGTCTGCGTGTTGTCCTTTTTTCAAAACTATATAATTCTCAAAACATTCCCCAAAACGAGATAAAATATTCAAAAATATTCATAACATATTTTAACCTCAATTTTATCTCATTCCTTCCACTTCAATCATAACATTTAGTAACCCATAATTTCCTCAAAAGTCAGGATCATATAAACCCTAATGGTTACTTTAATAATTATTACCTGAATTTCCACATCGAGTTGGCCATCTCGTACATGATGCATTAGAGAACTCACCAAGGTTGAAGTGGTTGATCATGACTCCTTGATAGTTGGTTTAGAACAACCATGAGATTCCTCATTGAATCCCCCATCTCACCCAGTCTCTTAATCAGAGAACCAGCACAGTTTCCTTCAAACCCATTGTCACATTGGTACCTGCTAGATCCAGCCATTTACTAAAACCAAAAGGGTCAGTGTGAGTATATCAACAAAACCATAATGTACTAACGAGGAAGGTAAACACTAAGATATACTTACTCATTCACTTTATCTAAAACTAGGACTCTTTCTGAAATCCTAACCATTATGGTAGTGTCACTTATGATTAAAGAATATCCTAACCTCTAAAGTTATCTAAACCGGCCTTTGATACCAACTATAAGGCCCCAGCCTTAAACCTTACTTAATCATGAGTTATTACAAGATTACACATTGAGGATCTTTTCAGGTTTAGAGTTTTAGATAATTAGATCATGAAACTTGCATAACATTCCACATTTAAACAAAGTGGTTACATAAAAGACAGTATTCATTCTTCCCATCAACGGGAACATCTTTAAAATATAACACGGATTCTTTCTTGACACATCCTTGACACTATCATCACATCATGTACCTTTCCCTTGACCTGTGAAAAACATTTCAAAAACTTGGGATGAGCATAAAAAGCTCAGTAAGAGTTATAAAAATATGGAAAGGAAACATGAGTTCATATATACATAAGAATGAAATCATCCTTTACCCATAAAACAAAGGCACCTTAACATACCTCATCAAACCATGAATAAATCATAGAAATCATAAGACATAAAGGTAACTTGAGGCATTCATAACATTCTTACATAGGGAGTAACCCTCTTGGTTACGTTTGGAATACCCATCACAGTATATTCCCTAAATCTCTTCGGAGAAACCTTAACGTTTCACTCCTTCGCGTTACCCAATGCATTGGAGAGCTATATCGGGCTCACCCGCCCTTAGTTTATCACGGAACCACACGTTCTTCATAACAATGCCAAAGAACCATAACATAATCGTATCACATAAACATGAATAAAGGAAACATAACATTTCCACATTTCAATCACAATATAACATTTTAGGATATTGAAATAATGAATCCATTCAAAAAGAAACCATTTCCAAAACCATTTAAAACATTTAATAAAGAGATTTTTGAATCAAAGTGTCCCATACCACCTTGAAACTTTTAACATTTTAAACCATTAATATCCATATAAATAAATCCATAAAACCATTTTGAAAACATGGATATTAACAAGAACAAATAATTAAAACATTTAAAATGATATTTTGGTTAAAGGGGTTTTACCAAAATTAGGACACTTGAATACAATAAGCGAGGAATAAAATTTAGTCAGAACTTTATAATATCATGAGAATAAAAGGATTCATGATATAATACTCCAAAGGACAGTATATACACCATATAAGAGTGAATTGGTGCATAACAACAATGAACCCTCAATAGAAATGTCAAATGTGATGAAATCCCTTATAAAGAAGGTATCCTTAAATTAAGGACAAATAAATCTCAAAAATATGTGTGACAAATATATATACACCCAATATAAGTGGATATTAAGTGTAAAACAATAAAAGGTCATTCACACATATTCAATGGATGACATATTCAATGACTACAAGTTGAACCCAAAGAAATCGAAATTGGGTTAAGAAGTTCCCTTGACAGCCTAACGGCATCACATCAAAATGAGTTGATGAGAGATAAAAATAGTATCTCATCACTTGGACACAAAATTTACATCATTAAGGATATATGAGAACATATCCCAAAATAACAATATGTAAATTAAAAGACCCAATAAAAGAAGTCTTTTAAAAAGAGGAAGGTGAAAGGTTCCCTTACCGACTTGGGTATCTTTCAAAACATACACCCCATGAAATAAGGGCAATAAATCATTGATGTAAATACTCATAAATGAAATTATATTACACAAAGAGTAGAATAATGGGCAGTACATACACCACTCAAAGGAAATTGTGGCAAATGTAGCATAAATCTCACGGGGATAAAAGTGAGATGAAAAATCCCTTACGAAAACACGGCAGCCTAACGGCGCCACTAAAAACATCCAAAATGGATTGATGAGAGAGAATAGGGTCTCTCATCACATGAACATAAAAATTACAGTAGGAGTAATATAAAATAACATCCCAATCATAAGAAATATGAGCTTAATAGAAATTACATAAAAGAGTGTACTTAAAAAGAAAGAGAGTTGTAGGATCCCTTACCTCGGGTCCGACTTGACTCGATCATTCTTTAATCTCCTGAATAATAAACTTGAGTTAATTTCTAATTCCTTAAGAACAATTTTTCAAGTTCATTATTACTTTTATACCACTTATTACCATGTCACAATCATTATGTAATCATTTAAGTTAATAATATTTGTTTTGCCGATATTTGGTTCTTAAGTCGAAAGTGGTCTTCTTACAATTACATGTTGTTCGTGTGGCCAAATGTTTATTATATCCAGAATTGTATTCGTTATTTAGATATCATATATGTCATATATATCCAGTACATTCATGCATTTATAACATTACATAATCATTTAGAGGTAAGAAATGAAATGCACCGTTCATGGAGACGGTAAGCCGTACGTACGCATGAACGCTACTTTCATTTCTATTTCGTATTTTATAGAATGGAATAATAATTATATAAAGGTATATTATAATTCCAGTATAATATCATATATAATATCATATTTCCATCCTTTATACATCCCACATATGGTATTTAACGAATCAAATCACTTTGAGGGGGCGGTAGTCCGCACTTCCTTAAATGAAGATATCGCATATACCCATAATGGAAGCCATAAAGGTAAGACAAAAATGAAAAATACAGAAGCATAAATAAAACATAAACATATTATATATCATATATAAAAATAGTGACATCATAATGGCCACCTTTGAAGGTGTTAAATGAGTATTGAACAATCATCGTTTCGGGAGGCAGAATTTCACCATCCACGGAAACCGTATGTTCTTTAACCATTTGATGTAGTTGTGTGAGAGTGTAGCTCGAATAAATATCATAACAACATCCTAGTATATTTAAGATACTGGTGTTGTTACAAAATAAGAAAATAAAAAGAGTTTAGGGGGTTGGAGAAGCAAAATAAAACAAATGAACATGAGAGAATGAATTACCTTTAAAAGTGTAACTCCTTTTGATTTGAGCCAAAAGGCTTCCTTTGAAAGGATTCTTCCCAAAGGTAATCCTCTAGGATGAGGAGAGTGATGTGGAGAGAGTAAATGGGCAGGGGTTGGCCGAGCCAAAGGCTTGAAGAGTGTGTGATATGAGGTAGAGGTGGGGGCCTTTTATAAGAGGAGAGGAGGGGCACTTTTGGAAAGTAAGAAATATTACTTTATTTGAAAATGTGTTTCGGTTTCAAAAGGTCCCACATTGATATAATTCTTGAATAAGGTGATAAGGCATCGAAATACATTCATCCAATTGGTTTTGGACTTGTTTAGGTTGTAGATGTTTCATTATCTTTCCATTTTAATTAAATCGTCAAATAATGATGTCATCGCTGCATCATTATTATGTCATCAATAATTTACTTTCTTTAATGTCTAAAAATTATAAAAAAATACTATGATATATTAAATCTTTTTATCTTTCCAATTACTATTTATAATCAAAATTTGGACTTGTATAACCCCACTTAAAAATTGTTTTCGTAAAACATATTATGTTTGTGTCATTTTCACTTAAACATTAAATAAAAAGTAATTTATGTCATTTCCCAACAAAAGTGGATCCATGGGGTCCCCAAGTTGACCCATGGCTTGTCTTGGTAGGCCATGACACAACCAATATGGTTGGGACATGTGTCTAGGTCATTTTATATTATTAAAGCATTATTTATACCTTAAACTACCCTAATTACCACTAATCACGATTAAGAACTTAATGAATTACTATTCACCAATAAATTATTATAATCTCATTGAACCACATTTTACTTCTTAATGACAACCATGTATGTCGGATTTTCAAAATTCAATACACATTAGTGGTAAAATTTCATTTAACTGAAAAATCAGTTTGCTTGATTACCACTTAGTGGTTTAACTATTCATCAAAAATTGAAGTTTTTCAGAAAATTACCAAAAATTCACCCTAAGCTATATTTGATATTCCGAATTCAAAAATGAAGTCAGTTTTACAAAATTCAAAACATATTAGTCACTATAATTAATTTAATAATTAATTCCCGCTGTCAGAGGAAATAGCGTGTTTTTATAAAACAATAAGTATCAAAAGATTGACACTAGTTTAAGTCCGATTTCAAAGTGAAATTGATTCCAACGACCACTATTGGATTTAATGGTAAAAATATTTTCTAATTTCACTTTAAAACCAATTAAAAAGATAATCTAATCATATAAATAAATTATATTAAAAAGAGGTTTTGAATTAAAATACAACATTTTACACTATTCATTAAAAAATGAACTTTATCAGAAAAATACCAAAAATTTACACAAAGTAAAATTTGATGTCCCGATTATTAATAAGAGTTTTATTTGTTCCAAAAGAATTTATAAGAGTTATCAAAACTATATTTAATGACAGTTCGCCTTCAAAAGGCGATAAGTGAACATTTAGTGAAAACTAGGGCATATACGCCTAAAATTGAATTCTTTCCGTATTTTAAGCCATTATCTTTTATTGGATAAATGTAAAAACATTTAAAAACATATATAATCATATTTTAGTTATTTCTATCCATTCCCTCCATTACAACGGCTACATGTTAACTACCATTTAAAATAATATTATTTTATTATTAGAGTGCAACGTAAGATTCCCAAGAAACTCGTTGTTGCGTGTTGGGTACGCCATCGAGCATAGCGTCCCCTTTAAAGTTATTTAAATATTTTATTCACAAATATAGATAAATATGAAATGTCATATTCTTTATTTACCTGGGGTGTTACAATGACTCATTGATGCCATACATGGAACATATATAGGATATAGTTAATGAAGTTATGTAACATATATAACATATATATTATATTTTAATTAAAATATAATTGTGTATCATTTACGTTTCATTCTTTAAATATGACAATGAAATGAAAGTATCATTCAGGCCTATGTTTTGCCTACCGTGTCCATGAATGGTGAATTTCATTTCTTATATCCAAATGATATGGACTTATCAAAATACAAATACACGAGATATATATGATATTTAACTCTTGAATAATATTATTGAGATAATGGAATTATGAACATAAGTAAAATTTGTATCAAAACAAGTACATTTTTGATTCATGTACCAAACATCGACAAAACGTTTGATATGAACTCTAATAATTAAATAATTGTTATAAAATGGTAATAAGTGATATGAAATGAATAATTAACATAAAAATGTTATAAATCAAGTAAAAATTAACCTATGTTTATTGTTCATGAAATTAAAGAACGAACGAGACATTTTGGACTCAAGCTAAGGGACATCATCTCAATCTCTTTCCATTGAGGATTATTATGATTTATATGAGACCTTATTTTTACCGTGTATAATCAATCCCTTTATCTTTTAGTTCCATTCAATAGATTACAACATGACTCTTCTTTATGAATCGTTTTACCAAAGGAAAAAAGTTATGTTTTTTTAACGATGCGGAGACAATGACCTTTCTGCTCCTGTGAGTATTTTTTGGTATCTGGATTGATTGAGAAGACATAATGTTTTTAAAAAGAAGAGTAAATACCATATTTATTTTTTAGGTATTTGGGTATTTAAAATGGTTTTGAGAATGGATATAATATATCAATATCTTGAAAGTATGTCTTATAAAATCAATGTTGAAATGTTATTTTCCCTTTATTCGTTATCATGTGTTATGATTTTTTTATGGTTCAAGGATATTTATTATGTACAGGGGTGGTTCCAGGATAAACCCATGGCAGGTGATCCAATGATATCTCTCTAATGCATTGGGTAACATGATGGAGGTAAATTCTAATGTATCTCCTAATATATCTTTGGAATATTCTGTAATGGGTATTCCAAATGTAACCATGAAGGTTAATCCCTATGTGTCTATAGAATAAATAATTTATGAATGATATGGATGCCACACATTATCATTATTATTTATTATTCCTATTATGTTTTCATGATTCTAATGAATTCAATGGTTCATAAATATTCATGATCTAATTTTTTATTTATTTATTTTATAATTTAACTGAGTTTTTATGCTCATCCCATGTTTTATGAATTGTTTTAATAGGGTATAAGGAATAGTTAGATAAAGGAATAAGATACAAATATTTTTATCAAGAAAAGAAATCATGTTTTTAAAGGTTTTTCTTTAGAGAAAAAATGGATACTATTTTGATAAGTATCATATTTTATGTTTATGGAAAGATATGTATTAAAAATATCATAATTATTTAAAAATATAAACATAAAAGGATCCTCTATGAGAATTAAACTCAAATTATTTACATATCTCTTGATTAAGTAATATTTCAAGGCTGGGGCCTTATAATTTTATTAGTATAATAGAAAAGAATATAAAAAATTAGAGTGTAACCATTTTTGAAGGGTATATTTTTATTCATTTTATTATACCGTTAATAGTCGTAGAAAACATTATAAGTGAGGATATGTATGAAGTTGTGTGGGGATATTTATAGAAAAAAATCATTAAAATTCCCACAATCTTTATTTTCATAATCTCAATGGTCTTATAAATAAATAATGTGACATTTCCCTAAGAAACTTATATTTTCTCTAAAATCAAACAAAATAATATACACATTTCAAATTATTTTATTGTTTCCCATGTGATTTTAGAAAAAAGAAGAATTTACAAATGTTTTCAACAAAGTAATTAAAACATGACATGTTTTGTAAAATTGTTATTAAATACTTGAAAAACTAAAAAATATAGATGTAAAAAACATATAAAAATGTAAAATCCTTAAAAATATTCCCAAAATTTAATCCACTCCCCCTAATATAAAATATCCAATTTTCATCAATGTGACTGCACGAAATGATATATTCATATTAAATGAGAAAATTAAATTCATAAAATAAACATAAAAGTGAGTGGGAAATGGAAAACCAAATGTTCTCAAATGATAAAGGGACAATGATGTCGGATGACATTAGCAGCTGGTGTGGAGATTCTATTGAAGTACTTATTTAAACATTTCACATTTATTTTAGAGAACATTATTATGGATTAATATCCACCACTACACCATAATTATTAACATGATATAAAGTATTGGGGACAAACCATTACTAAAAAACATACCAAATGAAAAATTCAATCTTAAAATGAAAAGAAAGAAAATATATCCCACATAAAACACTCTTATTTGGATCATTTTATAGTGAACGCATCTTTAACATTATTTTTTGATAATTTAGTACCCATATGAAGACATTAAAATTTATTCAAACTTTTTATGTTGTATCCTCCTATGTTCTCTAGATTAGGTTCAATCCATTTATTATTTCATAATTTTACAATATTCTTAATGATTGGCATCAATAGGGAGTTTCCATGATTTTTCAAATACAATTAAAAAGTGGGATATGCTAATATCTATTTTGAATTTCATCCTATAAGGTCATAATGTATTATCAAATAGAATTATCTCGTTCCGTATTCTTTTTTTTCTCCAATATCTACTTTGAATCCCAGTTTTAATTTTTATACATTCCATTTTTTCGGGATGGTATAGTGTTCAATGTTTTTGTATCTCCCTATACGTCTAAATAAATGAGGAAATTTTTTTACTTTCAAATCTGTGGCCCCTGGTTAATGATGATATCCTTTTTCACTACAAATCCTATAAAAAAAACGATCCATCCATAAATAAACTAAAAACATAGAATTATTATTCATTACGACATAGGTCTCCACCTATATTTTATTATAATCAATAATGAACTGAATATTTGATAAACCAAATTATCATTGAAAATTTTCAAAAAACATATATTTCCTCATAAAATTAACATCTCATAGAATAATATATAATTTTGGGGATTCATATGTCTTTTTGAAAAACTACTAGAGTGTTGGAAACAAGAGCTTGACTTACCAAACACATTTGCATCATAGAAAATCTATGAAAATAATATCCACATTCTAATACATAACTAGATATCATTTCACCTCTTTAGTTTCCACTATATAGAAGTGTACATAAAAAAATGAAAAACACACACAAAAATCATGATCCATCATACATGCCCTTATGACGTAGATTATAAAAATGTATGAAATGTTACCATCATACTAAAAATAAAAAATACACCCAATTTCCTATTTTTCAACATGATGTTTCATCAGGTGATCATGAATTTCAAAGGCTACTATATAATTCCATAAATTAACAAATTATCGATGTAAAAATGATATGGAATAATGCTTCACATTGGTAACGATATCCAAAATTAGTACCTATTTGGAGTTAATATACTCCATATTGTCCATTATTTTAATAGTAAACCCTTGAATATGAATCATCCAACTAAAAACTATTATCTTTTTATCAAGCATATTTAAGAGGCACCAGAAAGCTCTATTTTTGGGGGAAACAAAAACATTAAATCCCAATAAAAAAATAAACAATTTATCCATTTATAAAATGATATAATGAATCAAATATACATTATTTTGTAGTTTTCTCTTTCTGAATAAAATTCTATTCGACTATAGGAAATCACATGGGATTACCTTTACCCCTTTTGAGATATAACCACCCCTAATGCAATGTTTAAAGAGTAAAACATGAGATCAAATGGGACATCCCACCATAAAGGTTATATTATTAATGGGGTGGTTATTCATTTCATTGTCTCACCAATGTGAACACAACACGAATCATCAAATAGAAATTTAGAATATTTTTGATGTAATATAAACCAGGGAAGAAAATTTTATAGAAATAAATGATTAATTGTTGCTAAAATTTGGATTTTCTTAGGAATGATCAAATACCGACCACAAATGTAAGACATATAAATAATGATATAATATCTACCTTATATCAATAATCCTCTATTATATGTTTTAACAATGCATTACCTAATACAATTCATGTTTCTATACTATAATGAAATATCACAATGTTAAAAACCCTATTTTTATTACTGAAATGATAAAAACCATACACAAACCTAAAATAAAATCACCAAATTATGTACTAATCATTGTTAAATCATTCAATAATAAATCTATGTATGTTTTTTGTGAATTATAAAAAAACTCACCATGTGTCTCTAGATTATATTATGGGTTCGAAAAAGTCCAAATAGAAACCTTTGGGTATAAAATGTTCTAATTGGGAAAATTTATATCATCTTCCTATAATGATATGAAAAATGGTGTCATTAATATAAACAGGTAATTTATACAAGAAACAATAGTGTGTTCTTACTAAATGTATCTCAATTATCTACTCAATTAA
Organism: Viscum album; assembly: GCA_963277665.1. Classification (NCBI taxonomy): domain Eukaryota; kingdom Viridiplantae; phylum Streptophyta; class Magnoliopsida; order Santalales; family Viscaceae; genus Viscum; species Viscum album. Next base: position 384,162,021 of record OY728120.1, on the reverse strand, counting down.
TGATATGGTTAATTGATCATTTCATGATTATTGATTTAGTTTCATATAATCTATACAAAACAAGAAACATTTTTGAAACCTTTTAGAACTAACTCATTCATCTAATTTCTATAATAAATAACACAAATATTTAGGGGAATAACCTAAATCTTACACACCCACTAAGAATATGAAATGGTGTAATTGATACCTACCATATGTGGTTTTCATCTTATAAATGATTGAGATGATGTTCCCTTCGTATATGTCTTATGAAATTATTTCCATCCCCCAAAATAATACTATGTGTTTTATTAGAGAGGATAATATAAGATATATCATCCAAGGTGCACCCAATGTCCATAATTTTTATCCTTAAAATATTTATATATTTTTCTTCTGGTTTAGAAGGAATATTTATATCAATAGTAATAAGTAATCAATTCCAAATCAATATGTATGAGTATTTTAGATTTTGTGGAAATGGATTACGTTACATTGTGTTTGGGAGATTTATGGATGTATAAAAAATGAAACTAAAATATGTTCACAATTAATAGTAAAATCGTAATATACATTATCAAAATTTGAGAATAATGCATAAAATCCTTCAACAAACTCAACAACCATCTCATATTCAGAAATAATATGTTTATAATTAAAATTAAAAGGCATAATAATATCATATACATCATATTTATTGACATGAAAAATATTTGGGGAAATATGATTATAAATAAAGCTATATCCAATGCTAAAAAAACCACAATATGCATCGAAAAATAAAATTACAATGGTTTTGAACATGGTAGTTTAGATTGGGGGATTAGTATAGTAGAACGTTCCTCATAGGGGTAAAAAATGATGTATGAAATATTACAATTTACATTTTAATCCATAAACTCCCTTGAATATTTACCCTCAGGGATGTTTATGAATGATTTAGATGTTTTATAGAATGGAATACCAATGATAATTTATGTAGAAAAATAACTAGATTCACCTCTATTTTAATCATTTATAAATCTATAATTTGTGAAACATGAATATTTATTGAAAAAAATACATCCTTAAATATTTTTATTGGAAATTATGAAACTCTATTTTCCATTAAACTACCACTATATTCATCAATAACTAAAAAATATAAAAAAAAATTGAAAAAATAATGAGACATTGTTTTTATAAAATAACTAAAATTCCTTAATAAATAAAACTATATAACCCTACATGGTGTATGGGTTGGTGAATTTACCTGGATACCCAAAAATTATAGAAATTACCGTGGTGCCTATGATATGCGTATCAAAATTCCTCCCATGTTATGTCTTGTCATTTCACTTTATCCTTTTTATACCAATATACAGTTCCTTTAGGTATATTTTAAATCATGGTATTTAATTAATTTCTACTTGTACATATATTTTCATCTTAATGAGCTTGTATATATACTAAAACAACATTTAGAAATAGTTTTTATTGAAATTATTGAATTATACAACTCAATTTGGAAATGTAATGGGTTTATGAGGAACAATATTAGTCATATCCCATGAATTTATTTTCCCATTTACCTACTCAAATGTTTTTCTTGAAGTTGGTTTCTCTAGAGATGAATTTAATCTTGGATGGTAGATAAGATAATATATCTTTATAATTTTATTCCCTCATCCTATGCAATGAAATAAACATTTTCCATTGGATTTGTAGTTGGTTGCGAATGATTATATCAATATTTTTTATTCATCAGTTCATGGAGTGATGAGTAAATTTCAATAACATACATATTCATATACCTAAAATTTTTATGATGACTCTTTAGATCAATATCAACTGGATTCGAAAGATAATATTTGTAAAAATGTACATTGGGAATAGAGTTTAATTTTTTTATTTAATATTGAGTTTTAGAATTTAGATTTCATTTGGGGTTTTGGAAAACCAAGTTGGAAATGTGAATAATAGTGTTTTATTTGTGAAAATGATCCCTTAACTATTTACGTGAGCTATACATATTGTATGGGTTCTCATTCCACCCTTAGTTGTATGATTATGTGATGTAATCATACTTATTAGTGGGGGATATATTTATGATGATGAAATAGTTTATTGGGTAATGATGCTTCATAATCCTCTCTCTCATTTAGTGGGGGGAAATAATTTGGTAGATATATTGGTGAAGTGAAAACTCCATAATTCATTACAATAGTTTGTGGTGAATATTTTTAATGAATGTATATGTTTCTCATCATATTAGTTAATTCATTAATCATTATATAATGGAAATTATATTCATGAAAAGAAGGACATACATGATATTCTACCATTATACCAATTTTAACATGATCACTGAATTTTTGGTAGTTTTCTTCTTTGTTGTTTATCAATAGAAAAGTATCCAATGGGATTTACACTAATAATACTCCCATATACATTGAACCCACCATGTTACTTATCAATGGTATTTATCCTTTTGTAGAGGATTTTAATTAGGATTTTCTTAGTAACATAGTGACAAAATAATCTCACACGTAACTTATTCAATAAGTCATCATACTCATACCATGAATATCCATATATCATATTGATTATCATGATCGACTTTTGAATTATAGCCTTCCATGATTTTAGAAATAATCTATGTATGAATTTATTAAGGAATTATAGTGTTTAATGTTTTCTTATCATATTTATTATAGAAAATATTTTGATAAAAATTTTGGTCAAAATAGGAATGATATTAATTTGGTTTGGTATTTATATAAATTCATTGGTTATAGGTTTGTGCAAGACACATTTAATTATTATAGATTCACATTAGTATCTTTGGCGGAGAAGAAATAAAATATTAGGAGAAGGCTAATCAACACAAAATACATCTAAGAGTTTAATATATGAGTAAGATATAAAATTATTATTGGTTGATAATTAAAATCAATTTAAATTAACTCTCAAACGGTTCATTCCAGCACATTGTTGTTTACTTTTGATTTTCAATGATCACAATTTTTTAGGAACAAATAATTGGTTCACTACAATCCGAATTATATAAATAGTTAAATGGTGGAATTAAAACACTTTATTAACATTGACAAAATATGTATGAATCCTTAAATCTTACTTGGAAATTAGGTTCTATTATAATTGAAAATCTAGTTTGGATCATGACAACATTTTGAGGGAGACATAGAATGAAAGAAATGATTTAAACAATAATATAAACAAAAAAATAATCAATTAATAGTTTGAAATTGAAAATATGACTAATCATGGAGGAAAATAAGGTTAATGATGATAAAAAATTACAAAATAACAATGATGAAAAGTTAAAACATACCTTAAAGGGGTTGAAAAAAACATAGGACTCACTAAAAGTGAATCTTATTTGATGAGTGTTATAATATGAACTCTCAAAATATTTTTTATTTTATTAATTGAAAAACATTTACTGGCATAAAGAATTCATATTAGGATGAATATAATTTGTTATCCGATAATATTTTAATGAAATAATGAAAATAAATGAAAATGTTATAAAATATGGGGGTATTTTTTGAGTGATACAGAAAGATAATATATGAGTTAGTAAAACATTTACTACAAAACAATAATATGAATTATTATGACTCGCCTAATATAACAAGACATTAGTTATTCATAATTATAATTTAAGTTTACATCTATTAAATTATCATTACATAAATTTTTATCCCTAGAACTGTATTAATGAAAATACGGTCAAAATTATTTGAACAAATGAACCCCAAGTTTTATTATGTATTATAAATCAAGACAAACATCATTGATTATAGTAATAAATCAATATTATTTTCAATTAAAAATTACATTTTTAACTTTAATCTTGAAATTTTAATTATTTGGTTAAGGTTATAATTTAAAAAATATATTAATTTATTCCATTTTTTAGAATTAATGATTAAATTGTTCATCTAACAAATCACACAAGCCTGATCTCGTGTTTTATGCATTAATAATTCCAGTGATTTAATATTTAAAATATCAATGTATTAAAAATTTATAATTAGATAAGGGGATTACATGTAATCAGAATGACAAATTATGAAGGAATGAATTAGATAAAAAATTTCTATCCATTGGGTGGAATTTCCCTCATGTAGATTATTTTAATAAAGAAAGGATTTCATATGTATATCTTAATATCATCTTAAATAATAAATAATTTCACCAAGAAGAATAACAAAAACATTAAATTAGAATAATAGTGATGTTTGTTGAATATTCAATGAAACTGCATGTAAAACCACAATGAAATGAAAATTTGATGAAAAAGTGGAGCGCCTTCTTGGATGTTTTACTTACACATAACATTATTTCATCCAAATTTATTGTGAGGTGTAATAGAAGAAAAATAATTTTAATCACACTTTTAAATAAATTAAAATCCTTTATAGTCTTAAAAATTTATTTTTTTAGAGTGAAGATTTTTAGGGTTTGAAATTTCATCAATGGTACATGTGAAATTGTTTGTCAATCATTTACTCTACATTTACCCCCTTTAAAAACATTTTTACACATTAAATATCTATCTGTATAGTTGATTGAAATTCCTTAAATTTGGTTATATAAAATAATATTTTAATCCCATTATTTTTAAAAATTAAAAGTTATCTCCCAAATTCAAGGATAAGGTCCCATCTATCTATTCCATCCCAAAATTGAAATTATAGCCAAATTTCAACTTACAAACACGAGATCAAACTATCACGATATCAATGAAAAATATAACCTAGTTAATTTAATATAAATACATGAAATTTATTTTACTAATCACAACAATGAATGTTTTTGAGATAATAATTGAGGGAAAATAAAATAGAAAGACATAATTTTCTTTAAAGTTTTAAATTCATTCTCATAAAATAAATTTTAATAACATCTTAAATTATATCATAAGGATGGAAAATTATATTAATTTTTATGAACAAAACATTCAACAAAAACATGTTTTTTTACAACACATAGAAAATATTTTTGTTTGATATATTCTCTAGTTTATTTTCCATAAACTAAAATTTAATGAGAAAAAATATTATATGTCAACACAAATGTCACTAGTAATTTTGGGGTTGTAAAACATTTAAATACATTCCTTTTATGATAGAAAAAAATTTAGTACTCAAGAGATCATATAGAAAAAGGAATCTTAAACTATAATTGGAGTTCCATTACTATTTTCCCTATTTTTATAAAATTATAAAATGGATCTGAAATCATTTACATGTAAAGAATACTATAATTTCATCATTAACTCAAAAATTATAAAATATTTTATTATATTCTATTTAAAAATATCTTTTTTCAAATGTAAAATTCGAAAATAATAAACTAAAAATGTAATTAATATGACTGTTCATACTTTTTAATTAATAAATTACTATATGATTATATTTAAAAATTTTATATTTAACTCATAGTAATTATATATTGGTTTTGAACTCATGGTGATACCGATATCATTATAGAAAATCTAATCAAATATATTATATGAATAAAAAATAAAGAGTTTAAATAAAAGATAATTACACTTTGGGAAATTAAGAACATTACGAATATCAAAATTGTTGTGATTATTATCATACTAATGTAAATTTTTTTAATAAAACAATACAATAACGAAATATCATTGAATACCCAGAAGTTTTTATTCAAAATATTTACTTCCAACAATTCTATATATAGAATAGTGATCTACGTAAAACATTGTTTTCCAAAAATCAAGATGATGATAGTTAGATTTTCTCATTAATATGACTTCAGAACTTATGAATTTAATGAAACTAATTGCCAAATTGATTTAGAAAGAGAAAATAGAAGAATGAATATGAAGATGTAATTATGTTAAATTTAAGAGTTATAGCCTAATGAATTCAAACTATATATATAAGGATTTATTGTACTTAATTAATTTCAAAAACATTAAATGAAAAAAATATTTCTAAAATAAAATGTCAATTTCATTTATAATAAATAACCTCTTCTTAAGAGCGAGACAAAAAATGATTAATGTTGAAGGATCGTCATATTTTTGACTCAATAACAATTTGAAAAAAAAATTATTTATATAAAATGTAGGTTAGACATTTCTCATGAGTTTTCAAATTATTCTAGTCATATCAATTCCCTTAATGATCATGATTCCATTAATGAACCCACTTTTCACTTAAATGATCATGAATGTACATTAAAAATTTTAGAATAGAAATGTTGGTTGGATAAAGATAATTTAGTTTTCAAACTTGAATAAAAAACATCCTACTAGTTTTAATGATATCTGAACAATTTCAGTTCCCATAAATAATCATAATGATGTTATTAAATTTAAATAAAATAATCATAATTTTAAAAAAATCAAATCCAATTTAATAAATGTTAGGAAATATTTGATATGTTATTTTTTATATATAAGCTAATTCAAAAAATATATTTCAAGAAAGAAAATCTATTAGAAATATGTTTGCAAGAAATGATTTGGTTTAATAAAACAATGAATAGTTATTTTATAAATATATCTATTTTTTATTTTCAATGAGATAAGATGATATTGGGATACTCATCTACACATTAAATATTGTCCATCTATTAGAGGGATGTGTGCATCTATTTTTATAGACTTAAATAAAATATACCTTTAGATGGTAAAATGTGAATATATTTTAGATTTTTTAATAGATAATCTATGAAATCCTAAAAATAGGTATAGTCCCATGAAATCTAGATTCAAAATTTATAGGATGATATATTTGTTATTAACAACATAAATTCATATTATATATACAATGGTTTCTCCTAAAACATTAAAAATACAAAATTATAACATTGAGTTTTCAATGAGTGTGTAATCGTGATATATTTTATTTCGATACACCAAAAAAATTAATTTTGGATATCAATATCTAATGTAATAATTTCAATTGAATTGTTCTTTATATTTTGGTCGTGAAGCATGATCTTTTTAACATATGAAAAATACTAATTGAAGAGTACTCTAAAAGAAAATTGAATTTTAATTCTATCATAACAAATTCATATTACTATACAACATTATATTTTTAGTTCTATGGTAAGGTTAATACATTATATTATCTATACTTAACCTACTAGAAAACTCACTATCCTAATACAAGTGACATTTATTATTGGATTATCACAGTTGAGTAGAATATTTAATATTTTATACCAAGAATAATATATCATGGTATTATTTATTTATTATATATTAGAGTTAATATTCAGTTCGTATAAAATCTATAATTATTATCAATATAAAATTATTTCCAAGATTAGAATGAAATTGTGTTGTGACGAATAAACTAACACTACACTATATTTAGTCTATAAAGCCTTCATAAATAGAGTAAAAATTAAATTATCAATCAAAATATGTTTTTTATATTCTATTTACAAAAATACCCAATTATCTTATGTTTTTTTATAAATCAATACATTTATCTGATTTTTAAGTGTTTAATTTTATAGATATGATGGAAAATAACGAGCGACTATATATATTTACATATTCTCATAAATAATGAAAATGGTTTATATATTTTTTACATTTTATTATATTTATATTTTTTATATGATTTATTCACGTAGATGATTTAATAGACTAAAAAGAGAAGATAATATTGAAAATTTGATAAATAATCCTTTTCGGTATAAGAATACTTCATAGAAAAATTAATATTTAATGAAATTGAACCTAAAATTGTACTTTTTTCCTAAAATTATTTTTCATATAATGGGATTGAATTGTCGAAAAAATTAATATTTTATTTAATTTTATACCCCTATATAGATAATATTATTTATGGTGTACCCCCTCCAACTGCAGTTATTAGCATATAATTCCTAGAAAACGATATCAGATGATTTCAAGGAAGTGAAGATGGCCCTCTATTATTATAATTGTTAATAGAGTGAACTAAATAGTTTTAGAATAATATTTAACATCTAAAATTAATATAATATAGGCCTCAATAATATTATTATAAGAACCTAATTATTTAATTATTTTCTTTTATTGGTAGTAAAATATAATATCTGTGTTCTTTTATGGTACTGTCTTTTAGAGAATTCGTGGGTCTTTTTTGTTCGGTGTGTTCTTCAGTGACCATAATTCCCCCCATAAATTTTTAAAAAAATCATGGAAACTATATCCTTGACCAGTGTGTAACTACCCAATAGTAGTGATGAATCATAATTTTTAATAAAGATTTAATGTGTTATGAAATTTGAGACAATGTTGGTAACATGACTGGATTTATAGGAGTAAGGATTATCAAGAGGTAACCATACACAATAGAGTATAAAAATGTAGGTTTATGGGTTATGAATGAAAAGGACATACATTATGACCCTACATAGGGAGGTCATATCACAAAAAAGTAAGATTTCATGTGTCCATTGATTAGTATGTATGGAATATAATGGATGGTCTGATCCAATATCATGTAATGAATTAGACTAAAACTAAACAAAGGATCATAGGATAATAATGTACCTAATACAGAATTTTTTATAAATTGAATATCTTTACTATGTTTTCAAAAGTGTATTACAATAAAAGGATATGTTATTTTTTCCAAAAAATTACCCTCTAAAAATAAAAATTAATTTTGAGGTTGAGAAAAAAGGGTTAAACCATATGGTTTATAGGGAATTACAATCAGGAAAATACGAAACATCCCCCACCATCACTAATGTTTTATATTTTTTGTGATTCTTACATAATCAGTCTAACTCATGGACATGAGAAAAAACATTAATTGACTATGTAACATTTTATTAAGCTATCACATTTCTATTTCATTCCAAATATCAATATGGACACTTAATTTCTACATGGTTTATATAAATATCTAATAAAATGTATATATTATTTATTTTTTCATTTATGTTATCATTGGTATGTAATTAAATGAAATTGAATATGGAAAAGGTTTACTTAGGATATAAATATTTGGTCCTAAAATTTGAAGATGAATATCTCTAAATAAAATAAAAATATACTATTATAAGAATTTCACCAAGTAGACCATAACAGTGTGGGTTGTATTCATAGAATATGAATTTGGGCTATGAAGTAGTTATACTATACTTATTTCCATAATGGTGGGTTGATAATATATTTATAATTGGAACTCTTTAAATGTGTTGTTTACATAATTGAATCAATTAACTATTGAGATGAACTTATTGGTTTTTTCCTTATAAGTTTATGATATTTAATATTTCCTTTTATATTAATCCCCATTATTTTCCATTGATGTATTGATTGTATACAAACAACCATAAGGTGATGAAATTTAGGTCATTGAAAATTGATTTTTTTAAGAGTTTTATGATGTCATAAGGATTTTCATCTTATATATATATATATATATATTTCTATGTTTAGTGATGGAAGATGAAGTATTTTTTGAACAAAATTTCTGTTCTTAGATATGTATTATGATATTTTGATATTGTTTTTTAGATAACATCATGAATGGATTGATGTAAAACACTAATAGTGATATTTTATTTGAAAGAAAAATTAAATTTGATACATATCTTGATGTTATATTAATATAAACATAAAAGTGCTATGTGAGTCAAAGGTACTAGATGATGATTAATTATTTTCAAGATTTAGGTTCCCCACTATTTTTTATAAAACAATTCCAGGGTTGTTCATATCTCCAATTTGGTTTTCATACAATTTTGACTTGTATATCTAGGTGTTAAGGAGGTTATACACATATGGTTTTCCCCATATTCCATTTTCATGAATTATGGTCATATTTTATACTAGATTAAACAATTTATCATTTGATATCTATATTTATATCAGCTGATGGGTGTACTATAATTTAGAACAAACTATATTTTTTTTGTGTATGTATCCTCAAGATCATGTTAATTCGGGAATAATATTTTGGGGTTATATTATGTATCATTTAATTTAATGTGAATAAATTATGGTAAAGGTCTTATAATATAATATGATGATTAAGAAATAAATATGTTGGATTACATGACATTAAATATAAAATATTGACCTAGTTTAGTTTTGACACTGACGAACCTTATGATGTTTTTGATTATTGAGGTCATGAATATGTATTATAAATCCAGACACTATTTTTTATAAATACACACTTGATCTCATTTAAAATTTCCCAATGTATCATCTTGGATCAAACATAGTTTTGTTTTATTTATTTAATTTTTTCAAAAACCTAAATTACAAAAGACTAGTGATTGATGTCTATAATTTCAATTTAATGTATATTCATTAAATGTTTTTTTGAATATATTAATATAACATGATGTTTTAGGAAATGGTGGAGAAGTGTGACTCATCTAAAAATATGTAGAGTTGAGTTTTGGTGATTGGTTTACACTAGAAGGTGAGGGTGGAAATTTTGTTTCAACATCAATGATATTGAAAAAAGACTACTAGTGACTAGATGATTATATTCTTGGCATGATGTATTATAATGGTACTTCATGGAAATAAGATCACCAAAGGATAATTCATGAATTGATGGGAATTGTGAAAATTATCTCATTTTCTAGCCTTAATAGAATTCTATTACGTCACTATAGAGGAGAGGCATGACATCCCCGTAAATGGGAACTACATTAAAGAGGTTCTATATATGTGTGAATTCCCACAAATGGATCCCCCATAGGATATCTACATGTGGGGGTCATATTATTTGGATCTGTTAGGTAGGAACCCCCATTATAGGGATCTAGCTATATGGTAACCCTCAGAGAAATACAGGTACATCGATTACCCTTATAGTTTGTGGTGTTCTCCTTTTATGGGCTAAGTGGCTATGACTGGATAGAAATATTAAAAATCAAAATGGATGGGGGAAATAAAATTAAATGATAAAAAAAGAAAAACTAAAAATGGAATAGACAAATAGAATTAGTAAATTGATAAACTTAAAAGTGGATTATATAAGTGTTTATTTAAAACATAGGGATATTCTTATCCTTTACATTAATTTCCTATTAAATCCCTATCCTTTGATATTCCCCCTTCCGAATTATATTTTTATCATATATTTTTTGAATTATATTGTTTTTTGGATCTAGTGAGTATCCATGGATGAAAATAGATCACTATAACCATTCTTCCTATGATTATACAATTATTTCACAATCTTTTAAATTTTATGGCTATGTTTTCCCTGTTTAGTTTTTTCATCATTATTTTCTTTTACCACCATTAAATATCAAATCATTGGATGATATTTATTGAGTGGAATTATTAATAGATATGATATATAGTATTTAATCTATCTCTTAATGTATTGAATCATTCATAGTGAATTTGATGTATAATAACACTTAATTACAACATGTTGACATCAAAATTCATATAAATTTATTTAATAAGAATATAATTATAATAAATCCCTTCATAAGATTAATGTTACACATTGATGCTGTACAACATGACATGTGGTTAATTTTTGAATGAATATGTATTACTTGTAAAAAATGTTAAATTGAGTGAAGATCCAAGAGGAACACATAATTAAATCTAAATCAAATAAAATATATTAAATTCCCTAAACTTCTCTCTAGAAAATTCAATATGGTCATTGTTGGTCCTCTATGAAAATTGAGATGTTAAATTCTATTAAATCATGGGATATTGCACGAATTTTTATTATTTTATTATCAATGGACAGTGACCCCTGATACTTATTATGTCCATATGGACTGGTTATATCCCTATATTAATTTTAGGTCACAATATTAATGGCATTAAATTGATTCATAACATGTTACTATAAATGAATGTTGCTGCATGATTATCATTGTGTCACAACTAATAGATGTTGTCCCTTAATCCTTATTATATCACAATGGGTCAATTTCATCCAAATAATAATCATTATAACTATGACCATATACATTTTTCATTGGATAAATTTTTTTTTGTTGATCCTAGGATTCAATTCATAAATCAATGATCAATGATCAATATATATTTTATTTTATTTATATTATTATGCATATCATAATGTGTTATATATAAGAGTTTATATGTTAAGATAAAAGATTTGTGGTGTCAAAATTATTTTTACTCACACATTTCAATGGAACACTTGATTACCCAAGAAAACATCATAGATTAGGGTCAGGATGAGGTAAGATTCATTCTGAATTAGGGTTTGTTGTTACCTATGTGGATCCTATGGATGAGGCCAGGCTAGAACTCAAGACTAGTTTGGTAGTCATTCTGTATATATATAAATATTTTATAATTCTCTTGAACATTGTTTTCTATTAACCCTCATGGGGGATCTTATTAATGAATTTATAAATTCATGAATATGTATATAGTTTCATTTGGACATTCTATGGATATTATTATTTTCCATACTTATCATGATTTTAGTTCATTTAATTATTTGAATATATTTGATTTTAGTTATTTTTATTATTATTTCATTAATATATGATAGTTTATTCTCCTAAACATACCACCATATACCTTCATTTAGATTAAACAACTTATTTTTTACGAGGAGGTACAATTATGGTCACATAGAGACTACAGGTCTATGAACAATTGGGTGATCTTGGCTAGCGTGGAATAATAATGTTTTTAGAGTATCCCTTTCATTATTTTTATGAAATTATTAATTTTTTATTTGTGAAATCACTAGTCAATACATGATGAAAAACATTTCCCCATGATTATCCAACCCACGTATGAGGTAAATTATATGATAATTTGGAAGAATTTTTTGGTATTAGTTTTAGAATTTAAGGATTCCCTATTTACCCTAGTGTTATATGCATGATTTTCGGTGAATAACTTTTGATGAAATCACTATTATCTAGGAGTATCAATAATTAATGTGATAATGACCCACTTCAAGTAGAAATGTTCCAAATAAAACTTGTATGATTATCAATCCTTGTAATATTTTTTTTGCGTATTGGTTTTGTTATTTATCATTTTTGAAGTAATTTTTAAGTTTTTTCCCAAATATATGGAATGGGTAATCTTATCTAAGTCATTACTAAAAGGTCAAAGGATTTTTTCTTTGATTAATATTCATCTATTTGTTGTGATATTATATTTTTATACCAATTATAACCTATAATTTTTTCCCAAATGATCTATAATTGTAATATCATATATTTATACATATATTTTGGAGCTCTCATTGAAGGAATAAATCAAAGGATGATAATATCCATCCTATGGCTATTTGATTATGATCATGATCATAGGTAAATTGGGTTAGTAAGGGTTCCTAGTTTGTGATTTTTTTATTGTGCAAAGTGTGTAAGATAGAAAGGGTCCATGCCTATTACTATTTTTGATGAACATTGACACTTATAATATTCACAAAAATGTGATCTGATATGTGTGTTTTAATATATATAATGATACCTCCATGATGGCCTCTGATAGACTTACTAGAGGGTAGATATGATCATTCACCAAAGGTTATTCGACCAGATCATCCTATAGAACCAGGGTGGTCTATAAATGATATGATCTGAGTTATATTATTACAATTTATACATTTAATTGATAGAGTGACTTTATAAGGAACATCTACAATTTCTGAGCTCACAAAATAATTTCAAATACAACATTGGTTGTTGATTTATTGATAGAGTCAGTTTAGGATATATATGACCATATTAAAACACCCATGTAGTGGAGGGTAACTGTAGTAGTATATATAATTTTTTATTTAGTGATTCACATATGGGATAATGTAGTTTAAAAATATCCTATAAAAACCATAATTCAAGTATGTCATTATTTTTAATAATTTCCATATGGTTCAAATAATTTCCTATAAAAATATCATAGTCCTATGAGTGAAGGGTTTATTTTTATTTTGTTATATCTATATAATAAAATTATTTTAAAACACGTGTAAAAATTTCCTTATAATTTAGCCACAAGAGACGAATTTCTAGACATTTCTTGTGTTGTATTCAGATTAATAATCCAATGAATATAATAATAAGAAAATGATGATATCCAAGTCAAAAAAGAGAAATCATGTTATCAAGGGTCATATCATAAAAATTTGACCATACATAATCATGAGTGCAATATCAAATTGAAAATTAAATTGAGAAATAAGAGTTTTCTACAATTCCTGATAGAGGTATATGTAAAATTAAATGAAAGAATATGTGTTAGGGCATAATACTATAAGATTAACTTATAATCATAGAGCATGTAAATGATATAAAAATTTCATGGAATCAAAAATATTTCGAAACAACATAAAATATTTAGTCAAAATTTTATGTCATAGATCACATCTAATAAAAGAAAATATACTCTATTTTTTCTAACCTTCAAAGATGTATAAATTAGGCTTACCACTAAGACAATATATCAATGTGTTTTTGGGATAAATGTTCATTCACTGTACAATGTATCTCAGGAGATAAAAATAATTACCTAATGAATAGGGGAGATACCAAAGAGAATCATCAATACTAATAACATCTAAAAGTAATATAATTTGAATAAGATAAAAATAAAACATGCATAAATATTAATTATGATAGAATCGATGAGATTGATGTGGGTTTTATAATATCATCTTAAAATGGGTATTTCATAATTAATTCAATTGTAATAAGGAATTAAAACATTATAGAAAAAAATTCATAATGAAGAAACATTCATGATCATTAAAATCAAATGTTGAATGTTTGTAGAGGGGGATTAGATAAGAAACAAAAAAACAAACACCATTGGTGATTATTTATGAAATGGGTGGCATATATTTTCTAGATGAAAAGAGATTATTATTTCCCATTAATTAAAAATAGACACAATAAGGTTTAAATAAAGTAAATATGTTTTTAATAAAAAATCCATGTTAGAAAAATTTAATTGTGGTTGAATATGACATGAAATAATAAAATTTTAAATTCCCTAAAGTCGGGGTAATAAAAAATATATAACCACAATTGTAACATAAAATATGTATTACAAATAATAAAATATTGTAATGTAATATATTTATATTTTTGGAGAAAATATATTGAGAATTAATAATTATATTATAAAAATATATAATAACATTGAGATAAGGAAAAAAACACATATACGAGTAGATAAATGGGTGGTTCGAAAGATCAATTTTTATGTTTTAAAACTTTTTTCTTGAAACCCAAGTCATTGAAAGTAAAAAATAATTATATTTGTAAAAGGTCTAAAGTGAAATAAATGTTTATTAATATCTAATCGATACATAGTTTCCAACACATTTAGCCGATTATTGGTAGGTAGGGAAAATATATACATAGATGGGGAAAGGAATTAGAATGGTTTAGTATTAATCAAAATAATCGAAAAAATTGTTAGAAGAAAACATCTAATGAAAATGTTTTTATTTTATATAATTGATTATCAAAAGGTATAAATAGTATTAAACTTTTATTATATGGAAAATGTAGTATAGGGATTCATATAAAGGAATAGTTAGGATTGATAGCCCCAGAGACAAATTGAATGAAAATTGAGCCAATAAATTAATTATGTCTTATTTATAATTTGAATTGAAATAACGAGATGGTAAGATATGATATGGATTTATAAATACCATAAATTTAAATGAACGTATGATATAAATACATCCTAGATAAATATTTACATCACAAAACGGAACATATCTATAAGAAAAATGAAATATCAAATAATGATAATTGAGCTACATAAACCCTTGTCTATGGTCCTGATCAATTGTCCACATGAACGTAAAATCCAAAAATTACAAATTATATTTAATAAAACCATTATTAATTCCCTTTACCATATATATTTCATTTTATATGGTCTATTTTTCAATTGTTTTATTTATATATTTAAAATATTTCTCTTAAGGTGGTTACTTATATTGGTTTGGTAAATTACTATGTACCCACCATGCTATAGTGACTAAGGTGATTTTGTTTCCAAAAATATGAATAAAATCTAAAATTTTCATGATCAATGTATTTTAATATTCCATTCCAAAACAATTATACATTTCCATAGGATTTCATAACTTGGAATAAAAAATGAAGCGTTCCCCAATATTTTTACTCAAAGAAGGTAATATTACCGTGATTTTTTGATTCTATAACTTATAGAACTACCAATATTATCATTATATAATATTAATATTTTAATAAATATCATTTTTATGAAATAATTATTTCTTTTATGTCAATACATTTTAGGCAGCAATGGAAAATAAAATATGTCATTCCGTCTAGGTGGTAGTATTCAAAAACAATCATAAAATGTTATCATTTGTCATAGAATGTGGAAAAGGTAGAAAAATAAAATAATTATCTTTTTATTATAATAATACATTAATATATTATAGTTTTTTGTTAAATAATTATCTTATACTATCCATGTTCTGTTGGTGTGAAAAATAGAACACACAATCCATGTAGGCAGTAATGTAAACATACGTATGGAGATGTATTGATTTTTAAAATGGTTTAGTATTAATGTATAAATGTGATATTAGCTAAGTATAATGACCTTTAATAATGTTAATAATAATAATTTAGACATAAATTCATCAATATTTGGTAATTTTTTGGTTGAATGATGGAAATAATTTATAGAGTTCTCTTGAGACAATTACATCTCGCTTAGGATTTTCCGCCTTGGGTAATAAATTATGGCCCCTTATTAAGGTATTTTGGAATATAAATATAATATATCACAGTGAAAGATATTTTGGGTGAAAATAACTAATATTTTTGGTTGATATGAGTATCATGAATGGTTTTAGAAAATCTGTGGACGAGATACATTTTTTATGCGAGGAAAAAGATATTTTTTATAACACCAATTAATTTATAAATGATAGAAATACTCTATGAATTTTATAATGACTCCAAAATAGATAATAATTGAGTGTGTTAAGATGTTATGTCTAAAAAAACTAAAATGTATTCGTGATATATTGTAAACATATTTTTAGTCTTTTATCAATATGTTTTATCTTCTATATATTATGTTTTTATCTGGATAAATAGATTATACCTATTTTATAAAAATTTTACCAATAAAATAAGATAACCCCCCAAAAAATATTTTATGAACCTATATAAAAAAGTTATTTATCCAAAAAAACATATATATATTCTAAATTTAATTTTAAATTAATACATCTGATATATTGAAATAGTCATTTTATATAAAAGTGATGGATTAAACAATATGTCTACATAATCATATATTACATTAAAAACCAATTAAAGGAGGGATAATATAATTGTATATATGAGTAAATTTAAATAATTCTGTATATATATATATATAAATTTTCACGTTATAATTTTTTTTATAATTTACACAACATTAACAAAATAATTATTTGAAATGTCTATTTTATAAATATCATGGTCATTGACCATAGGAATAGTAATGATAATTTTATGAATAAAAATGAAATTGACCATAATAAACAATATTAATATCATTGATTAGCAAATTAATTCCTTTTTGATTTATTTAATTTTCATGTTTGATGATATCAAACTGTTATTATAATATAATAAATACTATTTTTAGATTAAAATATAACAAAAGTTACCATCTTATTAAACACGGGTGAAATAAAATAATCCTTTTTTTAAAATGAATCATTTCACTACATAAATATAATTTTCTTCCTATAGAAATTTTTATACTTCATGAAGTTATATTTCATGATAATCTTATAAAAATTAATGTGTTCAAAAATGATATATTTTAATATTCCATTAAAACACATTTACATTAGAAAATCATAAAAAATAATTAATGGTTGAAATTTTTTATATAAATCAAAAAATAAAGTTTGTTTTTTACATAAAAATGATATATTTTGTTAATTTTACTCTTAAATTAACAAATTTAAAATAAATGTAAAAACTACTTTTATTGGAAAAAAAATTTAAAAATACTAACAATTACTATTAATATTTCCAATAATCCACTATTTAGAGCTAATATATTTTTCATGCCATTAATATATATAATATATTATTGAACATTTAAAAAATACCATGAAATAATATTTTTTCTATAAACAAATTTTTTTGTATATAATGATTTAGTTTATTTTGTCAATGCATTAGTAAAGGAATGTTCATGCTCAATAAAATTAAAAATATGAAATATCAAAATTAAAGGTGATAAATATTATATTACATTATAAGTTACATGTTTATATAATCCCAATATATAGATACATATACTATAAATATATCTATCTTTGATCTATGAATTATGTAAGATCTGTCAGTAATTGTATATAGTGATATCACAATCATGTATCTAAAGGAAAATTACATTAGATTGAATCTTTATTACATATAATTTCATTCATATAGTAATTATTTATGATGAGGTTAGTATTTAGTTTGGAGAAACCCTAATGGAGTTACCTAATTTATATGATTAGAAAAATGATACTCACTTGGGATACTAATGCAACATGATACCATTTTAGTATTTTTTGTTCCCAAATTTTGTAATATATTTTACAAATTTTAAACACTCATGTTTAATTGAAAAAAATAATGGATAAATTTAATATTTTTTAATGTATAATAATTGGGTTTTAGTTTACTATTTCATGTGAAATAATTTTTTCAATGCATTGTGTTTTAAAATAAAAAATATTAAAATCATTTGGTGTTAAAAATCAATACATAAGTTTGTCCTAGATATACCTTGAGGCAATTGTTCATAATCATTTATTTATAAAGACCCTGAGATTATATAATGCTATAGATTTTATATACCTTACATGAGAAAGTATGTAATTATTGGTATAATTTGATCATTTTATATACATTTAACTCTTTTCCACTATAATAGAAGGGGATCGGGAGTCAAATATTATAATATTTTAGGATTGGATAAAGAATGATGTTCGAGAGTAGGTGAACGACATCTGTCTTTTATATTTTATTTATTTTGGTACTCGTAAAAATATTATTGAGAGGAACCTGAGTGGAGGTTGAGACATATAGAATGTGACTTATACTAGGAGAAATTGTGGTTGGTTTCCTAATAGATGGAATTTTCATTCTAAAATTGATCCCCATTGAAGCTGTAGTGAGAATTTCTTGGGTGAAAAAGCATTATTTTCTCTTTTGGTAGGTAGTGTAGGGATATTCCATTAGTTTTTTCCATTTTTTCATATTTTTAATAATTGTAATTGAATCCCCATTGAGTAATGTTCACGGGGAAGGATTTTAAATGAACAAAGGATCTGTTAAATTCCAAAGTGGTTATATAATGATATATAATAGTTATTTGCTTCAATGATATATAGTTAGGTGATTTACAAAATGTTAGGTGGGTTACTAGATTTAAACTTGGTTTTTTTCAGGTGGAGTAAGTGGACTCGGTGCATAGGGGTGTTTTTGTTAGTTCTTGAAAGCTATTCATTATAGTTGCTTAAACGAGACCTCAGGGATATGGTACAATATGGATAGATACAATTCAATAAATTCGCACTGTCTGTGATACTAATCCATCTATGGTTATAGGTAAGATAATAGTGTCTTCCGATTTATTATCAATACTATTTAAGAAAGGAATGTATCAATCCCTTGTATAAATGATATTATGAATGTCCTCTGACTATCCCTCATATACATGTTGATAGGGATATGAATAGATAAAAATTTACGTTTGTGATCAAGGTAAATACCCATATATTGGGAATTCAATTTCATTTCGAGGGGTTTCATATTTCACTATGATCTATCTCTAATAGAGACTACTGGAAGTAGTTTGAATCTAATGGGGGGAAGTTAGTCCCTCAATGAGCAGATATCAATTATTATAATTGATAAAAATCATTTCAATCCACAAAGTTTATAGTTTTGTATATATTAGAGTGTTATAAATGCATACTCTAACAACCATAGAAATTAGTTTAAAGAAACGTGATATTTGAATATTTTCCTAACATGAAAAAAATTATGATACACAAATTATGATATTCTCTTAAAATATTATTTAATAAATGTGGCTATTATAGTCAATTTTTCATATTGGTGATTATGAATATAGGTAACTACATTATAAAATGTATTTCTAGATTATTTCATCAAAAATATTTATTTGTTTATTCTTAAGAAATATAATATCATTTTTTGTAGAGTTATTTTATCCAAAAAAAATTCATTTTCTTCAAAAATTGATTTTATTTATTTTTTTATAAAAATTATATTAGCGTGATGTTTTTGGATTTTACTAAAAACATAGGTTTTTTAGAGAATAGAAAAACATATCAACATATTAAATTCTGAAATTTAATTTCATTCCAAAATGTAATTTAGAAGTCCCATTATCATTTTTATTTAGGCCTAATGTGACATAAATCTCCATTAATTTGAAATATTTTACTAGTCACCTAAGAATCATCATTATACATCATTTTTTATCAAGTTATTTGTTAGCCAAAAAAATTATTTCTAGTTTATTTATTTCAATTTTTACATTAATATAAAATATATCTTTTCCAATTTTATATACTAAATATTGAAAAATTGATTTTATATTTGTAATTTGGAGGTTCAACATATGTTCACATTTAATTTTGGACATTATGCATTATTATTGTGGTTAATATTTTTCACCAGGGTTATAATGAACCGAACTCTTATATATAGAAATTCATTTCTTATAATTACGTAATATGGTAAACACACATATGAGAACAATTTTTTTTAAATAATGAATTAATGAAAGAAGAAGTATTTCTTGAAGTTAAGGAACCTATAACGATGAAATAATAACCTGGCCTTTTAGAAGTTAATGTGACCCTTATGAATTTCAAAATACCCAATAAAATAGTAACCACACAAATGAATGTATTAATAAAATTTCTCAATATTATATGTGAACATATGAAATAATTATATCATAGTATAAGTTATTAATATTTATAATTTATTAATTTTGTTTCAGTATTTTGTTAGGTCATAAAGATTTTATTTATATTTTATTACTATTTTTTTAATTGAAAATAAATTTACTTTCATAAAATGTATTCATAATTGAATATTTTAATTTCTTGTGATTATAATATAATTTTATGAGACGATTTTAATATTTCAGAGTAAATTAAAAACATTTATAATTTTACAATTTGTATTTTTTTAGTAAATTATGATTTTAATTAAAAATTACAGATTACTTTTTTGGAAAATTATTTTTCATAAAATGATATCACTTTTTAATTCAACATGTCGAAAAATTATTGTGGTAAATATTTGGGATTTTTAAAAAATACCTGAATTGTTGGTGAATAGTAAAATACGATAATTTATGGTATATATACATTATAAGTTAAATATTGTATGCATTGATTCATGATTGATTTAATCACAATTGGTTTGATATCATGTGATTTAATTAATTTAATTAGTCTCATGAGTCAACACTATTTAATGTCTTGAGAGAATTAATAATCTAATAAATTTAATAATGTAAAAACACCCCTCTCTACGACTATAAAAACAACCCCTCACCACCTCTTATCAGTACACTTCCAAATCCATGATCATTTTCCAAATTCTTCCCAATACTCTTCCCAAACCACCCTCTTATTTACTAGAGATTTTGGTCATAAAAAGGGACCAAAACCAACCCCTTAAGTAGGTTCTCACGATGATGGAATCCAGAGGTTAAACCCATTGTTGTTTTCTTTCAATATGATTTCAGGTTTCTTTATTTTTTCTCCCTTCACCTCCCATCATATAAATTTATTGAAAACTATAGTAAATTACATATTCTTAAATTATATAATTTTTTTTTACAAATTATACATTAAACACTTATTTTACTATCTCATTTACAATCAGAATGAAAACATAGTCATTGAGGTGCTGATTTACCAACGTCGTGGATGACATTATTTCAAAATTTTATTATATCTTCAAGGATGGAAATGAAAAAATTATTATGGTTAAACCAGAAATTAATATATTTATTATAAATTAATTATTTTTCTATAATCATTTTTTAATATTGATTTTAATCTTTAAAACAAAATGAGTTCATTGCGATAAAAAAATGAAAAATTAATCAAAATGACTATCATTAATGATTTACTTAATAAAACATCCTCACTTATGGGAAAAATGGTATTTTAATAACATATATGTTCATTAATAAAATATATGTTCATTTCTATACATGTATTATTATTATACATGATTTTCCATACACTTGTACAAGTAACAAAATCATGAAAACCAAGGAAGTCAATGCTCCCAAATGATTAAATTGAGTCTCTTGACCCATAAAAGGCCATAAATAAACAAAGTAAAGTTATAATAAATCAAATACATATTTAAATGGTTCCATAATTTTTAATTAATGAATATAACATCATTATTCAAGACATTTGGATCAACTACATACTCATTTCTGATAAAAAGTTAGGGATTCTACTTGAACCTATAATATTTATTTGGGTTATTTGTTCTCATTCTTTTAACAAATTTTATTTTATTTTATTTTTGTTTAAATATGAAAAATGTTTTTTGAAATTTTTATACATAGTTATGTGGACGAATTCATTCTACTTTTTTGGGATATAGATGTTTTTAAAAAAAATCATACTCTATTCTTCCTGAAGAGCGAGCCCGATTTAAGGGAACATCCCTAATTATTACCCATCAGAAAGTGAACTCCATAATATATTTTAAAGAACTATTGTTATTATAAAATAATTAATTTTCTTATGGAAAACATCTTGGTTCACTTTTGGGTTTATATAAATGATTATTTCCTTTTCTCCTTTAAATTTTCATTAATGTTTTCCTTAAACCGCACAAAAATGATTCAGTTCTCAAGCTTCCAAAAAACTATTTTAAAATTATTACACCTTTTTTGACACCATTTATCATTATATATGAATTTTTTACATTATTATTTTCAATGTATGTTCTATATCGATTCGTTCATGGAAACATTTATAATACAATCATTAATTATGATTTTTTTATTTGATTATGATATACTGTTTTTACCATGGGTAAACCTTTTGTTTATGTTTGATTACTTTTGAATGATTCCTTATGTGGAAAGGATCATCCTGAATATATTATGATGGGTGCACCTAGATATCTCATTAATATATTGAGTAATGTTTAGTATCAGGATACATTATGTACAATGATCTTGATGATTATCCTTGAATCGTGCCCTATATGCACCAGTCATGGTGGTTATCCTTGATTAGTGCTCCACTATGTGTAATGATAATTGACTCATGATCCCCTATGTGAAATGATCCTTGAATCATGATGAATACATGTTTTATATTTCTTTGATGTTACTATAAATCCCTGATTATATGATCCCATGTTCGATATATTATTATGCCATATGTTTAATCATGTTCCATGACTTTTTATATTATGATGTTATGCTTCATAAACCATGTGATAAGCATAATTGTAATTATTAATCCATTACTAGGGTTTTTAGATCACCCCATTTTTAATGTTATCTCTAGGTTATCCTATGTATATGTAAGGTCTGAAAGGATGTTAGGATCATATAAAGGATTCAAAATAAAGCAATGTTTTATTTTGTTTCACATTTACAATTTTATGTACCTAGTCTTCAATGAAACTAGAATTTATGACCATTTTATTGTAATTTGTTATTTAATTATTCTTAAATTTATATAATGATATGTGGAAATGTATTGGGTTTTTATAGTTGGTATCAAAGGAAAATTTTAGTTATTTTTGGATATTTGGAATTAAGAACATTAGTAAAAACCCTAGGGATACAACTAAGTATGAGAAAACAACCCAAATTTTATTATGAATAAAATAAGTGGTTTATCAAGAAAATACATCCATCTATAGATAATTCAAGTGGATGTCATTTTGGAACAAATGTACCTAGGAGTGAAAAATCTGATAAAGAGTGTTAGGCCTGACTCAGGGTAAAATGGTACATGACAATGTGTCGTACTGCGCACCATGTTTGATAGTCCTGGGGGGTATAAATTGGTAAATATATAAGCTATTTAAAAAAAATATTAAGTGAGAAAGAAATTTCCTATATGAATATATATGAGGAAACATATCCTGGATAACCTATATTTTAACATAGGGAAAGCAGCGATAGGATATACCTTTCTACTACATGTTTATCCCATTATGTTAAAAGATTCCATTTATTATGATTTGTATTAATTTCCTATAAATAAAAAAAATTTCTCAGAAAATGGTGTTATATGATTGACCACACACCAAAAATCAATGTGATAGATAATTTGAATATTCCCCAAATGAAATACCAAATATAATGGGATAATCTGCTCAAAACATTACGACAATACTTGATCAAGTGGCTCAAAATAGGAATAATAACTTAAATCACATATAATTACATCTTTCTCATAAGAGAGATAATTTTGATATAAAATCCTTAATGTGGAAAATTCCACTTATTTTTAGTTAATATTGTGACCCCCTAATCAACTAATAATGGATTAAATCCTTTGAAATGTTATTCCTTACCCTCTGGTTCATATAAGAAGAAATATTTGTGATGGAGGTCTATCATTTGGATGGGGAAGATTTTTGGTGGTGGAAACTAATAAAAAAATACTTTATCCAAGGACGAAATTGATTCCATATATTGAGATGAATTCAGGAAAATTATTTCCAATAAATATTTTCAACAAACCCTACTTCTAAAAATTAAAAGATATTTCCTCAAACTAAAGTAGAGGAAGATGAGTCTTTTGGGGAATATGAAGAAAAAATTTAAAGTATTTCAAGATATCCATCTGGGGATATCCTGAACAATAAAATTACTTTTTATTTCTTATTTAGAAGACTATAGAGGATTGTTTGAAAAGAGTTGGTGATTAGAGACTTTGACTATTTTGAAGAGATTCTCTATTGTGCCCTTAAGGCTAAAATGGAGACCAGATACACTCAATGGTTTCGTTGGAATGGTTATGAAAAGTGATAAAATTATGTCTAATATGGGAAGATAGACAAATAAATACCCTGATAGAATGGAGGATTAATATTACACATGTCAAAATTTTGGGAAGAAAATTCCTCGGAATTGTATAATGGGAACCAGGAAATGCTTCAAATGCGGATGAATGGAGAAACTGGCTAAAAATACTAAAGGGATACAAAAAATAATTCTAACATGGATGAAGAAAGGATAGCTCATATTGAATCATAGCTAGTAGTTTAGTGTTTCATCTATAAGGAACATGGGAGATTCTCATACCAATGCCCTAAGCCATGAGTTTTCAGGGGAAATCAAAACACCCCCAACAAACAAGGTAAGGGTTAGGCTTTTTGTACTACTAATGTGGAACAGTACAATGATGTGGTGAATGTTATGTCACGAACCGTCCTCGGGGCCCGTGCCGTGACTACCCCAAGCCCGCCTTCCATAGGCCAGGGGCTGGCGACTAGCACAAAGGCGTCAATCCCTGAAAAAGGGAAGGCATTTCCTTTGAAAAGTAAACAAGCACCACAGAGTAAGCATGCAGAAAAGTAAACACTAAGTAAAAAATGTAACAAGTTGTGCTGAAAGAAAAAGGGGTCGGAAATACAAGCCCAACTGTAATGTACAACTGAAAGGGAAAAACAACAACTGCAAAGAAAAGCCGCAGCGTCGAGACGTCCTCTGAAGGTCCCACCTGAAGGGTGGGTACAGATAGTCTCCACAGCTCCTCGGTCCAGCCGTCCGCTCCGAGTACGTCCCGCCCAGTGGTCCACCTCCAGGTACCGTCCTGCTCCGCACGCCTCCACCACGATCAGCGCTGTCCATCGTCTGCAACCAACACAACGAAGTGTGGGCATAGCCCATGCAGGGGTGAGTATAAGCTACTCAGTAGGGACCCCGAGACCCCCGAAGGTCTCCCAGAATCCACAAAGGATAATCCACAAAGGAAAGATACAATCACAAAGTAACATCCGACACGACTTAGGTATATTCCCATACATATACCAAAGTCATCGATTCCCGTTCGGCTCCAACATCCGAGCCCAGGCACAACCCAGTCCACACAGGAATGAAAACGTATACCCACACAGGATAACACAACACAATCCACAAAGGAGAGTAAACAGTAATCCACATAGGATAGCTCAACACAATCCACAAAGGAGAGTAAATAGTAAATCCACACATGATTCATCTCAACACAATCCACAAAGGAGAGTAAATAGTAAATACAAAGAGGATTCAGCTCACACAGGTATACTTCTTCGGAGGACGATAAAGATGATCACTGATCCATCTAAGTCATCGGACCCACAATGGATCGATAGGTACTAACTCCTGCAATGACCCACACAGGATCGATAAGAAACTAACCCCCGCAAAGACCCACATAGGATCGGTCCCACACAGGACATGTAGGCGCTGGCTCACACAGAACTGCTGAGCGCTGACCCACACAGGATCGGATCCAAACAGGATCTGTAGCACTGATCCACGTAGGATCGCTGAGTGCAGTAGAAGTCGTAGTCCACTGAGGATCTCTTCATAGTCGTCGCTGCAGTCCACTGAGGATCTCTGCACAGTCGTCGCTGTCGAAGTAGCAGTCGCAGCCAGCTCTAGGGTTCCCGCACACAGCAAGCTCGATCGGGAGGGTCCTCTCCACGAGCAGAGAGGATGATACATCAACTGACACAAATTCTGAAGTTGATGTATCCAAAAGTTTTGTATCGCCCACAGGAACTCAATGTCGCAGACGGCGCGTTTATCAGACGCCATGTCTGAGAGTTATTGGCTTTTTCGTCCCAGGGGCCCGGTTGTTTTTTAAGGCAAAACCAACCCGACCGTACTCCACCAGCATCCAAACCTCGGGCGATGTGAGCCAAAAGATCTGTCTTACATAGAGGAATTCGAAAAAGTCGACGGCACGTCAATCGGATGTCTGAAGCTCAAGATATGTGCGTTTCCACTCCGAGGGCCCGGTTGGTTTCTTGTACGAACCAACCCGGCCGAACACAAAGTATCCAGAATCCTTGAGTGAAATATACCTAAACGGCCGTCTCGATCCAAGGATCGCGTTTCCGCTGACGGCACATCATTCAGATGCCCTTAGCTCATGTTATGAGCGAAAGACCGAAATCAGTCCGAAGATGGGGGGTCTGGGCCCGGGCCGACCCGGCTGGACCCGGTCGGACCGGCCGGGCTCGGCTCGACCGAGCGGCCGAGTGCCACAGCTGCTGGGCGCCTGCCCCGCGGATTGAAGAAGTCGTGGCCCTCGAAGGGCTGCGCTGGATCGGCGGACGCGACATGTCGCCGCATCCCGTGTGGGCGAGCGGACCCGCGCGGCCACAGGTCCCTTGGCCGCCGCCGACGCGCCGGCGACCCGCGCCGCCGGTAGCTTCCGCGGGCCATCGGAGTTTCTCTGGTGGTCCTTTTTCCTTCCTGTCTGTGCCGTTGTTCCTCCAGGGTTCCATTATTCACTGCGGGATCATCAAATCGGCTTTGCGTCACGATTTTCCGTCGCCCACCAAATTCGCGCAGCAACGAAGAACGACGGAGGGTTGTCGGGCCGTGTTCGTTTGGAACGCACCCTCCGTGTTAGATAAAAACAACGAGAGAATTATTCAACACATGAATACATAACCGAAAAAATTTTTTAATGATTTAAAATTGTTTTTTATAACCGGGTTCTTCATTTTGAACGGAAACAAACACAGGAACGTAAAACATCCAAATAAAATCCCAACCTTGTCAAGTCGTCGCACGCGGGTTATTCTCTATTTTTGATCATCGCGGAAGGAGGAGTTCATCGCGGAAGGATGGAATCGTCGCGGTATCTGGCGCCGCGTCGACGAACTCTGAGGACCAAGAAACAACAGATTTAATTATAAATAATTAAATCTCTGAGTTGTTATAAACCACAAAGAAGTTTAAAAAGAAACCCGAGATCTCTTACCTCAAGCAGTTGGTGATCGGAGATCGGGGCGGGGAAGACCATCTCAGATGAAGCGTCGTCAAACTCTGAGGGTGACGTTGTTCTTCACGTTCTTTGCGTTCTTCAGGTTCTTCGCGAAGGAGGATAAAGGCACAAGAATTTCCGTCAAAAGCCTTTCAACGTGTAATCCTCAAGATGTGGCGTTGGTCTTATTTTATTATTACGCCAACAAACGATAAAGAGGTAAGTAACGACCCATTAATTCGTAGAATTAATTCCACGAATGAAACTTCCCCTTTAATTCATCAAGAAAACCGCCCAATTAATTGGGCGTTAAGAAAATAAGAAAACGCGTCAGTTGACTTTCATAATGACGGGTTTTCGCGGGTCCGTTACTTAGCGAAAATAAACGGTGTGGATCATGCGAGTCCCACCTCAAAAATATCCTACCAAGAGGGTAAGATATTTTTGGATAGCATCCTATTCGGATCAACTCAGCTTAAGCCACTTTAAGTGGCTTCAAGTGGCTTCCAAGTGTCTTAAGTGAAATAAAATAAAGTTAGTCGTACAATTATTTTATTTCTTAACTTTAAGCCCGAAAATAAAAAACCACACCCGAGAAAACGCAACTCCAGAAGAGGCGTTTCTAAGTAATTACCAGAGTTGTGATTCCCTCGGTGCCCTCGGAATTTGATTCCGAGCACCGGTTCAAAAGTTAGAAAAACCCGCTCGTCCGTTCACTAAACGTACCCGAGCCAAACTTTAGAAAATGATTCCGGGCACACCGGGCCTCGGAATCAGGTGCCGTTAGAAACTACGTTCTTGTAAAATTCCAATGAAAATTAAGAAAAAAATTTCCTTGAAATTTACGGGTCTTTACATTACTCCCACCTCAGGGATTTACGTCCCTGTAAAGATACATCATAATCTAGGGAAACAAATGTGGGTACTGAGCACGCATATGAGCCTCCCGCTCCCAAGGGCTCTCCTGGAGGCTCCTGTGCCGCCATCTAATGAGCACAATAGGAATCGATCGCCCACATAGGACCCGCTCCTATCGATCCTTGATCTCCACTGGGACCTCTGCAAAAGTCTCCCCATCATCCACGTCGATCTCCCCATGGTCAATGATGTGCGTTGGGTCGTGCACGTATCTCCTCAGCTGAGATACGTGGAAGACGTCATGCACCCGGTGCAACTGAGGTGGTAGAGCCAGGCGATAAGCCACCTCACCAATCCTGCTGAGGACCTAGAAAGGTTCGATGAAGCGTGGAGACAACTTTCCGCCTCGGCCAAATCTCCGTAATCCACGTCGAGGTGTGACACGCAAGAAGACGTGGTCGCCATCCTCGAACTCTAGTGGCCTCCGCCTACTGTCAGCATAAGACTTCTGCCGGCTCTGAGTTGTCCTCATCCACTCCTGGATGACATGGAACTTCTCTGTCGTGGCCCGGACCATCTCTGGTCCCACAAGTGCTGACTCCCCAGGGACTTTCCAGCACAAAAAAGATCTGCAAGGTCTGCCGTACAATGCCTCATATGGCGTCATCCCGATGGTGGAGTGGTATCTATTGTGGTACGTAAACTCCACCAGGGTAGGTGATCCTCCCAGCTGCGACCAAAGTCGAGGACACATGCGAGGAGCATATCCTCGAGAGTCTGAATGGTCCTCTCCGTCTAACCATCCGTCTGAGGGTGAATGGCGATTGTCAGACGTATCCGCATCCCGAACGCCTCCTGCAACCCCTTCCAAAGCCGGGAAGTAAAGCGAGCGTCCTGATCGGAGATGATAGACGATGGCACACTGTGAATCCATACAATCTTTTGAATGTACAGACGCCCCAATCTCTCAACTAAGCCCTGCTCTCTGATGGGTAAGAAATGTGCCGACTTGGTGAGTCGGTCAACAGTCACCCAAATAGAGTCGTGACCTCTGGAAGTGCGTGGAGGACCAGTCACGAAGTCCATAGATATTCCATCCCACTTCCACTCTGAAACCTCCAAGGGCTGTACCAAGCCTGCTGGTACCTGATGCTCTGCCTTCACCTACTGGTAGGTGGGGCACCGTGAAACGAACTCTGCCACAACCTTCTTCATGCCCGGCCACCAGTGCTATCGTCTGAGATCCTGGTACATCGTCGCCACTCCAGGATGTACCTCCAAATGAGAAGTGTGAAACTATCTCAGTAACTCCTCTCACAAAGCGACTGGTACCATGGTACGTCCTCTGAAAAGAATGTTGTGCTCTGCTCCAAAGGAGAAGCCATCAGGTGTCTGTCCTGAGGATATCTGTGCATGCCATGTCTCACAGTCAGTGTCCCCACGCTGTGCCTCTCTGACTCGTTGTAGAAGTGGAGGAGAGACTGTGAGAGACTGAAGGAAGGATTCTCCATCCCTATCCACGAAGGATATCTGCAAGGCAGCTAGTTGCTCTTCGCCTCCTCAAGTAGCTGAATGCATGTCCTCATGCTGAGGGCATCGGCTACTACGTTCCCCTTCCCAGGAGTATAGACTATCTCAAAGTCATAGTCCTGGAGGAACTCGAGCCATCCCCACTGTCTCAGGTTCAGGTCCTTCTGAGAGAAGATGTACATGAGACTCTGGTGGTCAGAAAATACTGTAAAGCGCTCGCCCATCAGATAGTGCCGCCATGTATTTAGAGAGAAGACCACTGCTGCTAACTCCAGGTCATGGGTAGCGTAGTTCTGCTCATGCGGCCTCAACTGACATGATCCATAGGCAATCACGGCCCACTCCTGCTTCAGGACACATCCGAGTCCGGTCCCCGATGCATCGTAGTAGACTACGTATCCAACTCCCTCCTCAGGCAACCTCAAGATAGGTGCGCTGTTCAATCTCTGTCTCAGCTCCTGAAAGCTCTGATGACATCTATCTGACCACACAAAAAGTTTCCCCTACATCGTCAAATCATAGAGTGGCACCACAACTCTAGAGAAGTCCGGAAAAAATCTCCGATAGTATCCGGCTAGGCCCATGAAACTCTGCACCTTCGTCACACTCCTGGGTGGCTCCCAAGCTAGCACCGCCTCGATCTTTGCGGGATCCACTCCAACACCCACTTCAGAAATGACGTGCCCCAAGAAGTGGACCTCACGTAACCAGAACTGGCACTTCGAGAGCTTTCCATAAAGCTGGTTCTCTTGGATTGTGTCTAGTACAACCCGCAAGTGGTAGGCATGCTCCTTCTCTATGGCCGAGTACACCAAAATGTCGTCGATGAAGACCACGACAAATCGATCGAGGTATGGCTGGAAGATCATGTTCATGAGGCTCCTAAACACTGCTGGAGCATTGGTTATGCCGAATGTCATAACCAAGAACTCATAGTGGCCATACCGACACCTGAAGGCCGTCTTCTGCACGTCCTCGTCTCGAACTCTGAGCTGATGATAGCCTGACCTGAGGTCTATCTTTGAGAACCACCGTGCTCCCATGAGCTGATCGAAGAGTTCATCAATCCTCGGTAGCGGATACTTGTTCCTCACTATCACCTAGATCAGGCGACGATAGTCGACACACAGTCGCAAGCTCCCGTCCGCCTTCTTGGCGAACAATATCGAGGAAGCCCAGGGTGAAACACTGGGTCGGATGAACCCCTTGCCCTGCAAGTCCTCCAAATGTACCCGTAACTCTCGAAGCTCTGCGGGGGCCATCTGATACGCTGGAGTGGATATCGGGGCTGTCCCAGGGTACAAATCAATGTAAAAGTCTACCTCTATGCGAGGAGGTAGCCCTGGAACATCATCGGGAAAGATGTCCGCGTACTGATCCACCACTGCAGGAAAACTAGGACTCCGCACGTCAACTACTTCAAGAATGAGGCTAGCCAACTGATGAGTGATGGGCTGTCCTCTCCTCTGCGGAAGTCCATCCTGTGCTGCGAAGGCTCCCTTCTCGCTGGTGAAGGTGAACCTGCTCCCGTCGGTGCACATACATCGCACCTTGCGCCTAATGCAGTCAATCTGTGCATGGATTGTAGATAACCAATCCATGCCCATGATGACGTCGTAAGGCCTCGACGCCGCTACAAGAAGATCCCAGCCGAATATCTCGCCTCCTAGAGTAAGCTCACACTTCCAGCACCAGTGCGTAATCGTCGAGTCTGCTCCCATAGGAGTCTCTAGCCGTAAGGATCGAGCCAACGGCTCTGTCGGAATCTCCAAGCTCCGACCAAGGGCAGCGGCTATGAAAGAGTGACTCGCTCCTGTGTCTATAAGAACTGCAAAAAGGGTAGAATAGACACAGATCGTAACTCGAATCATCTCTGGCGCACCGTGGGCGTAGGCCTCCGCTGCCTGGAGCTGTGCATGTCTCTGCCCGCCAGCTCCCTGTGGTCGGGGCGGACCTCCTGGTGGTGGTGGTGGCAGAGCCTCAAAGCGTCGCCCACCACCTGCTGCTCGGCCAGCTCCTCTTCCTCGTCCGCCTCCTCCCTGCGGACCGCCACGGTCGACCATCTGCATCTTCCTAGGTGGCCCCTCCACCATCTACTGCTCCTCGGTACGACGGGTCGGGCAGTAACGAGCTATGTGGCCCTCCCCGCTGCATGCGTTGCACTGCCTGCCTCTCGAAAGACGGGCTCCGTGCTGTGTGCCCCGCACTGCTGAGCCAGTGTCCTGAGGCCGTCTATGAGAGGGTCTGGTCTTCCTGGAAGCCTGAGTCATCCGTTGGCTACCTGCTGCCGAAGACTCCGCTACATGCCGCCCTGCTGTAGGTCTCGCTGCTGAAGTAGACTCAGCAATAAATCTCTCGATCGGAAGGGCTCTCTCTAGTACTCCTGCCTGGGTCAGGATGCTGAGGGAGATCAGCGATGCCCTGATCTCGTGTCTCAAACCCTGCTCAAAGGTCTGGGCCCGGAAGAATGGGTCTCGTACTATATCTTTCGAGAAGCGAGAAAGATCGGTAAACCTCGCCACGTACTGGGCGACCGGCAAGCTGCCCTGACGCAGCTGAAGAAGGTCCAGAATGCGCGCCGCACTGAGGGTGGCCGAGACGAACTCTGAGCAGAAGAGGCTCTCGAAGTCCGTCCAGATGAGAGAGGCTGCATCGTGCATCTGGAGAATCAAGCTCCACCATCATCCTGCTGCTGTGTGCAGTAGGCTCACCGCGAGGATCACCATGAGGTCTGTTGGTGTCCTCACTAGCCTGAAAACTCGAACGACCACCTCTTGCCAGTCCTCGGCTTCCTGGGAGTCCGTCTCCCCATGAATCCTGGGTGGTCGCTGGCGTTGGAACTCGTGCAGAGCTCCGAGGCGACGTGCATTGTCAGCGGTCGGTGCTGGAAGCTTCGGGGGCTCGGCGGGTAAAGGTACGACCAGTGCCTCTACTGTCAATGAGCCCTGTACCGAGGCCTCGTCGCTCGGCGGGCTGTCATCACGCTCTACTCTCGGAACCCAAGCTGGCTGCCATCGTGGGGCCATCCTGAAAAGGAAACAAGTGCTCCATGGTCAGAACAGTATACCTGGTGAGCTGATACAAATTAATCACAAAGAAAACTTGAAACACACATGCAATCAATGTTTTCATGCATTAAGTCGGAAATCAGAAGTCAGGGTCCTGGTGTACGGATACGTCAGCCGCCGGACCAACACTGGACTCCCTGGACGGATAATCACACTCAATACGCTAAACACTATTGCTTCACATAGAAGAAAGATCAGAGTCTGCGGTAGAACCGACCACCTTTGATACCAATTTGTCACGACCCATCCTCGGGGCCCGTGCCGTGACTACCCCAAGCCCGCCTTCCATAGGCCAGGGGTTGGCGACTAGCACCAAGGCATAAATCCTGGAAAAAGGGAAGGCATTGCCTTTGAAAAGTAAACAAGCACCACAGAGTAAGAAAGCGGAAAAGTAAACACTAAGTAAATACTATAACAAGCTGTGCTGAAAGTAAAAGGGGCCTGAAATACAAGCCCAACTATAAAGTACAACTGAAAGGGAAAAACAGCAACTGAAAAGAAAAGACGCAGCGTCGAGCCGTCCTCTGAAGGACCCACCTGAAGGGTGGGTACAGATAGCCTCCACAGCTCCTCGGTCCAGCCGTCCGCTCCGAGTACGTCCCTCCCTGTGGTCCACCTCCAGGTACCGTCCTGCTCCGCACGCCTCCACCATGATCAGCGTTGTCCGTCGTCTGCAACCAACACAACGAAGTGTGGGCATAGCCCGTGCAGGGGTGAGTATAAGCTACTCAGTAGGGACCCCGAGACCCCCGAATGTCTCCGAGAAATCCATAAAGGATAATCCACAATGGAAATATACAATCACGAAGTAACATCCGACATAGATTAGGTATATTCCCATACATATACCTAAGTCATCGATTCCCGTTCGGCTCCAACGTCCGAGCCCTGGCACAACCCAGTCCACACAGGAAAGCAAACGTATACCCACATAGGATAGAACAACACAATCCACAAAGGAGAGTAAACAGTAATCCACATATGATAGCTCAACACAATCCAAAAAGGAGAGTAAATAGTAAATCCACACAGGATTCAGCTCAAAACAATCCACAAAGGAGAGTAAATAGTAAATCCACACAGGATTCAGCTCACACAGGTATACTTATTCGGATGATGATAAAGATGATCACTGATCCATCTATGTCGTCAGACCCACAAAGGATCGATGGGTACAAACCCCCGCAATGACCCACATAGGATCGATAGGTAACTAACCCTCGCAAAGACCCACACAGGATCGGGCCCACAGAGGACCTGTAGGCGCTGGATCATACAGAACCGCTGAACACTGACCCACACAGGATCAGATCCACACAGGATATGTAGCACTGATCCATGTAGGATTGCTGAGTGTAGTAGTCGTCGAAGTCCACTGAGGATCTCTGCACAATCGTCGCTGCAGTCCACTGAGGATCTCTGCACAGTCGTCGCTGTCGAAGTAGCAGTCGCAGCCAGCTCTAGGGTTCCCGCACACAGCAAGCTCGATCGGGAGGGTGCGCTCCACGAGCCAAAAGACTGATACATCAACTGACACAATGTACGAAGTTGATGTATCCAAAAGATCCGTATCGCCAACAGGAACTCAACGTCGCAGACGGCGCGTCAATCGGACGCCCGGTCTGAGAGTTATTGGCTTTTTCGTCCCAGGGGCCCGGTTGGTTTTTAAGGAAAAACCAACCCGACCATACTCCACCAGCGTCCAATCCTCAGGCGGAGTGAGACAAAAGATCTGTCTCACTTAGAGGAATTCAACAAAGTCGACGGCACGTCAATCGGACGTCCGAAGATCAAGATATGAGTGTTTCCGCTCCGAGGGCCCGGTTGGTTTCGTGTACGAACCAACCTGGCCAAACACAATGTATCCAGAAACCGTGAGTGCAATATATCGAAACGACCGTCTCGATCCAAGGATCGCGTTTCTGCTGACGGCGTGTCATTCGGAGGCACTTAGCTCATGTTATGAGCGAAAGACCAAAATCAGTCCGAAGATGGGGGTCTCGGCCCGGGCCGACTTGGCCCGACCCCCCCTTGGGTCTGCCGAACCGGGTCGATCCGAACCGCATTGACCCAACCCGGTCCGACCCGGCTGGACCCAGTCTGGTCTGGCTAGGGCGCGGCCCGGCCGGTCGGACCAGCCTGGCTCGGCTCGGCCGAGCAGCCGAGTGCCGTAGCCACGGGTTGAGAAAGCTGCGGCCCTCGAAGGGCCGTGCTGGATAGGCGGACGTGGCATGTCGCCACGTCCCATGTGTGCGAGCCAGACCCGCGTGGCCGCGGGTCCGTTGGCCACCGCCGCCTTCGGCCGCCAGTAGCTTCCGCGGGCCACCGGAGTTGCTCCGGTTGTCCGTTTTCCTTCCCGTCTGCGCCGTTGTTCCTCCCGGGTTTCGTTCTTCACTGCGGGATCATCAAATCGGCCTTGCACCAATATTTGTCGTCACTTGCCAAACTCGCGCAACAACGAAGAACAGCAGAGGGTTGTCTGGCCGTGTTCGTTTGGCCTGCACCCTCCGCGTTAGATAAAAACAACGAAAGAATTATTCAACACATGAATACATAACCGAAAACAATTTATAATGAATTAAAATTGTTTTTAATAACCGGGTTCTTAATTTTGAACGGAAACAAACACGGGAATGTAAAACACCCCAATAAAATCCCTACCTCGTCAAGTCGTCGCACGCGGGTTTTTCGCGGATTTGATCGTCGCGGAAAGAGGGGTTCGTCGCGAAAGGAGGGAATCGTCGCGGTATCCGGCGCCGCATCGACGAACTCCAAGGACCAAGAAACAACAAATTTAATTATAAATATTTAAATCTGTGAGTTGTTATAAACCACAATGAAGTTTAAAAAGAATCCCGAGATATCTTACCTCAAGCAGTTGGTGATCGGAGATCGGGGCGGGGAAGAACGTCTCGGATGAAGCGTCGTCAAACTCCGAGGGTGACGACATTCTTCGCGTTCTTCGCGTTCTTCGTGTTCTTCGTGTTCTTCGCGTTCTTCATGAAGGAGGATAAAGGCACAAGAATTTCCTTCAAAAGCCTCTCAACGTGTAATCCTCAAGATGTGGCATTGGTATTATTTTATTATTACGCCAACAAATGAAAAAGAGGTAAGTAACGTCCCATTAATTCATAGAATTAATTCAACGAAAGAAACTGCCCATTTAATTCGCGAAAAAAACCGCCCAATTAATTGGGCGTTAAGAATATAAGAAAACGCGTCAGTTGACTTTCATAATGATGGGTTTTCACGGGTGCGTTATATAGAGAAATGAAACGATGGGGCTTGTGCGGGTCCCACCTCACAAATATCCTACCAAGAGGGTAGGATATTTTTGGATAGCATCCTATCTGGATCAACTCAGCTTAATCCTCTTTAAGTGGCTTCAAGTGGATTCTAAGTGGCTTAAGTGAAATAAAATAATGTTTGTCATGCAATTATTTTATTTATTAACTTTAAGCCCGAAAATTAAAAACCACACCCTAGCAAAGGCAACTCCGGAAGAGGCGTTTCTAAGCAATTACCGGCGATGCGATTCCATCGGTGCCCTCGGAATTTGATTCCGAGCACCGGTTCAAAAGTTAGAAAAACCCACTCGTCCGTTCACTGAACGTACTTGAGCCAAACTTCGGAAAATGATTCCGGGCACACCGGGCCTCGGAATCAGGTGCCGTCAGAAACTACGTTCTCGTAAAATCCAAAGAAAATTAAGAAAAAAATTTCCTTGAAATTTATGGGTCTTTACATGTTACACTGTTTATTCATTATATAATATCAAACATACAATTTTATTTTATTGATACACACTCATTAATATCTTTAATAATTAGTAGAACTATTCAAACACCACATCAAAATTTGGGGGTTGAGTTATCTCTGAGAACAATAAAAGGGAAAATTATTACATCTAAAGGACATAACTCCTCCGCAGTTAATTTTTTTGGGATAAACCTCCTATAAAATATTAACATACTCGATTTAGTAGAGTTTAATGCTATTTTGGTCATTGAATGAATATTTTTATACAAATCCATCATCAACATACTAGTTAGGGAGATCACTAATCACATCTTTATGAAACCTCTAATTCATTACTTATTTAAGGATGATGATGAATCCACTTCATGTTCATCATCTCAAGTGTGGATATTTTTACCTTATAAAAATAAATATATTTCTAAAATAATTAAGAAAATGAGATGATCATGCATGAAGACATTCCCATCGTGAGAGATTACGCTAATGTATTCCATGAATAATTTCATGGTCTTCAGCCTATTCATGCGATTGACTTCTCAATTAAACATATTATTGGATCTCTGCCTATATCAAAGAAACCTTATTGAAAGGCCGCCATTGAGATATATGAGCTGAAGAAGCAATTAATAGAGAATCTAGAAAAGGGTGTTATATTCACGAGTTCTTATCAATGGGGTGAAACAATAATATTTTTTAAGAATAAGGACAGAATAATGTTCCTCTACATTGATTAGCCTGAGCTTAATAAAATCCTGATTATGGACTAGTATCTTATTTCCTAGATATATGACCTGATTTATCAGCTACATGGGGGTGGTTATTTCTATAAGGTGTACCTTTGTTCAATATATCTCCTATTAAAGGTGTTGAAGGAAGATATTCCCAATACTACATTTAGAATATGATTTGAAAACTATGAGTTTAAATGATACCCTTTTTACTCACTAATTATCCATCCATTTTCATATATTTAATTAATATTATCTTTAGAGATTAGCTCAAAAAAATGTCTTGTCATTATTGATGATAATATGATATTATAATCAAAAGAATAATCATGATGAGAATTTGGATATGGTTCTAAAATAATTTTAAATGGAGAGAAAATATGAAAAGTACTTTAATGTGAGTTTTTAATAGTGGAAATATAATTCATGGGGAATGTTATCACTGGAAAAAGAATATTTGTGGACCATTACATGACAAAGGTAATCAAATAGTGGCTTCTGACAAATTTTGGACTAGATATCTATATTTTTATTTGTCAATTTTGGTATTATAGACTATTTTTGAGTTACATCTCATGATATTCAAAACCAAAACCATGATGAATGGAAGTAAGTAATGTTTTTTTGACTCAATAATTCGAGGAATGCATTAAGGATCCCAAAAGGAGGCTTATCACTACGCCAATACTCATACTCCTTAAAAGTGGAGAACTCATTGTGGTGTACAAGAATTATTCATTGAAAGGATTAGGCAGTGTACTACTTCAAAATGATAATATTATAGATTATTCCTTAATGAAACTAAAAATTCATGATGAAAATTATCCCATGCATGATCTGGATTTGGAGCCTGTGATCATTACATTGAAAATCTGGCATCATTATCTCTATGGGGAGATGTATGAGATATATACTAATCCCAAGATTCCTAAATATACATTCACACATAATTGGACTAATATGTGATATCAAAAATGGTTATATCTCATCATTTATTATGACTACTCAATCCACTAACATCCTGGTAATGAAAATTTGGTGGATGATGCTCTATGTATAAAGGATTCTACATCGTTACCAATGATGAGGATTGAGAAGGATCAAGTCTATTTATAATTTCAATGGATGAACATGGGAATGATTGAGGAAAGCTCATCATCAATCCTTTCATAATTTTTCGTAACCATCTCTTATGGATAAAATAAAGGATTCTCAAAGAAATGATGTTGAAATTCCAAAATGGGTGGATGATATTTGAAATGGGAAATCCTCAGAGTTCATGATCAGTGAGGATGGAGTTATTTGATTTGGTTGATGGATATTTGTTTCATCCAATCCAATGTTAATGAAATATCTTATGAGTGACGCACATTTCTCAACACTATCTATTCACCTAGGGAGCACAAAGATGTATCTAGATATATGGGAGAACTTTTAGTGGGAAAATATGAAAAATGAGATTGTTGAGTATACATTATTGTGTCTAGATAATTGGTAAGTGAATTATGAATGGAAAAAGTCTAAATTTCTGTTTCAACCATTATCCACACCAGCCTGGATGTAAGAGAACATCATTGTGGGCATTATCACCAGACATCCAAAGACAACCGGGGGGAACAATTATATATGATTTATTATGGATAATCTTATAAATACAACTTACTTTATCAAAACTTGAGAGGTCTTCTAATTGGATCCACATTCATGGATATATATCAAATAGATGGGAAGGATGTATATAAAACTATTATCGATTCTTTCTAATCCTGATACTCAATTAACCTTGATGTTTGGGGAAAGCCACCTGTATGCTCCACTAAATGAGCTAAACATTAGTACAACTAATCATTCCCAAACTGATGGCCAATCTATGAAAACTATTCATAAACTGGATGAAATGTCGAGTCCATGTTCTATGAACTTCAAAGGAGGACGAGACCAACATTTTCCTATGGTTGAGTTATCATACAAAAATAGTTTCCACTTAAGCATCCAAATGGATCATATGATGTCTTTTATTTGAAAAGGTGTATAAAAAAGACAGGTTGGGATGATGTGGGGGAAAGATATATTCTTGACAAGAAATAATTAATGGAATGTTCATGAAGGTGAAACAAATTCAGCATCACGTCACGGGAGCCCAATATTAATAAATGATCTATGAAAAAAATCATCTATTGGGCCTAGATTTTAAGGTTTATTACATGGTATTTGTCTACATATCTCCATATAATATGATCTTGAGATTTGGGGAAAAAGAGAAGCTATGTCTAAGGTACCTCAGCCCCTTCGTGATCCCTGATTGTGTTGGATATATGGACTATCGACTAGATGTTCCACCTACCACATATAAAGTACAAGATTTATTCCACATCTCCCTTTTGAGGATATACATAATGGATCATTCAAATGTACTAAATTTAGAGGTGGTATGGATGGATTATGATATTTCATGTGATCAGTAACGAGTAATGATGTCAAAATATAGAGATAATGTTCTATGCAACAAGACTACTCACCTGGTCAATTTACTTTGCTATAACCATAATTACGAAGAGGCAACATTGGAACTAGTGCAAGTAAGGAAAGATAAGTACCCACACCAATTTTCAACATAAAATGTGATAGAAAATTATGAGGGGAAATTTCATAGGGGGATAAGATTGTAAAAACCCAATTTTTTATGTATTGAAATTCACTTCTTATATTTATGTCATATGGTATAGACACATAATAGAACAAAATAAAAACATTATAAACAATATATTAATGAAACAAGAATTATTTATAGAAGTTAAGGATCCTATACTAATGAAATCGTAAGTTGACATTCAGAATAGTAATTTGGCCCTTTTGAAAAGTAAACATGACTTTTGAATAGTAACCTCACCAATGAATATATGAATGAAATTTAACAATATTCTAAGTTACAATATGATATAATTTTATGATATTATAAGTAAAAACTTATTGTAAAAATTATTAATTAAGTATTAGTATTTTTATTAGTCATAAATATTTAATTACAATATGATGACAAATTTAATAATTTTATAGAAACTTTATCATTGTAAAATTTATTCATAATTTAATATTTTTATTTTTTATGGTTATGAGGTATTTTTTTGAGACCATAGTAATGTTTGCAATGAAATATAAAATCAGTTATAATTTTAAAATCAATATTTCTTGAGTAAATTATGATTTTAATTAGAAATTTAATTTATTATATTTAGAAGATTATTTTCATTAAAGGGAGGTATTTTTTGAATTATATACATCTAAAAATTTTTAGGTTTAATTTGTTGGATTTTTCTAAAATACATGATTTTTTGTTAATAGTAAAACATAGTAAATTATTTTATATAATCATCATAATTTTAATACACTATTCATTGAGTCATGTCTGATATAAGAAGAATTTTATTGAGCTAACTTTATATAATTTCTTTATTTAGTATCAATAATGAAAATTATTCATTATATTGAGAAAAATAATAAACTAATGAATTTGATAATGAGAAAGCACCCACTCTCCTCCACTATAAATACCACCCTCACTGCCTCTTCTCCTCACACCTCTCAAGCCATACGACTATTACAAATTATTCCTAATACTCTTCATAGACCCCTCCCCATCTTCCATGACATTTTTTTCTCAAAAAAATTCCAAAAAAATTCCTTTATAGAGGTTCTCAAGATTAATATATAAAGTGGTAAAACCCTCTTCCATTCTTTTTCAATTAATTTTGATGTTCTTTTCTTTTCTTTTTATCTCCTCACCTGCCATAATCCAAATAGCATGAAAACTGTAGTATCATAAATATAATGAAATATTATAATTTTTATGGAATAATTCATCCAGAATATCTTCTTATCGTCTCTTATTTACTTTAAGGGTTAAAATAGCATCTACAGGGTGTCGATTTACATCCTTCATAGATTATGTGCTTTCATCATCCAATTATATCTATAAGTTTACTCATGAAATATTTTTTATGTTTTAAATCGATTATTATAAATTTATTATAACTTATTTAATTTTCTAGAAAAATTTATAACACATGATTTTAATTTACAAAACAAAATGAGTTCATTGTGATGAAGATATTCTAGATTTATATAAATGATTGTCATTTGAGATTTACCTAATGAATCATCCTCACTTTTGAAATAATGGTATTTTAATATTATAAATGTTCCCAAAATATAATTTCATATATGGAAAACAATACACAATTCTACATGATTTTACATACACTTATACATGTATATCAATCATGGAAACTAATGAAATCCACGCTATGAAATGATGAAATTAAATATATTAACCCCCAAAAAGGTTATAAATGAAATTAATATAATAATAAAAAATTAAAAAATTGTATACATGGTTATATAAATATTATTTAATGAGAATAATTTTATTATTAATGAATTAAAGATCATGTTCATAATCATCTCAGACATATGGTAAGATATTCTACTTGATCCTCTATTATTCCTTCAGTTTATTCTTTCTCACTTTTTAACAAAATGTTATTCTCATTTCATTTCATTTAAATAAAATAAATTCTGTATATATGTTCCAAAATCATGTTTTAGTATCCATTCATCATTATTTTTCGAGGATAGAAATTTTTTAAATGTTCCCAACATGATTCTTCCTAATAAGGGATCCCCACTTCAGGGAACTTTCCAAAATCATACCCATTTTAAGGTCCACTCAATAATATATTTTAACACACCATTATTTTTATAAAATAAATCATTTTATTATGAAAAACATATTTGATAAATTATGGTTTTATATTAAATATTATACCATTTTATGCTTTAAGTTCTCTTTAATGTTTTTCTCAAAACTGTAAACAATTTTTTTAGTTCTATTATTTCCAAAAAACATTTAAAATTAATCTACCTTATTTATACACCATTTATCATTCTATATGCCTATTTTCATTTATGAATTTCAATTTTTGTTCTATATCCATTATTCCATGGATACATTGTTGATACACCCATGTTTTATTTTTTTGACAATATTATGATTCATAATTCATATAGTGGGAAACCCTTATGTTTATGGTTGATTACTTATATATAATTATTTATGTGGTAAGAATATTATTGAAAATGTTATGATGGGTACACTAAAATATAGATCCAATTTATTGGGTAATGTTTATTCTCATTAGACATCATGTTCAATTATGTTCGTTCATAGCCATGACTCGTGCACCATGTGAAATAATCTAAGTTGTTAGTCTTGACATGTTCTCTTGTATGTGGAAAGAACCTTTACTCATTTTTATTTATGTGTACCAATCCCTGACTATATGATAATTTAATATTTTATGTTTCTACAACATTACTCTAATTCAATTATTATTTGATCCAGTGTTTTATATACTTTGATTCTTTATGTTTAATCATGTTCCATTATTTTTTATATTATTATATTATTCCTCGTAATCCATGTAAAAAGATAAATTTTAATGTTTA
The DNA here is from genome assembly GCA_963277665.1 of Viscum album. Taxonomy (NCBI): domain Eukaryota; kingdom Viridiplantae; phylum Streptophyta; class Magnoliopsida; order Santalales; family Viscaceae; genus Viscum; species Viscum album. The sequence goes on along the minus strand of OY728120.1, from coordinate 384,118,581 downwards.
ATATATTATTTGTATTTTTAAATCATCCAATTGTTTCGGTTATCCCGAGGTTATCATATGAAGATGCATATGCTCAATGAAGTTAGTAAATAATAATGGATGATAAATAAGGAAATGTTTTATATAGTTCCTTGTTTTTAGTTTTATATACATATTATTCCAAGACATTAGAATTTGCTATCATTAGATTATAATATTTTTATGTATTCTTAAAATCATGTAATGATATGTTTAAAAGACCAGACATTCTATATTGGTAATGGTGAAATAAGTAAAAAATGTCAAATATTTATTAGATGTCCATAAAGACACCCAAAAATTTCACATATTTCACTAGAGGTGTTTAATTTAAAAAATAACGACTTTGAGAAGAATATTTTACAATTCGCTAACTCTTTCATTTATTTATAACATTTATATTATTTTATATATATATTATAAATCCAAAATTCGATTATATTTTTTTAATATATATTATATATTTTCAATTAGGGAAAATATATGATAAGGTATAAATTATTATTTTTTATATTAATACATTATATATATGATAGCTATTTATCATTAATTTTTAATTATGATATAATTAATTTGAATACATATGCAACGCCAACACTGTTTTCGTGTAGGAATATTAAAATAAAATGTTATTGATTTTGAAAATAAGCAATATTAATATATTTTAAGTAAATTTTTGTAATCCTAGAATTTAATAGGTAATTATGAATCTAAATTAATCTAAATTTTTTATATTTATATTCCATTAATCACAGAATGTCTTTGATGTCAAAATAGATTAATATTACCAGATCTGGAAATAATGATATTTTTTGGTAAAAATATATGATGATATGATTTAAAAATAAATTAATATAAAAAGAGGGAAATTGAGATGGATAAGTATATAATATTTCATTCATTTCCCATTTTTATGCCACTTTAAGAATTATAAGTAAATTTGAAACCCTTATTAAGTGAGAAAAGTTTTTCCACTATTAGGGAGAAGTTTTTTATATATTGTGATCAATCCAAAATAAATAAATGAAACAAAAATATATCTAAATATTACTCGTTCATAATATTTTTACAATAAAATGTTAAAACATCGTTATTTTTTCCATTTGGTTCATGTTGACCTGATTAGTATATTTATTTTATTTTTTTGTTTCTTAATATTTACAATTTTGTAACTCTCCACACTTATGAAATGAAACCCCATATTCCAAAAAACTCATTCGTTTTGATCCATTTATCTCAACCATGAAATTCCAAAATACCATAACAACCATCCTCCACATAGACCAAAGGTTCATGCCTCATGAAAAGAGAAACCTAAAATGCTTAAGAATAAAATCAAATAAGGGTTTCCAATGAATTGGTATAATATTTAACATTGTTCATTAATTTTATTTTATCTTATTCCACATTGAATTATTTAATAACCAAGATGGTATAATAATATTAGTATATTTAATATACTAAAATATTCTTATGATGATGGAACAACTCTTCATCATCCCATTTTCTATCATATGTGAAATGAGAACATCGGTCGTACATACGAGTGGACTATGACAACCATGAAAGGAGGTGTTACATTATTCATCACAGTCTAAAATGGATTTTAATTAGTATTCAATGAAAAAATATGGGATATTAATTAAATAATTATGGTTTTGTATATATAATACAATACTTGTATTCTTATCTTTACACATGTTACAAAATGACTACATCGATTGTCTGTACGTGTGGTATACCACATTCATTAATAGACGTAATCCATTTTCTCCTGTACACCATTCATATATTGTTATATAATTTTAATAATACATGAAAATTATACTTATTTAACGATTAAAATGTTTGATATTATGGATTGATGACCGCTTTCCACTGGTCAGCCTACTGAATTTATTTTGTGATAATGAACTAAACATCCTCAAAATGTTTGACTCGAAATTTACTGATTTAATAACTTATATAAGTCAAGTAAATAAATGAAATAAGAGGTAAAATAATAATGGAATAAAAATAAAAAATTAATACTGGAGTATAAAATTAGTTTATGTTTTTATATAGGGGATAGAGTACATACGTGTAGAGTGAGACTCAAGGTAATTGGATTTCATCTGTATTCCACTTTATTGATATTTATTTTATGTTATTAATAAAATTTATTTGATATGGTGTATAAACTAATTATTGGAACTATAATATCATTAATAGATTTTTATTGATGGTTTTTTAATGTTTCCAACATTTGTTTCTATTTTAAGGACCTTGAATTCCATAATATTTATAGGTTTAAGGGTTTTCATCTCAATTACACAATACTAAAACATAATATATATTATATAAAAGTAATTTTTTTTTGATGTATATAATTTCCATTATATAATTTTTATAATCAATTTCTCTTTATTCATTGTATTTATAAGTGGGTTTGTTTCAAAATTAGTGAAATATATAAGGGGTTTTCATTTCAATTCCTCTCTATTTATAAATATGTTATATTGTGGATAAAATTATGCTATATGTATTATACTCATAAAAATTGAAATATTATATCATTAATTCAAATTTAATCATCGAATTTAACATTTCTATTCATTTTTTCTCTTCTATGGTGTTTTGATTAAAACATATACAATGTTGTAATGGTTTTTTCTAAAGCCAATTTAATTGAGGATTATGTTATATTATGAGACTAAATTATTTTATATTGTGTATACACTAAATCTATGATATGTTATATAATGAGCCCCTCATTAACCATGGTATTTAATGTTTTAATTCTATATTTGTCTTTTTTGGGTTTGTTGACTTATAATATATAGAAGATAAAGGGGGTCTTTAACTCAATTCCACTCAATTATGAGTTTTGTTGTATTACAAAACAAATTGATTTTATATTGTATAAATAATACCATTTGACATATTATATAATGAACTTATCCCAATTTATGTTACTTAAATTTTCAATTAAAATTGCCTCTTTTAATTAGATTTGATTCAAATGTTATTAAATTGTTTAGTGTTATTTTAAAATATGATTTTTATTCGAAATTGTTTATGAATAAATATTAATTTATTGAAATTACATACTCTTTTAATTTTAAACTTATATATTTTATTCTCCTCTATTTATAATTATATTTTAAATTTTATCCAATAATATTACATATTTCATAATTAAAATAATCAATAATAACATTTTATAAAAAATTAGACACTATTTCCCCAATAATTGATGTCATTTTTCATCAATTTCTATGTTTCATACAATATTCTCAAGAAAATTATTTTTTATGATAAATTTAATATTTAAATAATATTTCAACAATATTTTAATTTATTTTCAATTATTTGAAAGTAATATTATTTTATTTTTCAAATGAGGTATTTTGAATTTTTAAGAAAAGTGTTAAAGTAATATTTATTTCAAAATTTACAGCATGAATATATTTTACACTTTTTTATAAATATTACTTACTCTAATATCCATATTTAATTTTTTGTTTTTATTTTCATATAAATAATTTTTTGAAATATTTTCAAATTTTTTGAAAATTTATATGAAAAAATATATTTTTCTAAATTTTTCAATGAAATTTTGTAGGATAGTTTAATTTTTTTGACACCAATTTTAATATATATTAATTAATCATATGATTTAGTTGTGATAAAAATGTTATAAAACCGTCCCACATAATACTCTAGATGGAATATGAAAATGATGTTAAATTTTTGAATGGGAAAAAATATTTACATTCTATAAGACAAATTAAAAAATGGATATTTATATCGATTACATGTTATATTCAAAATTAAACCCTTTAACATAATTTATAAATGGTTCATAATAAGTGGAGTTAATGGACTATTTTATCCCTTCTAATCATTGGTAGGCCCAATGAGATGAAATATATTTAGTGTATGATGGATCCCTACAGAATTAAATCTTATGTTTTATCATGAGGCCCTGATGGTATGATTAAGATGTTAGGCATTAGGCATTACATTATTATGAAATAAGTTATTATTATTCATGTGGCTATTTATATTGTTTAGTCATCCACTAATATATTCCATTTTTTTATATCATCTATATTTCATATTAGACTAATATTATCTATATAATTATAATCATGCTTTACTTATACTCTAATAGCTTCTATTATAAACATTACCATAAAGAGAATATGAGCTCCCCCATAATGATGTATTACATTATTTATGGCTTAAAGAAGTTATCTAATACTAATTTCTAGGATATTAAATATAAAATAAAAAAATTATCACAGGAATTATATTCTTAAATGAAAAAAGTGTTTAATATTAAGTATCATATTTTTTGGAATAAAATGGACATTTTTTGGACGTTTACACATTGTGTTATAAGGAAATAATATATTATATATTTTTAATATTTACTATAAATTAATATATAATTATCTTTGAAATGTGGAAATGTGAATCCCCTATTATTAACAATTTATTTATGTTTTTCTTATGTTAAAGTGTGTTTCATTGGAGGTACCAAATGAATGATTTATATAATAGTAGATGTAAACAAGATTAATATGTAGATAATTAATGGATACCATTTTTTTGTAAAAAGGTATACCATTAATCAAATGATTAAAGGAATAGATACATGTTCTGATTTATGTTATGAGAGATTATGATTATTAAGGATATTTTGGGAGACATTTATTAGAAAAAACCCATGAGTTTTGTATGTGTTTTTGTGAATATTTTATATTATGGAAAAATGATTATATATTTTTTTATGTGAGTGTTAAAATATTGATAATATTTAGGCTTATTGTGGTCATTAATGATATGCTAATTTTGGTTAATTGGAAAAATGTCTTATTAAATTTTCGGAACACATGTTTTATCATGACGGTAACCATGTGATTTAAAAGTGATTTGGTGAGTAATTGGTTAATGTTATTTTAAATAATTTACTTATATCATGAACATCATATAATTACGGAAAATAGAAATATTATAGGATAATATGGGATTTTATTTACAAAAAAATGAGTGATCTTTTGATGGAATATTTGATTTTATTAAAAAATTATTGTGATTTAGATTATTTATGGGAAAGAAGAGCATATTATTTAGATTATTTGATTAAGCAATATATATTTTCATAGATATATTTATAAGTGAATAATTTTTTAGATATACTTTTTATATTGATCTCTTATGAATATGTGGTCTATTATTTATGATATTTGGTTTATCAAATATGACATTTTTATTTTGAGGAGTTCTAACATTAGTAACTTATTGATATATTTAAGATTAAAATAGTTTGTTATTGTAGAGGAATTCAAGATTAATGTATTATTTCTTCATATGGTTGTTTATTCAGATATGATATTATCAAAACTTTTGAAAACCATTATAGGATTTGGCAATTCATATAAAAGTGGTAAATATATTTATTATCCTTTTATAAATCTCATGATATACTAGAATATTATTTAAAAACAATTGGCATTATAAAAATTCTTTTTGTAATTCATTATTTGGTAGTGGTAGACACTAATTGAAATACCAATCCATAAGATGAAATTACATTAATGGATTTGAAGTAATCAGGTTAGTATATTTTATAATATTCAATATACTTATTGTCAATGAATCCATTTACTCTTAACACTAATATTTCAATTGAAAATATATTACTTTTATTGATTGGCTTCTTGACCTCTCAACAATTTAAGTATTTTTGGTAAATAAATTTTTCATGATCATCTTCTCTATAACTCTACATCATTATTTAGATTTTATTTTTTCCCTCCCTGTCTATATTTTCAATTCCAATTAATTTTGACCTTGTTTTTTATTCTAATTATGTTTTATTCTAAGTGATCATGATTTTATAGATTTCCACTTTTTTAAGGAATATTTTTAACCCCTTTAGAATGTGGAATTTTAATAAATATATTTATAAATATTAAACCCTTTATAACAATGATCAAGACCAAAATTCAGGTAGAAAATTAATTTAGTGGTTGGAGATGTAAAACATTGAGAATTTAATTTAATAGAATAATATTTTCATTATATTATTTAGAACACAACACCAAAATAAAAGAGAACTGTGGTGTACTATAAAAATATTTTAATATCAAGCTGGATGTTATATCTTAGTCAGTGCATTGGTAAGTATGTATAAATGCTTATACATTATAGAATATATGAATATATATATTTTTCCACTGATATAAATTTATTAATTTATTCTTTGCAACGTTTGTATCAATTTTTCTGAACATATTTATTTTTGACTTAAAAAATTTAATTTATTCAATAAGTGTTTTCATTACATTATTTGAGTGAAAAATAAAATTAATATTTTAACTTATTAATATTCTATTTTATAGATGTAAAATAATTTTTTAAATAATCATATATCAATTATCATAGAGTGAAATTTTAGGAAATTAATGAAAATATATTTTTTAGTGTATTCTGAATAAATCAAATTTTCTAATCAATAGAATTAATTTAATTATAAATAAAATACTCTAAATTTCCCATTTTTTAAAATATTTGATATTAAAGTAACATTAATACAATTTAATTTTTAATAATATAATTAATCACATAATTATAAATATTAATCTCTTTTTATAAGTCCATTTTTGGTTGAATTTTTTTTAAAGAAATCCTTTTTCAATTGTGTTTTACACATTTGTATCAAGGATAGTTTTTTAAAATTACATAAAATTAATATTGAAAAATTTATTCCATATTTGGGATTATGTGGTAAAAATGTATTATATAGGGCCATTTGTTTCATTAGGTATAATAACCATGATATATATTTATCACCTTGATAAATGTTAATTAGAAAAAAAGTGTTAAAACTACATAAAAATATCTAAAAATATAAATAAATGTTGAATTTATTTCACTATATGAATGTAATTCAAATTTTTTTTACCATATGTAGTAATTTTTTCATTTATTTTCACATTACATTGATTATAACCCTTATTTATTAAAAATAATTAATAAATACATATTCCAGTATCACTCTTAATGTCTCTAATTTTATTTTGATGGGATTAAAAGAGGTCATGATCAATTATAAGTGTTTATTTATATAAGAAATACATTATTTTAATTATATAAATGTGTTTTTATTTTTTATTGATGATGTAATTACCATAAATTCTTACGTAGTGCCAATACAGAAGTGGTACATGCAGTAAAAAATCATGAAAATGGTATAAAAAATAATAAAATTATTATTTTTCGATTGAATGGTTGTATTCTGGGAATTAAAAAAATAATTTTAAATTATTATTAATGGTAAATGTTTTATTTTTTAATTTTAATTATATCATGATGTATTTTAAGTGAAATTAAATGAATATACCCAAAAACGCATTTAATGATATTTTTTTGATAAACCATATTTTAATATTTAATTTAAAAATTACTTTTTTTGAAAGTGAGAAAATGATAAGAAAAATGATATGATGTTCCAAAAATGATTTTTTTTATCCACATGCTTCCTCATATATTAATTTATAACATTTAATTAATGACAAATGAGTTAGCTGGATAAGATTAAATATTGTTAACAAGGGATCTAAACCAAAATAGAAGGATTATAATGCGGCATATATATTTAAAATGTTTATTATTTAAAGATATTTCAACATTATATAGTACTAATTTGAAAAATATTTTTATCTAGTTCCACTTAAAAAGATTAAAATATTTATGATATTTTAAATTCTTAATATTAACAATTACACCACTCCACACATTTATAAAATTGTTCACACTCTCTTCTATTATTGACACTTTTTGAGACATATATATTCACAAAATCTATTTCATTACCATTAAAACCATCATTGAAACTATTGAGTGTTTATGGAGTCCCCAGGAGTCCATCCTAAAATTTCTTATGGAGTATGTCAAAAGAAGGTTTTCAACAGAGAGGTATAACTCTACAACTGGTTCATTCATTTTTTTTATTTTTTCTACCTACTTTATTTTTATAATAATAATGATGAAATTATAAAATTACTATTTTCCATTTACTTAAATTTTATCAATCTTATATAAAAATAGTTTATCTCCTTTGTTTCCTTCACTTGTGCATATGTGTGGAACACCAAATGTTTGAAGAGACTTGTTTAATATATCATTACAAAATAATAGGAATTGTAATTGTGATGGTTTTAATAATTATATTATATATTAATTAAATAATAATGATTATATTAATATATTATTTTATTGACATTCTTAATATTCCACCAGTTAAAAATGATAATGTCTCTAGTGCGTATAAGTGTATTACAACTAGATGATGTTATCAGATTTGTTTCCCATGTACAAAAATAATAAATGGTTACAAAATTTTATTTAATTGATAAAAAATATCACAATTTCGTGAATAATATTTTTGATATAATAGAAACATGACCCATTTTACCATGGTGAACCAACAAATTCACTTTTGTGATTATGATCTGAACAACCTCAAAACGTACAACATGAATTTAATTGAAAAAATAAAAAATGTGGTATTGTAATAAATTAAATAAATGTGAAAAATATTAGTTAAATAAATAAAAATTTTTTATTAATAATGTATAAAATAATATAATATTACTATATTGGATATATTGTTTATTCATGGAGAGGCATACTCAATTTTGGAGTTATTCATCTCAATTCCAATGTATTGTGAATTAAGAAATATTATACACATAAGTTTATGTTTATAGTTTATATATAAATCCTTTGAAATATTAGGGCATTCAATCCACTATATTAAGGGTATATAATTATTCAATTAATTTTTTTTCTTTTAGGGTATTTTAATCAAATATGATTTAATTGTAAGGGGTTTTACATTGATTCTACTCATTTTAAACATTGGTCATATTAACCACCAATTTTTTTTAACGGGAATATAGGAGCCCCTTCAAATATTATTTATTAAATTCATTTTTATTAATTTTATCTAAAAAATAAATTAATAAGTTCTTTTTAAGTTATTTTTATACAAATTTTATTACATCGATATGAGCTTTTGGACACTATGACACTCTATTGAGGATTATATTATATTATGAACATAGTTTTTATTTGGTTTATATAATACCATATTTAAAATATTAAATGACTATGTCACCTTTATTAATTTTATTTAATGTTTGAATACATTTTTAATTTATTAAGGGGTCTGGATTAAAATGTTTTTGAAGACATAATGGGTTTTCACCAAAAATAAACTCTATAGAGACTTATATTATATCACACATCTAATTTCAATTATATCTCATATATAATACCCATTTGATATATTAAATATTTAATTTCTCATTATTCATGTAATTTAATGTTTCAATTCCACTTTCTCTTTTGCGTTGGTTTTATTATAATATTATTTTTTTTCTTATAAGGGGTTTCCATCTCAATTCCAATGTATTGAGGAATACCTTATATCGTTCACAAAATATATTTTATATGGTTTGTGGTCTGATAATTTGAAAAATAATATCATTATTTTAACGTTATTCAGGGAAATTTTACATTTCAAATTTATTTTTATCTTAAATGACCTATTTGTTAAAAAGTTGTTAATATAAAATGTGTTTATTATAAAATAGCACTATTTTATAAGATTGTTTATGATTAAATTAACATTTAAAAAATTATATTATCATTATTTTTTCAATTAAAAATATTTTATTCTCCTATAGTAATATATAAGGGTTACAATATTTCAATTCATTTTTGGATTTTGGTACATAATTCAATCAAGATATTGTTTATCTGAAAAACTGACCATATTTCATCTTTTGTGGGCAAACATGTTCATCCGGGACCAATTTTCAAAACAGGTGTCAACTAATGTATTTTATATTATAAAATGAATAATTAAATTATTTTTAAACAATATTTATCTTTTATTTTATATTTTTTGAAAAGAAGCTTCATTTCATTTTCTAATCTACATAATTTTGAATTAAAAAAGTGTTCTTGGAATATTTTTTTTTTCAAAATTTACCATAGAAAATAAAATTTTCTACCAGCTTAATAAATATTTACATTAATGATTAAATTAAAATTTTCCATTTTAATTTACAAAGAAGAAAATTTTCTCAATATTCTAAATTTTTTTATTTAATATAATTTTAAATATAAAGATATTTTTTCATGTTTTCATAGAAGGATTATAATTTTATTTTAAAAGTATATTCATTGATATGAACATCCTTTAATATATATTATAATTTATTGGGGATATAATCCAATGATATAATAAACCATTTTAATATGGATATATTAGGATCAATATGATATATTTTTGAAAATGGAAAAAATTTACATTTCCCATTCTAGTATATTAAAATAAATATATAAATTTCTTTTGTTTTGTGTTGTTAATTCAACCCCCTCATATGAATAATTCAGAGGTGTTAGATTGTGATTGGTGAGGCCAGTTATATCCCCATGATGCGTCATTATGTGTCATGGGAAAAACTAGTATGAGTTGATTGTGTGTGCCTACCCAATAATTTATAATATCATGCAATGAGGCCTAGAATATATGATTTTGAACTTTCTAATTATACATTTTATTATTATGAAATATATTATTTTTATCCACATGGTAATTATTTCTATTGAAATATTCCACTTTTATGATTTTAAATATATGTAATATTATATAATTTTTACCTTTACTATATTATTCAAACATTATTTATTCAATGATATAATTGGTTGTATTATTTCCATTATTGGGTATCAGAGCTCACCCTTTATTATGTTTCCCTTATCCTAAATAATAATAATGGATCCATGAAATATTTCATTGATATACTATTAAAAATAATATATTTTTCACTATAATTTTTCTTTTGATTGAAATCCGAGTTTATTTTAAAGATTCTAGTTTTTTTGTGGAATAAATTGAATATTGAGTTTATTTTTCCACATTGAGTTATATATTACTAAAATGAATGATTTTTTTCCTTAATTCCATTGTACACAAAAATGAAATGATCCTATACATTAATTAAAGTAGAACCATTATTATAAATTAAAATATTATGTGTTGTTTATGTTATGGGAAATTTTACAAGGAGTTCGTATAAAATGTGTTCCCCAGATGTATGGAGACATTTCGTCCCTAGATTATAGTCTTGTGTAAAATAACGTGGAGCTATAAAATTAAATTTTTTTATCATTTTTTTCACATTATTATGTATGTATAGAAAAATATTTATTATGTTTTCCACTTGAGATATAATTTTATTTTATTATATATTTCATTATTTATTTATGGATTATTTCCATCATATCTTCTGATATGTCTCCAAAAGAGAAAAATGAGGTAAAAAATTATTTGGAGGTATTAGAGGCTATGGGATTCATTCTAATGATTAAATCTCTATGTGGTTCTCCAATCCTGTTCTCCATGAAAATTTATAGCTCTTTGATGTTAAGGGGGGATTATTTATTGTTAAATCCTATGATAAGTGAGAATCAATATCCACTCCATCATATTTATTATTTATTAGACCATTATATGGGAAATTAATTGTTATCTTGGATCGACTTCAGATCAGGTTTTGACCATCTATGTGTCATATTTTATGAATACAACTAATTATCATCAGAATAAATAATGATCTATATGAATAATTTGTTTTGTGATTCAATATATTAAACACATTAATGGTACTCGAGCCCTTTATGTATACGTTATTCAACAATATATAGAAATTTTAATGTTAATTTATTTCTAAAATATTTTTCTGTAGTAAATGTCAAGGGATATGTATATAAAAAACCCATAGATTCCCATCAGTATACTTCAAGATAATTGGTTAACACAAAACTCTAAAAGGAACACATTTGGATCGAACTTGTTCACTTTATGAGAAATATTAAATATGAACTTTGATTAATTGTGGGCCACATTATGTCATAACATTTATCCTTAGGTATTTTCCAAAGAATTTATTTGACAACCATATCATTTTGGGATTAGTTATAATTTATTTCAGAATTATTTAGGATTTATAAAATTTTAAATTTATGATGATAAAACGGATAATTGTTTTTGTTATGTATCCTATTTCTATTTATTTTGAAATATATTTCCTTAATTCGAGTTGAATACTAAAGATAGATCTAATCATGTCCTTACCTGGTTGGGTAAAGTGTATCCTCTATATTATGATTCATTCATAGTGGGAATGGGATCATTCATTATGCAGGTTGTTGAAGTAGTGTCTAATGGGTCATGAAATCCAACTAAACATGAGTAGAACTACACAATATATGATATAAAGATCATAGTGGTAGTGTATTCATTATGATGTTAGAATAATTAGTATTTGGGTATGATATTGGTGGTGTACTCCAACCACAACACCATGATGTATGATTTTTCAAAATAGGAAATAAACTGTGGTAAGAAGAGGTGGGTTTCTTATTTAGAGTATTTTGATATCGAGTTAAAATATTACAATGTGAAAATTAAAGTTTTATAACATGCATTAATCTAAAGGGAATAATCTTATATTTCTTAGGAATCTTGTTGCGAGTGTTAGTTTATAGAAATTTTTTCTCAGATTTAATAAAATTTTCATGAATATCTAGTATAAGTAACTGTATATCTTCATCAATCACATCATCACACCCCAATGGAGTGAAGGTGAGACATCTATCATATTCAAATTATCTAACTATGTGGTACTGTATACGTGGTGGTGTCCTCCACAATAATTATATCTTAAAGAAAATAATTTTTTTAAACACTGATGTCCTATTTTATTTCCTATAAACCTGTCCGAGGACTTAACAGGAAAACACAATTCCATGATATGCATTATATACATAGTTTATACCAATATATAACATGATATACATTAGAAATACATTTTTATTAGGTTGAAGAGGGGTAATTCATGATTCATCATATGATGCTCTACCTATTAGTAGGTGAAGTTAGATCACCATAGACCCCAAATTCATAAATTTTTTTGAGTGTTTTTGAAATATATTATTTCAAATATATTTAATTTATATGATTTATTGCATTAAACACAACATAGATATTAAATGAACTGTGATGTACTATAAAAATATTATTATTTTATGTAACAATAATCACCTAACTGTTTGATCTTTTATTATTAGAAGTACTAACAAAATTATAAAAAATATATGTTTTATAAAAGTATTAAAAATATTGAATGATTATCAATTAAATAGAAAAGAAATAAAAATTCAATTGATGGTTGAAGAAATATTTTTCGTAAAAACAATATACATGATAATAATATGTTTTTATCATACAAAATTAAAATTTTGTTTTTTAGGGGGTGATTATAATGAATTTTATATATTAAATATTAATCAATATTTCTTATCCTCCAGATAATATTATTTCTAAGCATGGGATAAGAATAAATCAATTTTATATTAAAATAAAATATTTTTATAAGAAGACATTTCTTTTTGGGTTTCACACATATTTTACAATTAATTTTTTCAAAAAAATCAATTATTTTGTAAAAATAAATTTTTTAAAATGTTTATCTCATTTTATATAATAGTGATATTATGATAAATTTCTAAATATACTAAATTTCTTTAAATATTGTAAAATAATTATTTTATTAAAAAGAAAAATTTTATTTTATGTTTTTAAAAATATAAATGTTATTTTAATGTGTATTTAAAATTAATAATAACTATAATATATTATTATTTATCAAATTTATATTATTGTATTTTATTTTATGATGACTTTTTGTATAAAAAAATTAATACATAAGAAATCAATTTCTTTGGAAGACCACTATTTTTCTCCCTTGGGAGTTTATTTATAAATTATATTCTGAAAAATATGTTTGTATAATTTGATAAAATTGATATTATATTTTTAATAATAATAATTAATGTTATATAATATGTTCAACATAATTTTTTGTCATAATGAATAGTAAAAATTGTGAATGTTAATTAAGGTATTTTAGGTTAAAATAGGAATATTGAGTGCTAAACCAAATGGTAATGTTATTTTTTTAAAATGAAAATTGTTTAAGACTTATTATATTGACATATTTCAACATTATACTAATCAAACATATAATTTATTTCCATTTGGAATTATTTTGATTCATAATTTCATAATCCTTTTGTGTTTTATAAGGAAATTTTGAAGTGAGACCCCTCCCCCACTAATTATAGGACCCATCATTGTCACTCCTGTAAACAAATTATTATCATTTTCATTCAAAAACGTATTAATTGAAACCCTTAATTAATTTCATCCTTATATCATACGTCCTTTTTTATTAGTAATTTCATCTATGAAGTCTTTTGGTGATAAAATAATGAGTTTTTTTGAAGAGATATCTTTCAAAACTGATGTTTTTTATTTTTTCTATAATCCACATCCTCAAATTATTCATCAACCATTATGATATAAATCCTATAGTATCTTTCATATACTATTTTTTATTATTTTAATAGAATAAACTATATCCAAATCCTCTAAAATCATTTCTGTAATAAAATAACCAATCGTGTGTATGACTTACTACTATTTCACGAACCAATGTAATTCATATTACCACCACCTCTCATGGATGTATGTTATGATATATTTAAGTTATATTTACATGTTTGATATTTTGGAAATAATTATAAATTAGTCATTAATATATCACATCAAAATTATTTCCTTTAAATCCTATTGAATACCATAATGTCACTCATGCGTACATGTGGATTTCTGCCTATACGAAGCGATGGTATGAATTTTTCATTTATTTTTAAATGTTATTTAATATATATATATATATATATATATATTAAATATATATGATATATATGATATAAAAATAATTATAGAAAGCTTAATTTTCACCATTACTTTTTCCAAAAATGATAGAAAACAAGAAAACATTCATGTGTAAGTTTAACCTTCCGTCTCTATGAATGGTGCATTTCATTTTTATGTCTCTAAAATTATGGATGAATCCAAATAAATATATAATGAATATTTATGAAATTTATATAATTATTAACAATATGTAGATTATTTTTCCATGATCAATGCTCAAGGAAAAAACTATCGAATAAAATCATAGAAGAAAACTAACATAGTTAGTAATAGTAATATTTATTTATATAAAAAATTGTTAACAAATGGTTGATAAAAGGTTATAAGTAAATATTACGTGGTATGATATATTGAGTATGGTTCTATAATTTATGTTTAATAAATATATATATATATATATATATTATAATTGGTTAAAGAACGTATGAAGGAATTCACACTTGAGTTATGATATTTTAATCTCACTTTTATTCCCATGGGACACATAGATAATTAATAATTTATTTATTCTATATGATATATAAATTCCATGAATTTTACTTATGATTGCTTTATGTTGATTTATATATCCATATAATTTTCTTTATTTCATGGGGTTTAAGAATCCAACATTACCCAAGTGGTAAGGATCATATGATACAAACTAATTGTTCATTAAGATTATTTAGGAATAATTTTCCAAATATGTAATTTTATCAATATGTATAGTAATAAAAACAAATAATTTTCTTCACCTATTGAAATTTTTACAGATTAAATTTTTTTTCACTTTCCTATCATTATGTACTTATGATACATAAATAATATGTTTAATGAAAATTAATACTATTTCTGTATAATGATGACATACCATTATCCTCCTTGCCCATGTTTTCGGAATATATCTTGAAGAATGTTTCTAATTATAATACTTTATTATTTGAATTTATTATTACACTTATTTTTCCATTTTCAAATTGAATAAAAATTAATATTCATGTTTTTTTTCTAAATAAGGTATATATTAATGTATACTCCTACAGTTAAGGAAAAAATTATTTTATATTATATGAAATGAATGATTTCTTCCCTAATGACCTTTCAATGATTTGAAGGCTACCATATAATTTATCATGGTAATTTTTAATGAATATATTTTTATTTGTATATTTTTTTTATTTTTTGATTCAAAATAATTGAATTCAATGGAAAATTTATTTCATTATTAAAAAATGTTCTGAGTGAAATTTAGAATCATTTTACTTCTATTATTAAAACCTTTGATGTTTCTAAAACATTACTAGGTGTGTTATAAATTTATACCAAACTTATTATTTCTCAAAAATCATTATAATTATGATGAAAATATGGTTTTGAAACTAGTTCCTTTTTACCAAGGGTTATGTAATGATGATGCAATCCAATAATTGTGAAACCCATTTAATTTTCATGGGTTATTCCATGAATAAATCCCTACGAAACTCAATTAATTTTCAATGGTAATGGTATGATGAATAATTTATTATCTATTAGAACACATTTATATTATTCTCAATATGTGGTGTGTGGGACTGAAAATATATTTCACTCTAATGAAATGGTTAATGGTTGATATCAAATGAGGTAAATAGGACCAGAATTAGGAGAGATTGAATTTCAGTAAGGTACTTCATCAACTAGGATAGTCATGGGAGTGAACCCTATCAACTGTGAATGTTTGTGTACTAAACCCAATATAAAATGTTGGTATTTTATGTAATACTTTTATATTAATTAAATTATCTTCTATTCTTATGTGTATGCCAAAAATATAATTTTTTTTCCAATGTTGTAATGTCACTGATCATGTTCTTGGATTAATTTACGATTCCTTTCTTAAGAACTGACAACTTTTATTCTATAAACCAATATTACAATATCTAATACATAGTGTATGGTTTATAAATGTTTTTCTCAAGATCTAATACACTTATGATCATGTTATATTGATAAATTCCATTTATAACATGGTTTACTATATATTAACCCATGTTTTCTATTTCCTATTACATATTTAGTAAGAAAGGAATTAAGGATGATAAGTCTATATAGTTTTATAGTCATAAAAAACCAGTAATTTAGGTATCCATTTCTCATAATGGATATGACCAATATGATTTGGGTGTGGATCATTATTGTATTGACCTAGAAAGTTCAAGGAATATTTTTTTATTTTCTTAAATTATATGGAATTTTTTGAGTCCACTGTTTTTGACGGCACTTGATTCCGAGGCCCAGTGTTCCCGGAATAAATTTCTGATGTTTTTTTCGGGTATGTTCAGTAAACGTACGTGTGGGATTTTCTATCTTTTGAACTGGTGCTTGGAATTGGAATTTTAGGACACTTATTAACTCACAGCGCTAGAATTCACTTAAAGAGACATCTACAGCAATAGCGATTGGTCGAGAGCAGAAGTAAATTTTTGGGGTTCCTAAATAAATTAGATAAAAAAATATGTGTGACATATTTTTGTTTATTTTGGTGGCAATTAATTTCACTAAAGGGATATTGGAGGTGGGGCCCACTCCCACATAACCTCCCACGGGAGGATAATATGTGGTGGGTCCCACACATGCATCAACCCTTCAACTACCCTTTAACTCATTGAAACCCCCTTTTGATCTTTTAACTCCCACATTATGGTGGAGCCTCTCCATCTCCATCCCCTTAATTGTTCCAACACAATTAACTAATTCCATAATTAATTAATTTGTGCTGTGATGAATAATTTTGAATTCATTTTAATTGCATGGCATCATTAAAATAAGAGAGAACCTATTATTTTTATTGGCTTGGAAAATATTCTGTTGGTAGGCTTTGGAGAATTAGAAGTAAAGTGTTCTTCAAACAAAGAACATGAAAAACATCTTCCTCTCGATGAAGAACGCTTCCCGTCTCCGAAGGACGTGAGGAAACATGTCCTCTAATTCTTCAACTGAAGAAAGGAAATGAGGCACCCTCTACCACGAAGTACACCGATGGAGTTGTCTCGACACGGCATTCCGAACTCTTCTTCCTTCGACGTTTTTTGGAACGACAACCTTCTTTTACAAACTTGACTTCTGTGATGCCCATCTTCTGTGGCTCGTCAATAAGAAATGTCAATTACAAGGTTGGGGAAAATTGGATTATTTATTAGAATATGTGAATTATACCACCATGCTTTGGCGATTATATTTGGATTGATGGTGGCCAATTATTTTTTTATCACTAAAAACGGAGGGCATGGGCTGAACAAACATGGCCCGATGACCATATGTTGATTCTTGATTGTGTTAGAAATGGAGGCGGAGCCGGAAGGGTGCGGTGCCGTCGCACCGTGCTGGAGGAAGAAGATCATGGCCATGAGGTGGCAGCGACCGAAGGCGGTGGCAACCAAAGGCCGCGGCCAGGCTAGGCCAAGGCGGTTGTGGACTGGTTCCGTCACGCTGACCACGTGGGAGGAACAGTATCCCACTGTGCGGGCTGCTCACGTGGGACAGAACCGGCTGGCTTCTGCCGGATGGGCATGGAGATGCGGCATTGCTGGGCACCGTCGTGCGAACCGGACCGGCCCGCTCTGCGGGACCAGTTCGCATGTGTGTCATGCCCCACCAGGCCTGACTGACCCCCCAGCTGGGTCGGACATGCCAAACAGGGCCGAGCTGACCCCCAGCCGGGTTAGACCTGCTGAATTGGGTCTGGCCGACCCGCCAGGCCACTCGACTTGACGGGTCGGGCCCATCTTCTCTTAAGTGCGATTATCTTCATGACCGCACGTCCAAACGATGCGCCATTTGCGGGACTGGGACCCTTGCGAAGAGGACTTCCTTTTATAGTACTCTAAGTGAGTTTTGGATGACATTGGAAAATTTCTTGGTTTGGATTGAGTGTAAATCCAACTGGGCCCCTCGAACAGAAAATCCTATAACACCTAGACCTAGCGTGTGATGGACGCACCTTCCATCGCATTGGGTTTTTTTATGAGACGGAACATCAGGATAACCTAAATTTGGACTTCGTGATTGTTGATGTATTGACCCCCCTTTTCTCGAGGAGCAGACCCTCCTAGAATTGAGCGTGCTGTGTGCGGGAACCCTAGAGCTGGCTGCGACTGCGATAACTACTGTACTGAAATCCTCCATGGGTTCGACGACGACGAGGACGACTGTACCAGAATCTTATGTGGTTTTGATAATTTTGTCTTCTGTTCCTATATCATGTATGGGTTTGACAGAAAAGATGGACCTGTATCCTATGGGGGTCTGACATCTTAGACGAGATAACTAGTCTTGTATCCTATGTTGGTTGGATAGCTTAGACGAGATAATTGGTCATGTATCCTGTGTGGGTTCGACGCCTTAGACAAGATAATAGGCCTATATCCCGTGTTGGTCCGACAGCTTAGCAGGTCCCGTATCTTGTGTGGGTCTGACAGCTTAGATGATCCAAAGGCTATATCTGATCTTATGTATCTCTCTACTATTATTGAATACCAGTGTGAGCTGAGTAATGTCTTTTTACCATTATCAACGTGGTGATTGAGTTTAATTCCTTTGTGGAATTGGTTCATGCTTGGGCTTAAGAGTTGGGGCCCGGCTTAGATTGGTTACTTAGGTATATGTATGTGAATATACTTAATTAGGTTTTGTTGATACTTCGTGATTATATATTTCTTATTTTTTTTCATTAGTAGATATTGTGAGACCTTGCGGGTCTTGGGGTCCCTACTGAGTATTGTCATACTCACCCCTACACGGGCTATGCCTGCACCTCGTTGTGATTTATATAGACGACAGACAACGCTGATAGAGGTCGAGAGCTCCACGACTATACGATACCCGGAGGTGGACCTTGCGACGATTCAACACATGGAGGAGACTGACGGACGTGAGTGCTAAGGTGGCCATATGTACCTACCCTTCAGGTTGGAACCCCGGAGGATGATCCAGGAGTTTCTCTTACTTTCAGCTGTTTTCCCTTTTTTTACTTGTACTTTTTGTTCATTTGGGTTTGTATACTTGCCCATATTCCTTTTAGCATATTCATTTATGTTCAGTTTTACTTAGTGTTTATTTCCTATTGCGTACTCTGTTGTGTTTGTTTACTTTTATAAAGGCAATTCCTTCCCAGTATAGAGATTTATTCCTTTGGTGCTAGTCACCGACCCCTGGAATATGGAAAGCGGGCATGGGGTAGTCACGGCATAGGCCCCGAGGACGGGTCATGACAAATTGGTATCAGAGTGGTCGGTTCTACCGCATAACAAAGACTCTGATTATTTTAACTGCAATAGTGTTAAGTGTTTTGAGTGTGGTTATCAGATTTGGGAAACCGGTGTTGGTGCGGCGACCAAAATATTCAAACATTAGGACACTGACTTCTGATCTCCGACTCAATGCATGAAATCACTAATTGCGTGCGTGTTACCTTTGAAAATTATTTCATCGTGATCACATTGTGTCAGCTAACCAGGTATACTATTCTAACCGCGACACAAATGTTTCTTTTCAGGATGGCCCCAGGAAGGCATCTAGCTAGGGTTCTGAGTTTCATATGATATGGTAGCCCACCCAGTTCTGAGGCCTCAATGCAGGGCCTCATCACAGTGGAGGTACAAGTGGTATCACTACTTGCTGGGCCACTGATACCGTCAGATCCAACAGCAGAGAGTGCACGCTTCCTGAGTGCGTTGCACGAGTTCCTATGCAAGAGGCCGCCCAGGTTCCAGGGAGAGACGGACCCACAGGCAACTAAGGATTCGCTAGAGGTTATCGTGAGTGTTTTCAGATTGGTAGGGACACCATCCGCCCTTATGGTGATCCTTATCGCAATTCTCCTGCACGTAGTAGCATGTAGATGGTGAAGCCTGATGCTCCAGGTGCATTACGAGGCATCAATACTCTGGGAAGACTTCGAGAGCCTGTTCTGGGAGGAGTTTGTTCCAATCACACTTCGTGCAGTGCAGATTCAGGAGTTACTACATCTGCAGCAGGGCAGCATGATAGAACCTCAGTACTCAGTGAGGTTTATCAACCTCTCATGCTAATCCATGGATATGGTGTGGGACCCATTCTTCAGGGCCCGGACCATTGACCAGGGACTCAGGAATGAGATCAGGGCTTCGATGATTCCCCTCAGCATTTCGAAATAGGTGGGGGTACTGGAGTGAGCCCATGTAGTGGAGAGATTTATTGCTGATTAGTCACCAGATGCGAGACCCACCACACAGCGACATGTAGCAGAGTTTTCTGCAGCTGGCAGTAGATAGATGTCATAGAGGTCCAAGAGGACCATTCCATCAGGTGGGCGATCACAGGATACATGTTTTATTGTGTGGGGTGCACGAGACATAGTCAACTATATGAGGAGCATGCGGTGCTATGCATGCGGCAGGCAGGGCCACATGGCACGTGACTGCCCGACCCGCCATGCAGATGAGCAGGAGACGGTAGAGGGACCTCCCAGGCAGAGGTAGAGGTTCGACCGTGGTGGTCCTTCAGGAGCAGGTGGACATGGCAGAGAAGCTGGCTGGGCTGCGAGTGGTGGATGACGTTTGGAGGCTCTACCACCACCACCTCCACCAGGTGGTCCACCCCGACCACATGGAGCTGGTGCAGAGGCAGGCTCAGCTCCTGGCAGTCGAGGCCTACGACCATGGATTACTTGAGATGATTCGAGGTACTATCAGTGTCTACTCCACCCTTGATGCATTACTCATAGACACAGGTGCGAGTCATTCTTTTATTTCTGCTGCCCCTGTTTGGAGCTCAGAGATTCCGACAGAGCCATTGGCTAGATCCTTATGGCTAAAGACTCCTACGGGAGATGAATCGATGATTACACACTGGTGTCGGTAGTGTGTGATTACTCTTGGAGGTGAGTGATTTGGCTGGGATCTTCTTGTTGCGGTGTTGAGGCCTTAAGACGTCATCTTGGGTATAGACTGGTTATCCAAAGTTCATGCTCAGATTGACTGTATTAGGTTCAATGTGCGGTGTATCCGCACAGATGGGACCAGGATCACCTTCATTGACCATAAGGGAGCCTTTTCAGCGCAAGATGGACTTAAACAGAGTATGAGATAGCCGATCACACATCAGTTGACTCATCTAATCCTCGGAGCAGTTGATGTGCGGAGTCCGATGTTTTGTCTTGTGCTGGATCATTACATTGATATTTTCCCTGATGAAATTCCAGAACTACCTCCTCGTAGATAGGTAGACTTCTACATTGACCTGTACCTCAGGACAACAATGATATCTACTCCAGCATATCGGATGGCTCACGCCGAGCTTCGTGAGCTACGTGTATAGCTAGAGGACTTGTTGGGCAAGGGATTTATCCGACCCAGTGTTTCACCATGGGAATCTCTGATTCTGTTCGCCAAGAAGGTGGATGGGAGAATGTGACATGGTGTCTACTACCGTCACCTAAATCATGTGACCGTGAAGAACATGTACCCACTCCCAAGGATTGAAGACCTCTTTGATCAGCTCAAGGGAGGACGATGGTTCTCGAAGGTAGACCTCAGGTCAAGCTATCACCAGCTCAGATTTTGAGACGAGGATGTGCAGAAGATGGCCTTCAGGTTTCAGTATGGCCACTAATAGTTCTTAGTTATGCCCTTTGGCATAAACAACACTCTAGCAGGGTTCATGAGTCTTATGAACAAGATCTTACAACCTTAACTTGGTCTCTTGGTCGTATTCTTTATCGATGACATACGGATTTACTCAACTACTTAAGAGGAGCATGCCTACCATTTGCGGGTAGTACTGCACACACTCTGAGAGCACTATCTTTATGGTAAGTACTCGAAGTTCCAGTTCTGGATTCGATAGGTTCACTTTTTGGGTCACATCATCTCGGATGCTAGAGTAGCAGTGGATCCAGAGATGATCGAGGTAGAACTTTTTTGGGAGCCACCTAGGAGTGTGACAGAGGTGAGGAGTTTCCTGGGTCTGGCTGGATACTATCAGAGATATGTGCCAGACATCTCCATAGTAGTAACACTGTTTTCAACATTGACAAAGAAGGGGAAACCCTTCGTGTGGTCAGATAGATGCCAGTAGTGCTTTCAGGAGCTAAGGAAGTGGTTGACCAGTGCACCCATCTTGTGGCTACCAATGGAGGGTGTAGGGTACCAAGTTTACTACAATGCATCAGGGACCGGGCTCGGGTGTATCCTGATGCAGGAGCGGGCAGTGATCATGTATGGTTCACGATAGTTGAGATAGCATGAGCAAAACTATGCTACCCATGACCTGGATTAATTAGCAATGGTCTTCGACTTGATGACGTGGCGACACTATCTGATGGGCCAGCGTTTTACTATCTACTCTGACCCCCAGAGTCTCTGGTATATCTTCTCGTAGAAGGACCTGAACTTGAGATAGAGGCGATGAATCGAGTTCCTCCAGGACTATGAATTCGAGATATTATATAATCATGGGAAGGGGAATGTTGTAGCAGATGATCTCAGAAGGAGATTAGTCATTCAACTACTAGGAGAGGCGACAGAGAAGCTGTCCGCGTTGTAGATATCCTATGTAGATACAGATGGAGCTTCCTTTCTGTAGCCTTTCACAATCACTCCTCCACTTCTACAGCGATTCAAAGAGGCACAGGGTAGTGGTGTTGACAGTGAGATGTGACGTGCTCAGACATCCTCAGAAAAGGCGCCTGATGGATTTTCTAAAAGTGGGGAGCATGTCATCCTTTTCAGAGGATGTACCATGGTACCAGTTTCACTACAAGAGGAGGTGTTGAGTATTTTCACACTTCCCCTCTATCTATACATCTAGGAGTCACGAAGATGTATCAGGACCTCAGACGATAGCACTGGTGGCCTAGTATGAAGAAAGCAGTAGCAGAGTTTGTCTCTCAATGCCTCAATTGTCAACAAGTGAAGGCGGAGCACCAGGTAGCAGCATGCTTGGTTCATCCCTCAGAGGTTACAGAGTGGAAGTGGGATGCTATATCCATGGATTTCGTTATGGGACTTCCATGTACATCCAGAGGAGTGACTCTATCTGGGTGATTGTCGACCGACTCAACAAGTCATCCAATTTCATTCCGATCAGAGAGTAGGGCTCAGTAGAGAGCTTGAGACACCTCTATGTACAGGAGATCATTCGACTTCATGCGGTACCATTGATGATCGTCTCCGGTCGGGATGCTCGTTTCACTTCTCATCTTTGGAAGGGGTTACAAGAGGCTTTCAGGACGCAACTTCTCTTGAGCACCAACTTCCATCCTCATATGGATGGTCAGACTGAGAGAACCATTCAGACTCTCGAGGACATGCTCCGTGCATATTTCCTTGACATTGGTCACAGTTGGAAGTATCACTTACCCTTGGTGGAGTTTGCATACAACAACAGCTACCATTCCACCATCTGGATGGACCCTTACAAGGAACTGTATGGTCTACCATGTAGATCCCCTCTATGCTGGACAGACCCATGTGAGTTTGCACTTGTAGGACCTGAGATGGTGCATGCTATGACGGAGATGGTGCAGATGATCCATGAGAAGATGAAGAATGCACAGAGTAGACATAATTCTTATGCTAATAGGATATGAAGACCACTGGATTTTGAGGATGGCGACCATGTCTTCCTTTGGGTCTCACCTCGATGTGGTACATGAAGACTTGGCCAAGGCAGCATGTTATCTCCACGATTTATTAGGACGTTCCAGGTCCTCAATAGAGTAGGCGAGGTGGATTACCGCCTATCCCTTCCACCTCAGTTACACTGGGTGCACGCCGTCTTCCACCTATCTCACCTTAGGAGATATGTGCATGACATGTCCAACATCATCGACCATGGGGAGCTGGATATCGATGAAGGGGTGACTTTCACCGAGGTTCCAGTGAAGATTGAGGATAGATAGGAGATGGTCTTGCGTGGATGATCGATTCCTCTGTGTGAGTTCGCTGGCAGCACGAGAACCTCTATGGGAGCACATGGGAGTGGGAGGCTCAGATGGATTATCAGTACCCAAATTTTTTTCCCTCTTGTGTGTTGTAGTTTTAAGGAGATGTAAAGCCCTAAGGGGAGGGTAATGTAAAGACCCATAAATTTCAAGGAATGTTTTTTTATTTTCTTAAATTCTTTGGATTTTTATGAGTCCACAGTTTTTGACGGTGCCTGATTCCGAGCCCCGGTGTGCCTGAAATAAATTTCTGACGTTTTGTTCGGGTACATTCAGTAAACGTACATGCGAGTTTTTCTATATTTCAAACCGGTGCTCGGAATTTAAACTTGAGGTCACCGATGAACTCGCATCACCGATATTCATTTAAGAATACCTCTACCGTAGTTGCGTTTGGTTGAGAGGGGTTGTTAATTTTTGGGGTTCCTAAATAAATTAGAAAAAAAATATGTGTGACATATTTTTATTTATTTAGGTGGCGGTTAATTTCTCCTAAGGGAATTTGGAGGTGGGGCCCACTCCCACATAACCACCAATGGGAGGATAATATGTGGTGGGGCCCAAACATGCATGTAACCCATCATCTCCCCTTTAACTCTTTGAAACCCCCTTTTTAACTTTTGAACCCCCAAATTATGGTGGAGCCTCTCCACCTCCCTCCCCTTAATTTTTCCAACACAATTAATTAATGACCAAATTAATTAATTTGTGTTGTGATGAATTCTTTTGAATTCATTTGAATTTCATGGAATCATTAAACTAAGAGTGAGACTAATAGTTTTATTTCCTTGGAAAATATTCTGTTGGGATGCTTTTCTGAATTAGAAGGAAATCATTCTTCCCATGAAGAGCGCGAAGAACATATTCCTCTCAACGAAGAACGATTCACGTCTCCGATGGTCGTGAAGCAACATCTCCTCCACTTCTTCAACCAGATCAATGAAATGAGTCACCCTCGCCCATGAAGTACACTGAAGGCATTGTGTCGACACCACGTTCCAAAATCTTCTTCCTTCTGCGTGAATAGAATGACAGCCATCTTCTGTGATGCCCGACTTCCATGACACCCATCTTCCATGGATCATAAATATACACCATCAATTACGAGGTTAGGGAAATTGGTTTTTTTATTTGAACGTGTGAATTATACCCTCATACCTTGGCAATTATATTTGGATTGACAGTGGCCAATTATTTGTTTATCACTGAATGCAGAGGGCGCGGGCCGAAAAAACATGGCCCGACGACCCTCCGTTGTTTCTTGACTCTGTTAACAATGGAGGCGGAGCCGGAAGGGCACGATGTTGTCGCACCGCACCGGAGGAAGAAGACCACGACCATGAGTCGACGACGACCGAAGTTGGTGGTGACCGAAGGCCGCAGCCAGGCCGGGCTGAGGCGATGGTTGATCGGCGCCGTCGCGCCGGCAGAATGGGAGGAAGAGCGGCCCGTTGTGCAGGCAGCTCGCACCAGACAGAAATGGCTGACTTCGACCGGCTGGGCAGGGATAGGCGGTGCCGCTCCACTAGCCATGTCCGTAGCCGGGCCGCGCCCCACCGGGCTGGGCCGACCCCCCATCTAGGTCAGACCCGCCAAACCAGGTCAGACCGACCCCCAGCAGGGTCGGACCCACCAAACCGGGTCCGGCCGACCCGCGAGACCACTGGGCTTGACGAGACGGGCCCGTCTTCGCTTAAGTGCGAATATCTTCCAGACCGCATGTCCGAACGACGTTCCGTCTGCGGAACTAGGACCCCTGCAATGAGGCGTTACTTTTGCAGTACTCTAAGTGAGTTTTGGATGACTTTGGAAAATAGTCGGGTTAGGATCGAGCATAAATCCAACGGGGCCACTGGAATAGAAAAGCCAATAACTCTCAGACTGGGCGTCTGATTGACGCATCTTCTGTCGCATTGGGTTTCTTTTGATGAGACGGAAATTTGGAATACAAAAACTCAGGACTTCGTGATAGTTGATGTATCGACTCCACTTTGCTTGCGGAGCAACCCTCCCGGAATCGAGCGCGTTGTGTGCGGGAACCCTAGAGTTGGCAGCGACTGCGAGGACTACTTCACTGGAATCCTTCATGTGTTCGACGATGATGACTATTATAATAGAATCCTATGTGGGTTCGACAATTCTGACTTCTGTTCATGTATCCTATGTGGTTATGACAAAATATATGGTCTTGTATCATGTGTGGGTCCTACAGCTTAGACGAGATAGCTGGTCCTGTATCCTGTGTGGGTTCAACAGCATAGACAAGATAGTTTGTCTTGTATCCTATGTGGGTCCAATAGCTTAGATGAGATAGATGGCCTGTATCCTCTGGGGGTCCGACATCTTAGCTGGTCATGTATCCTGTGCAGGTCAGACATCACAGATGATTCAGTGGCTACATCTGATCATCTGTATCTCTCTACTATTGTGGCATACCTATGTGAGATGATTGATGTCTTTCAACCATGATCAATGTGGTGATTTGATTTACTTCCTTTGTGGAATTGGTTTCAGGTTGGCCTCGATATTTGCAGCCGTACTGAGATTGGTAACATAGGTATATGTATGGGAATATACCTAAGTAGGGTTGGATGACAGTTCATGATTGTATATTTATTATTTTGTTTATCCTTAGTGGATATTGTGAGACCTTGCAGGTCTTGGGGTCCCTACTGAGTATCGGCATACTCACCCCTGCACGGGATATGCCCGCACCTCGTTGTTTTGGATGAAGATGACAGACAACGCTGACGAAGCCCGAGAGCGCCACTACTAGACGGTACCCAGAGGTGGAACTTGCGAAGAGTCAGCACACATATGAGACTGAAGGATGTGAGAGATGAGGTGACCATCTGTACCTACCCTTCTGGTAGGAACCCCAGAGGATGATCCAGGAGCTGCTCTTACTTTCAGCTGTTTGTCCTGTTTTTTTACTTGTACTTTTATTTCAGTTGGGTTTGTATACTGGCCCATTTACTTTCCAACACATTCTTTTGTATTCAGTTTTACATAGTGTTTACTTCCTTCTGTATAATCTGTTGTTTTTGATTTCTTTTATAAAGGCAACGTCTTCCCAGGATAGTGATTTAGGCCTTTGGTGGTAGTCACCAGCCCCTGGCCTATGGAAGGCGGGCTTGGGGTAGTCAGGGCATGGGCCCCGAGGATGGGCAGTGACAATTATTTTATTTAAATATTATTCATCAATTAATAAGTGATATATTTGGATGAAATGTATGGGTCTCTTGTATCCAAGAAAGGCAATGTTTACCATTGGAAAATAGGATTTTAAAGCGTTAGTGAGAAACATTATGAAAATACTCTATATATGAGATGGACCAATGTTATGTGAAATAAAGGTGTATGGTTTTCCAAGGAAAATATCATTTTTGGATACTATAAGTGGAGGGGTTTGGAAAATGTTGATTCTTCTAGTAATTACCCACAAAAGAGTTGGTTGAGTATATCCCATTGATCATTTTGGGGAATAGTGAGTGTGCCCATAAATGGGAACATGGTATTAAAACCATGACAAATATTCTGGGATAAGTCACAATTTAGTATAAACCATTATGATTTATTTGAAATGATATTTATCATGAACGAATAATTTTCAGCCTAAAGTAGAATATATTGATATAATGGTATCAACATTTACACATCCTATGAATGATTTCTCAGGATTAATCATTCAAATTAAATATGATTACTAGCGAATCTAACTATTTTATTTTTATTATGGGACTAAAGATCGAATAATTTTTTTTTTTGAAAAAATGTATTCTCAAATATTGAATAATAAAATTTCTACTAAATTATTTGAATTAAATTATATCAAGAACATTATCAAATATTATTAATTAACATCCTAGATTATTAAATATTTAATTAGTTGTTAATTTCCAAAAATGGTATAATGATCAGATATCAAGTATATGATTGTTTTTCCAATGAATATTTAGGGGAGTGTGCCTCATGTAAATATTGTTAATCCATTTATAGTTGTATTTAATGTCATCGTATGCCTGGATTGGATTTCTCTACTTGTACACCACATTAGTTTCCGTCGAAGGGAATTGATGTTTGATATTTTTAACCATTCTATGATACTTTATCAGAGACACAATATATATGAACATCTATTTGAAATTATATCCATTATATGGATATTGATTCATATAAAATTGGGGTTTTTATCTCAATTTATATTAGAAAAAATCAATATTGATGATATGACTATCGTTCTTGAGTTTTTTGATGTTTTTATTTGAGTTTTTCATAGTGTTCAACCAAATCATTAATTTTAGTTCCAACATGAAATAATACCTTTTGCTAAACCAATTTATAAAAATATATATATAATTTCACTAACTGATTAATTATAATTCAAGAAGCATTCCATGGATATAGTTGATAAATGATTCATCTATACACATATGTAACTATGGGGTTGACATATTATTTTTTCAAGAAAAAATATGGAATGATGCATCTATGCATTTATTATGAGGAACTAAACAAGATCTCAATAAATAAAAATTATCTACTTCTACATACTGGTGGATGTTTGATCTATTGAACCAAGTTCAATGAATTTCCTATAATGAAATATTTTTTAGATATCATAAATTGAGATTCATCATATAGGATATAACTAGGGTATCAGTATGTAAACGGTATGGACACTATGGGTAAATATGGATTCCATTTTGAATAAATAATTCCACCAATATCTTCATGGATTCATTTAATAGAGTGTATATAGATTACCCTGATAATTTTTTGGTATTCAATATGTAATTCCCCAACCCCAGTTACACAGAGTCGGTGCATTATTACATAACATTGGCATGATCACAAGAAATATCAAGTCTCGAAAGACCGATTAGTTTAGTAGCCCTGAAATAACTAGATACATTCATAAAGTTTACATTACATCATAAAATGAATTCTACAACAATATTGTCTCTATTGTCCACACTCTTATCCCTTCACACTATCCCTATAGGGCTTTCATAAAATACTTCTTCATATCCTGGGAAAAATAAAACATAGAAAGGGGTGAGCTCAAATGCCCAGTAAGGATAAAAATATAGCGGAAACATTCATAAATAAGCATAAACATTTAGGCAATGTATAACTAAAACAAAACCTTTTGAAACATGATCTTCAGCATAATATGGAATAAATAAAATTAAATAATTCCATATACTTATTCACATTGATATTCTACTAGTCGAATAATCACAGACAATATCAATAACCACTTTCATAATGATGGAATGCATAATGCGAGACTATCATAACCACATAGTCAAGGCCTCATGCCAAGACTACAAATAATAATATTTCAAAGCCTTATGCCAAGACAGTAGATTGTATCATTAGACCTACTGATGTATCTAGGAGCTATAGAGGGATCCACCCATCACTTATTAAGTCCAATGCATTCCTAAATAAAAAGGTTTAAACATAACATAAACATTTGTATTAAAACTAGCATACGAAATGTCAATACTTTCACCATAATCCATGAATGGTATAAAAATAACACATCCACAGGCAAACATATCACAAAACCTCCAATTCAATATGGATGTTTTGTATCATAATAAATCAACTTCAAATAATCTTAAAATCCATCAAAGGATGTTGACATAGATGAAATCAAAACTATTTGAGAGAAATATCTATTTATTTTGAAATAATTTAAAAGTCATATAATTATAAAATAAAACATTTACATTGAAAATATACTTATAATCTTGTAAGGTAATCTTCTAAGATTTTATGACGGCGGAAAATAGTCGCACCTGCCGTATAAATTAAAAAAAGACATTCTAACCTTAATTCTATCGAAAAGGTTAAAATGGACCTTGTTTGGAAAATGAGGGAAAGATTCCTTTATAAACCTATAATAAAAAGTAAAACAAGGGTATACATGACTTTAACCCATATTCAGTAAAATAGAAAGAATGTTTTCAAATACATTTTTAAGAAACATGGATGTGGACGATAAAGAGGTCCCGGTATATAATTACGTATAAACAACCTCAAATAATGAAGAGATTGTGAAATAAACCCTTACCTTTTACTTTTCCTTATTAGATGGTAATTTAACCTCCTGTATAATAGTTAAAACATTTTTATTAAATTATACAAGAACCATATACATAATTATGATATCATATATGATCTTCTAATAATGCTTTGTTAATAATACTTTAGTATTATCGTCGTTTCGGGTGATAAGATACTCATTTTCTTTTACATGTTTTGTTACATAAGTCATGTTTGTTATGGATAGGTTGTATATTATTCATATACAGAATGATATAAGTTCTTAAAAATTACTTTTAATTATTAAATGATAATTATACTTGAATGGATACGATGGAGAATGAATCTCATCGTGTTCGTGGTGATGGTAGTCCGTACGTACGCACGAGCGACAATATCATTCTTTTGATATTAAAATAGTATATAATTGGATGGTATATCATATATACGGAATAATTATCATGTTACATTTATTATTTACATTAATTACACATTATTATTATACCCATCCAAATGATAATTTATTGAATAACAATTACACCACGACGTGTAGACGGTAAGCCGTACATACACACGTATGGTGACATGTCATTCAAAGGATGGATATAATACTGAATATGGTTGTACCATAATTATAATAAAATCACATTATATAAAAGATAATGGATTTATTATTTTAGAATGGGAATAACAAAGAAAGAAGAAGTTGAAGAATAAAGGAACCTGAAAGAGGGTGGTGAAATCATTTCCTCTTCTTCGAGTTCTCCAATTTGATTTGATCAAATGGGCTCTATAGGATGGCTTTCGGATCAAAATAAGGCCACTATGTTGAATTTATATAATTTTATAGAGTATTTGGGCAGGGTTTGGTTGATCCAAAAGGCTTTGAAAGTGTGGATAATTGGTTAGAAGTGGTGTTCTTTTATAAGGGGGAGGAGGGGCACCTTTGGAAAATCTAGAAATATTATTTTATAATAAATTCATATTAGGATTCTAATGGCTCCAAAGTGTATTATATAAATATTAAGGTGGGGATAGGTCTATAAAAACTCATCCAATATTTTTTAGATAGGTTTCAGTTACTCTAATAACCTTATCTTTTAGTTTCAACTCTTAGTTAATTAGTTTAACATTTACCATGTGACTTTGTATTTTTATATTATATTGTAAATAAACATACTACATACATAGAAGAGACCTAAAAGTGGTCCATTAATGATACACCTATCATGATATAAGTCTCGTGTCCAATCCTAAGATTTTGATGAATTTAACATCAATTAATAATATAATATTTGTTTTAAAAACTCTTTTATGTGAATTTTGACACTATTCAATAATTTATTTTTGTTAAAGTCATAAAGACTTTATTAATTCTAAAAAAATTCATTTAAGCAATACTATAATGTCATATTAAGCAATAAAATTCATGGATGTCATCAAAACTGTCAAATTATATTAATTTTAACATTTATAATACAAATTATTTGATTCTTTCATTAATAAGGAAAATAATGCATCATTATTATGTCATAAGTAATATTAATTATTAAATATATAAAAATTATAAATAAAATACCATTATGTAGGAAATATTTTTTTCTTTCTAATTAATATTTATAGTCTAAAATCCAACATATACAACCCTATGTAAAAATTGTTTTTCTAAAAGATATATGTTTATGTCATTTTTGTATTTATTTTAACTTAATTAATATAAAGTGTCATTATCACTTAAAAGTGGCACCATGTGTCCTAAAATCAACACAAAGATGGCCGTGGTCGGACATGTATCAACAAATAAGGTTAAGACATGTTTCAGGGTAATTTATTATTATTATAATATTATTTTTTATCCTTATTTACCAGATTTACCCTTTAGCCATGGTAAATAAAATATTTACCGAAGTAATTATTCAATATGTCTAAAAATAAAAGTTACCTATTTAAACAATTTGTACATCAAAATTCAAAATATGAAATCCATTTTTCCAAATTCAAAACATATAAGTGGTAGAAATTAATTTAAAATTAATTCTCGTTATAAAAACAAAAAACGTGTTTTTAAGAGATAATAACTATCAAAAGATTGACACTTGTTCATGTCCATTTTAATTGTCAAATTATGTCCAATGAGAAACATTGTATTAAATGGTGAAAATATATTCTAAATATACTTTAATACCACTAAAATTTATAATTTATCACTATTAATTTTTTTGATTAAAAAAGATTTTTTTAATTAAAATTTAGTAATTTTCACTATTCATCAAAATATAAATGTTATCCGCAAAGTTCCAAAATTGTACACTAGGATAATTTCTCTATTCCAAATCCAAAAATGAAGTCAATTTTGAGAGATAAAAGTTATAAAATTTGAAAAAGTGGGTATTACTATTCATAATGGCTAGATTGATTGGTTGTGGTGTGTGTAAGAACTCGAAGTTGCGTACAACACACACTGTTGTATTAATCAAAGAGAAGCATACCGTTGAAGCATGGGGTGTTAAATTCGCCCCAACTTCAAATAATCTAGTCCTCTAAATTTCTAGAATATTATTTCATAAAAATACTCAGGTGGTTCTTCATCATAAGTTTCTCAGGTTCCCACGTTGCCTCTTCCATCTTATGGTTTCTCCATAGAAATTTTACAAGACGAGTCGTCTGATTTCTCAGCACTTGTTCTCTTGTTTCAAGAATCCTGATAGGCACTTCATAATAAGGAAAATCGGGTTCTAGTTCCAATTCCTCATAGGTGAGTACATGTGTTGGGTCAGTCATCTATTTTCTCAACAGTGATACGTGGAACACATCGTGAACTTTGGAGAGATTTGGCGGCATTTCCAAACTGTAAGCTACAACCCCAATTCGTTCTAGAATATCGAAAGGACCGATGTACCTGGGACTCAATTTACCTTTCTTTCCAAAACTTATAACTCCCTTCCATAGATATACCATCAAGAAAACATTATCCCCCACCTGAAATTCCAAATCCCCTCTTTGGTTGTCCGCATAGCTCTTCTGATTACTTTGAGATTCTTTGATGTGGTTTTGGATTACCTTTACCTTTTCCATCGATTCCTCCACCAGTTCTGGGCCTACAAATTTTCTTTTGCCAACTTCATTCCAACAGGTTGGTGTGTGACATCTCTCTCCGTATAACGCTTCATATGTTTCCATATGAATACTTGAATATAAGCTATTGTTATAGGAAAATTCTACGATAGGTAAATATTGATCCCACATACCCTGAAAGTCAAGTGACCAGGATCTCAACATGACTTCTAAGGTTTTAATAGTCTATTCCGATTTTCCATCTGTTTGAGGGTGGTAAGCAGTGCCCAAATGATGTTTAGTATCCAAGGCCTTCTGTAGACTCTTCCAGAATCAGGAAGTAAAACAGGGATCTCGATCTGAAACAATGGATTTGGGTACTCCATGATGTCTCACAACATCATTAATATATAGTCTTTCTAGACGTTCAAGTGGTAAATCTTCCCTTATAGTAAGAAAATGTGCTGACTTCGTAAGACGGTCAACAATGACCCATATTACATTGTTCCTTCTAGGAGTCTTTGGTAGTCCCATGAAAAAGTCCATAGTGACATTATCCCATTTCCACTCAGGTAGGGGAAGAGGTTGCATGACTCCTCTAGGCTACTTCCTTCTAGCTTTAAATTGTTGAAAAACCATACATCTGGACACAGAATCATTAATATCCCTCTTCATGTTGTCCCACCAAAAAAGTTCCTTTAAATCTCTATACATTTTGGTGCTCCTAGGGTGTATAGAGAAATTGGAACTATGATCATCGTCTAATAATTACCTTTTTAAATCAGGTATATCGAGAACACAAAGTCTCTTCCCAAATTTCAAAATTCCTTCTTCATACACAACTGATGGTACCCAGATAGAATGTCAATATTTGAAAAGTATTGAGATCCATGCAGTTGGTCAAATAAATCATCAATTCGAGGTAGGGGATACTTGTTATTTATTGTTATAGCATTGATCTTTATGTAGTCGATACATAAACTCATAGATCCATCTTTCTTTTTAACAAAAAGAACAGGGGCTCTCCATGGAGAAACACTAGGGTGAATAAATCCCTTATTACTTAATTCCTCTAGTTGTTTCATTAGTTCAACTAATTCTACAATGGCCATTCTATAAGGGGTCTTTGATATAGGCCTTGATCTAGGAATTAAATCAATGGAAAAATCAACTTCTCATTCTATAGGATGTCCATGTAAATCTTCTGGAAACACATCTACATATTATTTTAATATAGGTACATCCTTGATTTGAACATTACTTTCCTCACGCACAGTCATTTCCTTCTCTTCCTCCCCAATAATTGAATTTAGTTGAGCTACTGGGGGTGGATCTAGATAAAAATTAGGTGGTGACGATTCTGCTCTAAAGATAAGGTGTTCCTTATCATCACTATCAAAAATCGTAACCTCCTTATTCTTATAATAAATCTTCACATCATGGTCTGAAATCAAATCCATACCGAGGATTATATAAAACTCAATCATAGTAATGACTATGAGATCAGAGGATAAAGAACATTTATGTTCTATAATGGGGACTAATTTACAAAACTTTGTTAAAATGATACTTCCCTTAGGAGTTTTAACTGACAACTCCTTTTGTTAAATCAAATTGTAAATATCTAATTTTCGTAGAAAACTAGGAAGATACGAAACAATGCAATGATCCAGAATCAAATAATGCATTTGATAAACTTGAGGAAACCATTAAATCACCTTCCACCACATCTTTCAGAGCTTTTACCTCAGCAATAGTGATAGCATAAGCTTGGACTTGATCCCTTGGCCTTTTCCGAGGTATGTTCCCCTGATGCTTAGGACATTCATTTGCATAATGCCCCATCTCCCTGCAATTGTGTCTTTGGACATCGGTATCTTCCTTCTTCCCCTTGCAATCACGAGCTTGGTGGCCTTTTTCACCACACTTATAACAGACTCCCATTCCTTTTAAGAAAGTACCGGGGTGTTTCTTCCCACAATTACTGCAGGATGGATATTCAAATTTTCCATTCTTCCCCTTATTTCCATTCCAAGATTGATCAGCACATCTCTTATTCTATTTCTTTCCATCAAATTCATAAGAATTATAGAATTCCTTTTCTGTCTTGATAACACATGAGACAATGTATTTGTTGGGAAAAAATCCCTCAGGGCATCATTGAAGCATTTTTTATGTGATTGTGTCTATTGACAAAGTGGAAATCAGTGATGTGATTGTTGACAAAGAAAACCATGACATAATTTTTTTTTGAAAAAGGGGATTTCATTTTGGAATGTTGAGTTCAAGAGCTGTGGTCAATGATCCATTTTTGATTAAAGAATGTTGATGAAGGAATGTATGATCTGGACGAGGCATAAAAAGAACAGATACAATGTGGCTCTGTATTCCAGTGTTTTCCAAATTTTTGGGCCTGAAAATATACAAATGAAGAAAAGTGTTTTTGGCAAAGGTACTTGAGAGATGAGGTCTTTGAGGATAGGAAAATTGTGTGGCATATGTTTTTGAAGATCATATCATTAAAATATGTTAAATGGATAAGGATCAAGCAAGTATTGGTGAGGTCGCGCAGGTGACTTGCGCACCGTGAAGAGACATGCACACCGATGCCTAGGAGGCTTGACAAAATGTGTGCCTATTGTTTTTAAAGATCAGAAGATCAAAATATGGAAAAGGAAAGAGGATCACACATGTATTTGGTTTGGTCGCACAAATGTCTAGTGGGACAGAGGACTTGCGCACCGAGACTTGCGCGCCGAGGGGAGACTTGTATGGCGTCGCGCAGGGTGTCCAAAATGACTATAAATACAGGACCACCCATCCTCATTTCAAACTGGAGTTCAACACATTTAAGATTCAGAACTCCCATCGCGCAAGTGTGGTGGTCGCACAAGTGGTGGTGTGTCACACAAGTGGGATTGGCACGCCAGTGTTGGAAGTTGCGTTCCAAGTTTAAGTTGCATGCATGAGGTTGTTTAGGTGAGGAAGGAAGTGAGTCGTGCATGTTTTGAGTTGCAGAATCTTGATTTGCGCAAGTGGTTGAGGAAGACTTGTGCGCCAGTTGTGACTTGCATGCTGATACTTGAATGCCAGCTTAGACTTGCACACCAAGTAAGGTTGATTTTTCGGCACTGTTTTTGGGCTGCATGGAAGCTGGATGTTTTCCCGATACCTTCGGTGCAAATATATATTCATCTATGGGTGAACATTGTACTTCAACAGAGTACCTACATATAGAAGGATATTAATTACTTCATGTAAATGAAGAGACCTACAGGTCTATAAACTTTGAGTGGATCCTTTCCAGAGCAGAGAGTGAAGGAAGAGGAAGAAGGTGATCCTCTCCACTGGCAGTGAGCCAGAGAGAGACAAAAACAGGGAGTGACCCATGGGGATGTAGTGAGCGGACCATAAATATTGTAAAGTCCTGTGAGCCTGGGACATAGTGACTGTACCCAAACCTTGTAATGCACAGCTAGTGGGGTTTTGTGGAATTTGGTACGACCAGAAACTTTTCGGTGTATGCTCCTTGAACGTAGCCCAGTGCGGGTGAACCAAGTTAAAATAGTTGTGTCGTGTGCATGCTTTACTTTCTGTTTACATTGTGCAACAGGAAAAAGAGATTTGAGTGTTTTTCTTAACAGTGAAACAAGATCAGAACAAGCGTTAATTTTAAATTAGTCATACCCTGATTCACCCCCCCTCTCAGGGTATTCAGCCTTGTGGACCTAACAGTGTTCGTACGACGAGAAGTATTGTGAGACTAATACTCGGTTGAGAAATGGTTTTAACCCATTAAAGAAAACTATCTATCTTACTTCTTGGGTTACATATATAATATCTAGAATACCTTTCTATCCTTGTAATGCTAGCCTCATACTTTGCGACATTCTCATCCTCCTTTTGTCTCATACTCAGAAATTGTCTTTCCATATCTGCTTGATGGTCATGAGGAAATTATTTTTTTCTAAAAACAGATCTTTTAACTCCCTCAATTCCATATTTGATACTTCATCATCTTCCTTCATGTTTTGAATCAATGACCACCATTGATCAGAATCTCCAGTGAGGTGGTAAACTACAATGATAACTTTTTTCCTTTCACTACTCGCTAAATCCTGAAATATTTTCTCTAGGGATTTTATCAATTTCTCAGCTACTAAGGGATTTTTAATCCCATTGAACGTTTTTGGTTGTTTCCTCATGAAGCGATCTAACATTGATCCTCTATGTTGTGGATCAGGGTGCTCCATACGGGTAATGTTATTATTCATAACCTGAGTGAGTTGTCCCAGTATGGTAATTAGCTGATCAGCACCAGTTGCATCACTAGATCCACTATAATTATCTTGATAAGGAGGGAAATCCCTACATGGAGTGCTTTCATTGATACGGTTTCCATTTCGTCCACTAGGCTCCATTTCTAAACAATGACATACACTAGATCAGTTTATGAATCAAAATACATAATTCCATACTTATAAAACACTAAACATAAATTGAACTATTTATAGATATAATCCATAATCAGAAAAATGTATTCTTTGATGATGTATATACTCATAAACCCTTCATAATTATTTCTAAAGAAAATGAGAGTTATCCTAATAATATCCCCCGGGAGTGTCGTAACCAAGTGTGCAGCAAGGCCCGTTGTCGTGAACCAGTTCCTGTTCGAGTCTAGCTTAATTAAGTGTTTTTGGGTTTTACCCTTAGGTACATCTGTGCCAGAGCCGCCTCTACCTGCTCATATCCAGAAAGGGATGTATTGCTCGGAAAACTCACAAAATATCTACAATACAAAAATTCTAGGATGTTCTTCTATACCAATCCTCAAAGTCCATCTTAGGTCTATGTGCTCTAATCAGAGTGTATCTAAATCAAGCTTCCAAGGTTTGTACTAAACATCCTCTGATACCAATTGTAACTCCCTGACCCCAGTTACCCAGAGTCGGTGCATTATTAAATAACATTGGCATGATCACAAGAATGATCATGTCTCGAAATACTGATTAGTTTAGTAGCCTTGAAATAACAAGATACAATTATAAATTTTACATTACATCATTAAATGAAGACTACAATAATGTAGTCTCCATAATAAACACTCTTATCCCCTCATTCTATCCCTAAAGGTCATTCATAAAATACTTCTTCACATCCTGGGAATAATTAAACATAGAAAGGGGTGAGCTTAAATGCCCAACAAGTATAACAATATAGAATAAACTTTTATTAATAAGCAGAAACATTTAAGGCAATGTATAACTAAAACAAAAGCCTTTTGAAACATGAACTTCAATATAATATGGCAGAAATAAAATGAAATAATGTCATATACTTATTCACATGGATATTCTACTAATTGAATAATCACATGCAATATCAATAACCACTTTCATAATGATGGAATTCATAATTCCAAACTATCATAACCACATTGTCAAGGCCTCGTGCCAAGACTACAAATAAGATTTTGTCAACGCCTTTTGCCAAGACACTAGTTTGTCTCATGAGACCTATCGATGCATCGAGGAGCTATAGCGGGCTCCACCGGTCACTTATTAAGTCAAATGCATTCCCATATGAAATGGTTTAAACATAACATAAACATTTGTATTAAAACTAGCATACTAAATGTCAATACATTCACCGTAAAACATTAATGGTATAAAGATTACACACCCACAATCAAAAATTTCACAAAACCTTCAATACAATAAGGAAGTTTTGTATCATAATAAATCAACTTCAAATAAGATTAAAATCCATCAAAGGATGTTGACATAGATGAAATCAATACTATTTGAGAGAAATATCTATTTTTATGAAATCATTTAAATGTAAAATAATTATAAAATAAAACATTTCCTTTTAAAATATACTTATAATCCTTTAAGGGAAGCTTCTATGATTTTATAACGGCGTAAAATAGTCGCACCCGCCGTATAAGTTAAAAAAAATTCATTCTTACCTTAATTTTGTCGAGAAGGTTACAAAGGACCGTGTTTGGAAAACGACGGAAAGATTATTTTATAAACCTCTTATAAAAAGTGAAACAAGGGTATAAATGACTTTAACCCATATTATGTAAAATAACAAGAATGTTTTGAAATACATTTTTATGAAACATGGATGTGGATGAGAAAGAGGTCCCAGTAGATAATTACATATAAACAACCTCGAATAATGAAGAGATTGTGAAATAAACTCTTATCTTGTACTTTTCCTTAGTCGATGGTATGTTAAACTCCTTTATAATAGGTAAAACATTGTTATTAAATTATACAAGAACCATATACATAATTATGATATCATATATGATCTTCTAATAATGCTTTTTTATTAATACTTTAGTATTATCGTCATTACGGGTGTTAACTTACTCGTTTTCTTTTATATGATTTGTTACATAAGTCGTGTTTGTTACGGATATGTTGTATGTTATTCATATCCAATATTATATAAGTTCTTAAAAATTACTTTTAATCATAAAATGATAATTATACTTGAATGGATACGATGGAGAATGAATCTCATCGCATTCGTGGAGAGGGTAGTCCGTACGTATGCACGAGCGAAAATATCATTATTTTGATATTAAAATAATATATAATTGGATGGTATATCCTATATAAAGAATAGTTATCATGTTTTATTTATTATTTACATGAATTAAACATCATTATTATATCCATCCAAATGATAATTTATTGAATAACAATTACACCACGACGTGGAGACGGTAAGCCGTATGTAAGCACGTATGGTGAAATTTCATTCAAAGGATGGATAGAATACTGAATATGGTTGTACAATAGTTATAATAACATAACAGTATATATAAGATACTGGAGTTATTATTTTATATTGGGAATAACAAAGAATGAAGATGTTTAAGAAGAAAGGAACTTGAAATAGGGTGGTGAAAACATTACCTATTTTTCGGGTTCTACCTTTTGATTTCATCAAAAGGGATCCATAGGATGGATTTTTGATCAAAATAAGGCCTCTAGGTTGAAGTGAGAGAAGTTGAGAGAGTATTTCTGCATGGTTTGGCCGAACCAAAAGGCTTTGAAAGTGTGAATAATTGGATAGAAGTGGTGTCCTTTTATAAGGGGGGAGGGGAACCTTAGAAAAATCTAGAAATATTATTTTATAATAAATTAATATTCAGTTTAAAATGGCTCAAAAGTGGTTTATTTAAAGGTTAATGTGGGGATTGGTCTAAAATCACTCAACCAATAGGTTTTAGACAGGTTTGGGTCACTATATTAACCTTTTATTTTTGTTTTAACTCTTTGTTAATTATTTTTACATTTACCATGTCACTTTGTATTTTTATATGATATTGTTAATAAACATACTATATACAGCCTAGAGACCTCCAAGTGGTATATTAATGATACAAATATCATTATATAAGTCTCTTGGCCGAACCTTAGTTTTCTAGGAATTTAAAATCAATTAATAATATAATATTTGTTTTAAAAACTCTTTTATGTGATTTTTGACACTATTCATTAATTGGATTTTGATAAAGTCTTTACAACATTATTAATTAGAAAACAATTCATTTTAGAAATCCTATAATGTCATATTAAGCAATAAAATTCATTTATGTCATCAAAACATTAAAATTATAATAATTTTTACATTTATAATTCCAATTATTTGATTCTTTAATTAATAAAAAAATACTGCATCATTTTCATGTCATAAATAATATTAATTATTAAATGTCTAAAAATTATAAATAAAATACCATTATGTATTAAATCATTTTAGATTACTAATGAATATTTATAGTCTAAAATCAAACATTTATAATGTTATGTAAAAATAGTTTTTCTAAAAGATATATGCTTGTGTCATTTTTGTATTTATTTGAACTCAATTAATATAAAGTGTCATTATCACATACATGTGGCTCCATGGAGTCCCAAAATCGACCCAAATATGCCCATGGATGGACAAGTATGAACCAATAATGTTAGGACATGTATTAGTGTAATATATTATTATTATTATAATATTATTTTTTTACCCTTATTTACCGAATTTGCCCTTTAACTTTGGTAAATAAAATATTTACCGAAGTAATTATTCAAAATGTCTAAAAATAAATGTTACCTATTTACACAATTTGGAAATCCTGATTCCAAATATGGAATCCCTTTTTCCACATTCAAAATACATAAGTGGAAGAAATTAATTTAAAATTAATTCCCGTTTTTAGAACAAAAAGCATGTTTTTAAGAGATAATAACTATCAAAAGATGGACACTTGTTCATGTCCGGTTTAATTATGAAATTACTTCCAATGACCAACATTGTATTAAATGGTAAAAATATATTCTAAATATAATTTATAACCACTAAAATTCATAATTTATCACTACTAATTTTTTCGATTAAAAAAGCTGTTTTTAATTAAAATTTAGTAATTTTCACTATTCATCAAAATATGAATGTTATCAGAAATGTTCCAAAATATTAACCT
The DNA here is from genome assembly GCA_963277665.1 of Viscum album. Taxonomy (NCBI): domain Eukaryota; kingdom Viridiplantae; phylum Streptophyta; class Magnoliopsida; order Santalales; family Viscaceae; genus Viscum; species Viscum album. The sequence continues at coordinate 384,076,098 of OY728120.1, read as the reverse complement.
AAGATAATTTCGATATTCTGAATCCGAAAATGAATTTAATTTTTATAGATAAAATTTATAAAATTTCCAAAAGTGGGTATTACTATTCATAACAGCTAGTTTGATTGGATGTGGTGTGTGTTAGAACTCGAAGTTGCGTACAACACACACTTCTGTATTATTCAAAGAGAAGCGTACCGTGGAAGCTTGGTGAGTTAGAAAATATAGATGCTAATGTATTATATTTTAAGAGGAATGAATAAAAGGATGATCACCTAAGTATTTAACAAAAAAAATCTACAGTAGGAGAAAATGTATTCAACATTTACAAAGCATTAATTTTGGATGAATATGGTTTCATTTTCAGGTTATAAAATCTGTATAGTTGGTATCACTATTGGTACATCAAAAGATATGTTATTAAATGTTTTCATAGAATAAAAAAAGGATGGAGGAATATATATTTCATGGTCTAGATTGACTTTATAGGTTATTTGAGGATAATTTATTCAGGACTATTTAATCCACTAACCTAGTTAACTGTAAAGTGATGCAAGGTCCTTTTGAAAGATGAATGTTATGAAAATTTCATTGAACTGAAGTGAAGTTTAGTCAGTGATCTTATTATCAAATTACCAGACAATGGATAATTATTTTTAATCTAGTTTGATGTAACAATAATTGGAAAATATTATATTCTCATGTATAATGATATAGTGATTTCTTAAGCCCCATGAAAATTGATGGTTTCTGAGTAAAATTACCCCACCCATTGTTTGGACTTAGCTATGGAAATTTTTTCGTTAAAGATATAGTGGAATCATTTTTATGGAAAAATATAATAAATATATATATATTAAATGTATAATGCATACATTTTTTATAAAATTGTTGAACAATCACTACGGAATATTAGTGGAGGTGATTAATTGTTACGACTACTCAATAAATTATCACACTAGGGAAGGGAATACCATATCCAATGGTTTTAGATGAAAGGATCATGATTGATTATATATGATGTGGATCATAAAATTTACAATATTACAATATTTTATGATAATGGATATGTAAATATTTAAGGATAGTGATATATCTTAGATTTATGAAATGAGTGTCATAATACCATTTTATTTTAAAGGAGGTACATGTGGAAGACGTGGAAATGTATAAGAAGGTATTCTCGAGTTTAATACTAATTGTGATTAAATGATAATGTTTCAGAGTAATATATGTGGTTCATCCACAGTGTATTCGAAGGGTTATCTGTTGGATGATTCTTATGTTTCATTATTCTATATTCATCATTGTAGTTTGTTGTTGAATATAGTCCTCTAGGCGTCATTCTAGGGTGTCAAAAAGGTGAGAGATATTTTTAACAATGTATCTCAATGTGAGGTATTTTAGTAGGTTATGGATGAGAGGTAAATGTTTAATGGTATTTTATAGCTATTAATCACACCATAATATAAATGGGATTATAAAACTATTTATTTTGTTATCGGTCTCCCCAGAACATCTAATTTTCCTAATACTACATCATTTATAATCAATCACCACATTAATTTGGACCAAATAATTTCAATTATCAAATAATTAAATCTTGAAAATTTGTTAAAAATACACAATAATGAAGTGGTATGTTTTAATACACTATAAAAATATATTTTATCTAATTTGTATTGGAGGATGACCTATTTGTTTTGGAAATGACTTCATTAATTACTTAATATAGGGATGAGTCACAACATTAATTATTATCCTTAGACAGGTGGTCATTCTATGAAAACCATTAAAACCATAGAGTATATAATTATATTTTTTTCATTTCATTTATAAGGTTTTTGGGATAAAAAATTAAGGTAGTCGTGTTTTCTTAACACAAACACATTCCCAATATTAGTTATATGGATCTTTATGAAGTCCTATATAAAACGAAGTGTATATCTCTATCATGAGGGGATGAAGTAGGAGAATGAAAGTTATTAGCACATGAGCTATATAAAAAAATTATACAGATATTGAAAACCTATAAATATCAAATTTTGTTAGCTTAGAGTCTATAGAAAATTTATTTGGACAATTGTCACCATAATCTGGAATTTAAAGTATATGAGACGAATTTTCATAGAAATTATCAATGGTAGAGGGTTATGAGATTTAGAAAAAAATATAAATATGATCCCAAGTAATATTTTCCATTTTAATATTCATGATCAAGATACGATGGTGTCTTATCACATGGTGTTTATGGAATCCCGAATTTTAATTACATGTCATTTCATCACATTGTAAATACAATGGATCTTTTAAAGTGTAGTTTAGTGAAAATAAGGAACATATTACCTAAAAACAAATCACATTGTTATAAAAATATTGATTTTATTCTTAATTGGTTCACCCAAAATACTTTTACCACACCTCATACACTAGGGATATACATCAAAGGAAATGGTGAGCATAAGGCCTAGTAAGGGAAAACAGGGGGAACAATTTATATAAGATCTTGAGTAATATCAATAAGAAAATAAGAAATATAATTATTCCACAAGAAAGGTAAAATGATGAATATTATAAAAATAATGTGATTATTAACATGGAAATGCGGGAAATACAATTAACTGAGACATTCATAATCAAACCACCATTTTTTGTCACTAATGTGCTGTAAAAATTACCAAGGTTATTCACAATGGTTTCATAGAACATGTGATCTCTAGAGATTCAATTCTTCACCCAATGAAATAGAGAGATATCAGAGAAAAAAATTAATATTTTTTAGTTAATTTTATGCAGTTAAATCATATTTTACCATTTCATTAATTACAAATTGTGAAAAATTAAATGGGTTTCGAATCAAAATCATTGTGTTTCTTAAAGTGATTAAAAAAATCATTATTTTGTAATTTGTCGGCAATAAAAATGAAACATGTGTTTAATTTATGTGAATAATTGAATAAAATAAATAAATTTTAAATATATGTCAGTAAAATTTAAATTTCATAGGATTAGGTATTCACAAGATGAAAATAAACAAGAAATTCTTGAGGAGAAAAGGGTATTTTTTGAAGTAAATCTAGAATCACAACTGGCATAAAAATGGTTTTAGAAAAGGATAAAAAGAGAAGGGATATGGGTATCCCATTATTAATGAATAACATGGATATAAGTTAATTAATAAATGTTAAATAATACAGATTTATTATAACAATCATAATACTAATAGAAAAAAGGTCATTGAAATGAAGAGAAAATAAGTATATTTCCCTTACCATAAAGAGTTACTCATAAAACAAGATGATTAGAATCATAGGGGATTTAGGACACTTTTAAGGGACTCCATGGGAAGCAAAAAAACCATATATTCAAGAATTATGGGTTTTTAGTGAATTTAAATAGATAAATTGTTCTACCATTATATAAAAAATCGGGTATTTGTTTAAGAATTTCAAAATATAGGCCTTAGAAACCTATGTTGTGGAAAATGAAAAAAATATGGGCTCTCTTTGGTATTTTACCATGGAATCATAAACCTGGATTATATTTCATGTTATTTTAATCCATAAAATTAAATCATAATTTCATATTACATCATTTTTCATGGAAGTGTAATGCCGTATAAATATAATGTTTTAAATGTTAATGTTTCCATTTTAGACATTAGAAAGTAAATTACAGGATTGAAAATTTGATTAAAATATATTCAAATACATGATATTAACAATATAAAATATTTAATGTCATTTTAGGTTAATGTGTAAAATAATTATGATTTAATTAATCATATAAAAAGCCAAAACTGTATTTTTAATATTCATGAATTTTTTTTAAAAAAAATTATCACAAATTCTTGCTAACCTAATTTTAGTGTGCTGATTTCAAAATTTATATTTATTTTGACATAATAATAATCTAAATAATAGAATTATGACTTTTTATCATATAACTCCATTTTTATTAAAAATTATACTAGATTGAAATTGCAAAATAAAATATCTAACATTTGAAAAAATAAAATTATATAGATATTTATATTAATATAAGTGTGTTTTTATCATTTTATATCATTAAAATAATAATTATTCATAATATATAATATTATTATAAAAATTTATATCGTTTTCCGTACGTACAATTTCAATCCAAAAATTCAATTATTCTAATTCCATCTCAATGAAACCTATATTTAAGAAGAAGAACTATTCTGAAAAATGAATTGATGGAATAAAAAATTCATTTTGTAAAAAGAATTATAGTTTATGTAACTAATTCCTTAACACATAGTCCCTTATTACACCCATGTAAGATGAAAGGGTAAGGTGTGTGATGGTAATAGATTCATGGGGTGGGTCAGCTAACATTGCCCTATTGGTAATTTCCATTAACATGTACTTCTCCGGTATGTGATTTTTTTGAAGCATCTAATATTGAATCTCGGATTTGGATTTTCCCAAAGGTAACCCTAGTGATGCTACCTCTACTCTAAACTCTAATAAAAGGGCTTCATATAACATGAAACTACTTGTTGAGGTCATCATTTCTTCTTTCTTTATTAATTATTTCTTATGATTTCGACATAAAAATTATGAAATGAAAATTAATAGCAAAATTATAGTTTCCAAAATTCATATTTACCAATGTTCATAATATTCAAACTATATTAATTGATCAAGGATAATAGTTGACCAACATTTATATAAAAAAAATCTGATGGTCGTATTTCACTTTATACTCAAATCATTATTAATGAGATATCTTTTCTGGGAAAAAATACTATATAAAAAACATTTATTAAGAAATAAGTACATTTAAAAAAGTTTGGTTTGTTACCTTGCTTCCACTAAAACACTTTCAATTCTATGATGTTTTCCATGTATCTTTATTGGAATATTACATTCCTAACAATTAAAATTAACCAAACTCAAAGGTCATACTAGTAGAGTAAGATCACTCTCATAAGGAATAAATGTGGGGGATTATGGATCATAATGATAATTTTCTATTAAACAACAACACTCACCCACTTAATGTTTTGTGGAGACACTACCAATTTGAGAAACCAACATTGGAACCTGAAGATATTGTAAAATAAAATTATACTATGCTATTTAAAAAATAGAAATATAATTTAGTGAGTTAAATTATTTTTAGGGGGTATAATGTAACAATATAATATTTTATGGAATATATTTTGTAAATAAATTTAATTTCATTGATTTGTTATGTTACATTGAAAACCATGTTTAGAAAACAATACTATACTATGAAAATATTATTATTTATTATAACAATATTTTTGAAAATATTGGATTGAAGAATATTTGTGAAACTAATTTAATATTAAAAAATTCATGGTTTACACCTTTATAAAATTTATTCATTAGTTATCAATTAATTTTAAATTTAAAATAAAAACTATTTGAAGGTAAGTAGAATATATTTTTCTTCAAATTTTTTTCAATGCACACAAATATGATTTTTTTAAAATAGTAAATTATACCTTTTTTTATTTATTTTAGTGAAATTTATATATTATATATTAAAACTAGTTTTTATAATTAATATATTTTTTTATAGGCATGAGATAAGAATAAATTATCTTTTATTCATAAAAATGTATTTTACTAAAAAGACTTTTCTTCAGGATTTTTTCATTAATATTTATATTAATATTTATTTATTTTATAAGTTTTTTTCATAATGAAATTTTTTGTTAATGTATACACTTCAAAATTATATTAGAGTTAATTTTTTTATTTTTATAAAAGATTAATTTTTTGATAAATATTTAAAAATTTTAATATTTAAAAAAATTATCATTTAATACTTATAATAATTTGAATATTGGAACTTGATAAAATGGTTTCTATAGTTTGGATCCTAAAAATTAATATTATGGAATAAGGTAAAACAAAATTGGTCATAGTTAATTGTAAGAATAATAAATATTTATTAACATTGGTAATTTTAAAACATGTTTACATGGACTTAGACAAAAGGATAATGATATTTTTTCAAATAAAAAATTTTAAATACCATTTTATTTCCATATTTTGACCATATAATATTAAATAATCGAATATATAGCCATTTGGCGGAATTTTTCTTTAGAAATGATTTAATATTTTATATTATTATAGAAAATTCCAATTTATGGCCCCTCTACCACTTATAAAATGACACAATATCTTCTCTCATACACCAACATTAATGTCCTTTTGGTATAGAAAATAAATATTTAAAACCCTTAATTACAATTTTTTTCACATTGTGATTTTTTTATTAACAAAACATCCTAATAATTATTTTAGAACTAACATATAAAGGATTTACGAATAAGGGGTATGTATGTTTATCGAGTGATTTTATTTTATTTCATCATCCACATCCTTAAAATATTTTTCATAAATTTCTACATAAGAAAATATGTATTTCCAATATAATTATATAATATTTTTTTAATTTTAAAACTTATATTAATCTCTTTCTCAAATATATAGGAAATAAAACTGTCGGTAGTGTGTATGATAGACTACCATCTCACAAGATGATGAAATTGTATTTCCATCTCCTCCTCCCAATGATATATATAATTATGTATTTACATTATATATATATATTTGAGAATAATGAAATAATTATACTTCTGTAATAATAAAAATATATATACCTTTTTTCCTTTCAATCCATTGGAAAACGATAATGTCACTAATGTGTACGTGTGGAATAAATTCTCCATGAAGTGTGTATACATGTTATTCATTATATTTTCAAATGGCTACTAATATTGAAGGATTTAATGATTATATATTATAAATATTATTTTATAATTAATCTTGAATGGTAAATTTTTATACAAATTTCTTTTTTTTCATGTATTGAAAAAATGGAATAAATATTCTTGAGTATATATGTCCTACCATCTACATGAATGATTTAATTCAATTTTCTAGTTCTGATTTTATAGATGAATTTTCAGAATCCAAAAATGGAAATCTTTTTTATTTTATTTATATATTGGTATTGGATCTCTTGGATAATGTTTTTCTTGTGTCCTGATTTTAGTTTTTGTGTTTTTTTATGAAAAGTGGAATTTTTGGACTTGGTAGAAACTAGTGCATGGCCTATGCACGATTAAGGGAAATGATAAACCCTTTCCCAGGTAACTATTCCAATTTTTTTGGGGTCTAGGGGTATAGTGCCCATTTTTTGAAAATTTAGAGAAACTATGAATCGTATGTGCAAGAGGATTGGTCTATTTGGAATGTGTAGGTAGTACAGTGTGCGCACGGTTTGGAAAACCATACAGACAAATAAGGCCAAATCCTAGAATTTTGAAATCGGGAAATAATTATTTTTACATTCAATATTTTTATCCCCTTTTAGTTTTTACTCTAATTTAATCATTTTTTACTGACAAAGGGAGCCCAAAATTCTTGCCCATTTGGTTATCCTCCCACCATGGATGTATCTCATTGATTACAAGGTGTGTTCATTGGTTTTTTTGAATATTTTCTTCTATTTATATTATTATATCTTGATTTCATTATGTTTCTTTGGTAGGAAAATGTTTTACAGAACCCCAGGATCTAGGGTTCATGTGTTAATTTTTTTATTGAATATTGGTTTTTTTTGGATTATCTATTATTCTTGGTTATCTATTCTCATGTATTTTCATTACATCTGCATGTCATTGAGGTAGTAAATTCTTTCTGTTTCCTTTTTAGTGCATTCTATTTGATTCTTTGGTGAATTAAAATAATCTATAAATGTGTTTATCATAATTTTGAGGTCGTTACATGATGTTTGGGGATTTTATGATGCTCGAAGTTGGATAAAATTAATTTCAATGGAATTTTAAGATATTCATGTATATATTTTAACACAATATGTTCAATAAAATGACAAGTATACTTTTGGATAAAAATTGGTATTTTAGCATGTGTTTTTCTAGGTTATGCTTTCACGGTGCGGGTTGAATAGGATATGAGCATCTTGTATAGAATGTTGCAACTTTTGTGATTTGGTTCTTATATATGGCTTGTTAAATTGATGTGTAATGTGTCTTGTTTCTTTAAAAAAATTGTTTTTGGGTTTATTTCATGGATAGGCGAGGTGTTCCATTGGATGTGGAAAAATCCACATGTGCACATCTGACCAAATGGTTGTGCACTCAAATAATTATGGTATAAAATAAATATTATTAACATAAACCCCATATTTTAAAATAATTGTGTGTTTTTTCAATACTTTGGTGTTTTACAACATGTCCCTTGCTTTAAATTTTTTCAAATGTGATTTTAAATATTGTTTTCAAAATCATGGCCCATTTTGTATGTTGGATAATATGGATGTTTATAGATGATATAAAAGCACTTTTTACATCAATTAGTTTGTTGTGTATTCTCATTTTAGGTTGAATTTGTACTAATGATGAAATTAGATTTGAAATGTAAAAACCAATTTAGAAATGTGAACATGAATGTGGTGCTTTATGTTGGCGTAGAAAGAGGTAGGAATTTTTCTTTTAATGTATTGATATTACTATTGTTGAAGGGACAATTGGAACATCAAAATGTCTTGGAAATGAATTTTTTAAGAAGTGTAAATGCCTAGTTGGTACACTATCCTATGTGGGGAATTGATCTAAAGGAACGTGTTATGTGATGACCCATTTGGAACTTTTGAATGACTTTTTTTTAATATGGGATCCTCTATAAATATTTCTCGATAACGGGTTATCATGCTAGTGGTGTTGATGATTGGGTTAGGCAAGTGTTGTGGCTGTAGGTAAGGTCAGCCACCCATGTGAGGGAATCTAATTTAAATATGAATTATTACTATTACCATGTGATTTTTCAGTATCTTTTAGATAGTGGGGTGATTGTTTATTATCGACCCAGATTAGATGTATTGGTACAACCATGACATTATAGGGCTTGGAGGGACGTGCCACTAGATTGGTAGTAATATTTAATTTTTTGTTAATGAATATAGAGATGCACCACACATTATTTGGTGAGCCTAATCTATGTACATCCTAGGATCATTCTGGGGATGTTTTGGAAAATTGCATTATTATCTATCTATATGTTTTTTTGTTTATGCTTCAATTTTTATTTTAGCCCTTTAATTTTCCACCTACTTGTTTGGATTTGGTTACATTTTTCTTAGCCTTGTTTGATAACATTTTATGCACTGATCTTGACATTTAATTTTGTTTTAGGTTATAGAAGGTGATATTTATATTGAAGGATGTGTGAGTGGTTTGATAATGGGATATCTTCCAAGTCATTATTTAGTGGATTAATATTTTTAAAATAATATTTTCTATATGTATTATAAAATACTTTTTCTTAAATATTTCTAGAAAATAAATGTATAGAATCAATTTTGATTACCTACTGAGTGTTTAAATACTAACACCATACATAAGCCACTCAGCGTTGGTAGAATTGTGTTGTTTTTCATGTTCATGATTCTAGTACGTGTTATTGCCTTTGGAGCTATATGTTCTTTAGGATGGTGGTGACCAAGAAGACATATGGAGATAATGTATTATATTATGTCTATGTTTTGTATTTAGTTTTTGTATTATTAAGATGATACTGTATCTGGATCATATTTTATATTTAGTGATATTCATTTATTTTGTATTGTTCCACATATTTAGATGATTTATTTTATCCATCTTCATTGGGAAATAACTGTTCTCTCTATGATTATTTGATGTACATCACCAACTTCCAACCCTTGTGGATTGAGAACAACCATCATGCCATGTCCTAGACTAGGTAATATTTCTTGATGGATGGAACCTTAAGTGGGTTCATGAAAAAATGGAATCAGGGAAAGGCCACTGACATTTGGGGTGGCTAGTTGATTATAGATTAATAATTTCAGGACTCAATAGGTAGGTATGATAAGGAATTCATTAGGCCTTTCTTGTTCTAATCCTGAAGTCACAAGTGTTGGTCTAGAATTCGTGTCTTATTTTATTGTATATTTCCGAATGAAAATGGTTGCATTCCTATTTCATATAGTTATCTCAAATGGATTAGTGTCCCATTTTATGGTTGAGTTAATGGTTTAAGGTCCTTATAGTTTTTGATGTTTTCATGGGAAAACGGGAATATCAATTTATCTAAGTGATAAATGACTACTGGATCATCATCCTAGGTGGTTTTTAAGTGTTATTCATTTGGTTTTAGTTTTACTAATAACAGTGGATCCCTAAAAGAGTGAAACTTTTTTTTTGTAAAAAATTGGTTTTCAGAAGGAAATATGTTTTAGGAAAAGTATTTTTAAAATTGAAATGTTTTTTTGGAGTGGGTTTATGATGTAAAAGGGGTTTTGATTGATGAGTTAAATTGAAAAATTGAAAAGTATGGGATCTTAAGATTAATGATATTGTGGTAGGTGTAACCCTTGTACTCCTTTGAACATTCCTATATGTGAGGGAGTGTACTCAGAGTCTATGATGGAACATGTGAATGGATGATATAAGAAGAGGTGTATGAAAACATATGTGGAAGCTAACATGATTCCATGAGTGTGTATTTCAAATTAATGTTATGTTTTGGTTTTCCAAAATAAATTTTAAACAGTAAAATGATTTTAGGAATTTTTTTAAATGTGGTTTATTATTGTGGAATGTGAGTTTTGTTTTATGGAAAATAGATTTTAGTTTTTTCATAGTGGCATTTGAAGAATGATGTTTTCAAATTGAAATTAAATTCGAGGTTTTTGCAAGGTGTGTGTCTGTTTTTCCATCTATGTGTTTAGCTTATGAACCTATTTTTATTGGCTTTATATGTCCTTTTTTATTTTTTCTTAGGTTGATGTTGTTTTTGGTTTTTTTCCTTATTGTTATTTTGAATATACCACCCAGAAAGGTACCCAATGTTTATAGTGGGTCCTTTAAAATTTATGGTTATTATCATTTTCTTCAGGTTTATATTGGAGACTGAAGTCCCTTAGAGTATTTTTAATGGCTTGTTTAAGTTGAGTGTATCTTTATATTTTTGGTAAAGCCTGATGTTGTCAGTTTGTGTGTTGTCCTGGGGTTATTTGAGGGTCCAAATTTGAATGAATGGAAGGTTATTTCTCCATCATCAATGCCAGTTAGGATGACTTGTTATGTGTTTGAGACCAATTTTATCCAATGTATTATACATGAGGAATTTAAGAAAATGAAATTAGAATAGATCACGAGTATTCACAATGTACAGTGAAGAGTGCAGGGCTATGTTGTCAACTTCTTGGAGTTGGATTATTTCTATTTGGAGGTTGTGTGATAGGATTTTCTGAAGTATTCTTGCTTAATTGTGTGTATTAATCTCAAAATAATGTATAAAGGTTCTCCTAAATGTATATTTATTTTTAAATGTTTTTTAGAGTCATTTGTAGCCAAATTGGATCTCAACCTGAAATATATGGTTGTAGATAAAATAGTTTTTCTTCATACTTGTGAAGGTTCCACATCTGGTGAGATATGTATTCCAGAGGAAACTATTTATAAAAAAAAATTTCATTGAATATGAATTCTTGTTCATCATAATGTTTTCTTTTACATTTTCTGTGAGGTTGGTTTGGTAATTTAATATCATCTTGTCATAATATTCCACAGCGTTTCCATCATTGTACACATTTGTGTCATCTGGAAAAGTTATATAAAAAACATTTCCTAAAGAATAAATTTTTATAGGAGGATGTTAGTTCTAGATTTTGACGTAGTGGATGAATCAGTCAACCAGGATACATCCACATGTGTTATAGTGAAGCTCTAAAAGTGTCAAGAATCATTAGTGGAGTTGGGAACCCTGACCTAGTTTTTTTCTCTTGTGTTGTGGTGGGGATTACTAATGATTCATCGTTTTAATTTTTTTTTTGCAGTTGAAAGTTCGTATTTTTATTTTACTATGTAATGGATGTTTTCTTCAGTGAAATGAGTTGTTATGTTTATACCAATAGGGATATTTAATAAGTTATTCATTTGTAAGACTTCTTTAGTTTTCATTCATTATTTTTTAGATACATCTGTTATTATAATTTATCATTGGTGATTTCTTTGGGTTTCCCATTCGGCTCAAAATGTTTTTTTTGGGTTTGTACCCTTCTTTTGTGAGGATTGGATTGTGTGGGGAATTTTCAGTTATTTTGGTGTTGTTGATCAACATTTTATGAAAAGTTATTGGGTTTTGGCACATGTTGTGAGTTCCAATTTAGGTGTCATTATGTTGGGTGTTTAAATGTTGATATTATCAGTTGTGTTCATAGGGTGGGGAGAACCATATAATTTCCTCCCATTATTCATGTTCTCTAGAAACTTTTAAATTTTTGGGCATGATTTCTTATGTGAAATTTCACCACGAGGATAATGATTTCACTAGGATTTGATCAGGCATGAAATCGAGTTTTTATACATGTTGGGTGGATGATATTCTTGGGGAAGATAGTGTTTGTGTTGGGGAGAATTGTCAACCCAAACACTATAAATCCTTTTTATATTATTTTTATTTTTAATATTGATATATTGTTTAATTTTATTAGTTTATTCATGGTTTTAATTATTAGGTTTTTATCAAAAAGTAGGTTTTTTGAGTTTTGAAGCAACTAGCACATGGCCTGCACATATTTTTGGGAAACCACGTGCCACTGCCTATATAACCATGTGGCATGTTTTGGGTTCTATGGATTAGGATTCATAGATTCAAATGGTTTGAGAAACCTTGAAGAAATCAGGTGATTTAGTTTTCCCATCAATGTAGTTGCAACCACACATTTACACATGGTTTAGAAAGCAATGCAACAAAACTGTTAAAGCTATAGTTATTTTACAAATAATGAAATTCCAATTCAAAACTCCCCTATATTTTTATTTTTCATAAATTCCTCTATCCTTACCATTTTTGGAGGATTAAGGGATCCTCCAATCCCTCTCCCATTGGTCCTCCTCCCTCCATGGATGCATCTCCATGATTCTAACATGAGTTTCTTATGCTTTTTCCATTTTGGACTCCTTTTCTTCTACTCTATTTATTTATTGGTGTTTCCTTGAAAGGTTCCGATTGGGATGAATATTATGAGATATTATTTATGTTTTGAGTTGTGTTTATTTGGATATAGGGTGTGCGGACTATCTGTTAAGATCATTTCTCCATTCTCTTGATTTTTTTCTCATCCACACGTCATTAATGTAGGTATTTATATCTATTTCCTCTCCAATGACTTAAATTTGATTCCTTAGTGATTCCAAATATTTTATAAATGTGTTTCTCATAATTTTTATTCTTTTACATGATTTATTATGTTTAATTCATGTTGTTATAAGTGGTCAAAAATTATTTTCAAATGGATCCATTAAATATTCTTATGTATCTTTGCACTCAACGTGTTCGATTAAATTCTAAGAACCCTTTTTGAAAGAAGTTGGGTGTTTTTGTTGTGTTTGTTTTTTCTATGTTTTTATGGTGTTGGTTGATTATGATATTATATTCATATATGTATCATGTTTATAGTTATGGTTTGGTACATCTATATGGTCTGTTTCACTGATGTAGAATATGGGTTTCCAAATTAACAAATGGTTCTTGGGTGATTTTAGGGATACATAATGTCTGCCATTGGATGTGGGAAAATCTATGTGTACATGTGTGAAAAAATGGATGGGAACAAAAATAATAATGTATTTAGATAAATATTTTTATCATAAATCCCATATTTTAAAATGCATGTTAGATTCTTTCAAAAAAATTTTGTTTTACTAATTTTCATTTAGAATATAAATGATTCAAATATAGTTTTAAATGTTTTACTCAAAATTATAGAATGTTTGGTACAACAAAAATTATGGTTTTCTTCTAAATGACATGAGACCACATTTACCATCCTTAATTATGTTATGGGACTTCATTTTAATTTAACATGGAGTTAAAGATTAATCCATATTTGAAATGTAACAGACCTTTTGGAATTGAGAACATGAATGTGGTTCTTTATGTTTTTATAATTGGCTAGGAAACACTCTTGTAATGTATTGAAGTAGGTAATATTAATGTCCTAATTGGTAATTTTCAATTCTTTGGAAAGAATTGGGGTTTTATAATTATAAATGCTTAGTTAACTCCCTATACTATTTGGAGAAATGTTTTGATAGATTGTATGATGTGACTAATTGATATGAACGTGTGAATGTATTTTTGTAATATGGGAGCCCATATGGAGGATTTACCAAGAATGGGTAATCACATTTTTTGTATTGTTGTTTAGGGTTGGGAAGTACGGTGGTGGTATGTTAGGCAATCCCTGAGTGCAAGTGATGTCCTTTCATTTTGTATTATCCCTATTATAATGAGATTCATTGGAATATTTTAGAAGGAAAAGTGATAGTTTCTTGATGACCAATGTGATATGGGTTGCTACTACCATGATGTTATTGTGATTTTTGGGATGTTCCACAAGACCGGAGGTTAAAAAGGCTAGTTGGTTATTGACTATGGTGATGCACCATACATAGGAAAGAGATTCTAATATGAGTAGTTCATGGGATCGCTCTGGGGATATTCAATAAAATACCATGATTATATATCTATATGTTTGTTTATTTTATTGCACATTAGATATTAAACTTGTTTGTTTATACCTGCTTATTTGGTTTCTTTTACATTGAACTTAGTCCTTTTTTATTAATTAGTATGGATTTCTCTTGGGATTTTCTTTTGAATTGGGTTGTGGAAAGTGAATTTTTTTTTCAAAGAAAGAAGTGGGAGTTGTTTTAAAATGGGAAAATAAAGAGATATTTATTTTTTTAATTAACATTTTTAAAATATTATTTTCTAAATGTATTAAAAACTAGGGTTTCTAGTTTATTTTGGTAATAGCAATTCATAGACTCTATAGTGATTACCTTCTAATCGTTTTCATCTCACACACTACTTGTTCCACCCAATGATGGTAGAACAAAGATAGTTTTCATGTTTAATTCTTTGGTTCAGGTTATCACAATTTTTGTTATTTTTATTGAGGTTGGTGGTGACCAAAAGGTAATTTAGAGACCGTGTAGCATGTTCAGTCTCTATTTTGTATTTAGTTGTTGATTTATTATGTAGTTGTTATATCTTTCTCAGTTCTGTATAATTATTTATATTCTATTATTATTGGTTCATATAGAATTTTAGTGTATTTATTTGATACTAGTTTATTAGGAAAAACAATTCTCTCATTGATCACATTGATTTTGGTCACTTATTGTTAGGCAGTGGGGATCGATAACACCCTTTGGGCAATGTCTTTGACGAGGTCAGATGTATGGATTGAGCGAACCCCGTCTCAGTTTATGGAATTCCTATAAAAATGTGTATAATTAATATATATTATAATTATATAATAATTATAATTATGGAGTTTATGGAAACATGATCAATACACAAGGTCTAAAACTACCAAACAAACACATATACAAAAAATAAAGGAGTTGTTACTGAAAACATTGATTTTAACAAAGAATTGTTATTGAATGGGAAACAATATGTTAAAATAAATTAATATATGGTGTGATATATTTAATTTTTGTTATATTATATATTTATAAAAAATCTATATTTATTATAGACAAATTTTAGAATAGATAAAATGGAATCTTGACATGAGGTAAGGGATTTTCGTCTCACTTTTATTCTCATAACACGCATGCCATATTCCCCTATTATTTATTCTATGAGGTGTATATACTAAAAATTAATGTATTTTATTATTATTATTATTATTATTATGTTGAAACATATATTAATATATCCATCGAATTTTCTTCATATAATGGGGACTATTATTCAAAAGATACCCATGTTGTATGAGTTTTATATTTCAGTCTCATTGTTAAATTTGATTGTTTATGATTAGGTTTCCAAAGATGAAATATTATGATATATGCATGTATAAAATGTTTAATATTCATTTAATAATGTTGTTTTTATAGATTAATTGTTTTACTATCAATTCCTCTCTTTATGTACTTGAGATAAGGAAAAAATATTTTGAAAGAAAATTATATATACTTCTCTCTTTAATTAAAAATATTTTCTTCCATTCCTAATTTCTAATGATATGTTATGTTATATGTTTTTAATATTAACAAATGACTTTTTAAATTAATTTAAAACCATGTTTCATTTTTTAAAAAACAAAAAAAAAATATTTTTTTCATTTTTAAAACGATATAATTTTAACTTTGTACTAAAACTGATAATGTAATATTTTTTTAATATGTAAAACATGAAAAAAATTTCTTACCCACATGAAAATTTAATTTTTGGAAGATTGATTTATATTTTTTCATGGTTCATTTGAAAAAAAATAATTGTATTTTGGAATTTTAATATTTTATATAATTTAGTTGAATTTAAAATGAATATTTTCCTCATTAATTTTTTAATGTGATTGTGAAAAACAATTTCCATCCCAGATGAAATCATTTTCTTCTTCATAAGGTTTACTGTGGATATGCTCTAATCATAACATCATTATTATTTATTTGTATAGTTTATGACTATTATGCCAAGATTTTTATGTAAACCATTCCTTTTTTCCATCGGTAATGTTTCGATAAAGTGTTATAATAATTATGATAACCATTTATTTTATATGGGGTTTTTCAGGATGAAATGTTTATTAAACCTATATACTATTCATGAGTTATTCTAAGATGAATGTTTGATATTTTTTTCACTCAAATATATATGATCACCATTATATTATTATTGAGACTACATTTATACATTCCTCTAATGCTTTGGGAAAATATTGATATCTTATGAGGATAATAAGACTGGAATGGGGACGAAACCTGGTTTAGTAAGTTTCTTTATACACTATGAAAATATTGTCATTGAAGAATGATTACATAGACGGTCTATGGAGTGAACCCAATCCTCTATAATGGTATTTTTTGTATTCGTTGAATAATAATGAAATGATTTTGTATACATAATCGTACGATAAAAATATAGGACTTATTATAATGTAATCCTCTTATGGATTATATTATTCTATTACATCAGGATTCATGACTTATGAACTATTATGAATTATTTCGTGATTCATGATTATGATCTATGATAAAAATGGAATTTTTTTCAATTTTTATGAACATGTTATCATACCCTTTTCTAATGTTATGTTAATATGTTCCTTCTTTACCCTTAATTACCATATGAGATCACACATTATTATATTTCGTTTCCACATGTTATGTGGAATGATATTAAGAATGATAGGTCTAATAAGGGCTCTAGTAATGAAGAACTAGTTATTTATGTATCTATTATTCAAAGGAATGAAAACTATATGATTCTGGAATAGATATTTATGAAATATAATGAGTACACATCTATTATAAATTCATATATTTGTATGAATTTATTGGTCTCTATATGTCTCTGATATCCAATACCATTTCATATGTGGATGTGGGATTATATCACTATGGGTTTTAGGATATGGTTAAAGTAGACTACCAAAGGTAGTGACATAGTAACTATTATTGTGGATTAGTTGAATAAATTATGTCATTTTTTATTATTCAAAAAAGAATTTTCTATCAAATATCCATGTAAACATTATGTTTGGGAGATAGTTCACATACATGTGATCTCTTAAAGTATTTTTTAGACTGAGATTCCCATTTCACAATGTATTCTTAATAGGTATTGGAGTTTTTTTGTTAAATAGATAAATTTTCCATACACATTTCATCCATATATAGAGTAGTAGTTAGAGAGGACCATTCTTATACTTAAGGATACGATTCAATCACATTTTATAGATTTCAATGGATTATTGTATAAAAATATTCATTTAGTGTATTTATTCAACAATAACACTTTCATGGATCATATTTATATGGTTTCATTTGAGTTCATATATTATAGTCCATATTATTCACCCGGGGCTTGGCTAGACCTCAATGACCCTACTATTAGTTGGCTGCATCTCTCTTTGGAAATGTCAGGTTGTATCATGATAATATTGAAGCAATTGGTGACCACAATGATAAAGAAAAGGTTGTTTTCTGTAGACTATATTTTCATTTATAGTTTATGTTTGATGTCGAGTAAATTTTTATTCTTTTTTTAATGGTTGGGATATCATTATTTGTAGTTATATATGAAACTATCACCTGTGTACATCATGTTATTTTTATTAAAAAATGTATCAATAAAATTGTATACTGATTTACTATTTCATAATGGTATGTTTCAATGCATGAGATGTACCATATATCACTAATTTAACGATATCATCGATACCTATCTCAGGTAATAAACACTAATAATAATGAGGCCGAGGTTATGGTATCATTTAATGGACAAGTAATTTGTATTACGGAAAAATGTGAGAATAATCATTATAGCAAGTCCATTCTATTGTTGTGTGTATAGTGGAAGCATGACTGCAAACTATATGATACAAGGCAGTATGAGTTTATTATGTTATTGAAATTCTTATAATTATTCATTGATGATACATGATGAAGATCAAGAATATTTCTCGATAATGAGATGATTTATAAAGGGGTGTCTATAACATCTTGGAATGAGTAATTGTGTTTTTATTAAATAATTTTTTATATCATAAATTCATTAGTAATTTTCTTTAAAAAATAAATGTCAATTTAAAATATAAATATAAAAAAAACTGGTTGTTTTGAATCCATTTGGGTGCACCGGGGTTTGGTGGAGGTGTATGAATAATCAATATTAGAGTAGAGTCATATTTATTGATATTTTGATTTCAGAGCGTCAGTTTTTTTTGTTATTGATCAATTTGATGTGAGATAAAGGGTAATACTTAGGTGAACATAACCATAAGTTTGACATTGTGTTTTAGAAGTCCATTACATGGATGTAGTACCCCACAATGAGAATCAATACGTGGATTTATTTTTATAAATATTCCAAATACGTATGACTATAAATAATTCCCCCATGTCACTAGATATGAGTGTCATGGGATCTCCATCCATGGTATTATCTTACATTAGGATCCTCGTATATGAGGATTAAATTATGTTGATCTCCAATGGGACATCCATATGTGGTGATTATAAATCTTGGATCCTCTAGGAGGGATCCCCACATGTTAGGATCCAACTATGTGGTCACCCTTAAAAGGATACCCTTACATCGATTCCATTGAATTGTATGTTAATCCCCATTAATGGATATTGATGTTAGGGAAGGACATGGATTATGATAAAAAAATAGAATTGGATATTAATGGAAAATGAAATATAATAAAATAAAATCATGAAATGAATATATAAAATTATTTAACAAATAAACTCAAAATGGGAGAATATAAGTGGGTATTTAAAGACTAGGGAGAGTCTTATCCTATTTTTTTCATTTTAGATAATTCCCTAGAAATCAATATTTCCTCTCCTTAATGATATCTCTAAAAAAGATTTTTGGATTGTAAAACTATTTTACGCATTGCGTATCTCTAGAAAATCAAGATATTTTCATCCTTAATTTAAATATTTCTCTTACGATTTCATGTTAAAAAAGCACATATATATTTATCATATTTCATTATTATAATTTTTTTATTCTATTTGTTTGTAATCAAATGAATATATTATTTTAAATGACCATAATTATTCAAGATTATGTTGCATGGTCTCCAAACTACCTCTAAAAGTTCTACGCTTTTTATTTTTTTCCATGATGTGTGGTCATACTATCATACCATGTGTTTATCATAATTTTATAATAATATATTACATTTTAATTTCAATTCCATAAATTCCTTAATTTTTTAGAGTGATGTCATAATTTGGTAACAATATACCTATATCGACTATGTGGTGCATGTTCAATTATGATTAAAAAGATCTAAAACTATGATGTGGCACTAGGGGCTAAGAAAATATAAATAACAATTCATCACATGAATGAAACCACCCTAAAATTATTCCAATAATAGAAATCAGGATCATGATTGGACCTCAAAAAATTTAAAAATGAAATTCAATTTAACATATATATATGTATAATGAATTTATATTAACTTCTTATGAGTGGATTATGGTCACATATTTTTATATTGTATCTATGGGTGGATACTGGAATGACATTCAAATTATGCTAGTACTGGTTGATGTTGGAAAATGAATCATATTCTATCACAATTAGTGGAAGATGAAACATGATTTGTATGAATGAAAAAAGGTAAATGGTGTTCCATGATCCTTATAAGGTAACTAATAGTGGATACATACCTCATATTTTCATCATCACTACGATCAAACACATATGGAACTATTCAAATATTATGTGTTTAATAGTGTGTGTCAAGATAGAATTCAACCATAAAAAATGTCTATAATTATTTTTATTCTTTTATTTTTTACGCCAGAACACATTATTGATAATTCCATATATTTATTCAAACACAATTAAATTTGGACTACTGATATTTACTCACACACTACACAAGATTCCTTTGGAACCAAAGATAACTTCATGGATGCAGTTCAGGAAAAGGGAATGCTACCTATGACTGAGGGGTTTTGGTTCCTAAAGTGCTATATTAGAATGGAAGTTGTTTATAAATTTCAGCCAATATTTCCAGTCATTCACTATTTCATATTTTTATTGCAGTTATATTTTTTGGTAGGGGATCATCCTCTATGGATCCTATCATTGAGAGGATGACATTATTGAAATTAATACAATTAAAATTCAACATCATTTAATCATTACTATATAAATTATTTTGTATTTCCATTATTTTTATTATCTTTATATTTGTTATTATTATTATGTTAAAATGAAATTCACATTGATATGAAGGTTTAATCTCCCTTCTATAAAAAATTATACACTGAATATATGACAGTGTATTCCAACTTATTTGGAGGAATTCATATAGTGCTGTAGTTACCATTGGTCTAGGAAATGATGTGTTTTCATGGAAAGTAGGATGTTACACCAAATATAATGCATTATATGCACTATTTATATATTCACACATGCATTAGAATTTGTATACTTATTCGGTAACTACTATTTAGAATATAATATTTATTAGTGATCACGAGGTTAAAATAGAAGGTGTTGTTATATAATATAGTTCATCCCATGGTGATTGTATATATGTTTTGTTAGAGAAGAGATATAATTATCTACTTTATTGATATTTTTCAATATTCCTGATCATTCAAAAAAACTAATAGATATTAGTAGATGAATTCATTTATTCCTATGGTAGATGGTCTTTAGAAAAAACCTATGAAAAATGTGAATGATCATTAACCAAGGGGATGGGAGGTCAATGAATTTATTAAATCATTTCAAGTAAAAAATAATTATTACCTTGGTTATTAGAGTGACTAATCTATAAAATGCATCAATGTGATATAATATATATGTATAATAGTTCCAACATAATTCATTTTTTGGTATGTTAGACAATATTTTTTAGCCACATTTCTAGATACTCTAGAATTTTTCTCCATTAAATGGGGTAATATGTATTATGATGTGTCAATCAGGCATATGGGAGGGTATTTTTATATTTAAAAATAAAGGTAAATAGAACCAACATTTTATACTTATTCTTAATTAGATATAAGTTACTTTTTATGGCCATGTGAAAATGATTGTATTAGTTACTTTTAAGTCCATGAAAAATAACCATATGGAGTTATTGTTATGGTTATATGTCTAGCACTAGTAATGCGCCTTTTAATGTTATGAATACTCGACCATTATGTCTTGTAGTTTTGGGTAATATGACTAAGACATATTATTAGTAGTTTAATGACATTTGGAATATAAAAATTGTTATGTAGTTAAATGTCATGAAACTAGGCCTATTATGTTAAAGGTACTATAGAATGGATTGTGTAGAAATTATGCATGAGACACCATTTATAGTTTGTTATGTATTTTGGAAAAAATACTAGAGATGTAATGGTTGGGGATTACAAATGAGAGGAGGAACATTTTTTGATTTGACACATTTATGGGATATAGAATTGTTTTTTTCAATGAGGACATGGTTTGGGATTACACATAGAAGGATGCCAATATACTCACATTCATCTCTAATTTTTTGTTATCAAGGAATGAATATAAAACTAGAATAACATGTAATATATCACATTGATGAAGGGTTGGGTCATACACTAAGCCAAAGAGACATAATTTTGTATCCACTTCTCAACTATGGGGTGCTAGATAGGGAAGAACACATGATTTCGTATTTGAAACCAGCAAAAGTAGAAGGATTGGGAATTACACAAGGTTAAATGCCCATATATTCACATCCACCACAAATTTATTAGTATCAAAATAAGGAAGGATAATTTGATCCACAAGTGATATGAAGTAGGGAGGAATGGTAAACACTCCTAATAGGTTGATGAAAAACATATGTGCATCCCCCACTCATATATTGGTAAATTTAAAGGGAAGGATAACTCAACTCATGTGCGTTATGGCCTATTGGATATGTCATCTTACGCACACCCAATTGGAGGTCAATATACAAACTTCCTCCCAAATATTTTTGTAACTAGGCAAGGTAGGAAGACTATAAACATGGGTTATATAACCCAGTATGAAAGGGTTGTACTATATTCATGAAACTTACCATATATGAGAATCCAATACTTATCTATTTGACAATATATTGGTATCTAAGACTCGAAACTCGAGTGATATGAACTAGTGACAAAGGGTTGGGACATACTTTAGGTCTATTTTCCAGTATATACGCATCCTCCTCTAATATGTTGCATATAATATGAGGATAGATGATTGGAGTCATAGTGGATATGACTATGTTTTGAAGGGATAAGACATACATTGGGTCAATAACCCATATATGCACATAAACATGTATAATATCAGTAACTAATAGGGGAATGAAGATTTTGATTAAGAGTGATATGACATAATCAAGAAGGGTTGGGACATTAACTTAGAAGGGGTCCAATAAATTCCATTACTGGATCATTTATTGGAAATAAATGAGTTATATCTAGAGATTATATAGGTGTTGTATTTTCATAGTGATGGTCCAAAGTGATTCAAGAAGTGGGGATGAAAAATCTGGACCATGAGTGGCTCAACTCTATTCAACCAAGAAAAAATATGTTGGTTGATGAATATGATTGGGGTTATATGATGAAAACAGAGAGGAGTTATGATGAGTTTCCTAGGTCATGGAGAATATAATTTCATAAAAAGGAATAAAAATTATGGTTATTATATAAATACATGATTAATTGTATTATATGGGTCTTGTTAATTATGGGGTAAATCCTATAAAATTATATTATGGTAAGTATGATGCCTATTATTAAAGATAAAAGTAATTAGAGTAAAGAAATCTAGAATTAATTATAGAATGATTTTAAAAATCTAATGTGTCTGACAGACTCGTTTATAAAAGGGATATTTTGTGGAATTCACCTTGGAAAAAAGATTCCAATGATATCATATGGATATATTCATCCCAAGTTGATAACATATTTGAATGAATTATTGATGTGATGGACCAAATATACCCAATAGGGATCCTTCCCAATTTAAATGATAATATGTCACATATTTAATGGGTGTGAACCATTAGAATAATGATAATGTATATTTTAGGAAGCCAAAATTTCTCATAAGACTAGCATTTTATGTGAATGGTTTAGTTTCACTAATATCCATGTGATTAATGGTTGTTGATGAAAAAATTATTATTCAAGTGTCCCTACATTATTTTTTACATGATAATTACCTATGAATTATATTATGTGGGTGAATTTGTGATTTTAATGCATTGATGTAGTTACTATAATATCCATACTCAATACCCTTTCCCTCTCTAAAATTCATAATCTATAAACTTTACTAAGGAAAAGTGATAGAGGATTGTTTTAATGTGTGTGTT
This sequence comes from Viscum album, assembly GCA_963277665.1. Classification (NCBI taxonomy): domain Eukaryota; kingdom Viridiplantae; phylum Streptophyta; class Magnoliopsida; order Santalales; family Viscaceae; genus Viscum; species Viscum album. Next base: position 384,052,170 of record OY728120.1, on the reverse strand, counting down.
TAAAAATTGGGTTACTCTCCTCCCATAAATCTTGTGGTGAATAATATATACTCTTTTACACATGAATGGTCATACATTTGTGAAATTGTTTTAGGTTATTTATAAGCTACTCATGTAACTAATATCCCTAGAATTGATTTAATCAGCGTGACCAATAAATCAAATTTTCACAATGGATCATCTATTAAACACCATAAGTGATACATATGAGTTACTTTTTCTGCTACATAATGTTATATAATTGACTTGTAATATTAAATCCCACATAATGTTTGATAAATTTTATTTATTTCCATTTCCAATGGTTCTTCTAAAAATCATTGATAAATATCGTTCTATATCACTAAAATGGATAACCACATCATATTATCAAATTATTCATAGGGACATTAGAATGTTATGTTATTGTGAAGGAAATATGCATTGATCTTATAAATTATTTTTATCCAAAAATATGAAATGTTGTTATAATGGATCCCTAGTATGATGTTTTGAATTATATCCATTCCAAAAGTAATAACACTTCAATAGAATGATCCAACTTATATTATAAGAAATTTAATTCTTCTATTTTTTCCATATCGCCTTCATTGATGTGGTGATCATATATAACGAGCCATAAAAAATTCATCCATTATAAATTTATTTAATCAAAAATTATAAGACCAAATTATGTGGATGAAATCTAACCTATATTATTTCTATTCAGTTCAAACAACGGTTCCTTTCTAAATATAAATTCATTTATAAGGGCCCTCATCCAACAAAATGGGATCATTTTATGATTCTATAAATATTATCATAGAAATTGATGATTTTCCTTCGGTGATTCATGAATTAATTTGTAGGAAAAATATTTCATTCATGATTGAACTACTCCATGATGCTTAAACTAGTAACATATCAACATAATTTCTATGAGAAACGAACAATCCCTTGTTTTTTATTCAGATTTTTTTTCTTCGTCATTTTTTTAAAAAATAATGACTTTTTCCTCTCAATTGAAAATATTTCCATTATTCATGTTTAATAATTATATGTAAATGTATCAAAAATAAATATCATGGTCTAATATGATGTGATAGATGAATGTAAATAATATTTAGGAAGATAATCATTAATAATTATTCATACCATGACATTTACTCTTTATATAGATAGTGAGTGTTAGCCTTGTAGACAATTCATCCTCATAGAAACATCTCATATAGTGGTTTGGATTTCTATGTGTTTCACCTATTCCTCATCCTCATGTATAAAATCAACCAAGAAACTAGATCAATTATTCATGTGAGAATTCCCATGAGAATATTTCTATAGTGGGATGATTATTCTTGTAGACATACCGTATGGAGGGTACCATTTTCAAATAATATCCCATCAATCCCGAAGAAGTAAAATATATTACAGAATATTATTTAAATATCTAGTCATATGTCTTGGGAAATTAAAATATGAAATATATATTTTTGGTGGGATTGAAGATAAAATTTCATATCTATAAGGGTATGGTGGATTGGTTGAATCTTTTTATTTAAAAATAATAGGATGTGTTGAGAATATAGTTGATGTAGATTTAAAAATTATATTTATATTTGATTGATGAATAATTGAATATATAGTAGATGATTAGTTATAATGTTCTTGATATTATGAATGAGTTATATAATTATTTGATGATAAAATGTGGGTTTAGTATATTATTTTGAAGTGTGTGTGATAAATTATATAAAATACATCCATTTAAGAATAATTTTAGTTGTATTAAATATTAGATGAGGTAATTATTTGGAAATAAATTAGAATTAATAACCCATAGCATTCTCCAAGATGAAAAAATAAATTCTGTATAGTTATTGGTAATGTGTTCTTTGATTATTTTTTAAAAAATAACCAACCCTTAAAGTAAGAACCCCCAATGTAGCCTCCTACCATAAAATTTGGCCATTATTAAGAATGACATCAACTAAGGGACCCAGTAGAGTTTAGGTATGGAATCATTGTGTGGTGATAAAAAATATAGGAGAATGGGTTAGTGCTTGGTCAAATATGTTTTGAGGGATAACTTAGTGTCCCCATCAAGTGGTGAATATCTATGGGATTTGATCAGACACTTGTGAAGAGCTTCAAGTAATATATTTATTAGAGTTCCATCGATGTTTTTGAAATGGGTTTTCAATGTTGTAATTATTCATGTTTTAATTAAGAGAGTTTTTGTTGGATAAAATGGTGATGTTATACATCCCATTATCCACAAGGAATGTTATGTTTTTCTCATGGTCACCAGTTCACAACACTCTAATCAAATAAATGTATTAAGAAAATATACTATATATGTTATCAAATTTCATGATAATCATTATTAAAATTGGAATTAATCATGATGTTTTATATATGTTCCATACTGATTCAATGAGATATAATAGAAACTAAATGTTTATTCTATAAGAGTGATGGTAGTATATAGATTATGTTTGAAAAAGAGATTAGTTTTTTGTAATCATTATTCATTTTTTATGTGACAATCCAATTTTGTGTTTTTTAAATTATATTGGCTTGTTAATGGTGCCTGAAACATTGTGAAAATTTGTGGTGGAAATGGATGATTTCCTACAATTATCGTAAGTAATACGGTGTAATCATTACCTATAAATAAACCCTTGATACAGTATTTACAAACAACCCCTATATGTGAATGAAATTAGCAAAGATAATAAGATTGATATCACAATGATAATTTTTCACTATTATTACAATGAAGGCCTATTATTTTATAATAGTGTTGTTCATAATAGTGATGTGTTAACTAGAGAAGAGAGATTTTTCCACAAAGAAGAGGTTCTTCAATTCCTTGTTTTAATTAATTATTTCTGGTTAATATTTTCATGAAAAAGAATATTTATATCAATAATACATCATCATTATCATAGTTCTATGAATATGATACATATATGAAGAATGATTGAGTTTTCAATGTATTAAGAAAACATTTTTTGGATAAACACAATAGATTTTATAGAATTTCAATATAAATTAGTGTTCATCGTCAAATAAAGAATTCAAATCCTTAACATAAATAAATTCAGTAATGTATATTTATTAATTTTTTAAAAGTGTTTGGTTGACCCATAAATTCCCAATTTATATGAAATTTATAATGTTTACATGATGAATATTTTGTGATCTATGATTTTTTACATATTATTATTTAATGTACAATAAAAAAATTGAGATGTAAGATTTAAAGAAAAGATATATAATAGAGAATATAAAAAATATATTGAATGATGTGATATTTAAGGAATAAGAAAAATAGATCCATATTATATAACTTGTTGACATATCCTATTTAGTGAAATAATAATCTCTATAATAGAAGGGAATAAGGATAAATTATTTATATAGTTATTGAAAGGGTTTCGTGATATGATTAATTAACTGTATAATTATCATCATCTAGATAATAAGTTATTCTATGGTGATATGAAGGATGAATAAGACACAATTCTCAATTTTTTTGTTGGAATCTTATAGAATTGGCGAAGAAGTGTGAAAAAATTTTCAATTTCAAAGGATAATCTAATTGTATTTGATATTCAACACAAAATTATTTATATAATGCATATTAAGATATCCTAATGTATATAAAAAGAATACATGTTAATTAAATTAAATTTTTTAGGTGAGGAAGAGGGTATTTCCTTGAGTGAGGATTATTCTAAACCTATAAATTGTATTTGGAATGTTCCTGGAAAGGAGTGGCCATCACTATAAATTATCTACCAATAAAAAGTAAAAATATAAAATTTTTAGTTCAGCAATGTATCATTTTTGTATCATCCTTGGATATTGAAATTTGTGGTAAATATTAGTGAATCACATTATTCACAACGGTTTTACATTCCAACATATTTGGATTTGTTAACGTGATTTAAAAATCAAGAGTTACAGATTCAACATGATTTATACTAACATTGGAACACGATCCTATGTAGAAATCAGTTGAGTAAAATAATTTTTTTAATTGGTCTATAATGAAATTGGACACCTCTTAGTCTGTCCCAGTCTGAAAGAAGTGGTATTTGATAGAAAAGGATCTAACATGGTGTGTAACTATCTCAATTTTTTGTAATTCTAATGTTTTAATATCTCTTTATAATGGTTATTAATATCAAAATATATATATGAATGATAAAAGGAATAAGTGAAATATGAAAGACTAAGTGAATCATAAACCAAATGGAGTTATTTATATTTAATAATAAAAAATATTATATCTTAAAAAAATTATTCAATTACATAAAAAATATATCATTAGATTAATTTTAAAAAGTCCCATGAGTATGGTAAAATACATATGGCCGAATATTCCTATATTGATATGTTGTTTATGGTTATAATTTAATTTGTTATAAACCAAAATAAAATCAAATTACTGAAGAGACTACCATGTTTATCTAGAGATTAATAGACTTCATTACTTGGTCGATTACATCCACCACTCCGGAATGCAATGCACAAAAGAAAATTTTAGAAAATAGTAGGCCCAAGGACTTGACCCCACGACCTTCCCCTCACCCCACACTAACCCTTAATACCCCACCACAAATGGTGGGGAAGATTGATTAACTCTATTAAAGTGTTTTAAACTCACAGATAGCAAAAAATAATAATTTTTTGAGTGGAAGTCCAAGGAATCTGGAATCCCAAAGATCAACTACTTTGGGAAAAACCATTCTCATGTTTGATACAACATCATCTAATTAAATTTAGGAACATGAACTAAATTATAAGGATAAATCAATTATATAAATATGAAAATAGAATAATATTTTATTCATGTAATTGGATTATATGATATTAACAAGAAAATTTATGTTTTTATTGGAATTTTGTGACATAAAAATAGATTATTTTAAAATTATATAATATTGATTTTATATTGTGAATGTAATGGTTTATAAAAAATAAATAGTTCATATGAATGAAAAATTACTAGAAAATAAATGAAAATATTCCCAATAAATGAGGTGTATAGTGTGATAAAATTTTTGAATAGTGGGATACACCATGATTGTGGTTCTTGACGACAATGGGATTAAAGGAATTTGAAGAAATATTTCATGAATGTGTCAACAAATAAATGACTAAATATGTTTTAATTATAATGATAAGTTTTTGTTATGTATTAATAAAGAGAATATGACATAGGATTTTAGTTTTAAGGAACCCAAATGTGCCATAGGATAACCATTATTTCCATTTATAAATCCATAAAAGTGATAAAAAAAGCAGTTAAGTTGGAGAAGTTATTAACTAATATACAAGATAAAAATAAAGATCATGAAAGGGGTTATAATTCAGGAATAATGGTGAAAATTAAAAATCCCTCAAGGATAGATAAAAGGATAACATGTATGTTAATGAATGAAACAATGTGGTTAATGAAGAATACAATTAAAAATGAGAAGGAAAAAACAACAAATAAAAATAAGACTTAGGGAACACTAAAACAATTGACGATGAAGTACATGATTCATGATTTAGTGGTGTTAGATGAAATACCATAACTGAAGTGATGCTGAATTTTTTAGGATTAAACATTTCATTGTGGATACCTGATAGAGGATGTATGAAAATTGAATCAATTGAGGAAGCTTATAGTAGTGGGTTAAACCAAACTATTATGTTGGATCAAAATCAATAGAATTTTTATACCTCTAAATCGAAAAAACAGATTAAAACCTATATATGTGTAATTGAAAGAATAAAATATATAATTTATTAGAAAGAAGAGGAATGAACTAGGATGGTTTATCAAGAACAACAGAAAAATTCTCATCCCGAGGAAGCAGGGGAACCCAGTCCCCACAATTATTTATATATTTTTGAATTATTGTGATATGGTGAAGTATAAAAATGATATTTTATTCTTGTGGTATTTTTTCGATATGAATATAAAACCTATTTTAAATGTATTAATATATTAAAAAATAAAATATATTTTGGCATAAATGCTAAAATTTACCAATGGATATTGAAAATTACAGTGGTATCAAACTACAAAAAAGGTTTAAGAGGTGAAATAAATCATTTCCCAATTGGTATCTACCTAATTTATCAATGTTAAGTCTCATCAAGATTTAATGTGACAACATTACTATATTATATTCATATTTTTATAACAATAATAATAATTGTATCAACATATTATTATCATGATAAAAACTAACTAGTAGATGTTTTTTTAACAAAAAATTATTCCACATACTAAAAATGTATCTCAAAATATGGTAACAAGAGTTGAGGGTATTCAAGGGGAAATATTTATAAGCACCGATGGATTATTATCCTTATTGAAATATTACATTCACTAATATTGAAAAGAATATCATTATTTACTAGGAAATATAAATTGGTATATGATGTTTTACAACTCTAAAACATTATTCTTTATTAATTATGACTAAATTTCTTAGTGTATGTGTGACTGATATATAGGAAATGTTGCAGATTGTAAAATGTGAATAAACTTGTGTTTTATAATATTTTTATAATTTGTTTTATAAATGGATATTTCTAAAAACTATTAGTGAAAAAAATGTTTCTCCTTTTCAATTGATTTAATTAATCACTAATTGGGAATAATTTAAATAATGTATGTATATTATATATTATTGAAAAATAATTTAGTATAATAAACTAATTATTATTATTAATAGAGTTAAAATTAAATCATATTTTTTTTAAAAAAATACACTTATTAAAAAACATCACAATAGCTGCGTTTGTGTGTATTGTTTAAAATTAAATTTTGAAAATTAAGTTAATTTTATTTGGTAAAATGTGTTACATATATTGAATAAAAATGTAAAAATTAGCTACTCTAGTCATTTTCATTTTTTGGAATAAAAATGTAACCATGGTTAAAAAAATCACTCCATTATAGGTAAAAAAATCAGATATGTTAAATTGGAATGTTAATTTATTATAACACAAAAAACAAAAAAAAAATAAATGGGTGAAAGATTTTATTCATGAACCTAAAAAAATTTGAAATATTAATTATCATTCTAATTGGTTGGAATTGATTCTATAAAAATTTGTTTGGTTTTAAATATTACTTAATAATTATTTAATCACATTTAACCACCCCTCCCCAAGTACAAATATGTCTCCTCAGCACCCATATCTCCTCAAAATCCTTCAATCATTTCAAATATCCTAAAAAAATACTAATAGCTCTAACCATATCCATGTTGTTTTTCACCTAAAGAACAATTCCATTTTATTTAATGGATCCTTTATGGAGGTGTTATTCAAGAGTTATCATTCTCAAACCACCTCTTTTAATTTTGCCACTTATTCTAACTTCACCTCTCCATATCCAATTATAATGGAATAATAACACCATAATCGTGTATATTGTAGAAATTTAAATTTATAACCTAATATCTTATATTCGTCCATTTTCTCATTTAATAATAACTGTAAAAATGAATCCATCTTCAACATTATGGAATTTAACTATCTACGTGGATTATGAGTATTCATTTTCAATTACCTCCTTCATGGATAGAAAAATAACTATTATAGTGGTTAAATTATATTTTAATATCAATATTTTAAATAATTTATTTTTTATGAAGTAATATATAGCCATAATATTATACAAACTAAAACAAATTTTTGATTGTTGGAAAAACCCAGAAAACAATCTAAACATTTAACAACATATTTTTATCAAATGAATAAGCCTCATGTTACTAAAAAAATGATATATAAAATCATATAAACTTTTGTAAGTGCATTAATTCCATTTAATTAAACTAATATATTATTATCCCAATTTAATAGAACACCAATAATTATACACATGTGAACTGACCATTAAACCATCATACAAATGCTCCTCGAATAATCAAATTAGACACTATATATCACCATAATAGACATAAATGAATTTTAAAAAATAATAATAAATCAAATATATATTGAAAAATATTTTTAATTAAGTAATTAATGAATCTAATTTCTTTATATATGAAATTAATTTTATGATCAAAACTTTTATCCCCATGTTATAGACCCCTCTACCTATACCTTTCTTCTTTTACATTCTAGTTACATCATTATTTTATTTATTATATTTAAAATTCCTATTAATGTGATATTATATTGAACAACCATATTACTATACATTTAATGTTAATATTAGTGGAGAATTATTTTTTTATCATTAAACTATTTTTTTATTCTATAGGTTCTGTCGTTGTGCTGCCTGAATATAGTAAAGGAGTTTGTCTCAACATTCTTTAGTTGTCGTATATTTTCATGTTGTGAACATATATTATTTTATGAGGTATATAAAATTATCCTTTGAAATTTCTTATCCTGAATTAATTCATTCTAAATATATTTAATGTTTTTTTAATGTTATTCATTCATGAGTAATATGATCCAACTGATTATAAAGTTGTAAGTGATTTCATAAAAACATTTCCATTTGGAGGGGTAAAATTATACTTCATTGACTATGTCATGCTAAGATTATGTTTGAAATGACAATAAGTTATCTGTATTTATTTCCAATAGTTTTAAATTTATTTATAGTGGATTAAAATAACTTATCATTTGATTAATGTTCACAACAATGATATGATCTTTTTACTGTAATCTATTATTAAGATATCCAATTTTAGATATTATAATGATTAATTTTTCTAATATTTATAACTCATTTATATGATTTCCAAATTAATATTTTAAATTTATTTATCCATAAATGAATTTTGAAAAAAAAAATTAAATTTTACAATTTCTATAAAATGTTTTATAATTTGATCAATTAATTTTTTTTACATAATGGATTTTATTTAACAAAAAAAAGTTAATATTTTTTTTAAATTTTTTTTTTAAATATATATGGAATGAAAAAAAAATCCCCCGCATATTATTCCTTTAATATTTTTATTCTTACATTACATGTTTACATGGTTATTTCAAAACATTTTTTTCCATTTTTCAGGCATTGTTTTTTAAAATAAGTTTTCTAAAAATGAAATGATTTTATTTATTAAAAGTGTGTTTTTATGATGAATAATTTGGATATTTTTTTATGTTATGTTTCATGGTCACTATTTAAGTTTTATTACAAATCCATTATATAGAAATAATCGATAGTTTTGCGATTAATCAAGGACAATTTGATATATTATTAAACAATGAAGAGTGGTTCCATGAAAATACATTGACAGGAAGTTATGTAATAACTTTTGATGCACTATGTACTTAGGAGTTATATTATGCACATATTGGTTACTCTATTTATAAGACTGATATATGAAATTATCTTTCAATTTACAAACAAATAAATTATATTCATTCTTATCTTTTTTTCATGGAAATGAATTCATTTTCAGATGGTAGGATAAAGATCTTTTTTGAAAAGATGATTTCTTCTTCAGGGTAAAAAGATATGTTTTCCTAAAAAATGTGTTTTGAGATGTCTCTAAAAAACTACAACCATTGTTTACGAACCTTATTGATATTTCCTTCTCATCTCTAGTTTTAAAATTTTCATCATAAGGATTAAGGGAGATTACAGAAAGGGATGTGATGAAGGGGAAAATTTTTATGATAATCCAACAATATAAAGAATGTTGTATTTATTAAAGGAATAATTTTTTGAAAAATTGGATACTATGAAAAATTTTCACAAAAAATATATGGGTTTAAAATAAAATAGTTAGTCCAAAATATCAAAAAATCTGAACTAAAAAGACCATTGAGACTATAATAATAAGAATTATTGTTTAAAATCAAATAGAATATGTAATTTTTAAGACTGGGTCTTTATTTTTTTGGTATAAAAGTATGGTTTAGATAATATTAGATATTATTAAGGCTTGTTAAGAGTTAAGGACATAATCCCTTGGTTTACATGACTGAAGGTGATTATAAGATTAATGTTTTAGACACCCCTTTTTTGTTTATTGTGTTGGATTTCAATGATATTAATGATATTTTTAGAGAATGTATTTTTAAAGGTAATTGGATTAGGTATAAAGGAAATTAAAGATAATGTATTATATTTTTTATAAGTGTATTGACTTCAAATAAACCATTTTCATCATAATGTGGGATAATTAATTTCATGTTTTATTTATATTATTTTTATATATTAACGAATTTTTATCAAGATGGAAGGAAACCTACCATTAATGACCTTATTATCCCTTATATATGAATCTATTTTCAGGAATACTAAAAATTAATGTTCAATTGATTTTTATATAATTTTGAGAACTCAAATAAACTTAATGAAGCTGTTTGAATTATCTAAATCCATTTCTTTTCCTATAATATTTTGGAACAAGGTTTTTTTCTCAATTGATTTAAAAATATCCACATCACCTACTATATTGAAAAGGTAAATACCTCAATATAGATGAACAAATAAATTATCGAGGTTGGGAATCATGTCTAAAGATAAAGGGATATCAAAGAAATCATGATGGCCACATTTAATATGGGAATTTGTTTTATATTCTAAAATTATGAAGCATCATTGGGTTTATATTTTAGAATCAAAATGATATAATTCAAATAATAGTCTCTAGAGATGAAGTATTAATGAATATGATTATGATTCATGGTAAATCGATAAATAAGAATGTCTAACGAGGGACCTGTTTATGTATTGAATTTTAAAATACATGATATTATCATATTTTTAAATAACATGGGACTTATAGAAGAACCATATATTATTCTATAAATATTTTTTTTCCAAAATTTGGATCATATGTTCTATGGAACCTTTACCATTGAAAATATGTAAAGAGGGTATAAGTTTCAATGTATATGTAACTCATAATATTATTATATGAAATATCTTCTTTGAGGAATAAAGAGACAACTTTTAGGAACTTGTACTGAATTATAATGTCAAATAAATTATATAAATATGAAAATAGAATAATATTTTATTCATGTAATTGGATTATAAGATATTAAGAAAAAAATTTATATTTTTATTGGAATTTTGGGACATAAGAATAGATTATTTGAAAATTATATTGGATTGATTTTAGATTCTGATTGTAAAGGTTTATAAAAAATAAATAGTTTATAAGAATGGAAAATTACTAGAAAATAAATGAAAATAATCCCAATAAATGGGGTCTATATTGTGATAAAACTTTTGAATAGTGGGACACACCATGATGGTGGTTCTAGAAGACAATGGTATTAATGTAATTTGATGGAATATTTCATTCATGTGTCAACAAATAAATGAATAAATAAGGTTTAATTATAAAGATAAGTGTCTGCTATGTATTAATCAAGAGAATATGACATAGGATTTTAGTTGTAATGAACCCAACATTGCCTTAGGATAACCATTATTTCCATTTAGAAATCCAAAAAGTGATAAAAAACCAGTTAAGGTGGGGCTGTTATTAACTAATATAAAGGATAAAAATAAAGATCATGAAAGGGGTTATAATTCAGGAATATCAATGAAAATAAATATCCATCAAGGATAGATAAAAGGATAAAATGTATGTTAATGAATGAAATAGTTTGGTTAACGAAGAATAAAATTAAAAAAGACAATTAAAAAACAACAAATAAAAACAAGACTTAGGGAACACTAAAACAAATTGACAAGGAAGTACATGATTCATGGTATAGTCGTTTCAGATGAAATACCATAAGTGAAGTGCTGATGATTTTTTATGATTAATCATGTCATTGCGGAAACCTGATAGAGGACGTATGAAAATTGAATCAATTGAAGAAGATTATAGTAGTGGGATAAACCAAACTATTATGTTGGATCAAAATCTATAGAATTTTTATACCTCTAAATCGAAAAAATATTAAAACCAATATATGTGTAATTGGAAGAATAAAACATAAAATTTATGAGAAAAAATAGGATTGAACTAGGATGGTTTATCAAGAACAACAAAAATTCTCAACCTGAGGAAGAAGGGGAACCCATTCCCCACAATTAATTACATATTTTTGAATTATTGTGACATTGTGAATTATAAAAAGGATATTTTATTCTTGTGGTATTTTTGGGATGTGAATAGAAAACCTATTTTCAATGGATTAATATATTAAAAAATAAAAACTATTTTGGCCTAAATGTAGAGATTTACCAATGGATATTTAAAATTGCAGGGGTATCAAACTACAACCAAGGATCAAGAAGTGAAATAAATCATTTCCCAATAGGTATGTAACTAATTTATCAATGTTAAGTCTTAACTTGATCTAATGTGACAACATTACTATATTATATTCATATTTTTATAAAAATAATTATAATTGTATCAACATATTATTATCATGATAAAAAGTAACTAATAGAAGTTTTTTTAACAAAAAATGATTCCACATACTAAAAATGTATCTCAAAATATGGCAACAAGATCTGAGGGAATTCAAGGGGAATTATTTATTAGCACCCATGGATTATTATCCTTATTGAATTATTAGTTTCACTAATATTGAAAAGAATATCATTATTTATTAGGAAAGATAAATTGGTATATGATGTTTTACAACTCGCAATCATTATTCTTTATTAATTATAACTAAAGTTTTTAGGGTAAGTGTTACTGATATATAGGAAATGTTTTAGATTGTAAAATTTAAATCAACTTGTGTTTTATAATATTTTTAGAATTTGGTTTATAAATGGATATTTCTAAAAAGTATTTTAATGAAAAAAATGTTTCTCAATTTCAATTAATTAAATTAATCTCTAATTGGGAATAATTTAAATAATATATGTATATTATATACTATTGAAAAATTATGTAGTATAATAAAATAATTATTATTATCAATAGAGTTAAAATAAAATCATATTTTTTTTGAAAAATACACTTATTAAAAAACATCATATTCACTGCATTTGTGTGTATTGTTTAAAATTAATTTTTGAAAATTACATGAATTTAATTTGGAAAAATGTAATAAATATATTGAATAAAAATTTACAAATTATCTACTCTAGTCATTTTCATTTTTTCGAAAAAAACGTAACCATGGTTAAAAAAATTACTCCATTATAGGTAAAATAATATAATATGTTAAATTGAAATGGTAATTTATTATAATACAAAAACAAAAAAAAGGGTGGAAGTTTTTCTTCATGAACCTAATGAAAATTTGAAATATTAATTATCAATCTAATTGTTTGGAATTGATTCCATAAAAATGTGTTTGGTTTTAAATATTACTTAATAATTATTTAATCACATTTAACCACCCCTCCCCAAGTATAAATATGTCTCCTCAGCACCCCATATCTCCTCAACAGCCTTGAAACATTTCAAATATCATAAAAAAAATCCTAATCACTCTCCCCATGTCTATGTAGTTTTTCACCTGAAGAACAATTCTATTTTCTTTAATGGATCCTTTATGGGGGTGTTATTCAAGAGTTATCATTCTCAAACCACCTCTCTTAATTTCATCTCTTATTCCAACTTCACCTCTCCATATCCAATTATAAAGGAATAATAATACCATAATCGTGTATATTTTAGAAATTTATATTGATAACACAATATCTTATATTCATCCATCTTCTTATCTAATTATATCTATGAAAATGAATACACCTTCAAAATTATGGCATTTAACTATCTGCGTGGATTATTAGTATTCATTTTTAATTACCTCATACATGGATAGAAAAAAACAATTATAATGGTTAAATTATATTTTAATATCAATATATTAAATAATTTAATGTTTTGGAAGTAATATATAAACATAATATTAAACAAACCAAAATTAATTTTTAATTGTTGGAAAAACCATGAAAACAATCTAAACATTTAACAACATATTTTTATAAAAATAATCAGCCTCATGTTAGTAAAAAATGATATATAAAATCATATAAACTTTTGGATGTTCATGAATACCATTTAATTAAACTGATATATTATTATTCCCAATTTAATAAAACACCAATAATTATACACAGGTGAACAGACCATTAAACCATCATACAAACGCTCCTATAATAATTAAATTAAACACTAGATATCACCATAATAGACATAAATGAATTTTAAATAATAATAATAAAGCCAATATATATTGAAAAATATTTTTAATTAAGTAATCAATGAATCTAATTTGATTATATATGAAATCAATTTTATGATCAAAATTTTTATCCCCATGTTAAGGACCCCTCTACCTATACCTTTCTTCTTTTCCTTTCTAGTTACATCATTATTTTATTTATTATATTTAAAATTCCTATTAATGTGATATTATATTGAACATCCATATTACTATACATTTAATGTTAAAATTATTGGAGAATAATTTTTTCATAAAATTAAACTATTTTATGAATCTATAAGTACTGTCGTTGTGCTGCTTGAATATTGTAAAAGAGTTTGTCTCAAAATTCTTTAGTTGACGTATATTTTGATGTTGTGAACATATATTATTTTATGAGGTGTATAAAATAAACCTTTGAATTGTCTTATCCGTAATTAATTCATTATAAATATAATTAATGTTTTTCTTAATGTTATTCATTCATGAGTAATATGATCCAACTGATTATAAAGTTGTAAGGGATTTCATTACAAAATTTCCATTCCGAGGGGTAAAATTATACTTGATTGACTATGTCATGCTAATATTATGTTTAAAATTACAACAAATTATCTTTTTTTATTTCCAAAAGTTTTAAATTTATTTATAGTGGATTAAAATAACTTATTCTTTGATTAATGTTCACAATAATGATATGATCTTTTTACTATAATCTATTATTAAGATACCCTATTTTAGATATTTTAATGATTAATTTTCCCTATATTAATAAATCATTTAAATTATTTCAAAATTAATAATTTAAATTTATTTATCTATAAATGATTTTTTTTAAATTATATTTTCCAATTTCTATAAAATGTTTTATAATTCGATCATTTTATTGTTTTACATAATGGACTTTATTTAACAAAAATTATTTGTATGTTTTTTTTAAAAATAAAAAGGATTTTTTAAATATATATGGAATGAAACAAGTTCCCCAACATCTTATTACTTTAATATTTTGATTCTTACATTACATGTTTACATGGTTATTTCAAAAAAAAAATCCATTTTTCATGCATTTTTTTTAAATAAGTTATCTAAAAATGAAATGATTTTATTTATTAAAAGTGTGTTTTTATGATGAATAATTTCCAGATTTTTGTTTATGTTATGGTTCATGGTCACTATTTAAGATGTATTACAGATCCATTATATATAAATAATTGGTATTTTTACGATTAAACAAGGAAAATTTGATATATTATTAAATAATTAAGAGTGGTTCCATGAAAATCCATTTACGGGCGTTTATGTAATACCCTCTAATGCACTATGTACTTCGGAGTAAGATTATGAACATGTTGATTAATCTATTTATAAGACTGATATATAAAATTATCTTTCAATTTACAAACAAATAAATTATATTCATTATAATATTTTTTCATGGAAATAAATTGTTTTTTAGAAGGTAGGATAAACAGCTTTTTTTAAAAGATTATTTCTTTTTTAGGGTGAAAAGATTTTTATTCATAAAAAATGTGTTTTGAGTTGTATTTAAAAAACTATACCTATTATTTATGAACCCAATTGATATTTCCTTCTCATATCTAGTTTTAAAATTTTTATCATAATGATTAAGGGATATTACGAAAAGGGATGTGATCAAGGGGATAATTTTGATGATTATCCAAAAATATAAAGAATGTTTTATTTTTTAAATGAATAATTTTGTTAAAAAATGGATACTGTGAAAAATTTTCCACAAAAAATATATGGATTTAAAATAAAATAGTTATTCCTAAATATCAAAAACTCTAAACTAAAAAGACTATTGAGACTATAATAATAATAATAATTGTTTAAAATCAATTGGATTATGTATTTTTTAAGACTGGGTCATTATTTTTTAGTATGAATGTATGATTTAGATAATATTAGAGATCATTACAACTTCTTAAGAGTTAAGGACATAATCATTAGGTTTACATGATTGAAGGTTATTATAAGAATAATGTTTTGGACACCCCTTTTTTGTTTATTGTGTTGTATTTCAATGAGATTAATGATATTTTTAGAGATTGTATTTTTAAAGGTAACTAGATTAGGTATAATGGGTTTTAATGCTAATGTATTATATTTTTTATAAGTGTATTTTCATTAAATGAACCATTTTCACTATAATGTGAGATAATTAATGTCATGTTTTATTGATATTATTTTTATATATTAATGATTTTTTATCAATATGTAAGGAAACCTACCATTAATGACCTTATTATCCCTTATATATGAATATATTATCATGAATACTAAAAATTTATGTTCAATTGATTTTTATATAATTTTGAGAACTAAATTCAACTTAATGAAGCTGTTTGAGTTATCTAAATCCTTTTCTTTTCGTATAAAATTTATGGGCAAGGTTTTTTTCTCAATTGATTTAAAAATATCCACATTACCTACTATATTGAAAAGGGAAATAAATAAATATAGATGACCAAATAAGTTATCAATGTTGGGAATCATTTCTAATGATAAAGGGATATCAAAGAAATCATGATGGCCACATTTAATGTGGGAATTTGTTTCATATTCTAAAATTATAAAGCATCATTGGGTTTATTTTTTGGAATCAAAATGATATAATTCAAATAATAGATTTATGAGATGATATATTAACGAATAAGATGATGATTCATGGTTAATGGATAAATAAGAAAGTCTAATGAGGGACCTGTTTATGTATTGAATTTTAAAATATATGATATTTTCATATTTTTAAATAATATGGGACTTATGAAAGAACTATATATTTTTCTATACAAAATTTTGTTTTCCAAATTTTGGGTCATATGTTCGATGGAACTAATACCTTTAAAAATATGTAAAAATGATATAAGTTTCAATGTATATGTAACTCATAATATTATTATATGAAAAATATTTTTTTATGGAATAAAGAGACAACTTTTATGGATATATATATAATTGTATTGACATTTTTTTGGTTTATATGATCAATGAATATGTGGTAATTATGGGTTATTAGTTTTTGAGACGAAAAATGAATCGTATGAGATAACCATTTAGGTTAAGAAATTTTTTTAATGATGAATAGATTAAGGTTATTATTTAGATGTTTATTACATTTCTATTATTTTATAAGGGTTATATTAATATTTTTTTATAAAAGGATATTCAGGAAACCCTATGAGAACCTATCACATCCAGAAAAGAAACATGATCAAACTCATAAATAAAGTGTGACATGGAATCATTGCCTACCAATATCCTACTAGACGCCCATGTTAGTGTGATATTTTTATTTTTTGGAAGGAAATTGATCGATGAAAGATAAGTTTATTTTTGGGATCATAGAGTTTACCTTGTTGATAACTATGGGATTGGAAAACTAAATTGGTGATTATGTAAATATTGTGTCTTTAGAAAATTTTCACTAATTTTGGACCCTGTATATGATTAAGGAAAATAAAATAATAAGGTATTTTATTAGATAAATAGGGGATGCTTTATCTTCAAAAAACATATATAATTTATGTCAATTTAGGATATTTATGGGAATAATTGATATATCATTCAGATTATTTTAATATCGAAATTAAATTTTTGAATTATAATTTATGTGTAGATGATATTATTTGTAGATAAATATTTAATTTACCTTTGGAGACTATGTGATCAAGTCCTTCTTCTTTTTTGGGTTTTATTATTTTCTAGATTATTTTATGGAATTTTAAGAGTAGTTATTTTCTGAATTGTCAATGTCAAAATTTGGGTATTACTAACTAATTTAGAAGATTAAATTTGTTATTAATCATATAAAGGATTATTATTTTTGGAAAATTAAATTATATTTTCCTAACTATTTTGGTTTTTGTTAACTCATGAGGATAGGGAGAATAGAAATTTATACTTTTTTGTATTTTTTAATCCATAAATGTTGATTACGACTATTTTTCCATGAAGACATAATCATGAATACTCATCATTAATGAAAATATGAGGATAAAATTCTACTTTTTATGTATGTAAATTTACTTTTGTTCTTAGTCTGGGATATAAAATAATTCCTTAACTCTATAGGATTTTTTAAAGAAAAACATTATTCATTAATATTACTTACCGAGAAATAAATGCCTTTTTAACCAATCAGGGACATACTATGGTCAAAATTGTCATGAAAATGTTCTATATCACCCACTGTTAAAACATGTATAAAATATTTTCTATTATATGTCTATTTTATACAACATTGATACCCAGTCACTCTAATCACAGGTTCCGTTCATACTTTCCTTTCACACTTTTCAAGTGGAAGTTCTATTGATACTTTTTACAGTGTGGGATTACAAAAAAAAAATATTTTGAAAATTAAAACCCCAAATTTTCAATAACAAGATAAAATTGAGAGGTTTGAAATTTAATAAACATGGATAGAATGTAAAATACTGATATTTTTTTATAGAAACAACTTTTTTTGATTTCATAGAAGATACGTAACTCTGATCATTATCAAACAAGAGAATCTTATTATTTAAATAATAAAGTTATAAAATATCCAAAAAATTAGTAAGACTGAATAGTATTTATGGAATTATAAAATATATAATTCTCATTCTAATTTATAATGTACTAATTAATTCTTCATAAATAATCGGTCTAATTTTTCGTAATGTCATTTAATTTGTTTGATAATATATAAATTTTATCAAAAAAATATGCTAAGTTTCATTTTTGTAGTGAATATTATATTTTAATATTTAACATTTTAGAAATTGAATTTAATAAAAAAAAGTTAATTTTATAAATAATAATATCATATTTTACAATGTGTTAAATTTTGAGCTTTATTAAAACAATTGGTTTTTTAGTGAATAATGGAAATACTTTTTTAAATATTAATTATTTTCAATAAATTATACAATTTAAATATAGAATTATGTTTCAATTTTATTTTATGTGTAATTATAATTATTTAATTATATTTTACCCTCTAAAATTTATTTGTATCATATTTATATTTTATTTTACTCTAAGTTTATTTTTGGGTTTAAAAAAGGGATTTCTCTAAAAACTTTTTGAAAGTACATAATGTTTCTCAATATTAATTAACTAAAATAATCCCTAATTCATAATATCTTTGTTTAATTTATAAATTATAAATCAAAAATTATTAATGTATTTTCGTACATCTATTAATATTATTCATAGAGGTAATATACATTCATCTTTTTATTGAAAATTCACTTCTTGAACAACCACTTTTTTATCACGTCAGTGGGTTTGGTTTTAAAATTAACATTTCCAATTATTTGAAATAAATTTGGTAAAATTGATTCCAAATTTACAATAATAATTACAAATATTGTAGTAATTTAATTTTCTATTTTATGCACAAACAATTTATTATGGAAAAATATACTTACAATAGTATTGACAATATAATGAAACAAGTTAATGATAAAAGGTAAAATCATAAATAACTTTTTAAATAAAACATTAAATGTGTCAATGATTTGTTTATTTAACCTAACCAGTCATTAAATAAATAATTATAACTCTAAATCAATTTAATTACTTCCAACGAGATGTGGTTGTCTTTTAATATAAAATAGCTATTATTAAATCATTTAAAACCACCCCTCCTCTTGTATAAATAAAATAACTTCACCACCCTAGTTCACCTCACAGGACAAAAAGATTTGGAAATGTGTAAAAAAAGTATAATATCCATTCTCCCAATTTCAATGTTATTCTAGTCTCACAGAATGATCAATTCCACGTTTTATAAGGGATCAATCAAGGAGGTGTTATTCAAGTGATAACATTCAAACTACATCTCAAAATTTCATTTCATCTTATACATTCTCATCCTCACATTCATCTAATAAAGTATAATTACCTCCAAAATTCATGAATATTATAGAATTATATTTTCATAATATAATATCCTATATGTTTCTCTTTTCTCATCCCCACATATTCAAAGAGACAAAACAAATGTCCAAATTATGGTGTTTAACCATCTCTGTGGATAATGAAATTTCATTATCCATTACCACATACATGGATGGTCATGAAAATTTTATTATGGTTAAATTATTTTTTAATAAGTATATTTTAACTAATTTAATGTTCTACAACTAATATATGTACTTAATATTGAATAAAATTAGTTGAATTTATGATTGTTGAGAAAACAAGGAAAATAAACTAAACATTTATCCTTAAGGTTTTACAAAATGAATCATCCAAATTTAGGAATATATATATATATATTGTAACATTAATACATTTGAATTTTTTCTATCACCACATATTAACACATATATATTAGTATTATCATTTAAAAATAATATATAAAATTATACTCAATTGAACTGACCATGAAACCATGAAACAAATACTCTTGGAACAACGATGTTGGGCATCAAAAAATGTAGATATTTCACGAAATGAATGTAATAAAAGTAGAATTAATAGAATATATGTGGAAATATTTATTAATTATCTAATTAATTAATCAATTTTTAATATATATTACATTAATATAATTTGCATTACATTCAGACATAAGGTAAGGGACCCATTTTCTTCTATTTCTCATCTTTTCATTTTATGCCCCTTCATTATTTTATTCATTTAATTTAAATTTATATTGATGGGATATGATTTTATACATCCATATTACCTCATATTTTATGGTTAAATGATGGGGGAAACCTTTTTATCATTTACACATTTTATTAATATATATGTAAAACAATTAGGCTACCAAAATTTAGCAAGGGACTTTGTCTCAATTTTATTCAATAGATGAATATTTTTATTTTAGGCACCAATATTATTGTATGAGTTGTATATAATACCATGTTTAAAAGTAATATATGTTAGATTAATTAATAATAATTATAGTTAACTTTTTTATAATGTTATTCATTCAAGGGGTAAAAGATTCGATTGAATACAAATAGGCAAGTGATTTGTTAACTCAATTTTCATTCATATAGTTAAACATTTACTCTATTGATTATGTCATGAAAAAATTATGTGTGAAATGGATTCTGAATATATTGTTTAATATTTATAATTTTATTGTGTTTTTAAATTGGATTCACAAAGTCAGTTCATTAAATTAATGACACTTCAATGATACGATATTTATAAAAGACACTAACTATAAACCCAATTGTTAATGTTATGAATATTAATTTTCCAAATATTTAAATTGCGTTTATTTGTAATAAAAATTTATTTTTAGAATATATTTTTCTAGATATGAATGTTATAAAAATTTAATTTTCTAATTTATGTATATTTTTTAATAAATTTTAACTTTTTATGGTTTTATGTAAGTAACATTGTTTAAAAAATATTATATTAAATATTATATTTAAAAAATTTATTAAGGTATATTTTTTAACATATATATGGCATGAATGAAATTTAAAATCTTCATTCCCCATTATTATTTTAGAAATTCCTTATATTTAAATATAGTTATGTACAATGAAATTGTTTTTGATTATTCTTTCATAGTCTCTCTAAATGAGTGATTTCAAAAAGAAAATATTATTTTCTTCAACCAATGTTTTTATGATGCATCCAGAATTGATTTATTTTTTATTTATGGATCTTGTGAATTTTTTATATTGAGAGGTGGTTCATTATTAAAAAATGATGAGTGGTTCAGTGATAATAAAATAATAGTTGGCTCTATTTTTGACCAATGATAAGTGGTTCCATGATAAACCAAGGATGGTTAG
The DNA here is from genome assembly GCA_963277665.1 of Viscum album. Lineage (NCBI taxonomy): Eukaryota > Viridiplantae > Streptophyta > Magnoliopsida > Santalales > Viscaceae > Viscum > Viscum album. The sequence continues at coordinate 384,030,283 of OY728120.1, read as the reverse complement.
TTACATTATAACCACTAATGAAGTGCTTACTCTAGATTTTGAGGATAGATATATTGGTTAATCAATTTGAAAGAGTGATATGGAAAATTATTTCCATATTTATCTACTTATATTTTATAATATTTCAAATTAGATTTATTAGACATCAATTTAAATTCAAAATGTACGGTATTGTTATTTTTGAAAAGTTGATTAATTTTTCAAGGTGAAAACATATGTTTTCAAGAAAATGTTTCTATGGATTTTCATTGGGATAATCGTTTCTAACCATTATGACTATTTCTGATCATTTTTGTGCTAAAAATTTTTCATTTTATTTTCAAATGTTTTAATGAAGATTGAGGACATGGATGAGATGGAGGTGAAGGGGTTATTCGAGACAACTATGGATCGGTCTTTTTGGTGTTCTCCTCTCTCCAAGGTCATGGTTCCTCACATCATGTAGAAGATAATGATATTTTATTAGGTTTAAGACAATTCAAATAAAATATAATTTCATTAATTGTTGGTGTAACATACTATGAATTATTTATGACATCCTACATGGACTCTTCCCTACAACACGGTTTATTACCTATATCATCAGATGGTGTAGGGGTATGATCATCAATAATGCCAAAGTTATGTAATCCTAGATTAAGGTTAACCAAGATGCAGAAAACCATTATTTTATTGATGTCTTCGTATCTGCCATGTATGTTTCCACAATGTGGAAACTATGAAACCTGAGGGGGTTAACCTGCTCAAAGGGGATTCCATCAGCCATCACTATTTTAGACCACCATAACTCCCTTTCCTGTCTTTTATAGATGGTTGTATCATAGTATTCTTCTCTAACATAATAAAATTTGAACTAATGGTGACTATGAGGAAGGGTACTTACATATATTTGTTATATAAGTGTTTTGAATGTATATGAATGATGTCGAGACTTATGTTATGTGATTTACATATCACTATTTACGTTCTTGAGATACATTAAATATTCACCATTTATTTATTTTATGTTCATTATATACATCCCATTAATATATTTTATTATTATCCTAATGAAAATTATGTGGCTTTAAAAATCCATTTTATGATCTCTCTTTCATGGTGTTGGCAGTTTAAATGTTACCAATGTGGTAAGGTGTTTTTTTGGTCAAATACCTTTCTTTGGGACATAATTTATGTTATAAAAATACCTTATTTGATTACACGTATATCATTATAATATGATCTGTTACATAATAAATCTATATATTTTCAGGATATTAAATGCTTCATTTTATTTCATTCAATAATGGCTCATATGAATAAATAGATACAAAATTGGTAAAGTATTGTTGATAAAATCAAATTGAATATTGTGATTATTTATGAATATTATTTTGATTTTGAAAATGTATGAACCATATATCAAGAAACTATTTAATTTTCAGCTCATACTTTTATATAATGATTATACATATTTTACCATCATTCTCATATCCATATACACTCATGTGTTCAAAAGAATGTTTTTAATAATAATCTTATTTATTTATCTCTTCTACTGAAAAAAATTTCTCTTACAAAACAATTATTTATAAATTTTTTTGAAATGTTTTTTTAAATAATCCAATTTATTTATTGATATTTTTATACACGTGTTATTTTTTATAGAATTTTTTGAATAGAATGTTAATTTCATTTTCCAAATAATAGCGATTTAGATACTAACATTAATGTAAAAGGTATCATTGTTTTAATGTGTACAACATGAACATAATTTACCACTAGTATGACAATTATATTAATTGAATCTTTTTTTTATGTTTTCAATGTTGTTATAAAATAATATAATTTTAAAAGATAATATTTTAACATTTTTTATATGTGAAAGTGATATTTTCTTGATGAACTATCTTAAATTAGTTTTCATCCACCCTAAATAAGTTTTTAATATTTATTATCAATGAAATTTTTTTATAAAATGTATTATAATTTTTGGGTTTAATAATACATTTGAATTTTTTTTTATTCCTCATGAATCATTTATGAGATTATTAAATAAAAATCACACTACAACTATGATGATATATATTGTGGTTACATTTTTTAATGGGTATATAATCCATGGATAACATTCTCATTCATTACCTAAACGGTTTATATTTATGTTAAAATATTGATCAAAAAACCAATTTCCACTACATGGATTATAACATGATAGAATTATTATAAAGCATAATTTTTCAGGGGTTATACATGGATACGATTCATCTGAAGACCATTTCTTTTCCATGGGTTCTTCAATGATTTAATTATAAAAAAACATTCTTATTTTTCCATAGGTTATAATATGATTTAATTATTATCAATATAAATATTTTTTTAATAGGGAATAGATTGATAAAATAATTAAGAACCCTTCTTCTTTTTTCCAAGGGTGAGGCTTTGATGAAATGATTAAATTTTTAAGGATATATTTCTTATCAACTTTTTTTTAAACCAAATCACAGTTATTATCAAAATAGAGTTTACAGTAGTCAATTATATGGGAACATGTTAAAATATTTTTCATGTAAGGAAAAAAGATCAGTGGGGAGGTCTTCAAACTAGGTGATATCTTGATTTACTCCCATGTTGTCTAGGCCATCAGAAACCGTGTTTACTACTTGAAAAACATGTGTGATGATGTAGTTGATATTGTTCAGGGAATGAGTTCAATCAATCTAATGGGTTGTAAATGACCACAAGAGATGTGTTGTGCCATTCAAAATAGATTACACGATGGTTATCGAGTCACTTCGAATCCAATGGTTATTCAAACCAAATTGCATGGGAATGGAAATATCCTAAATTAAACACTCCATCTCAGCTTCAAGGGAGGTGGTAGGGCCACACCTACCCCGAAAAAATCCAAGGATCATACCTAGGCAACGTCTGAAGATATCACCACATCATGTAGGTCCCAGATTTACATTGGAGGCACCAATGATATTGATTTTTATCCATCTAGGAAGAGGATATCTCTAGAACACCAATAGAGTGAGATGAGGTTGAAAAATTTCCATCAATTCATAGTTGTCACAGGATTCCAAAGTTATGCATAGTGTTGTGGAAATGCCCCTTTAATATTAGAGGAACATCACGTATGGAAATAAGGATTTTCATCCGACTGTAAATTTGATTGAGTGATTAATTTTTCAGAATAATATCTTTCCTATCATACTAGATCACATGGTGGAGATTATTAATTATATCAAAGAAATGTTTCATGATTTGGTGGGAGCCTTCAATTTCTATAAATTACTTCTTTTGAGTTTTTGTGGATTCAAGAATCAACCATCTAGAGTCAAAATTGTTAATAATATAGTTCCAAAGAGCAGTGGGAGTAGCAAGAGAAAAAAGAGGTGGTTAGCATCTTCTCTATGTTGATTACAATATTTTCACAAAGAGAAGATATATATTTCAATATTTTGAAGGAAAATCTATGTGGGAACACTATGGATAGAGTTTATCCATATGATATTGAATCTTGAAGGCTAAATCCAAGGATTTTAGAAATGTTTTATCCATCCATAATCACATTTATAGTTACAGAAAAAATGATTATTGAAATCATTGTAGTTAAGAATCCCATTTTGAGAAGGTTCCCAAATTAAGAATTATATTGGTGGAAGTAAAATGTTATATTTCAATGATATTTAGAATAATATCAGGGATGTGATCGCGATAGGGGGTTCAAATTTCTTTAATAGTGCAGTTGGAACTCCCGGGTGTATGATTAGGAGAATTCATAGAGATTAAAGGCATGGCAGTCTACTTTTCTTACAATAATTTCATGGAGGCGTCTCTAAAGACCATCTATATGGAATAATTCATAATATTGGAGAATTATTGTTTGATGTATGGCTGAATGGAAGAGTTAATGAAATTCTAATGTCTTATTTTATGTTTTCCAACAATTCTATTTTTGAGGAAGGTAATGGAATAATATGTATTGTGAAAAAGGTTATAAGTGAGTCTATCATGAAGTGATTCGTTATAGTAATTTAGATTTTTAATGAAAATACTACCTTTCTCAATAGCATGAAAAAATGATGACAAGGGAATAGTCACATGTTTTCATTCTAGAATACTACCATTCTAGATAAAATTATTTATTACAGTGTTATATTTTTTTATAATACCAATAGGAAATTTATAGACCACCATTGAGTAAACCATCTTGGATACAATAGTTAATTTTACAATGAAATTCCTACCTACCATATAAAGAGATAAAAACATTCCAAAAAGAGATCTGATTTACAATTTGGTCATCTATAGTCACAAAGTGGAAAGACGTGGGCCTACTCCAAATGATGGGATCACCTAGATAAGGGAAAGTGAGTGTCCTATCATTCATACCTATGTTGCTAATAATGTTACATTTTCTACTGGTAGGAAAGTTACTCCCAAAGATTATGTGTGATTTATTCCTAGTAATGTATTGAATAGTATCCTACCCATTATGTGAGAGCTATATTTTGATGTTAAGAATTTTTCTTCTATTAACATGAAGGAAATAGATGATGTCATCATCATAAAAATTGGGTAGAAGAAAACATGTTCCTAGAAGCATTGATGGGTTTCATCTTGTTCTCGTCCACCAGATGGGTGATTAGATGACTATGGTAGTCCTACACTATTTGGAAGAGCATGACAGGGAGGGGGTCACCTTGGCAGACACCTTTGGTGCATTTAAAATAGCCATTGGGAGATCCATTGATGAAAATGGAGATAAACACTGAGTTGAACAATGTTTTGATTGTAGTGATAAAAGTGGCACTAAAACCAAAACCTTGAAGATCCAAGAAGATAAATATCCAATCCATGGTGTCAAAACCATGTTTGATTTGAAATTTAATAGAAATATTTCCACCTCTGTTAGAATTATTTATGTTATTAGCACACTCAGAGGCAAGGCATATGCATTCTTTAATGGATCTACCATGAATAAATCAAAATTTGTTCGAGGATACAATTTTGTATGTGATAGTTTCATGTATGTTTAAAATGATTTTCGCGATTATTTTATAGAGTATATTAATAATATAAATGGGTATAAACAGGTGAATCTGATATGAATTTTCCATTTTTTGGAACTAGGTATGAAATTGGGTATTAAGAGCATGGGGAAACACACCCTTGGGAAAAAATTATTTGAATACATTACAAACATCGATATGAATCAAATTCCAACAATGATTAGAGAAACCATTATTGAATCGATCTGGTCCTAGAGAACTATTAGGATTCAGACTAAATAAATTTTCATTGATTTCATGATCTAGAAAAGCATTGATGCAGATTTTTTCCTCATTAGTGATCACTATCATAATGACCATAGGAAATAGGTCATGTTTATGTACAGACCACTAAACTCAGATTCAAAGTAGGAGAAGATATGATGAGAAATTTCATCTTAATTGCCAATAATCTTATTCCCATACTTTAAAAAGGATAATAGACTATAAGCCTTCATAATTTAGACTAATTATATTTTGTAATTATTATGGATAATGTCCTCTAAGCCTTATTCATATTTTCTTTTAATGGGAGAAAAGAGTTGTGTTTAACCACAATATTTATTTCTGGAGTTGGATTAGTGTTGAGTTCAGCGATGGTGTTATTATTTTTATGATCATTGATTTCTACCTTGTGAAGAAGGATTTCATTATTATTTTTTTGGCATTGGAGGTGCACCATGTTTTGAGAGTCTGTTTGAGATGTTTTAATTTTACATTAAAGGAAATTTCATAATTTTTGTGTGAAATTGAAGACCAAAAGTTTTGAAGGATATTAGTGAAATAGAGATCGTAGAACCAAACATTGTTAAATATGAAAGGAAATTAGGGTTTCATTTCGTTGGGTGAGATACTGATCTGGATGGGGTGATGTTCAGAGTTCATCATGTGAAGAGTGGGGTCGGAGATTGTGTCCCATTTATCAAATATAAGGAAATTTTGTGAAACCTCTATCCATCTTAGAATTAAGAAATATATTGAAAAGTATTTTATAAAATGTTTTTTTCTCACCAGTGAGATTAATTTCAATAAGGATGATATCTAAAATATAAGATTCAAATTCGTTTGTTGAAATAGAAGTATGAGATGGTCTAATTTTCTCACATGAATTGAGAATGGAATTAAAGTCTTAAATAAGATTCAAGGAGCATTAATATTAGTGACTATAAATGAATGGTTAGTATACAAAGTTCTCCATTCATTGTATCTATTATTTTCATAGAAAAAAGAGTAGAAAAAGGGTGTTCCCTCAGTTTTCAATTTACAAGTAAAAACTAGGTTATATACATTGAAAATACTAACAGTCTGAATAGAAGTTTTCAAAACAATCAATAGGGATACAAAATTGGAGTTAATATTTATTTCACCAGTAAAATAATAATTATGATAGAAAAAATTAGTGTATCAAGATCAAAAGATAATTTTTGGCTCATAAATAGCAGTTAAGATATTATGATGAATGTTAATCATTATTTTTAGAATAGTGACTATGCCAGTGTTGGAAATAGTCAAATAGATCCAAAATAGAAGCATTGTTTAGACATAAATTTGGAGTCAGAACTCCACTTTTTCTTTTTTTCCAAACGATTGTTTCTAGAATACCTTATAAACTTTGGATTATTTTTCTATTCCTGTTCATTGTTAGATATGATAGGGTTCTTTTAGTAGGTTCATTTATCGAAGCATTCATTGTTCTGTTTGTTGAGTTCTTATTGAACAACATCAAAGAATTGGCATCTTGGTTATATATCAAATTTCTAGGTTATATATATCATTAATACCTATCTATTGATTGAGTACTATTAAAAGTGAAAATTTTAGATAGATTAAAAGGTGTACCTAGATCTTTTGAAGCAATTGAGTCCTGCTATTTGATAGTTCACATATTAGATGACTGAGACTGTATCTACTTCGTGGGGTTATTAATTAATTAAAAATGCATTGTACCATGTACATTGGGGATATTTTTCTTTTCATTTTGAATAGATTACATGTTAATGGGCAAAATTTTAACGACCATAGTATTCTTGGCATATGCCTCAGTCGGAATATCCTTCAGGATAATGTGTTGTTTGTTTGGTTTTACTAGATTTCATGTGGTGTCCAGAGTATTAGAAATATTAATAGATTTATTTTTAAAAATAGGTGTACCTGGATCCATTTTCTCCTCCACACTAGAATTGAATGTTGACTTTAAAGTGCTGATAGTAGTTGAGAGACAATGTTTTTTCTAAATCTCTAATGCTGATTCTAATAGATTCAATTGAATTAATGCCAGGTTGAGTAATGATAATGATAATGGTATGTCGTACACAATGTTAAACATTCTGTCATACATATATATTTCCAGTTTTAACAGTTCTAGAAGTGTTTACGATTGTTCTCAAAAAATATAGAGAGTGTTTAATATGGTGAGAAGAACCTGAGTTCTTTGAAATGTTTCTATTCACTTTATTTACCCATAGCACCTTAGAGTTATTCTTGAGTGAGGGTTCCTAGATCATTCTATTTCCCACTGCTGAGGAGGTGTGATTTACTATATATTATACAGGAATTGATCTAGGGAAATTGGTTATGTGAATTGGTGTAGTGCATGTAGTGCATTGCCTCTATTCAAAATAATTCATTTAATCCGTCATACCCATTGTAACATCATCCTCCATGCTATAGAAAAAGAATAATACGTGCTCATATAGACAACTATCATTTTATTTTGGGTGCCTAATTGTATCTAAAAACTTGTTTTAAATTTTTCATGTTGGTTTTGTTTCTTGTTAGAGTCCACTTCCTATTCCGATTTATTAGCCGAGGCTTTACCTAACTATTCCCCTATGTTTTCCTAGTTGAGTTTTTATCCAAATTTGAGATTTCTTTTTTAATATGTTTAGGTATGTCCACCATGGGAGATCTGTCTCATTTATTTTTCCTTATTTATTTCTATTAATATTCAATTAGTGGAATTACTTATTTTCTAACCAATATGTTGTTAGAGATTCTGTGTCTAATGATCTTACAAAGATCAAAAAAGGGGGGATTTATCTAATATTCTATTATAATTTCAGTATTATAATCATTGGAATTTAAGAAAATGGAGATGGTATATTTGGAAGCTATGTTAATTTCAAAAATAACTCTCACAAATAGACCTAACTATACATTTACGTTTCTTTGGTCTATTTTGATATGGGATCCTACATAAGAAGCAATGTCATTTAGTATTTTGGGGGGCCAAAAGAACTAGTTCAGGCCATGTAAATTAATAAAATCATGTTACAAGGTTTTTCGATATGTATGTGGGTTGAATGCAATGTCCAACTCCGGTAGACTAAGATATCATGGTTTTGGATTAACCTTATAAGTCTTCCAAACCATATGAAGATCATATTATTAGCTTAATTGAATGTGTTAATATCCCTTTCCTATTGGTATAATTTTATATTTTGAGGCATTCCAATAATGTGAAATTCATTAATATAAATCATTCCATGGAAAAGGATTATCAGATTTAAGATAGGTTATGCAGTCCATAAAAGAAAATTTCACATTTTTCTGTGTTGTTGAAGTGTGTCTCGTTCCACTTCCAACAAGAATCCACCATCATTGAGCTTCACGAAAATAAGAGGCTTTTTCACTTTGTGTTTTCCAAGATCAGTTCCTTTTAGTGCATCTATAAATGAGATCCCCTAACATCTACCTATGAATGATTTATTTTGAACCCTTACTTCAGGCATTTCATCTCTATGATATTACACAACTATATATTTCGCATTAGAGATCTGTTCTGAGTGATGAGTCATGAATCAGTGGGATTCAAATCACCCAGGGAATAGAAAAACATTTTATATGAGGTAAGATATTGAGAAAAGGAAAAATAAACCCTAATCACTTTAGGTGTTTATGGAGTGTTGGTCTTCCATATCTCTAAATTCCCATTTTTTCATTATCTATCCATTGTTTATGTTATGATTAAATGCTTAAAAAACACATTTTTTCATGGGTAATTATGAATGATGAATGATAATGTGTTATAAATGTGTATGATTTTTACTACATTTCTAGTGGGACCTATATCTCCCACCATTACATTGGGTAAAGATTACTTTTATATGATCTCAAAGTGTATATTAGAGGTTATCCCAAGCTCAAAGTAGGGTAAATGGGAGGTGTACCCAATCCTAAAATAGGGTTCACTAGAGGTTTTTCCATTATAGAAGGTGGGTACATAGGATTCTATCCCATTCATGATGTAGTTACACTAGTTTTTATCCCAATCATAATCATTTATCATTGACTTGTTTAGTAACCTTGACATATGATTTTATATGAATATTTATTTTCCACAAATATAAATATTATTAAAATGTAATTCTCTAATGGATAATGTTCATTGAATTCGTTATGAATCATGTCACATGAACAACCAATATTTATTCAATGACCATTGATCCTGATCTTTGATATGGAGGATATGTTTTTCCAATGATATTCTCATCTTCTCATATAGTTATGCTCATGCAATTCTTATGTATCCACCATCATTACCCTTATTGAGCATCTGAGTTAACCATTTCTTATGTTTCCTTTCACTAGGTACTAATGTAAGGTTTTATATAGGGAATGACTAAGAAGAGTTATGAATTGGAATATATTTATGGGAAATTTTTAAGGTCGATCTATATTTTAGAAGATTGTCAACCAAGTATCCAAGTAAACTAAAACACTATAGTCCCCGGACATGTTTTTATATAATGTATTGAATTTCCATAAACACAGATACAATAAAAATGAATTGGAATCCTGATTATCTATATCTAGTGTCATATTAAATGAGTATTTAACAATAAAAAATAGGGTGAGAAAACATTAGTGATATCCCAAAGGACATTTCTAAGGATAAGTATATGGTTTAGAAAAAGAATAGGAAAATGTTTTTGAAATTTGGGGATGGATAGAGATAGTGGTTTATAGATAATTACATCCATTTATGGATAGTAAAAATTAATGTGGAACTAGAATAAATGTACATTTGGTAAATTACACTGAAAAGGGTGCAATGAGATAGTCTATATCATTATGAGGTTCACCAAAGCTTGCCTTTCTACACAACTAGTTTGACACTCCAAGGGTATATCATCATGAAATTCATAAACACATTATGAACCATCATGTAAGATTAATATAAATGATTAATATCAATGATAAAATATAATTATATTGAATTAGAGATTAAAAATAAGATTACATAATGTTGACATCATATAACAATATTTTCATGATTTTGTGGTCCCCTACTATGATCTATCCTGGGGACACTATTATTTTTGTTTTAGTCGAAGGTTTTATCCCAAATAAAACATTTTAAGGAAAAATTTGAAGGAAAATAAAAAAAATTATCATCTTCTTAAACTGGTTGTTAAGGGAGTTAGAATGAAATATCTCATTTATATGCTCAGTCAATTTTCTCAACAAATGAATTATGGTATACTTACAAATTATTAATGCATAGAACAAAATTAAGTTAATTTCTTGTTAAGGAAACATTAAAAATCTTTAAATGGGTCTTCTACTAAACATATAACATTATAATAGATCAGAACTAATGAAATTATATTTTTCATCCTGCAGTGTTTGGAGAAATAGAAATAGATTTTGGAATTTTTCCATTTTGATACGGATGAAGAACAATGTTGATATGTTAACACGAGTATGAGAAAATGAAATTAAATTGAAATCATTGATTAGGATGATCGAATGAAATTATTTTTCAATAAGTACACTCCTAATATTATTCATATGCAGATTGAGAAAGAGTTCCTTTTGATAAATAAAAAGGATAAATAATCCATTTGTACTAATGAGAAAAAATTAATAGTTATTCGAGGTATTATTTGGGTTTTATCATTCAACATAATTTTTAGGTTGATAAATCAATCAGTGTATTTAATAAAAGTGTATGATGAGTGTTAACCATATGGGACTTCTACAAAAATTAATTAATTATTCTTTGAAATATCATGGAGGAAAGGTATATTATAATGACTAATCGATCTCATGGTCTTGATATTAAATGTATGAAAACATTATATGGAATCTATAAATGCAATAGAGGGAAGGATATGGGAATTAACTCATTATAAATTTGTAGAATAAAAAATGAAATTAATTTCACCAAGGGGACTAGAAAATATTTTAGGAGTGGAAGGGGTATTCATTTGAAATCGAAGGCCAATTCGATGGAATGATGTCTGCGAATGAGGAAAATATAGATATTGCTAAATAGAATGTAGCACCCACACTCCAGTGCTTCTAATGCATGGTGTGTGATATTTATTTTAATCAATTACTTAATCTATGGATCGGGTTTTCTATAATAAAAAAAATCACAAGAAAAACGACGAGGGGAGATATTATAGAATCGTGGTGATTGAATTTATTCATAGTAATTTGGCCATATGTGTCATCCACTACAATTTAGGGAATTTCATGTGTGATTTTTTCTGAATATTCCATATGAAATTATTTTTGTTCATACTATAATTAATTTTATTGTGATTTTACCATTGACTATATCTCTATATATAGATTTTAGAATATTGAAAGCCCATTTGATATTTTATTACAGCATTTTGAACACATGATTCCAACAGAAATTCTTTTGCGTAAGTTAAAAAATAATATAAGGTATAACATGTGGATTTTATTTTGGAAGAATATATGTCTACATGTATGATTAAATTATGAATTCTATATATGTTTTTGAGTATTTGAGTTTATGATAGATAATTACTATAATTTCATTAACACCCCATTTGAGGTTTTAAGTGTGGGAATTGTTAATAATAAGGATATTTTAGGAGATATTTATTGAAATAAAAAATATTAGTTTAATATATTTTTTGGTGAAAATATTATTTTACGAGGCATGCCTTTATAAATTATGTATAAATGATTAATGTTATATTTACCATATAGGGATAATATTATCATTTATTTTAATGTAAATACATGTTTTGGTTAATAACCTTAAAATGTCAGTACACATCATTACATTGAGAGTTGTTTCATATCTAGATATGCCTCCAAGAATATGAATTAATAATGTTATAAGGTTTCATAGTGTTCATATTGAAATTTTATTAGATCATTATATGATGTTCCCCATGATTGTTTGGCTACATATTTTTCAGGATCTGGATAAATAATTGATTTTGGGCACATCGTATGAACCTCAAAATGATCCTTATTTTTACTGAATAATTCAAACCCATGAGGGTATGATAAGATCTTACTGAACATATTTAAAAGTAGTTAGGGGTGAAAAAGTTTCTTAATATTATTTGTGAGGAAACAATAGATTTCACTCAAGCATTCATACGCCTCTTTATGAATCAATTTGTGGAAATAAGTTTAGGAATCCAACGTACTATAATGATGTTACATTAGTAAAGCTATTAGGACCTGGGCTAGATGATAAAGTGGTAAAGATGTTTATAGACATTAAAAAAACATAACAGAAAAACAAATATGAAGGTATAGTTTTGATAATAATCATAGATGTGATCTGGAATTTTAATTTCATGAGAAGTTGTTTCCATAAATTTCTCCATGGAAGAAATAAAGGAAAACTATGCCTGAGGAATATTGTTCCCTCTTAATTAATTGATCACATAGGGAGAGTAAATTACCATTTTTAGGTTCCACTAAAACAAAAAAAGTTTCATGATGTGTTCTATGAATCTATCTAGAGTATCTTTATACCTTATCCATGACATATAATGACGTCATAGATCATAACACTGGAACATGAAATTTCATTTGAATAATAACTTGTGTGGATTCCTAACCATAAGGAAAACATTATAAATGAAAATAAAGCACAGATGATTAATGTGTTTTTTGGGGGAAAAATAGCTTAAGGATGTTTTGTGGGAATAAGATGATGTAATGCGGACGAAGTATCCTTAGTTTTTTCTACCAAACCATCAATTTTTTTTTGTGAAATACATTTTAAGGTGGGAAGAGTGTTACCCGGTATGATTTTGGGGAAATATTTTTTTCTTAAATAAAATTAATCTATTCGATATATTGAATTTAATGAAACATTGATTTTATCATCAATTGCTCTCAAAATTAATTTTATCTTTTTTATATAGAACCCTGAGTAGTGATTTATATATATGCAACACCGAGTTTAAGAGAAATGCGAAATACATTAAGTAAGGCGTTTTTTAATATGATAATTGTCACTTATCCCATTAGAATGGTGGATATAAATAGGATTAAATAATTTATGAAAATATATTATTCACATATATATATTTAATGAATTCAATGGATTCCAAATATTTTGAAATTAAAATATAAAATCTTTTAAAATAACGAATTATTTTCGAAGAAAACTACATTAAGGTAAAAAATGTGTTTTACATTATATAATGAGAAAGAGATCATTGTCTAAAATCAAAGTAAATTTTATATTAATTGAAAAAAATGAAATATTTAATTCCATAAATTAATTACAGAATAATTAATTTTTTTTCATAAATACATCCTAGGATGTATTTTTCTGAAAAATAAAATAAATTGTTTGAAGATGTTTTTGAATAACCTAAGAGATTTTTAAATATTATTTATTAATAATCAACCTTAATTATTATTAAAAAATGATGATATAAAAAACTCATTATCTTCCATATGATGACATATTTTTATGTTACACAAATTTCTTAAAACGATCACTTCCCTAATTAAATGGGTTATAAAATGATCATTTAGGTGTTAGGAAGACAACCGTCTCGCAAAACAATATCATTTGTTTTTACATTAACACCTCTCACAAATGAAGATAATGAAGGATTAATTATTTATTAATATGATATTTCTGATTTTAATACACTTATATAATTTTGATATTACATATATCATCTCACTATCCATTTTTGGAAGTATGATAACATTGAAAACATGTTTGTTGAACTGCTTCCATGTGAAGTAATGTGATTTTTTCACCATTTACATGAATGGTTATACATGAAATTTTAAAGGAAATATATGATATACATGAACTATAATTTATTTATGAATATTAATATATTATTTATCATTGATTCTTTTAACCATTCTTGAAATTTTAAACATTGTTCATACGTACGTACAACCTGCATCTCCATGAATAGTGTAATTCATTTTCTATATATATATTTTTTGGATCACTATAAATAAATATATAAGGAATATATAGAATATTTATATCATGTATAAAATTATAGGGTTTATGGAACCATAAAACATGCATTAGGACAAAAAAATTACAAATCCAAACATATATAAAAATCGAAGTAGTTAGTGTTTGAAATGTAAAATTACGATGGAATTGCTAATAAATATGTATTAAAAGGTTGTATGTAAAGAATATATTTTATGATATATATAAATATAATAATTTAGTATATTTTTTAGAAAACATATATTTTTTATAAATGAGGATTTAAAGTGTATTAATGAATTGATGAACCAATGTATGTGATTTTCGTCTAACATTTTACTTCTATTAAAAAATTCTACATTCACCAGAATTATTTTTATGTGGTCTATATAAATCTCATGAGTTTATATTATGATTATTATACTGAAAAAATTCAACATTAAACATTCATTTTGTGATCAATCTTTCATGGGTTTATAGTTCAAATTTAACCAAAGTGGTATGAGTTTTTTGTCTCAAATTTCCTTCATTGAGACTTAAATTTGTTATGGATATATATTTTTCTATGATGTATATATAAATGAAATTATATATATTATTTCATAAATATAAATATTTTCATGATATTAAATGATTTATTTTGTTATTAACTTTAATGGGACCTACAATTCAAAGTATACCAAAGTGGTAATGGTTTGATTTTATAATATGATTATTTATCTCAATTAATATGTATTATGCATTAGGTTATGAAATATTATGATCCATGTCTCAATAAAATATTTAAATTTATTATCCCATTGATATGTAATGATATTATATCAATTTAATTAATTTTTCTCACCTTATGCACTGAAGGTTAAAAATAACATTTTTTAAAAAGATCTTCATTATTTCTCTCTCCAGTAAAAATCACTTTTACTTCCAAAACCACGCTTTATAAAATTGATATCAACCTTATTAAGATTATACAAATAATTTATTAATTTTATTTTCATCCATGTTTTTTGTTTTTTAATTATATTGAATAAAATCTAATTGTGATTTTCAAAATAAGGATTGATTAGATTTTTTAGAATAAGATAAATAATTCATTATTTTAACATGAATATCATGAAAATAATTTACCATCATCATGAAAATACTTTTATATTAATCTTACATTATATGTATTTAATATTTTTAGGAGATAATTATTTTGAAGATGTTTTCTTTTTTTAATTATGTTTTTTCAATGTTAAAATGATATTTTCCTCAAGAAATGTCATAAATTATTTTTAATACTACTTTTAAATGTTTTCAAAGATAACTTACAATGAAAATTATTTTAAATATATTTTCTAATGTTTTGTTTTAGGAAGTTATATTAAAAATAAGGTTATTTTCCTCATGAATTTTCAAATGTATTTTTATTTTATAACAATTCCACATCTATGAAGATATCATTTGAGGTTGCATCTATAACAATAAAGAGATTATCCAATGATACAACAATTATTCCATCTCTAAATGGTTTTTGGGTATGATATAAAGATATGTATAGTTCATGTATCACCACCACTACTTAAACCATGATATAATTCATTTGAAACAAATATTTTTTGCATGGGTCTTACCATGATATAATTCTTGTGAAACCCGATCATTTCTCATTGGAGTATTACATAATATAATTCTTCTTACTCAAGCTTATTTTTCCACAGGTTATACCATGATATTAATTTTATGAAATAAAAATTTTTGTGCATGGTTTATAACATTCTATAATTCTTTTAAAACCCACTTATTTTTCAATTTGTCATAAAATTATAAAATGATTAAATAATTATGAACCTATATCTTTTCCATAGGTCATCCTATGCTGATTTTTTTGAAACTCAATTATTTTTTGGTCTTATGATATAGTGAATTCTTTTTTATCATTTAGAATACATGTTTATGATATTCATTACATGAATTGTTGGAATTATATCTCTCTCTAATTCATTAGGTGGTGATTAATGCTACATGATATCAAAGGTTTCATTCAAGGTTATCCCATGACTAAATGTGGTTATACATGAGTTTATCCCAAGCATAAAATAGGATTCATAAGAAGATATCACAACACAAAAATATGGTACATAATAGGTTATCCCTAGAATCAAATAGGGTAAATTGGAGGTTATACCTACCCCAAAGAAGGTAAATGAGTTTTTAGCCAAATACTGACATGTAATGAATATATTAGTGTGTAGTTTTTATATAATATTTTATATGTTTCTGTATATGACAAAACTATATGTCCTATGAAAATGATATTAATTCACGTGTCATGTTCTTATATGTACATATTATAATTGTATTACTAATTTACAATCATTAATACATTAATTAGGAATATGATATTTGATATAGAGGTTATGGGTTAAAAATGTTATGATCATGTTCTCATACCCTTATGCACACATTATGATAAAATATATACCTTGGTTAACCATACTTATCATAAGATTTCAATATTTTTTACTCCATTCCCCATGTAATGATGATGTATTTTATGAATGGTGTGTTTTAGAAGTGAAATGTGTAGGAAGATATTTATAGAAGATAATGAAGATATTTTACCAAATTTAAATATAGTATTCCTACTCTTAAAAGAAACTAAACTATTAAACTCCATGGGCATGTGATTGTGAAATTTGTTTAATATACATATTAAAATATGAAATACCTTTTTTTAAGAATCTTGGATCATTATATATCCCACCCTTTAACGTAGTCATTAGATTCCCAAGCTTTTCAGAGCTCCCCTATCCTTCACAATAAAAGGATTCCCCTTCCTCCAGTCATAATAATTATGAACTCCCCTCAATGGATGATTGATTGATCTTACTCAGGTCTTGAGAGATGCTTTAGCCTACAATGAATGATGGAATTGACTTCCTCACCACACAGATATCACTCTCTCCTAGAAGTAGATGCCACATCCCTCTCACAAGAATAGTGACACACCTCCCCATTTGATATAGATAACAACATATATCTATGATCTTAAAAATCCATTAGATAAATCCTTTTAAATGTAATGTGTGGGTATCTATGGAACTACTAAAAAATCGGGTTCTTCACCCCACAGAACCTTGAATATTTAATTGAAACCCAATTATAGAAGACATCCCAATGTGGTATCCCTCATGAAACCCCCACATAATAGATAACCTCACAAGAATAGTTGGTTGTTAGGGATTATACTTGAATTGCATATTATTCTAAACCATCAACAAAACTATAAATTTAAAAGTTTTTGTTATATATTTTTCCGTTTTTAGGGTTAAAACACTACTTTGGACCTCAGGGGTGAAAATTCTAGAGTTAAGCTGTGGTCAATGTGAAAATTGTACTATTGGATTTTAATTATAGGGTTTGTAAATTTATTTCAAAAAATAATAAAAATTAGGTTTACCATAATTTCATTCTTGGTGTTATTCTATTTATTATAATGATTGTAATCTTTAGCTATTTATAAAAATATTACCATTCAATTAAATACCCCTGAATAATTTTTAAAACACATTTTCATTGTATATTAATTATAAGGTATTTGGATTCTATTATTTATAAATGAATATAATGAATAATAGTAATAATAACTTCCACATGATTAGGTTATTTTATTTGGAAATACGTGAAATTATTTTTATAAAATTAATGACCATTGATTACTTTTGATACTATATTTCATAACAGAAAAAGCATTTGAAAATATTTCAAAAATAAATACCAAATCAATTTTAATGTATGAGTTTTTTCCCTGAACACATGTCCTATTATTTTTCTATAAATATTTGTAAGGAAAATATTTTATCTTTTTAATGGAAAACTAAAAATAAAAAAATAGATTTTAATTTTCATAAATTGAAAAGATATTTAAATTTACCTTTTTCTTATGGGGTTTTAAGAATAAAATTTATTAAATGTTTATTATTATAAAATATTACTTTAACATTTATTATTTGTTCTTGTTTTTATGCGATTATTTATTATTTATATATTCTATATCAATTGATGTATTATATATGGGAAAATCATCATTTTGATGGTGAGGAAAAATTTATTAGTATAATGAAGGATTAAAATTATATTTATTTTGTGTTTTAGCAAAAATATTTCAAGGGGATAGTAATATGTACTTGTTTTAATTAAAAATTCATGAATTAGTTGACAATATTTAATGTATATTCAAATTTAAATATATTATAATATCTTGTAGATTACCCCATATTGGTATAATATGATGGATTTAATAAATTTGAACTACTTTATAATAGAGAACATAAGAATGTGAATTATCCCCAGAATATTGGTCCTCTAGATCATATTGAAGATATTATCAATGATGAATTTGGGTTTGGTAATAATATTGGTGAAAACGAATAAAAATAAACTCATAGTATAAAAATAGTTAAGGAATCTATTGATTTTTAAGAGTTATTGAATGATGTGGATAAAGAATTATATTATGGCTATAAAATTTTCTAAAAATAATATACTAAAATAAAAATATACCACATAAAAAATTTATGTGTAATTAATTATAAGTCAATAAAAATAATTTTTTATTTTTAAGATATTATATTTGGAATTCCAAAATACCTCACACCTTTTATATGTATATAAAAAAATCAATAAAATAGTTCTTAATAATTATAAAATAAATGAATGATTAAATTAATTCATAATGTATTGGGGATAAGATAAAAAATGTATAATGTAATATGAAAGATATATATTGAAGAAAATTATTTGGGGAAAAAATAATAAATAATTAGTAAAAATTTCTATTATTTACCACTTAAACCAAGGTTGAAACAGTTGTTTATGTCTAGGAAAACAATGATGAATATTTATTATCATGAAATTGAATCGTTTAATTATAAATTCATGATGAATCCTATATATTTTTAAATATGTAATAAATTTATCATTAACAACCCCAAATTGTCTTCAGAGATTCAAAATGTTCACATAGTTTGCATAAGTAATGGTTTTAATTCTTTTAGAATCACGAGTTAATGTAATAATATTTGGGAAAAATTTGATACCTTAAAATTTCCAACTTTGGTTTTATATGGAACAACCATGTATGATTTTCTAAATGAACACTAACATGAAGTGAATTCTAGGAATTTATATAGATGTCTAACTAATAACATTTTTGAAGGAGTTGAAAGAGTTGTGGGTGGATGGTGTTGACTCCTACAATGTCTCTATGATTGGAATGATTAAAATGAATATTGAATTACTGTGGGAAATATGTGACACTCCAAGACAGAGTAAATTATCTAGATGAAATACTTATACAAGATTATAATTTTTGGTTTGTGACTCTGAAACACATCCAACACGTTTTCATCATTGTAGAATTTTGTTTATTGTGGTAATAAATGATTTCATTGTGACAGTCATAAATTTTGATTTATGAGATTATGTTTTTATGGGAACTCAGATTTTTAACAACCAATGTTTTTTTATAGAAAAGAGATTGAAAAATATGTAAAAAATGGCCACATTTTTAAGTCAATATCATGTGATGGTAATGGATAGAAGTATTTATAGAATAATAATGAGTATGAATCACTACAATATTAACTGTCTATATGTTTTCAATTAATATATTGTGAGACTAAATTTTTATGTCATTATCTTTAGGTCCTATATATTGAAGGCAATGTATATGATAATTGCATTTATCATTTGTTGAATGAATCATGAAGGACAAAATATCATATTAGTTCCCAAAAATATATTCAATAAATGGGTAGAAGAAGTTATTTTTCACCTAGTGATAAGGGGAAATCACATCCATGTGTTTTTATAATTAAAACACTCGTTAAATAATCATTTTTTTAATATATATTTAATATAATTTTTTTCAATGCTCATTTGAGGGACCATTATAGACTGATAAATATAAATGATCATAAAATATTTGGATTGAAAATTCATGATTTTCACGTGGTTATAGTGAAATATTTTCCCCTTGAAAAAAAAGTCTCTCCAAAAAATAGGTAAGAAATACTTATTTAATCATAAACATTCATTCTCCAAATATGTCATGAGGTTTTCAATCATGTTGATCAAGAAAAGTTTCTTCATCTTATTATTCTTGAACATTGTCATTTTGATAATTTAATTCACTTATATTTTTTTCTTTCATGATTTACTTGGACATGGATTTAGTGAATTAACTATTATTGGGTTAGTAGATACATTATCAATTTATGTGTCTCATTGGATTATTATATATAATTATTCACAATTATTATTTTTCAAAGTGATATTTTAAATATTATTTATTATTTATGTATTTTGATAGATATTTTGGCCATTTAAATTACTATTTTAATAATAAATCTCTAATGGACGGTTCATCTATATAGTTTTATATATCAAAATAATGTTTTAAATTTTTTTCAAGATATTTATAAAGGATTGTGACTAAAATCACTAGTTAAGCCTCTTTAATGGTAATGTAAATGATTTGGAAAATGATGAATTCAATTCTATCATTTCAAATTTTGGATGACTAGTTTTGAGTGTTATTGATTTTTTCCAAACATCTAATGAGATGAAATTGCCACACCGAAATGTGTTATTAAATTTCAATTAAGTGGATCCAATCATATAGTATATATGAAATTTTTATTTGGTATTTAGTTATTTAAATCTTTAAAATATTATCTCAATATTCATTATATTTAGTTAAAGAATAGTACATGTGATGAGAAAAATAAGGAGTCGGACATGATCAACTTCTTTTGTGAGGAAAATTTTCTGAAATGAATTTTCTCATTATGTTTCTAGACATTTATGTGAATGGAATGATTTAAAATCCATTATATTTTTAAATTTATTTTCATAATAATTATTATTTATAATAATATTGGAATATGTGGTAGGTAATATATCAAATGATTTGAAAATATTAGAAAAATTCTTTCTACATAATGAGAAAATGTTTTTTAATTTAATATAATTGGACAAATGTTTCCTACAATGTATCATGAAAAAATATTAAACAAACAAAATTTTAGAGTATTAATGAATTATAAAACTAGATGAGTTTTATGAAATTATGATGGAGATGGAACTTATGATAATATTTTTTATAATGGGGTATTGAATGATATTATCAAGCACTATTTCTATGGAAACTTGGTGACACTTTTTAAATTCATATGGACTGATATAAAAATTAATAGAAGTTTTAGAATGAATTATTGGGGTTTTTATGGAAACCATTTTTGTAACACCATTCACATTAGATAATGTAGATATTATGAACTTTTCTTGCACATATCTAATCTTCAAATGGATTTTTATTTTTAGGTGTATTTTGATTAGAGTGTTGTACTGTGTCTTAAGCCAATATATTTTTATGAAATGGGTGGGGATGAATAGGATAGATGTGACCACACACCTTTTTATGAACAATATTTTATTAAATATGTTGAAAATGAAATTGAATATTTTAATCTTTTTATAGAATAGTAATATTATAATTTTTTATCTAGGAATTTAGACAAAGATAAAAAAATTAGATCATTTATTTTCATTTTCTTATAAATTATTTGAGTTTTAATCACTTTTAATATAAAATAAATATTTATTCTATGTTAATTTTATATTTATATTCATTTTCCTTGTGGGCGTTAAATGATTCTTATATGTATTACGCTTTTATTGAGTTGGCATTTTTTAATAAAAAATTATAAAGGAAAATGTTATATTGTTAATGAAATATTTTTTTCCAATTAATTATGCTACTATTTTTCCTGTATTCAAAATAATTATATCTTAATTTTAATTCTATATGGATTTTTTTATCTTTGGTATGTTATATTTCTCTATAAGTAATTATTAAATATGTTTCTTGTGATATCCTATGAAAAAAATAATGTTTTCCAAATTATTATGTGTTAGATCATAGGAGGTGTGAACATAAATAACACATCCCATATCCAGTATGTTTCACATGGAAAAAATTTAATTTTTCTTAATAATTTTACATTTAACAAAAATTCCTGATATCTTAATGACACTGGATAAGAATTATTTATAGATGGAATCAATGTATAGATATTTTTTCATTATAGAACAAACAATCCTCTTGAAAATGGATTTGGAATGAATAAATACATAGTATAAAAATAAAAAAATGTGATAGTACATAATAATTAACATAATTCTAAAATCCATTTAAATTGAACCTATATTCAACCTGAAGCACAATAGTAATCTTTAAACTAGTTAGACATAATTTTTTAATAAATATTCCATTCATGATCTCAGTCACATAATATTTTTGGGAAAAAATTATTTTAAATTAATAAGGTGGTTTACATTTTTTATCTAGCACATCATCATTCAAATACTAATACATCTAAAATTCATGGATTATGTTATTATGTGAATGTTATGATACATGATATATATATGTAAAAATTCTTATCTTTTTTGAACAAAAGAATAAAATTATGTTTCCATATTAATTTTTAATTTTTTAAAATTAACCATGGTAGAATTGTTTTATTAAAACATTTATTCTTTTAATAACTATATTGATATACCTAATAAAAAACCTAGAGTTTTGAATTTAAAATAACAAAATAAAAAACAATAATAGATCAATGTATATGTTCACCCTTCAGTAACTAAGGATTTTGAATCTATCTCAACAAAAGTGAATACCACTTGAGATGCTTACCCTAGAAAACACATTCAAATTATAGTTAATTGGAAAAATTCACTATATTAGTGTCCAATTTAAATGAAAATACTAACCTATATATTAATTAATATAGTTTTGGTGTTCAATAGAGGATGGATGTAAATTAGTCTCCAACATCAATTTTTTATGGTTGAAAATAAAATGTACTTATTTTATACGAAATTCTATAGCACATTCACTTATATTCATTTATTATATATTAATTAATCCATTTTAAAAATTAATTATTTATTTAATTATATTTTAAGGGTGTTAAAAAAGTTAAAATGATTATAATGTAAAAACTTTGGTAATTAGAGAATTAAAATGTTGAATTGATCTTTAGTTATTCGAGCCATCCAATTGTGAAAAATGTTGGTTTATTTTTACATGAAATGTGATATATAATGAGGAATAAATTTCCTATACATTATTAATATGAAAAAAGAATAAAAAATTAAATAAAAAATATAGTTTTAGATATATTGGTTATTATATTTATTTTCTAATTTATTTATTGTTTCTTTTTTTAATGCATATCTAATGTATTTAGTGTGTTGTGAAATCCCATCATTCAGTTTATCAATGATATTTTATGAAATTATTTTTTATGAATGAAATGGGTTAAAGTTAGGCATTTGATAGGGGTTATTGATTTCTTGTATATTATTAATCTTGCTTAATTATAGATTAAAATTAGTTGTTGAATTTTCAAAAAGGTATAGAAAGTGAAATTGAAAATTTATATCCTCATCCATGATAAGTAAGACATATTCTAATTTAATAATTTTTTATTTCCATTATATTTAGTCATTTTATTTTTTATATTCATTAAAATTTTCTAATATTTTCATATATATAGAGAACATGTTTTTGAAAAATGAACTGAATCATGGTAATCAAACCATTCAACATATATATAGAATTAAAATCTTTTTTTGAAAGAGGGATTCGATGGTATTATATCATTTATATTTTTATAAAACCATTAAAAAATAGTTATTATTAAAATATTAATTATTATCGATGAATAAATTTGGACATGTAATTGGTAGGGCCAATCTATGGGATACATAATATCAAACATATGGAGGAACATATCTGAAGAATGATGCAAAAAAATATAAGTAATAATCCATCTTAGTGTTGTATTAATTTTATACATAACAAATTCATGGCCATTTTTATTTTGGAGAAATCATGTATGGCTTTATGTCAATAGGAATTTTCATAATATTCAATTCTTTTTCTAGATGATCGTCTCAGAAAAGTAATTGAAAAAAACAATCATGATCATCTATGTTTTCATGTGTTATAATCATGACCTTCATGAGTATTTCGTAATATGTGTCAATGATTTGGATGTATCAATGGAAATTTATAAAATAACCATCCTATATCTAAAAAATATCTTGAAAATTTAAAATTGATGTTGTGTTATGGTGAATTGAAATTTTATGGGAATGAACATGATTTATCATAAACAATATATTGAATGTGTTTAATCATTGACGTTCATAAAGAAACAAAGGTTATTTTTCCTACAATTTATGTCAATATAACAACAATTCCTAAAAAATATTTTTTTTCATTATTATTTTTTCAGTGTATTATTAACTTCAAATATTTATAATGTCTTTTTATATGGTGTTATTGTTTTTATTGTTAATTAAAAACTATTATTTTTTATATATACTTTATGTCTTTTATTATTTCAACATGTTATGACAATATTATTTCAAAACATATATAAGATTCCATTAATAATTTTGATGGGGGATTACTATGAGATCAAACATCATTAAACACGGTATGATCATCTGTCAGAAATAATTTTAATTAAAATGTTTCACATAACCATGCACATTTTGTTTACGTATTTCATCCATTAATATATCATACATATCCAAGATACACATATTTATTCTCTGCGAATGCATATTCTATAAATTATATTCGTATTTGATACAATTGATTTTGTGTAAACTATTTAGGTATATGAAAAAATGTATTTTCTATAAACTATATTAGTATTTTATCTGATTTATATTTCTACCACTTCAAAAAATTTATTATTCTAATGTATAATCAGTTTAACACTAAATTTCATTTCATAAATTATTGAAAATCAATATTTATCTAATGATTTCGTGAAAATAGATCATTATATTTTAATCATTAAAAATAGTAATAAAATAATATTAGTAAAATGAATCATTAATAGTTTATAGAATAAATATATTATAAAATAAAATATAAAAATATGAAACAAAATATGAATGTGGGATGGATATGAAATTATTTCTTCCTGTATAGTTTGAGTGTATTTCTAAATGAAAATACAATTGACTAGTGAGTTCAGCAATAGAATAAATGAAAAAAAATTAAATAGAGTAACTGATTAAATTATATTTCATATCACTTATAGTATTTTCACTTCACTAATAGATTATATTTGAAAATTTTTTATTTCATAATCTAGAATGTGACAGTGATTGATGGACATTAAAAAAAACTAAACTTGGAAAATTTGGAAAATATATGAAATATTAAATAAATTTTATGTGTTTTTGGTGTGTTTTAATTTTTAAATTTATTTTATTTATTGTATTATCAAGACAATAAAAAAATATTATGGTTTTAAGACCAATACATTAATAGTATATGAAGAAACATAGAAAAAAATTACTACAAATTTTTTTCTGTAATCATCCAAGAAATAAAATGTCATAAAGGCTGGGATGAATTGAAATACAATTATTTTTATGTGATGTAAATTGGTCACTAAGTAAAATAATTTAATAACTACAGATGTCAAAATATTTATGTAATATTGAAAAACTAATGGTGAAAATGTTTCCATGGACTAAACATTTGTTTTAATTTCCTATTTATTTTTTTTCTTGTCCAATTAATATTTTGGTTCCAATGTCATTTTTTTAGAATATGATATTATATTATTCTATTTCATTTTCAAATAAATAAGGCTACTATTATGTTTTTAGTTATGATTCTAATGGTTTCATCGAGTAGAAAGTATTATTAAATTTATATAGTTGAAAGGATTCTTCATATCTTCAGATGAATAGCTTGATGACATTTTGGTGATGGTTATGATGTCTTTTATTGATAATTTTTTTTTGGTAAAATCACATGATTTCTTCACTATTTAAAGAATTACGATTTTATAGTTATTTTTTGTTGGACTGTATAATTATGTGAATAATTTTTTATAAAATCACTGTATCTTACAAATATTTTATATTTTACGGAATTTCGTAATTGATTTTATCAGTAATATTTTTTATTCTATTTTTAAATATAATATTAATATTATTTTATTATTAATAAAATTAATGGATTTTGGATGGCTGGATGGTGGAGTTTTGGGGTGGTGGTTTTGGGGTGATTTCCAATTGTAGTTTTTCTATAGATCAGGTGTGTTAACATTTACATATAATATATATATATATATATAAATATATAAATATATATATATATATTAATAAGATATTTTCTTAAAAAAATACAAAGCCATTCATAATTTTTATATCTTTTCATTTTATAATGATTATAGGTAATTATAAACCACAATAACATTAATGAGTTTTTCTTTTTTAATGATTGGAGGTGTTTAAAGCCACCAATAATTTTCCTTAAATTTTTAAATTTTTCATTTTGAGGAGGTTTTAACACCCTTTATTTTTTTATATTAGATGGGCACAAAATCACCTCTAATTTTTTTCCATATTTTTTTCTATTAGATTATTGTTTATTTTAAACCCCTATATTTTACAGTATTAAAAAAATAATATAGTTTAGAAGAGGTATTGGACCCATAAATTAAATATTCATGGATTTATAGGGGCTTTTAAGACCCAAAAAATACAACTGCTGCTAATTTCATTATACTAGGGCATACCATAAACCAAAACTATTGAAAATTTGGCAGTCATATTATTTCCTATATTAATAAATTCCTCTAATATATATATATATATGGGGTTATAATTAAATATAATCTAAAAAATAACCCCTTATATTATTATTATTTTTAATGTTGAAGAATATAAATATAAATCATGAACATATCTTATATTTTTATCATTATTAATATTTTGGACATCATGGTACTACGATCAATGTACAATGACCATAACTACTGAACAGAAATAATAATGATTAACAAAATTTTTAATACTGTGAAATAATAACTTTAATAAGATTTATTGAAAATTAATTGGTCAAATATAATAAATTGACCACCTATGAAAATATATTTATGTACGTGATTCTAATGTAGAATTTTTATAAATTTTATTGTATTATACATATTGTTATAGTGAGTTTTAATAATGGGGAACTCACTGATAGAGTTTGTCATTTCAAATTATCTTATTTTAAATATATGTTATTCCATTAACATATTTTTTTATTAATTTCATATACAAACCTTTTTCAAGTTATATAATGAATAATGTTTGGTTTATGATATTTAATTTTCAATTTGAAGATATTAGTTCACGGGTCTTTTGATTCTAATTTAACATAGTGAGAATTTTATGTTATAGTATCATAGTTTATATGGATTCTTAATCATTATGTTATTTGATGATGATATTTCAGTACATAAATCTCAATAAACTCATGATTTTTTGTTTTTATATGGTTATTTTTATTGTTTACATGTTTTTCTTTCATTTTCCTCTCTTTAATTAGTCATGAGACTAATTCAATGGTTTTAGGGAATCCAGTTTATTTCAATATTCACTCAGAAATTCATTCATGTCCATATCGATGTTTTGTAAAACTATATTTCATATTGTATTAATGATTATTAAATTATTATATAATTTTATTTTTAATCATTTTTTACAATTAATTTTTTTTTTAAAAAAATGAATATTTTTTTAGAATAAGTTAATTTTTCAGTTTTTACAAAAGTGTCAAAGGAAGGATTTAATTTAATTTATATTTCTTGGATAGAATTTCATTCCTTTTGAACCACTCAATTTTTCCAATCATCCATTATATGTTACAAATGTCATTTTCAACAAAAAAATTATTTATAATTAGGAAATTTAAATATTTTAAATAATAAATACTAAGGAAAATTGGTGTTTTCTTCATTAAATGTTCCATGTGTTCTTTTAAAATAATTATCCATATAAGAAGACGACTTTTGATATGTCCTTTCCATTAGTAGGGATATAATCTACTGACTCGACTCTTATTATTTTCATGATATCTTAAGATGATAATATTTTTATAATGGTTGTTTCAATTAAAAGGGGTATTCTATGATAAAATGCTGAATGTTATATAAAATCCACATCATTTCCTTGAATTATAGTTTTTTTAAATACATTTATTTTCAGTAGGGATTTTATGTTAAAATATTCATGAAATTAATTTAACCTTCAAAGGTTATGCTATGAAGACTGTATTATTATATTCTATAACACAACTGAATTATTTTAATTATGTGATGCTTGGGATTTAAATTATATTTTATCCACTTAATTCGGTAAAGATAGATATATCATGAGACAAACAATATGGGGAGGGAGAGTGATACTTTTTTAGTTAGGGACTTTATCCATGATAATAGTTATGGGGTGATCCTTTCCAAAAAAGATGGGATGGCTAGTAAATCAAATATACTAGGGTAATCATTATAGTAATCATTCAATATAAATTTAATAATTCTATGGACAAATTTTTATTCCTATGATATATGTATTATGGCAATTTTTTTTCTCCAATCACTCATGTTATTTTATTTTAAAATGATTATAGTCTTATGAACTACCAAAAATTACTCCATGATTGATGATTATGATATGTGATATGATCTATATTATTTTTTTATGGTATTCTCAAGTTCTCACAACATTATTCTCATTTTAGGAATATCTTCTCATAGACCTATCAATTTTTACACTTTCTTAGAATCTGATGTCATCACTTCTTATGTTTACATATCCTAAATACGTAATAAAATGTAATTATTAGTTTTTGTTAAAAGGGTTATATTTATAATGATTTTATTTAGAGATAATGATTTACAATTATGAATCAATAAGTTTTATTTCCATGTCTCCAAATAAACCAAAAATATATGATTTTAGATTGGTTCAAAATATTTGCTATTGAATTTTTATCTAAAATGATGATATATATTAATGTTATAAGTACTGATATCTGTAGTTTTTATTCTAGTATTTTACTTTTAACCATTTGAATCTAGAATGATAAATCATTAGAGACAATTGATATGATGATACAATGAATAGGAGGACATCCTATGATATTGTAAAGGAAGAGTTTAATTTTTCTCAAAAAATAAATGACTAGATACTAGAAGTTGATATGGATTTCATATATAGTAGTGTATAGGTAATAACCCCTAAAAGAGTTTTTCATGTCCATGTTATCACTAATATGGTTTCATGGTTAGGCTAACCTTATTATAAACCTTATTTTATACTCCCAGTAGACATGCATAAATCAATTCACATTTTCATTACGAGACATCAGGAAGGATTTAATTTGATGATGGCCATGAGTGACCTTTTATAAACATAATTTCCTAAATATTATAAGTAAGGTATCTTTATTTAGACATAATATATATATTTTTTGGATATATGGTTATATCATTATGATTATTGTTTCTCACACTATGATTTTTGGTTCTGGTCAATGGATGGAAGAAGAAAGGATAAGTTCGATTATGACTTTGATAGAAAATGAAAATATTTTCTTATGTAGAACATAAATTCAAGGGGAGTGGGAATATCATGAACAAAGATGGGATTCCAATCAAATCAACACCCATCCCGACCCATGAAAAAACCTAAATATCATTCCTACCCCCCAAGGATGGAATCTATTTCTTTGGTAACCACATTCATTTTTGTGAACTATTTCACCCATGATGAAAAAACAATAAATTGTGAACATGAATCAATCAACAATTAATGAATGGTAAGAAAATTCAAATGAATAAAACTATCATAGGCCAAACAATTTTTTTAATTTTAAAAAACCAAAAATAGGAAAATTGGAGGGGATGAAACAAGACCACAAACAAATAACTCTATGTAATTTGAGTTTTATCACCATCCAGCCATATCCACTAATACTTACAGGAGAGTAATAGTAGAAACCAGATCCACCATCCCTAACATAGAACATCATTACTTTACCTAGGCTAAATATAATGTTTTATAAAAACACATAAGGATGTATGTATGGTATTTGAGACTTCCTAGTAAGATATCACCAAAAATAGATTCTGTACCATTAAATTATAAGAAAAATCAACATGCCTTTTTTGTGATAATGAAAAAAAATTGGATGACTTTTTTTATAAGAAACATTATTTTAAATTAAAATGGATGGAAAATTCTATTGTATGATAGAAATATGAATAACATCACATGGGAATCCTAGGTAATCCCTAATGTATCTAGAACTGGTCAGACCCTATGAACTAAATTACATAGAGATATTCTATAGAAACTATGAACCACATTTTCCTCATGTATGAGATAGTATAGAGGAATTAGTACAAAAAAAGAGTTTAATCAAATCATCAAAATTCATTAGTTAGTGTTGTAGCATCAATAAATCTAGGGGGAACTAGGCCATGACCCTATAAATCCATCTAGTGTACATGTCATAGTTTTTCAACCTTGATGTTTAGGTCTACCTTTGTTCTCAATTCCTCATTTTAGGTCACATAAACCACAACATTCATATACACATAAATGAAAAAAAAGGATAGACAAACACCAAATTTTTTAAAAATACACATCTTAAATTGAAAACAAACAATCCAAAAAACAAATTTCAATAGTAAAACCAATTAAAAAACCACATTTCACACCAAATGGAAAAATATCTAAGAAATCCATGAAAAAAAATATTTATTCACTAGAAAATTTCCTTTTGTAATAAAACACACACCAAAATACATTTAAATAATTATTCACACAACACAAATGATCTATATAACTCATTGATAAAGAAATGGAAGACTTCAAAAATCATATAGTAATGAAAAAATATAGAATCTCTTTCCCCAAGCATAGAAACATCTATTAATATGTTGAAATCCACAACCAAAAAATGGGAAAGTATTAATGAAACAGCATACCATAAAAACCATGATTAATCTCTAGTAACCATTGTTCAAAAATGTTTAGGAAAACACATCTTCTACATGGATAAGAATCAAAGGAAGAACGAATGATGAACCAAGAATAATATTGCGATCAAGAATAAATGGACTTACTTTATTATTCAGGAAGAATCAAAAAATTTACCAAGAATTTAATCTTCATGGGATCCTAGTAGAGAGGGAGTGGTACCTAGGGATGAAAATATAAAGTAGAGAAGAAAGGATATGGCTTTAATTTTAAATTGGGTAGGGGAATGGTGAGAATTCATCATTTTTTACGAGCTAGATATGCCACATGGTTTAGCCATATGGTTTTTCGAAATGAATAGGAATTGTGTTTCCATCCATATTAATGGAGTAATGAGGTCATATAGTTCTTCGGGGAGACCCCATGAACTTAATGTTTGATGTGTTCCCTAGATAGAACCACTGGATTGGGAACACACTAATCTCTATGCTTGTATGTCATATAGTGTAGACTAAATAGATCCACTATTTAGGGATCATGGTCTTATATGGATAGTGCATGGTTTCTAATAATCATATCCACCCATGTTCCACCTACCACAAGGTCTAAAAAACTATTATTCTTACAAAAACAATGAAGATATCTATGGAACCAATAAATTAATGAAATAAATAAGTAAAATAACTCAAAATTTAATGTAGGCTTTGATAATTATCCCCACCATGAAGATACGATGCCCATAAAATTTCATTCTAATGTCAGATTAGAGAAAAAGAATGGGATCTTATGGTAGCTCTGCACTTTCAATAAATTCCACATGATCTACATGACATTATCCACAATTTATTACACAACACGCAGTCCCATTAATGGGGCCTCACCCCCTACTACCATTCATAACGATGTGTGACATGACCAACCAAAAAGTGTAACAAATTGATTAATTATTATAGAGTATTTTTAACAATTACTAGAGGAAAATTCTACTATCCAAAATGGATATCTTATGAGCCTACAAAATCCATCATATATTAAGATATCAATTTATCGAATATCTTTTACACCCACTAAATCAGACCATCCGTATGAGGATGGTATGTTTTGATAATGTTGATTTATAACCCCATTTCCATTACAATACCTTCGCAAAACTGATAGGTTAAATGGGGGTCCCAATCAAAAATAATTGCTGATGGAACATAATGAAGACTCAATATCTCCTTAACATACGGTGGACCCAACATATATACTATTACTGAATCCTTTATGAGAATTAAATGGGATGATTTGGTCTAGTGGATTATCACTACTAATACAAAATTCTCTCCCCACGGTGTGCAAGGATAGTCAAAGATAAAATCTAGGGTGACCTAATCGCATTTATAGGTAGGAATGGGGAATGAAAAATGAAAACTAGAGGGCCATTGTTGTTTTACATCAACCTAATGACATGTATAACATCTTGATAAGAAGTTTGTTATGTCCCACATAATAATTGTAAACTTTAACCATTGATGCACATCAAAGAAAATCATTGTGGCCTCAAGAAGAATGGACCACTGAGACAGGTGTAAACAATTCATCACCACCCTCTACAATGACAACGAAAATGCAACCCAATCCATAAAATAATGAACTCTATCTAGTGATAATGGACCATCATTGTAAACCTCCCCACTATTTGAAATCATCCTTGAAAAATATTAAAAATCATCCCCAGACTATTCTATCTGAATTATCACCATGAGGGAGGGTGTCAGAAGAACACTATCAAAGAATACATATCCATTGTGCTCTATATTCTGCAGATGCATTCATGTATGAATCCCCACAATGTTCATTCATCATTATACACTTTCATTACCTACAACAATTATTTTTTTCTAAAATTATTTACAAACACATTACATATTCCTATGGTATAGATGATATCAAAATGGAACACATGAAGGTACTCGACCAAACAATGCATCGTTAGATTCAAATATTTATTGGGGAAAATAAAGGTCTAGATCTTTTGGAATTATTACACTAAAAACATTTATATGAAGATGTAATAGTTCCATGTTTTCAATGAATTAATTAATAACATAAATTCAAGACCATGGGTTCGGTAAGTATTTACATGTGGTCATATATGGAGAGAACCATATTACATGACATTTTCTTCCATCATGTTGACACACCCAATGCCCATAACTGATGCATATCACAGTATACCACATCCCCCATTCCAAATTCGAGAAATATGAAAATGTGGGATGTTGTCAACCACTGATTAAGCTCCTCAAAATATTCATGACATTCTAGGTTCACTCAATGTTCTCCCTTTTCATGGTAATCACTATCATAGGAGAAAAAGATGAAATAAATATCTTCCATACCTCCTATAATACCCATTCATTCCAAAAAATCTCATGGTTTCAAAAAATGTTTTTCGACTACTCCCATGACATCAATAAAAAAATCTTAGTGGAGTCCACTGAAACCCACCATTCTAATATAAAATGGTCTATAAACATCACCTCCCTTATCCAAATGGTACTCATGAAAATCCTAAAATAGTGGTGATTGTTTCAAATTGTTCCTAACTAGATATTCAAGTACACCATATGCAATTCTTTAGTCCCTATGAAAACCATGTTGTTTTCCATGAATACCATGATGAAGGAATAAAGGAATTGATGGAACCCATATTCATGAGAACCATGAAACCAATATATAATTCATCAACTTGAATGGAATGTCCAAATAATTGAAATGAAAATACCTTCACTGTAATGTTTCCTTAAGAACATCAGCCTCTATAACTGTGACCTAGTAATTCCTAAAACACATGTTGATCATTAATAACCAACTTCCCCATTGAGCTGATCAAATGGGCCTTAATTCAGGGAAAGGAATATTTGTTTCCTGATCCTTATTCATTTTTCAATAATTAATACATATTCGAAGAGATATATAAACCCTTTTCACAAATAGATCTATGGGGGACCAAGCTGTGACACTCGGGTGAATGAATCCTTTGGATTCCAAATCATCCATCAAAGTATTTAATTTTTTCTGCATGGTGTGGTCCATAATATATGAGGAAATATATATGAGATATTATCATGGTGTCAATTAAAGGGTAGACTCGACCTATCAGTCTAGACAAAAACATGAGAAATCATATGGAAACACTTTTGATAATATAAACACCACAGGAAGAAATCCACCCTTGAAACATCTATCATCTTCCACCATCATGAGCGATAAGATTGGAAAAATATTATTTCCCAAATATAGAGGTGTAGGTCAGAAACATCCAAAATGAGGATCATATACAATAAAAAAATTTGGTTTCTTCAATTAGGATCCACAAAACAAAAGCAATGATAATGAAAATCAATATGTGACTAAAAATAACCTTCCAGTCTATACTGAGGGTCACATTAAAGAGGTATATTTCCATAACCCAGAAATCCATTCTAGATCAACCTCGAACATGGTGAGTAAAAATTATAGTCACTTGAAACCTTTATACCACTTCATGTCAAGATTTTTCAGCAATTCAATTTTATACGGAATGATTTCTATTAGAATAGTCATCAAAACAATAAAATTGGAACTAATAAAATAATTAAGGGAGACAATATGAAAGAGAAAATCAACTATAGAAAATGAAATAATAATTTTACCTAATACTATTTCCAGTATTTCATTTGATTATGTTGGTGCCAAAAAGAGAGAAAAACTATTCCCATGCAGATCCTGCACTACAACCACAACCACAAATCCTATACTAGTTGGATTTGACTAGTTTGACATCCCCTAGACACTCCTATAGATTCACCACTCGGATGCAGATGTGTATTATTAATATAATGGCTCAATTTTTCTATATGTACAATGTGATGGAAATTTATAGGTCCAGATGAACAGATTGACCACATATTACCTGTCATTCCACAGTGATGGAACATAACTGTTAAGAAAACCAATGACAGTGAAAAATGTTTCCATGAATGATTGCATGAGATTCTACATCCCCTCTTTTCCGAATTGTTTCACGTACACTTCATTTATGATTAAAAATTAATACTTTGGGGAACTATATATACTACCCTAGAAATACTAGAATTGCCTCTCTGATCAATCTTTACTATCATATATTGATCATCCACCACAACCAATCATCTTCAACCTGAATAAGATGACCTGGGAATATAATTCTATATGCAACCCCTTTCCATACATTTGTGAAGTTAGATGTCCATTGTAAACTACCATGAGTTCGAACCAATCGAACATGGTGACGCAGGTTGTGTACACTGGCACTGTCTTTTCCCCTTGGTGGATATCCAAAAACCCATGGGTCATAGAAGAGGCCAAGGTCTTAGGAAAACAATTGTCATTGAAAATTTTCCTGATATCCATTCACCCCTTCTTCTCATTCTTCTTAGAATGATCCATTGAGTCCCACCACCATTGTCAGAGAAATTCCAATAGAAATGAAGCATAATTCACCAAGATCTCTTTAGGAGTCGCAATAAACCTAAAAATATTTTTTAATTTTCCAAATCCAATCATCTTCTTCCTGAGGAACAATGATAACCCATAATATAGGGGGGTTTTCTTGAGAAAATCCTAAGTATTATTCTTTCATTGAACTAGTTTAGTGTCCCTGACACGAGCATGACCAGATCCCACTCCCTGACCCAAATATATGCCAACCCGAACCATGGGTTCAACAAGTCTCTAATAAAATAATGATAGATGAGTCTCTCTCTAACCTCTTCTCATGGGTTTAATAAAATTCTTTGGGGATACATTATTCTTCATAATTGAGTAAAATTAGGTAGAACCATCAACACACTATCAATAAAAAATCCTGAAAACATTCATAAATAAAAAAAGTCAAAATTTTTCAGAAAATGAAATCAAACTGATATTCATCAAAATAAATATCTAACCCACTTCAATCCTTCATAATATCCATGAATTGTCATTAGCCTTTATATTTTTCATCGAGGAAAATTAAAACCAAATCCCAAACATCCCATGGTGACCCATGGTGTGTCATAATGTGTACTAACAAGAAACACCACTTGTAACAAAAACTTCATGCCTCAACCATCCTAGGTAATGCATATCCATATTGTTCTAAAAATCATGACACAAATAGCAGGAAAATCCTCCTTTAATACAATTTTTTAAAAACCAATATGGGATTCCATCCAAAATGACACCCAACCTTGACCCTGACATGGACATAGAGGCATTCCAAATTCACATATCTTGGAATCTAGTTATTGGGTTTCCATGTATCACTTTTGGGAAGGATTTAACCAAAAATAAGCAACTATAAACAATTCACATGAATAAAGAATCATGTAATTAACCCAAATTGAATTTAAAGGGATAAAAATATCACAAGATAAACAATATTTCATCTTTAAACAACCCATAAAAATGGTGGGGGAACCAAATATACCACAACGAAAAACATCCATTCAACTGGAGGGACATCACACTTATGCCTACCACATGAAAACTTGGATCAGAGGAACACTAGAAAAATGATACGCCATCAACACCATAAAAAATATTTTCTTTCCCATGTTTTAACATAATGGGCTCCACATACACCTGAGGTTGTAGGTAGGGTTTGAGATAATTCACAATAGGATTATACCCAAAAAATATTCCATTCAAAAACATTATATGGAAAATCAGCATGCATGTTTTTGTGATCATGAAAAGAATTTTTTTTGAGGAAAACATTTTTAAAAAAAATCATTGATATTAAAATGAAAGGTAAAGTCCACCATATTTTGACAATAAGCCTAACAACACCAAAAAAAGTGGATATTCCATAATTTCTATAGAATAATTAGGACCCTAGGAACCTTGTATCTCAGTTATATGTTGTATCACCCATGACCAACAACATCCTCAAGAACCATCCACTAGATTGGAATTCATCCAAATTTTCAGTAGTTTATAATCTTTATCTATGTTTTTTTAGAATAAATCCTTATAGAGGGAACTAGACATCATACCCACCAATCTATATAAGTTACATGTTTTATTCCTCCAATATAGAAACCTAGGATTCTATTTGTTCCCAATTCATCATTTCATATCATATAAGACACTTTTATCACATGATCAAACACCCAGAAAGCACATTGGAAATGCATATTAAAAAAATATTCCAATATTCATTTCCCCGAAGATAGACAACCATTTTCAAAATGAAAATAAATTTGAAAACCCATTTTCATGCATACCACAATTATAGTAGAAACATCCTTGGAAGGTATCAATTTTCATGAGAAAATCTACCCTTTTTACCCAAATTCACACTAGAAACATTTGAAATCACAATTATCACCACCCAAAAAATCCATAGACCAAATTTATAAATAAATTAATGAATAAAGATTTTGAGATGTTATGTGGAGTATGATATATTCTATAATACAAAATGTATGATTGAAATAATATAGATACTGAATGAAGTATCTAATAATGCTTAAAATACAAGTGGGGTGAATTGTATAGTTTAAAATTTTCATTGTAACTTTTAATTATGATTATGTTTAACATGCTTAAACAAGGTAATTCACAATACCTCTAGTTCTAAACACTAGCTAGATTCCGGAAATATGATTCCGAGAAATTGATTCTGGAAGATATGTTTCTGGAAAATGAAACTTAATGAATGTTTAAAAAGATAATTATTATAACTTAAAGAATATAGAATCATACTAAACAAAAGTATACAAGTATAAATAAGTATAATATAGTTATACTTTCCTCAAAAAATATACAGCGGAAAACTTGTAACAAACAAGTAATAAGAAGTATGTTTTTTAACCAAATGGGAAGGGTATCCAACAACTCTGGATAAAGGTCCCCTGATTTATACTTTCAAGAAAGTATGTCTTACCTACACCAGGCTAAACACTCGATACATATATCAGAGTATGTCTTTCTATCCCTGCAGGTCCTTAACATCAAGGTAGTTGGCACCTCTGTCTTCCCTAGCAAGGAAGTCCTTGAACTTTAAGGTAGTCAGCACCTCTGTCTTCCTATCCCCGGATGTTCTTGAATGTACTTAGAAACATTCAGAGTCATACGAAAAAAATCTGAACAAGAAGTTCATTATGCACTAAGCATGATATTCTCTCTCCAGAAAACACATCAATAACATGTGATCTCTAGATTCATTGAACAATTTATCAATTTTTTGCGCTCTTTCAAATGAGATCCTATTTATAGGCACAAATCCAATGGTCAACTCTCTCCTCCAATAGTCATATTTTTTCTTGAATTTCAGAGGGACATGTACACATTTAACTCAAACAATAGTTTATTAGTAACTTAATGCATGACATAATTTTATTAAAAAAACATGTGTAGGAAAAAATATGGTTACATAACCAAAATCAAATTTTAGGAATGTATGAAAATAAAAGTTCGGAGTCTAACCAAAAACATATTAGGTGTCTATAATACAAGGTTATTTTGATTTTGTTTTCTAATGAATTCTAAACCCGAACTCTATAAAATTATGAAGACTACATTTCAAGGAAATTTTGAATCTGGATTCTCAGGAATTTGGAACTTGAACTTACAATGTTCGGAGTCAGATTTCATGGGAATTCGGAGTCAGAACATACAAAGTTAGGAGTCAAAATTCCTTAGAATATAGAGTATGAACTTAAAAAGTTTAATGTTTGTATTCATTAGAATTCAGAGTCAGAACTCATAAGAGTTCGGTGTCATAATTTAGAGAACATGGAGTCAGAACTCAAAAGTGTTCGGAGTGTGAATTCAGAGAACTCAGATTCATAACTCAGAAGAGTTCGAAGTCTAAATTTAAAGAAATCAGAGTTAGAACTCAAAAGAGTTGGGAGTCTTAATTCAGAGAACTCGAAGTCAGAATTCAGATCCTGAAAATTGAATGCTCTTTATCTATGTATTATATAATTCCAAGGTTTTAGACACAAATCTGAATTTTACACTTCGAAAAAATGAACAATGAAAAACATGGATAGAATAAATTTCCTTGGGGAATGAAATTTTTCCTTATGAAAGTAGAACACATGGTAAAATGAAATTTTTCTTGAGATAAGGTGTTTCTAATTTTCAAAACATGATGATTGTTAAATTCATAAAGAAACCATATTTACTCTACAATATCCGCAAACACAAAGGAATGGAAAATTCATAAGGAAACTTTTCTGAATCAACAATATTCCCCTTTTTGGAAAGCACGAATATCCTTACGAAAAAGAAAATATGGACTTGGAAAATATTTTTATAGACTTTGAAAAGAAAAAATATCTCCCTTATAATATGGGAAAATATGAATACGACTAACTCCCTCTTAGGATTTCGAACACTAAGGATCATATTCTAGATTTCCGCAATGAGATTTTTCATTATCTTGAGTATGTAAATCACCATAATGAAAACTCCCCCTTAGATAAACCACCTTATATAAGGATATTTCTTATGTACACAATATTATTTTTCCATTCCCCTAATTTTTTATTTTCAAAAAGAATTTGAGGGATTGGAAATGAAATTATGGTACATGAATGATTAGTAAAACACATCCAAGAGACAAGAAACCAAAAATTTCATTATGATTAGAAAGAATTTGTACAAAGAAAAAAAATAAAAAAAAAGATTAGATTGCAACAAAGTTATACTTCCTTTTCCTTCAATGTAAAATTATTTACTATAGAATTAAGATTTTTTAGCTCTTTATGATATTTCCATAATTTCTTAAGAATCTGTTCGTGATCCTAATCTTTCTTCTCTATAGGTTTGATTTTATGTTCCTGATCCTTGAGAGCCTCTGCCTGAGCCTTCGGGACATCTTCCTACTTAACCAGAATTTCATCAATCTCAATGTGGAGATCTTTTTCTCTCTTCCATCTTTGTGAAACCGAATTCAACTTTCCATTTAAATACTTCACTTCTTGAATCCGATAATTTTCCTCCAGAGTGATATTTTCTTCAAAACTGCTTATAAGGTCCTTGATCTTACTATCTTCAATTTCAAAAGTATCTGTGACAATTTCTTGAAACACATCAAGAATACTTTATCTTCTATAGTTTTCCTAGACCAAGTGTTCATCTTCATGCAGGATCTCTTGTGGGCATCATAGTTAATGAAAAAAGTCATGAAACCAGCCTCCAACTTCACACATTTATCCATAACCATGGACACTGAATCTGATTTCTAATTTAAGTAGTGTTGAAGCATATGACATCTTAATTCAATGCTTGGAACAATTGGAATGGTCCGAAAAAGCTTCTTCAATTACTGCACAACAAAATCATGTCCTAGAGATGATGATTCTGAATCTGATATTTTCCTTGGTTAGGCTTCTTTCTCTAACACAACTGCCTTCCTCTTCGATGATCCGCCAGTTTCCTTTTTCTTTACAATTACTTTGGATGGTGTCTCAATGACCACCTGTTTTCCCTTATCACTTCTTAGAATGTCTTCCTCACCCAGATATTTGTGTTTACTGACAGATAGTTGAACAACCATGTCTTCATCAATAGATTCTTTCTAAGCTCTTTTCTCAGCTTCTTCATGATGAATGAAGTCATGATTTGAACTTTCTTCCTCAGAGATCTTATTCACTTAATCATTCTCCTTGTCATCTTCTCCTTTTTCCACTTTGCTATGGGTAGACAGCTTTGAAGATTCTTCTTCTAATGTTTGGATTTACAGTTTCTCAGATAGAATTTATTTCTCATGGAAGTCTTCACCTTTATTTATGAGAACGTTGGTGTCACTATTGCTTTCATCTTCCACTTCTTCCACTACTACATATTCTTCTCTTCCTTCCACTTTTTTTGAAGTCACATACTTCTTTCCTGGAGTCTCAGATAATGATTCTACTATGAAAGATTTTGGTACTGGGATATTCTTAGATGCTTTATCAGCAGCCTTCAATAGAGATAAAAAAATATCTACTTCAGCCATCCACTTCTTTTGCTTCTTTTCCTTCTCTTCCCTTTCACGATACTCAGCTGTCTTCTCCTTTAGAGATTCTTCTTCAGTAGGGTCTAGTCCAAACAAGGGATCCGCTTCATTTTTGTTCTACTTATCTTCCCTCCATTTTTCTACAACCTCATCCATATAGGCTTTTTGTTTCTTAGGTTTTGGAGGTGTGGATTGATCTTGCATAGCTTTTGGGGGTTTTTCTTCCTCTTCAACATCCTTAAACTTCCTCTTCTTTCCAACCTTTCCTGATGGTTTAGGAACTTCTAGATTCTTTTGAATAGCTTCAGCCTCTTCCACTGGTAGGTCATAAAATTCTCTTGAGTCCATAGAAAACCCAATGTTTATTCTCTTCATGTATCATCACTGACTAGCATAACTTTATAGTTCATGGGAATCGAGCTGCAAGGGATTTTGAAATATTCTATACACTGAACAATATACATAGAAATAATGTCTGGATACATGATTATCTGAGCCTTCAAGTTTCATTATTAATATTCTCAATTATAATGAGAATATGCTTAACCAAATTGACCTTCATCAGGTTCACCAGAATATATAGGATGTACATGTCACACATTTTCAAAGTCTCTTTGTCACCTTTTCTTGGAATGACAAATACTTGAACCCATAATTCAAGGATCCGGTTATTTGTAGAGAGGTGATAAATCTTTAGATTCATGAAATCTGTAAGACCTAGGCACTCCATAGATTTCACATTAACAAATATTCCTTGAACATATAACAAATTATGAGAACAAAATTCATCTTCTCATTCATATGGAAATACAATCAGACTAGCTTCCTTAGTGTACGCAATAGAATAACTCTTTCTATAGATCTTGAATGAAAACATCTCCCTACCTTCTTCCTTGAAGAAACTAACTGAATCATAAAATTCAAGAAGAAAATTCGGATACAATAAGTCGTGATCCCCTGGATTCAATATAAAAGCACTCTCCCATCCATTAAATTTGATGTTCTTAAAAATGAATGAATCATACTTATTTAAGAATTTAGGATGCAACAACCATTCCCTATAAAACTGCCACTCCAGAATTGGCTTGATAGTAGAAATATCATTCCGAGAAGATTCTTCTACAGACATTCGGAATTGTGAATACTCTCTGATTTTTGGAACGGGCCTAAGTAGAGGGTCAGAACTTCAGCACACGAGAGATTGAGATCGATGTGGGATAACCCTTCGAGGGTCCTTTAAATAGGTGTCGGAAGCAATGATTAAACGTCCAAACTCAATCCAGTGGATTAAAATCCTTCTAATCAGATCTAATAATTGATATGATAGATGCCATGAAAACATGATAGAATTTGATA
The DNA here is from genome assembly GCA_963277665.1 of Viscum album. Taxonomy (NCBI): domain Eukaryota; kingdom Viridiplantae; phylum Streptophyta; class Magnoliopsida; order Santalales; family Viscaceae; genus Viscum; species Viscum album. The sequence continues at coordinate 383,987,775 of OY728120.1, read as the reverse complement.
TTTTGAGGTTTTTAATAAAAACATTCATATTTAAGGAAAATATAATCAGAATTTTTTTTAAAAAAATTAAAAATAAAATTAAATAATGTATTATTAGGAAAAATCCGGAATGAAAACATACCTTTTGGATTGCCAGGAAGATTATTCATATTGAGAAAATATTTTCTTTGAAGAACATTAGATTCTGAAAAAATTTAATTAAGAAGAAAAAATTTTAAGAAGAAAAACATCATTACGACAAATTTTGAGTATAAAAATCATCATTATTAAAATTTTGTGTACCGAAATCTCCATTGTGAAAATTTTGAGTATGAAAATATTCATTAAGAAAATTTGAGTACGAAAAATTTGAAAAAATTACTATGATAATTTTCATTATGAAAAATATTGAAAAACTGAGTACGGAAATTTTCATTAATTTTTTTTTGAAAAAACGACTAATATAATTTTCATTATGAAAAATTTTGAAAAACTGATTATGAAAATTTTCATTATGAAATTTTTTGAAAAACTGACTACATAAATTTTCAGTTATCTAACATACAAATGTAATCCCCCTATGAAATTGAGTTTATAATTGTAATGAGATTGGATTCAACAGAATGTTAATAAGGGAGATTACTTTATGGTAATAATTCCTCACTTCTATTTACCATATTCAAATCTATGGGAGGGTAATGATTTTGTGAAAATATCAGCATGTTGATCTTATGTTATGATAAATTGATGAATGATATCTAGTTTTTTTGTGTGATCCTTAAGAAAATGATGCATAATATATATGTGTTTTTCATGAGAGTGATGTGCATGGTTTTTTTATTAAAGAAATGGCACTATTATCATCACATAAAATTTGTGCTTTGGTAAAACTCATACCATAGTCTGTGAGTTTTTGTTTCTTCCACAACACTTGAGCACAACAACTTACAGCTTCAACAAATTTAGATTCAGTAGGGGAAAGTGCTACTGATTATTTCTTCTTCCTTGATCAAGAAACTAATGAATCTCTTAAGAGTAGAAAAGTTTGGGATGTACTTTTTCTATCCATTCGACATCCACCAAAGTCAGTATCCAAAAACTATTTAGAACAAGATCATTTCTGGAAGTATAAAAGAGTCCTAAATCAATGGTTCCCTTTAAGTGGTGAAAAATTCTTTTCAGTGCCTTTAAATGAGATCCATTTAGATTGGATTGATATCATGCACATAAGCATACTGAAAACATTATGTCTGGATGACTAGCTGGCATGTATAGTATACTTCCTATCATACCCCTAAAAGATGATTGATCTAATTGTTTCTCATCATCATCAAGATCTAGTGTGTTTGAGGTACTAATAGGAGTACTAATAATATTAGTGTTTTCATATCCATACTTTTTAAGAAGAGAATTATTATACTTATGTTGGTATATATAGATTCCTTCTGGTTTTTGAGAAATTTGAAAACCAAGGAAAAATGTTAACTCATCCATAATACTCATTACAAACTCAGATTTCATTAGTTCCACAAAGGAATCAGTTAAAGACTACTGAGTTTAACCAAATATATTGTAATCAACATAAATTTGAATAATCAAGACATTTTTTTATCTTTCTTTATAAAAGGGTTGGATTTTCATTTCCCTTAACGTAATTATTTTGAAGCAAAAATCATGTAATCATATCATACCAAGCTCGTGGGGCTTGCATAATTCTATAAAAATCTTTGGTAAGTTTATAAACATTTTTAGGATGTTTTGTATCTTCAAAAATAGGATGTTGTTCAAAAAAAACTTCCTCTTTGAAAAAACCATTAAAGAAAACACATTACGCATCCATAAGAAAAAGTTTGATGTTGAAGAATTCTGCAAAGGCATGTAGAATAAGAATATATTCATGTCTAGCTAATAGATCATAGGTTTCTTTATAGTCCATTCCTTCTTGTTGATTGTAGCCTTTAAAAACTAAACTTTCTTTATTTATTACTATGATTCCATCTTCATGACACATATTTCTGAAGATCCATTTTACATTAATAAAAGAACATTCCTTAGGTCTTTCAACCATGGTACACAATTTATTCCTCTTGAATTCATTTAGTTCATCTTGCATAGATTTTATCAAATCACAATCACTTAAAGAATCATCAATTATTTTTGGTTTTAATTGGGAAAGGAATTCTAGATGTTATATATCATTCATGAAGGAACTTCAAGTCCATACAGGTTGATTCACATCACCAATGATACTACCACTCAGATGATTCTTAAGAATAACTGATTTTCATTTTGTAAAACATGTTTATCAACATAGGGTTGGAAATCTTCTAAGGTAAATGTTTCAGAATTATTTTCCTGGACATTTTCCTTTTTGGAAGGATCATCCATCATGGGTTGATAATCTGTGTTTGAAAACACATCTTAAGATATAGGTTGGGGTTGTTATAAAACAAAGGGATTAGTTTCATCAAATTTGACATGAACTGTTTCTTCAACAGTACACATGTTTTTATTAAATACTCTATAATACTTCGAAGTTGTGGAGTAGCATATGAAAATTCCTTCATCAGATTTTGGTGTGAATTTGTGATGAATATATTTAGTATTCAGAATGAATACTTTGCAACCAAAAACTGTAAATTAGGAAAGTCTAGGTTTTCTACCATTCCATAACTCATAAGGAGTTTTATTAAGAAAATGTCTAATCAAAACTCGATTTATAAAATAACTAGAAGTATATACAGCTTTAGCCCAAAAATGTTTGGATAAGGAATACTCACTCAACATGGTTCTTGTTATCTCCTAACGAATTCTTCTTCTTATTTAAACAACACCATTTATTTGAGGTGTTCTAAGTGCTGAGAAGTTATAATTAAATCCTTTTTACTACTAAAAGTTTCAAAATGAAAATTTTGAAATTCTCCCCCATGATCACTATGAATAATTATTAAAAGATGGTTTTTATTATTTTTTAATTGGGCTCTAAAACTTTTGAAATTAGAAAAATCTTCATATTTCATTACTAGAAAATAGACCCACGTAAATCTAGTGTAATCATAAACTAACAAAAATACAAAATATTTGCCTCCAATGATTCCTGTTTCTGTTGGAAAAAAAGATCCATATGTACTAACTGTAATGCAACAGTATTTGAGGCATCACTAACTGATTTAAAACATTATTTATGGTGATTTTTATATTGACAAGGATCTCAAACCTTTGAAGAATCAAATCTATGCTCTTGTAGATACTTAATTAAAATTTTCATTGAGAGTTTTCATAGGTTTCTATGGTTACAATGTCCTATCCTTCTATTCCATAAACTTGAATGATCTTCCATTTCATTGAGGCAAGTAAGGTCATGGCTCCTAAGGTCTTCTATTCTTAGTGTATAAACATTCTCTTTACTATTGGTAGAAAGAATGAACTCTTCCTTGGAATTGTGTACTAAGCACTTTTCATTCGTAAAATTAAAAAATAAAAACATTATCATATAATTAAGTTATGGTAATGAGGTAGCGACTAAGACCATTAACAAATAAAACATTTGAAATCAAATGTTTTCAAACTAAAATTATGTTAACTAAACCAATAATTTCTCCCCTAGAATTATCAACAAATATTAATTTACCTCCTTTCATTTTGATAATATTTTCAAAGAAGTTCTTATTACGAGTCATATGCTAGGAAAATCCACTATACATGTACCATGTATTGTTTTTGGTACATTATTTACTTTCCTAAAAATAAGAATGTTGGACTTTTGGAACCCAAACATTATTGGATCTAGAAATTTCATAATGCAAAATTTTAGGCAGCAACATTTTTGTAGAAAAATAGGCATCATGAAATCCTAAATACTAGGTTTTGTTTAAGGAACAATTTGTTTGCCCAGAGTCCACTACACTGAAACATAGTGGAGAATGTATCACTTTGAGGAACAAAATAAATGTTACTAAAAAATGGTTTAGAACTAGTATAACCAAAACCAGAATTATTCCTTAAAGGTCAGATTTGAGAATACATATTATCAAAATTTTCATTAAATAAGGTAATGTTTGAGAAAAATTTCCTCAAGGAAAAAATTTCGGACTTCAATCTAATAACTAATTTCTTATCTTTGAAAACATTATCTTTAGAACTAGAGTTAGGCTCAAAAACATTTTTCATATAAGTTTAATTTTCTATATCTTTAGAAATTTTATCCTTCTCATAATTTTCACCCTCAATATTTTTTGAAATTCCTTAAAAATCAAGGGTTGTCTTATCAAGATCTTTAGAAAGATATGATATTTATTTAGTAAGTATAGAAATCCTAGAATTTTCCTTATCTAGATTTTTTTACTATAGATTTCTCATTATCAAGAAGTATAGAAAACCTAGAAACTTATTCACAGCTAGGTAAAGTTTTATCCTCATCATAAGAATATTCTTCATCCGAAGATTCATAGTATTTATCATTACTATAATTTTCATTCAAGGAAACATGGTTCATTGATTCAGAATTTTGTACCTTAGCCATTAAGCATTGATTTTCAATAGGTAGTCTGGCTATTAGACCAAGATTCTTCTGTGAAAAAGATTCGTAATTTGATGATTCATCTAGATTTAATGTTCTTCTGGACAACAATCTTGTTTATCCTTTGAGAAATATTGGTTAGTAAATTTTCTAAAGATTAAATTCCACTAGATTCAGATTGTATAACAATCTTCTTAGATTTAGATATTGTGACTCTCTAAGGAGTCTTGGATTTCATATGATTTGAAGTTGTAGTGAAAGAAAAACTGAAATTCCCATTCTTCTTCTATACATTATCATCATCTCCCTTCATTGTAGTCTCATATTGAAAAAGTGTTCCAAAGAGATCATCAAGAGAAATATGAGTGACTTTGATATTGTCATCTATAACTGTTCTCTTGGATTCCCACTCATTTGGCTTGATGTCGATGATTTTATCCACAAGAGTTTCATCATCTAATCCTTTCTCACCCATGTATTTTAAACTACTAACAATAGTCATGAATCTCTGTTGTACCTTAAATATGTGTTCACCATAAGGAAAACCAAAACCATGATATTCAGCTTTGAGCATGGCTCATCTAGTTTCAATGTCTTCTGATGTTCCAAATTGTGTAACATATTATTTCTACCATATACAGTTTGCTGCTACACAAGATGAAATTTGGAAATATATATTTCTAGTCTTGGAACAAAGCAATGTATTATGTACCTTATAATTCTGTTGATATTCCTACTTTTCATGATTTGTGAAAGTACTGAATTCCTTTTTAGGAATTTTATATCATCCAGTAAGCATGACAAAATTGTCTACTCCAATATTGATAATAAATAGATTCAGGTGATCTCTACAATATTTGTAATCATGTCCATCAAAAATAGGTGGTCTAGTTGGGTTTAGGTTTTCTATGGAACCAACAATGATTCCTGTTGTCCTAAAGAAAACTTTCCCACACAATCTTGTTAGTAATAAAAGTTTGTAAACAAGGAAAATATTCCTTAGCAAGAAAAATATAGAACAAGAGTATCTCTATGAAAAAAATCAATCTGGACATCTGAATCCAAAAATATGATTCAGAAAATAAGAATAAGATGAATTCTCTCATGAATCTAATTGTGAGATTAATTTAGATTGATCCAGTACTATGAGACCAATTGATGAATTAGATCAAGGTACAAGGTCACCTCCTCTGATACCAATTATTGAGGTTGTATGTGGAGTATGATATACTCTATAATACCAAATATAGAATCGAAATAATATAGATACTGGATGAAGTATATAATAATTATAAAAATACCAAAGGGGGTGAATTGTGTACTTTAAGAATTCATTTGCATCTTTTAAAGATGATTATGATTAACAAGGTAAAAAAAGGTAATTCAAAATACTTCTAGTTCTAGAAACTTTCTATATTTTGGAAATATGATTCTGAGAAAGAGATTCTGAAAAAGTTGGTTTTGGAAAATGAATCCTAATTAATGTTTACAAGGATAAATATTCTACCTTAAAGCATATAGAATCTTACTAAATCATAGTATACAAGTATATGGAAGTATAATATAGTTATACTTTCCTCAAAAAACAAAATACATCAGAAAACATGAAACAAACAAGTAACAAGTAGTAAGTATTTTATCCCAAAGATAAGGGTATCCAACAACCATGGATAAAGGTCCCTTGATTTATACATTCAATAAAGTCTATCTTACCCACACCAGGGTAAGCCCTCGATACAAAGATCAGAGTCTATCTTTCTATACCCAAAAGCCCTCAAAATTATGGTATTAATCACCATTGTCTTCCTCAGCAAGGATTTCCTTAAACATTAAGGTAGTCGACAATTTTTTCATTCTATCCCCGGAAGTCCACGAATGTACTCAGCAACATTCAGAGTCACACAAACAAAATATGAACATTATGTTCACTATGCACTAAGCATGTGAGTCTCTCTCCAGATAACACTTCAAAAACATGTGATATCTAGATTCATATAATAGTTCATCAATGATTTGAGATTTTTCATATGATATCTTATTTATAGGAACAACTCCAATAGTCGGGTCCCTCCTCCAATGGTCATATATATTCTTGAATTTTGGAGGGACCTATACACGTGTCACTCAAACAATATTTAGATAGTAATTGAATGCATGACATGATTTTATAACAAAAAAATTTGTAAGAAAATTTTTGTTCTCATAACCAAAATCAAATAATAGGAATGTAAGCAAATAAAAGTTCAGAGTATAACAAAAAACATATTCGGTTTCTATAATACAAGGCTATTTAGATTCTATTTTCTATGGAATTCAGAACCTAAAATCTATATAATTATGGAGTCTAAATTTCAAGGAAATTCAGAATCGATATTCTCAATAATTTGGAACATGAACATAAAATGTTCAGAGTTAGAGTTCATGAGAATTAGGAGTGAGAACTTACAATGTTCGGTGTCAAAATTCATTAGAATTCAGAGTTTAAACATTCAATGTTCTATGTCTGAATTCATTAGAATTGACTGTCAGAACTCAGAAGTGTTCAGAATCTGAATTCAAAAAACATGGAGTCAAAACTTAGAAGAGTCCATTTTCTGAATTCAGAGAACTTGGAGTCAGAACTCAGAAGAGTTTGGAGTCTGAATTCATAGAACATGGAGTCAAAATAGAGAAGAATTCGGTGTCTAAATTCAGAGAACTCGAAGTCAGAACTCAGAAGAGTTTGAAGTCTGAATTTAGAGAAATCAGTGTCATAATTTGGATCTTGAAAATATAATTCTCTTTATATATGTATTATATGATTCCATGGTTTTAGATACAAAATTAAATTTTACACTTAGACAAAATGAACAAAAAATACATGGTTTGAATAATTTTCCTTGGGGAAGGAAAATTTTCCTTATGAATGTAAAACACAGGGTAAAATGAAATTTTCCTTGTGATAAGGTGTTTGTGATTTTCAAAACATGAGGATCGGTAAAGTCATAAGGAAACCATATTGACTCAGCAATCTTCTCAAACATGAAGGAATGTAAAATGCATAAGAAAACCTTATTGAATCAATAAAATAATCATCCAATAATGATAAAACATGAAATCACAAACATAAATCATTGAAACATCCGAAATCTAGGGGAAAACCACAGTATCACCATTGGGGACCCTATAAAGGAAAAATCATATCATTAACTACAATATCAAACTCATGGAAACGTGTTTCAAACTAATTTAGTGAAAAGAATATACATTAAAGAGAATAACCTAAAGAATAATGAAAGAGATACCGAGAAGAATGATGATGTCAAGAATAGAGAGACTTAATTTATGATTCATGAGTATTCAACATAAAAAAACCCAATAATTTAAGATCCATGGGAGCCAAGTGGAGAAGTTAAGGCACCTAGAGAAGAAAATTTTTACTGTAGAAGAAAAGGGGAAGATTTGTGTTAATATAAATGATGGGAAAAATTTTAAATTCCAAATTTCTAATGACCTAGATATGTTTTACAGTTTTTCTTCATAGTTTACCAAACCATACAGAATCTAAGAATCCCTCTTTGTCCCATGTAGAATGAGGTCACATGGTTTGTGGAGGAGGGTGATATACCTTTTTATATATTTTGGTCCCCAGATAGACCCACTATTATGGGTGAACAGTTAGTTCCATGCACAAGTAGTAGGTTGTGTTCCCAATATAGGTCCACTAACTAGGGCTCATGGTTTCTCCTGGGATTCCCCATAGTTTTTACTAACCATGCACCACATACTCTCAGGTCCAAAATCATATTTTCCATCATAAACACTCGAGGAAGAAATAGAACCATTACAAGACCAAAATTTAAAGATAAATATCTCAAAACAGAATCAACGATGTGAAATGGTATATAATATCTCATTACAATTATTATTCAACTTTCTCAATATATAAATCTTGTTGAGGATAAAAATGCGATAAGTGGAGGGCAATGTTCTATTGATTCATTCATGAGATAACTTCTACCATTTTGTTTGATCTACTTATCCTCTATTCACATAGAAATGGATCATCACCAATGGAATGTTTTTTTCCATTATCAAATGTTTAGAGTATGAACAAATAATTTCTTGTCTATCATTTTTAATGAGAAGAAGATTAATTTTGTACACTTATAAAAAATAAGGGGTAATTGGATGAAATTTACTCCACGGAGTGGGATGATTTTGATTGATTATTTTTCAATAATTACATTATTTATATTCTTAGTAAGAATATGGAGAAAGATTTCCTTTAACTAAAATAAAATTAAGATGAATCCTTTGGTAAAATAAAGAAAATTTTAAGAGACTTATGTAGAAAACAACTTTAATTTTCATTCAAAATGATGTTACTGTTGTAAAATTATTCCGTTCAATTAAACCAATTCTATGAATTATTATCTACAAAAGAAAAATTAGTAGATAAGAATAAATCATTCTATATTCTATCGAGGTTGAAATTATGGCGGGAGTTACATATACATATCATAGTTTTGATAGAAAACAAGGATTGAATTCAATATAAATTCTAAAAATAATGGAGAGAAGAATTTGTTAATTCCTATATTCCTAAAATTTTGGAAGGAAACATTGTTGAAATTTTTTTATTATATGTTTCAAAAGTATATCTATGAAGATGTAGTACATCATGTAATAAAATGAAAATATAATGGGAATAATAAAACTAATGATGAAAATATTGGGAATGATCTATAAAATGAATCACACACACTGTAGTGTTTGAAATATAATGTGTATGGTCTTTATGATACCGGGTACTAAAATACGATAGTTATTGATGATGATCAAATCTCAAAACCACTTTTTTATAGTGGAAAAAGAGATATATAATGAAATTATTATTTCCGATGAGGGGAGTGATAATGATGTAATGAGATGTACAGTAACCAACAACTCTAGAACTTCTAATATACAATTTTCCCTATTTCTATGAACTCATTTATATCTAATTATTTTTTAAAGGGTATCAAAAATACTCCCTAATTATTAGTTATTGAATTGGTTTGAGAAATCATTAGTTGTGTGATGATCACATCTCTTAATTATGATTATTTTATAGTTCATATTTATGGGAATGTTCTTCCTAAAAATATCTTTATTATTCCTATACAAAAAGTAGATGTTATTTTGGGAAGGGATTGGAATTATATATATAAATAATAGATCATTTTTAGGGGAAGGGATCAAAATTTGATATTCTAAACTAGACTATGATTATTTTATATTGTGATTAAAAATTAGAGCTTCTGGTGGAAATCAAATATATTAAATTAGTCTAATTACTTTTCAAAACTTATGTTTATCTATGATGGTTTGGGGGAAAATAAACATCAATGATATTCTAATTCAATTGAGTTTTATGATTTTCTTCTAGAATAATTTACAATTATTCCAATGAATAGAAAGGATGAGTTCTCAATTTTTAAAAAAAATTATACACCTCTTTTAAAGACTCCATTTCAAATTGACTAAATTGAATTCTCTAAATTGAACAAAAAACAAATAAAAATCTCAAAAGGTGATTAATTCGTCTCTATGAATCACATTTGGGTGCACCTATTCTTTTTGTGAAGAAGAAAGTTGAATAAATTTTAATCTATATTGATTAGCAGAACCATAAAATAAAAACAATCAAGTGAATATTTTATTTACACTGTATTGATGACATGTCTTATCAACTCAATAGTGATTATTATTTTCATTTATTAATCCTTGTCCTATATATCTTCAATTGATGATCATAATAGATTGTATACCCATGAAAACATTTTATACAAGGCATGGACACTATAAATTCTTGGGTATTCCATTTGGTCATACTAATTCTCCATCTATAATCATGGATTTAATAATACGGTTTTTTTTATATTTCATTAATCTATTTACAATTATATTTATAGATTATATACTTATTTATATATTCAATATACACAGAAGAAAAAGAAGATCATACGATAATTGAGATCAAAACCCCAAGTATGGAGAAGCATAATTAAAAAATTACTTAGTTTTAATTATGGATTCTTAATGTTTAATTATTAGGTTTTATATTCTTATGTGAGGGTATACTAATTTATACATAAATGATATAATATATTAATCATTGGACTAGAAAAAGAACTACGACTTGAATTTTTATTTTTCTTGGTTTGGATGGATATAACCATCACATTGTGGGTAATTTCTCATGAATATCTAATACCATCACCAATTTAACATGGAAGGCAGATAAGTTCCATTAGATACATGAATATGAAAAAAATTTCAATGAAATGATGATATGGTTAGTCTGTGAATTTGTACAAAATTTACCCTATAATGGTTATGGTTTTCTACTCATTAATTATGCATCACTGAAGGTAATGGGAATCAATGTCATGAAAATTATATATTGAAAACCAATTCCTCACTCTAATTAATGGTTCTAGTTAAAGAGTACTCAACTAAGGATTTTGTGTTATCATAGGTAATTTATTAATTGATGATATGAAGGAATTATCTTTATGGTGAAAGATGTTATTTATATAATAATAATAAATTTTAATGTATATATACACTCAATGATTGATAAATTTTTTCTAAAGTAGATTGTTAGAGTCGATTGATGATTATGTCTATTCAATAAATTACCACACTTGGAAAGAAAACAAACTAGTCGATGGATTGATTCGAAATATTATAACTAGATGATATATGATAATATTGACAACATATAAAATATTTTAGGATTTGAAATGGATGGTTCGTGAAATATTGAAGTATGATGGAATCTATTATCATTATCAAACGAGTGTTCATCTAATTATTCATGCGAATATTAATGTCAAGATGAAATAGGATATAAAGCTATAGATAGTGGTGAGAAATGTACTCAAATTTAACGTTGAATATGATGTAATGATAAATATAACAAACCACATATGTGTTCCTTCCACACATGATTTTAATAATGTGCAATTGGATGTGGGTCATTGTTCATCATTATCTACTCATCCTAAAATTTGGATGATTTTTTGGGATCCTGAAGAGAACTTATGGTGTATATCATGAAGGGAGACATTACTACATATTTATCTTCATGATTATTATGTAAAAAATTTAATTTTCAGATATATAAGTTAATGGGTATTTTAGAACCATTTCACATATGTGAATTGAAATTTGAAAACATCACATTAGAATCTAATATAAAACTCCCCAAAACATATATTGTCCCCAATTATACTTGGGTTATTATCCTTTTCATTAATAATTAATCACACATAATTTATATTAAAGAAGACTTATCTCTTGATTATTTTTGTAGGATAACCATTAAGATTGTTTTTAGGTTCAATAGAGTACACGGTTATATTGTTTCTTATTGGGATGAAGGATTACATCAATGTTCTAGTGATGTCTTCAAAATTATCTGGATACGTATTTTTGTTTCAATATGGTATATAATCATTTTATAGATGGCTAGTCCATGAGAGCCATTCAAAACCTAGAGGATTTTTTTGAGATATTTCTCTATTGATTTCAATGTTTGTTTATATTAACATGTTACTCAGGTTTGGTTATCCTACAAAAATGACTTACACTAAAGTGTTTGTATTGGTAATTATGAATCCTTATAAGGAAATAACATTATCAATACATTATTTTAGGATGTAGATAGATAAAGGATGAGGTTAGATCAATCATTGAGGTGATCGGGAATATTATGTTTATGATAAGTTTTCTAAATTTAATTTAACCATCGAACATGGTTATGATATTTTAAAATAGGATACAACAGGTTCCTAGGTATGTTGGCACTTTTGAAATTTTTGACCGATTGGAGAAAATAACTTATTGATTGGATTATCCCAAGACCATCTCCTATGTTCATGATTTGTTCCATGTATATCTATTGGGGAAGAAAAAAAATTGTCCTTCATATAGAATGATCTATGATTTTTTACCATTAGATCATGAATATTCATTTGAGGAATAGCTGGTAGAAATCATTTATCCTGGAGATAAGGTGCTACAAAAGAATAATACTCGTGAAGTATGATTTCATTGGAGAAATCATAAATTAAGAGCCTCATGGGAAACCAAGGGTGTAATAAAAAAGAGATATGCACATTTTTTATTCTAGAGTGATGGAACATTGAATTTGAAAGTCATTATAATGAGGGTATAAAGTGACACACCAATATTGTATGAACTATTTCTCCTCAAAATTATTTACAATAGTCGATGATACTCACAACTGTGATATTAAATAAACCATAATATAATATATTCTAATAACAGAACTATTAAATTGGTGGGGGCATGAATATAACTAACTAATTCGCAAAATATTTATGGATTACATATGTAAAATAAATTATTTGTTTATCAATTGATTAAAATAAAAAATCAAATAATTTGTAAATAAAAGTGATGATTTACTAAAATATTTTATTATCTACATATTTTATTTTAATATAAATAAATTAAAACAAAAACCAATGATAAAGGATCTTAACTAAATTAAAATATTATATATTATATAGTTTTTTAAAATTAATCTAATAACATTAAAATTAATGGGATATGAATAATTCATGTTTTATGCATAAAAACTATATATTTCTAAAAATAAATTTATGTCTCATTGTTCACAGATATTTGAAATTTTTTTATTCAATTTATATGTATGGAATTGGAAACATTTTATTTCATATATTCAATTACGTGGTTAAAATATTGTTAATTTTCCCCTTTTATTTTTTCCCACTATGAATCGTGATTGTGGTAAAATTTATCACCTTAGAAAAGGGAAAATCTGATAATCTTTGATATAAATAATTTTAAAGGTCACCATATTTAATATGAATAATTAGTTTAATAAGGGAATGTTACCTTTATCACCATTATACATAAAATTAATTTTTTATGAGACACTTATCATATAAATTGATATATATAATATTTAATACATTGAATATTACAAAATTACTCTTTCTATGTTTCAAATATATCTTATGTGTAAATATATGGAAGAAAATATGTTTTAATGAATAATTATTTTAATTTTTTACAACATTAAATTATATTTATAAATTATTATTATTTTAAATATTTCAACTAAATGTGTTCGCAATGCTAATATAGTATTTATTCAATTAATAAAAAAGTAAAATAAATAATTTGAAAAATTACTAAATGTAATATAATTTGAGTGAGTTACAAAATTATAATAAAAATATATATAAATTTAGTCAATATAAGTCTTTTACATGGTTTATATTTAATTAAATATTTTTCTTGGTGTCATTAAAGTCAAAATAAATGAATAGTTCTAAATAGTTGTTAATGGTGTTTTATAATAATTAATATTTATTTATTGATTTAAAATTCCAAAAAAATTATCTTATCCCATTTAAATGAAATATGTTTGAAAAAATAATAAACGATCCATTTATGATTAAATTATCAATTTATGGTATTTTTCATAACAATTTACGATTTAATTATTTATTACTACGGTAATGGTTAAAAATAATTAATGAAGGGGTTAATATAATGGATACGGTCTAAAGTGAGACTAAATCCTTTATAATTTTATTTGGATTATTTTATTTCATCCAATGAATCTTTTCATTGAATTCATCGAAATTAGGAATCATTTTTCAAGAGAATGACCTTATAATATTTTAATCATTTATGAAATTTCTAGTGTGTCCTCCCCATCCAATATAAAATTACAACCCTTATTCACATTTCTTACTATAAATTATTTCATAAATATCAATTATAACCTAGCAAAAATCCCTTCTCACATTTAATAGACATATTATATAGGTTTTAGTCTTTATAACAAGATAACCTGAATATCATTCATAGTTGATCTAATGGAATTCATTCCAAAAAGTGGTAAACACCTTAAATGGCCAATTTTATTTATATAATATTTAAATCTACTAAATATATTTTATTTTTAATAAATAAATAAAATTAGTGTCCTAAATATAAATTATTGATATTATTACTATGAAATAATCCATATCCCTCCTCTTTTAAAAAAATTGATATGAATGTTTCTCTCAATCCTATATATGACTTACCATATCCACATAATATCATAATTTATTATGAACCAAAATATTTTATGGATGTTTATTCTCATGTGTTTAGTTTTAAGATATCATAAAAATAACATAATTATTATTTTTTAATTGTATTATCACATATATATTTTTTACCTTCTAATCTGTTATAATACAAAAATGGATATTTTGCGTATGTATGGACTTCTGCATCCACAATGTGATTTGAATAGTTTTTAGTATCAATTTTACTTAGATGGTAATAAGGATAGATTTAATTTATATAAATTATTTTAATCTTATATAATGTATTCAATAATGGTGAATTGTTTTTTAGCTTTCTATTATTTTATCTTTTGAAATGTGAAAACAACATTAATACATAGGTATAGTCTATTGTCTCCATGAATGGTGTATTTCATTTTATTTTCACTATATTTTATATTTTACTATTAATATTTATATACATTTAATCTATATTATTTTTAAATTTTTAATAATATTTTGGAGATGAGGAGACAATGTTCAATGAATTAGGATTAGAACAACTGAACTAAAAACCCCATGACAATAAAAACTATTACCAATAAAAAATGATTATTTTAATAAGGAATTATTAATATATGTGCATTGAAATTTCATAAATGGATCATATATGATTTTATACATATTTATGATAATCTAATATACAATTTTAATAAATATATGTTTTTTTATTTTGGAGGATAGAGTTTTTTCAAATCAAGAGGAACTAGACATAAGGGTTTATAATCTCAAATTCTATTCTGTAGGAAATATGTTATATCATGACTTTATAATCTTTTATTATGTTAATACACCTATATTTAAGACTTTATATCATTTTTATAATTATTTTCATGATATTAAACATTTTAATTGATGATATTATTTAATGGGGATTAAGAATCAAATTTTATCAATCTATTAAGGGTTTTTCTGTTAAAATATAATTTCATTATTATGATAAATTATGATTGTATTTCTTGATGATGAAATTTATTAATATTACTATCCTGAAACACATGATGTTTCATATACTATGATTATTTTGGGAATTTACTGTTTTCTTAAATTTTCTATTATTTAGGAAATCAAGAGACTGAAATAATATATTTAATGAAAACCAAATTCATTTCTCTCTTCAGTTAAAAATACATTCTCTTATATTTCCATTCTTTCAAAAAAATTTAATGATTTTTTAAAAATTATAAAACTATTCTATAAAGTCATTTCTAACCATGATTGAATTTTTTTCAAATGTTTTTAAATATTTTTTATCTGATCACTTATTCAATGATGGTTTTGTTGAATTTTTACTAATGTAGAGAAAATTTCAATAAATTATCTTCAGTGAAAATTATAAAATTAACTTATTTAATGACTATTCAGAGATTTTAATATTCTTTTACATGTTTAAAATGATAATTTCAATGTGTATTTTTGTCTATAATATTTTGGAAATTTAATAATTTAAAATAAGATATTTGAAATTAAAAAAATGTTGATTTTCTAAAATATTGTTCTAGGTTATGTTTTTAAACCATTTTCTATGTAAGGTGATATCCATAGATGTTTTTTATCCATTATAGGGGATAAGATAAACCAAAAACATCATTATTATCTATTTGGATGGAATATGATAGTGTTATTTTTATGAAACCCATTTATATTATATGGAATATGATTTTTGAAATAATGAAATATATTTATGAATCTTGTTTATTTTCTATGGGTTATTCTATGTTTATGTAAACTGTTTATTTTCCATGGATTATTAAATGATAAAATATTTATGATTACCATTAAATTTTCAAGGATTACGTTATAACAAATTTTTTATGATATAAGGAATGTTTTATGATATTATATAAAAAATGTTATATTAAGGTAATCATTCAATTAAGATTTTCTATTTAGTGGACCTTTGATTCGACTATGGTTTCATAAGTGAACCAAATGCACTATAATTGTCTAGGATGAAATCATTGACTTATAAGGGAATAATTTTATACAATTTTGTATATTTTAAAAATCATTATCTTTGTCAAATAATATGCACTCTTAATACATGTTATTTGATTCCTATTTTATTCATGTCTTAAAAAATTAAATGATTTACGAATTGACTCATGATTTCGATCTGTGGTATGTATGGTATGATTTTTAAATGTTATGTTCCTATTATAATACACTTATGCTCAACTTATTCTCACGGTATCATTGATATTTATATTTTTCTCCAATACTAAGAATCTAAGTTTACTCATTCTTATGTTTCTTTTCCCACATGTTGTGAATAATTTTAATAGGTATTATATATCTAAGAAAGAATATATTTATGATTATTTATAAGGGACGTAATATATTATAATTATGAACCAATTATTTTAGTATCCATGCATTAAAATATAAAATAATTATATGATTTTATAATGGTTCATTTTTTATGTATATAATATTCAACTAAAAGATTTAATATCAATGTGCTAAAAGAATGGGACTCTATGTGACTCGGGAATCATTATCCATTTTATTGAGATTTTGGAAAATGAAACTTCATTAAACCACTAAATATAGACCATTGTAAATTAATAATTAGTATGATATACAAAAAGATAGGGATATGGTAGTTAGGCAATGTAATGTGCTCCAAACTAGACAAAAAAAGAAATAATATTAGTAAAGGGTGAATTAGGATAATTAAAAGGAAGGAATATATGTTTTAAATATTATAGAGATGTTATGGATTGATGAAGTGGAAGAATTTGTAACATTATTCAAGGAGTTTGAAGATATTTATGGCTCAAAAAATTGATAACCCACCATCTTATATTCATAGAGATTTATTTATGATATAATTTCTATTCAATAATGAAATCATAAATGGTAAGTGGGAGTGGGAGACTTCCAATTATGGATTTTCCCTTATTTAATTTTAATAATGGAAATATGATGTGAAAACATTTATTAAACAAACATTATTCATTTTTATCACAACAATAAAGTTATAATAATTTAATAAACACATAAATACTAACATCATAATATATTAATCCTATTGAAAATTTTATGGGAGTGGATATGGTAAACCATATCATAAAAACACTTGATTTAATGATTATGTTTATGAATTGATCCATTATTTTTTAAATATTTACCTTTATATCGATATAGGTGATCTAGATATATATTTCATAAATGAAATCTTTGATAAAAAATTGAATGTTTTTTGTTATTAGTAGTAAAATTGAAATTCCACTTGAACATGTCCCCTTAGATAGATATATGTGGGGAAAATATGTGACATGTTTACCATCAATACAAGTCTTGGTTAGTTAATTTTGTTAACGTCATATAAATCAAAAGATCCTGGAAATTTATAATAGTCCTATATATGTCTACCACTTTCAATCACTTTAATCTAGGGAGAATCTATTCCAATATTAAATATATGAATTCCACAAGATAATAAAAAATTGATATGGGAATTAAATACAGACAAAAAATAAAAAAATGGAATAAGTACTCAAAATCACTCCTTCATAGATTTCACAGGAATAATTAACACGAATATATTCAAGGGAAAAGTGTGTTATGAATTTTTCCATGTCGATGCACCAAGTTAGTATAACCTTCATTTTATAATGGTTGAGTGGTGGTCAATATATGAATTCTAAATATTAAATTTTACCAAAACATTTCCCAATTCCATGGGAGATGATTCATATAACACATGATCTGCACTTCTCATCATTTATCCATTTTACTCTTTTTAACCTGTTATGTTTTTTCATTATTCATTTTCAAATGCTTATGATATTTCATAATAAATTCAATGTACGTTTCTATTGGGAAGAGAATATAATTTTTCTTAGTTATCTATATAAGGTGATTTAACTTTTAGGGTTTATGTTTTTAATATTTAGTAGTTTTTCTTGAAATATAGACCAATAAAAATGATGATTATAATAATCAACATTTATCTAATTGTGAGACAATTTTACATACCAAAATTCAAGAATTTGTGAAGCTAAAGTAATGTTCAATAATAAGAGTGAAAATATACACATAAAGAGAAAAACCACAATAATTTATGATAAAATTATGAATAATTATATAATAATGAAAAAAATGGTATATAATTTATCATTAAAGATAAACAGTTAATAAGTGTTAATAGTAAAAGATGAAATTTTCAAAACATAAATTTTCATTATACTATATTTTTTTTTTAAATGGTAAAATTAAATGTTTTATAATTAAAATTTTATATAATAAAAAAGATTTTTTAATTCCTCACACAATAATTAATATAGAATGAGTTTTTTAGTTTTATCTATAATGCTTTATTATTAGTGAAAAAAAAATTTATTGAAAAAATTATAAATTTTATGATTTTGTAATTATATAAGATAATCCATGTTTATTAATAAAAACATTAAATTTGTAAAATATTTTTTAATGAAAAAAATTATAAAATTGTATATATTATTGGATATTTTAATAATATATGCAATATATTTCAAACTATAAGAATAATATTCTTGATTTTTTTTGGGTTTTTTCCTCAATTTATGTGTTAACATGGTGAATGTTGATTTTGGGATTCCTTGAAGTCTTGATACCTTTAAATTTTTTATGATCAGTAGATTTATATCATTTTAATTGGTATGAATTTTTTTTATATTTCATATAAAGTTGAAAATTTAAGAAAAAATCTTATAAAAACATTTTTTCCCTGATCATGTGTTAATAATTTAAAAATATATTTTTACATCATTACATATGTTTTTAATTAGATTTATTTTCAAATTTGGAATAAGAATATTGAAATTATGTAAAAGCATCAAATATTAATTTTTATCATTAGTATTATGTACAGTGCTTTTGAATTGTTCACAATGTAAAATTTAATTGGGGTAAATGGTTAAATGTAAAATAAAAAAGAATTCAATCCCTCCAGTCATATAACAAAATGAATGAATGAGCCATGTTTTGAATTAATCAATTCCCAAAACACTTCTTTGTGCACTTTTTTATATTAATCCTTGAAAAGTGTCATAGAATTATTATAAAAATATCTTTTTTTCAATGATTCCCTTTTATTCTCCTATAATAGGATATAACTTCACTATTTATAGTTACACATATCCATTGAATTATTCTATGAACTGTGTCATTTTTCTATACCTGGAACCCGATACCATATAAATATGCTTTTTTTCTTATTTCTTTCAATTTGAATGATTTTTCCAAGAAAAAACAAAGTATTTCTATGTGTTTCATAATTTTTTATTTTATTCTAATTCTATATAAAATAATTAATCATTTTTTATAAAGAAATAATTATAATTAGAATACCGAAAATTAATTATAATATTTAGTAAAATATATTCTATACTTTTCATCTAATATATAAATTAACATTGATCATGTGCATCTATAGACTACATACTCCATGATGTGATTTGATTATATCCATAACCATTTTTCAATTCAAGTATCATGGATGGATTTTATCCGTAAATCAGTTTCATATTACAAAAATGACTTTCTAAATTTACCATTTTTAATATACCATCACTTCCTCCTTTCATTAGTATGTCAGTTCATTAATCATTCTTAGGTTTAGACTACAGAATCAAGAAAAATGAATAAAATTTGTCACAAAAACCCATATTGGATGGTTATAAAAATATTCTTAATGATGATTTATGAAAATTAGGAAACCTTAATGGTTTTTAATGTTGCATTATATTTATATACTAAAGTTATATTACTTATCCAATCATTATATGACACCCTTGATGTTTCAATTGTTAACACCTACATGAGTGTTGTTGTAATGTTCCAATCAGGTACAATTAAGTAATGCTATATTCTTTTTAAAAAATTTATAATAGTATATTATTTGAATATTAATGATTTTGTAGTCATAATATTAATATATAGTGATTTTATCAATATACTATCATTCAATAAAAAAACATTCCTAAACAAGATCATTATTAGTTTCATCATACAAAAAATTAACAAAACCCATATGAAATAAATTTATAAATTTATAAATAATATGATAACATATATTATAGTTCCAATTGTTATCAGGGAATTATGATAATTGGTAGATGAAAAAGAACAATACATCCATTTCAAAACTATTTGAAAAAGATTAAGATTTACAAAAATTGATTTACAAAAATGATAAATATTTGATATACAGGTATTGAATATTTATAATGGTTTTTTATAAATGTATATTCTAATTAATAATGATCCTTAAAAGTAGACTAATATGTTAATTAGTTTGAAAAATGATGTCAGAGTGCATTCGACTAAGACAGTGAAAAGGTGAAGGGTTTTGGTGACTCTCATACTTTCCATGGGTCTTAATCAGTTGTCTTTATCTAAAATAATTTCATGTATGATTGTATCAAAGATTTGATATTATTATATTGTATATATAACTTATTTTTCATTGTAAATATGTTTTCAAACCAAATATATCTTAAATGATTAATCAATCATTTTTTAGAAATAAATTTTTTTATGATTATTTCCATCCACTATAAATGAATTTTATCTATATTAAAATATTATATTCTAGAATTATTCACCATTAGATTATGTAAATATGACATTTTTATCTCTAATGAGCTTTACATATTCTTCTATTTTAAAAACTATGTTTCAATATTCTTTTAATGACCAGGGATTTCAATAATGGAATTTTCAAATATTTCAAAGGCATTTCCATTAAATAATCATATATCCTTATATTCTACATAATATTTTGTCATAATATTTTTATTTCATCAAGGTTTACTTTTTTAATTTTTTTGAATAAATGTTTAAGGGTTTTTACACTTTATTTTCAAACACAAATGGGTTTTAAAGGTGACTTGAAAATTATGTATACTATAATGATATCAAGAAACATTTTAATAAAAAATATCTATTTGATTTCCCATTATTTTTCAAAATAATTCATCTCTATTATTGTAATGGTTCTCAAATCAATTGATATATATACTTTAGGTTTTATCATGTCTCTAGAATATAATTATCATGTTTCGTCATTGGATAACATTTGGGAATGTTATGGTAGCTATTTTTCTTCACCTAGATTATTTGTCATAGGATGAATGATTTTGTTTTATGTTTCACTCATACATATAGATGATAATATATGGGCCCATATATTATCCTTTAATGTATTTTTTATGATTTTATATCTCTATAGATAATGAATCATGGAAATAATTTTAAATTTTCAAAAAAATAAAGTGCTGAAATACATGTATTTGTTTACCAAATTAGATGGTGAACATATTTAGATTTGTACCCAATTTTTTCATATTCTTCTATTTATGCCACCACACATCTAAAATGTTCCTTATTTTAAAAATATGAAAAATATTTACGATATGCCACATTATAAAGATATTTGTTTCTCATGTATTTATGTATTTCTTGTTATATATATCTAAGACATGTTTTTATGACCATTCATTGATCTTATGATCCAATTACATGATCCATAAATCTCATTAATGATTCATTATTTTCACAAATTACCTCATAATATTTTTATATGATATTTCTCATGTACCCATATTATCCCACTTTTTTATGATCCAACCATTATGACTAGTTGACATGTTTATCTTAGAAATATTTTGAACTCACCCATTCATATGATTTTGTTATACATGTTATAAAGATAACTATTTCCTATTTGATTAATAGAAGATGGATAATTGGATAATAGTTATGGGGAAGCATTCATTATTGTTAAAAAACAAGATTTTTATATATCATGTACGAATAAAAAAATCAATTGAATCCTTTTATTGTGAGTGTTTTTGGGCAATGTAGTAATTAAACCATGAAATAAATGTTTATTTATGAATCATTCTTTTGTTTCTCTATAGTATGTATCAATATAATGGATCAATTATTTTGGAAAATTGTTTGGGGAACTTTTTTGTGGTCTCCATGAATTATTCGACGTATTGGTTAAATTTATGATGTTTTAGTAAAGTAGTGATAATATGCTTTCAAAGATGTAAATCCTTATCTCGATAATCAAAACTGGATGAAGCTATGAAACATATGCTCTAGAGTGTAATAAACCTAAAAAAGGTTTATATATCTTTGACTTGATCAACACCTTGATCCATGATGGGTGAGCCTAAGATTGAACAACTATATAGAAACTCCCTAGGGATATTATATTAACAATTTAGATTATATTTAAGAACTGTGATGATGTATTTGAATATTTCTAGGTTAGAAAAAATAAAAAATAAAATATCATGGACAACATATATTAAATTCTAAAGTCCCATTTGATAGGGAATGTACATTATTTTTGAGTTATTGTTCAAACATATTTTCTATTAGTGTGGATTTACCACCTCATACAATTAACAATGAACTATATGTGAAAATACACTATGGTATTATTATATTATATAAGTTATATAATTATAATATAAAAAATGTATCCAAAATGAAACTCCTTGATGATTTTGTTCATATTCAATTTATTTATATTGATGTAATATTGGGTATGGATTAGATATCCCTACATATACCACATATCACATTTGGAGAAAATGATATCTCTTTTAATATCACCCTACATCTTTTTATCAAATAAAAATAAAAAGATTTTTATTATATTCATTATGAATAAAGTCATATATTATGCATTATTATACCAAGTAATGAGAGAAACATTTAATATAATGCACATGGTTATACTAAATATTGATCAAATATCAACTGTAAAATAGTTTACAAATATATTTCAAAAAGAACTTCCTTGAAATCCCCTTGACCATGAAGATTAGTTTTCAATAAAACTAATATATATGCCTATCTCAATGAGTCATTATATAATATCTCCAACTATGTAGGGAGAATTAAATAGAAAACTATAATAGAATCTTGACAAGGTTTTTTTATGCATGTGTTCTTATCATTAGGGTTGATAAGTGGTTTTTATTATGAATAAATATGGTTCAATAGAACTTTTCATTGAATTTCATTAACATAATATGAACATGATAACGTAATAATGTCATATTCCTCATATTGATGATATGTTCGATCAAAAAATGGGGAGAAAAATAATTCGTAAATATAGGTCATGGTTCTATTAATCATGATTTAATTGATTGGGGAGATGATATATACAATTTTTAATTACACATACGGATTGGACACTTAGAAATTATAGTAATTAAATTTTCTAATACAAATAATCGTGGCATATTAGTGGATTTTATGAAAATTGTATTTAGATGTTACTGTCAAAAAAATCGGTATCCATTATTGATGAAAATATTATATATTCAAATATAATGTAATAATATGAGGATTATCATTTAATTTTGATAAGGACAATAGAAAATAATAAATTATATGAAAATTTCCTTATGTCTGAATTTTTGTTTCAAATATCATCATTCTTTGGTCATGTTAATACCATTGAGGTTATATCTATTGACAGTTTAAAGATAACAATAATTCTGAAATTACTAAGACTAATATCTATGAATGATATCCTATTCATTCCTAGAATAAAAGGATATTAACAGTTTTTCTGTGTGAAATATTTCATGATTTTCCCATTCATGATCCATGTTGAATCTAAATGGAGTTATGTTCCTTTGGTTAATGTAATTAGAGGAATTCATCAGGATCATAAAAATATATTATTAACTTATCATAGGATTTAAATACCCTATAGTGGAAAAGGTTTAGACATATATATCAAGGCATATAAGAGTGATTTATGATGCATTATTATGATGAACTGGATGTTAATTACATTTTAATCATAAAAAATGAGGAATCATGAGTAGAACTACCAAAATCCGATCATATAACTCGAAGAAGAAGTATTTTCAATGAAAATATCATGGAATCATCACTATGGTGAGAATATTGATATTTATATTTACCTAAATCATTAAATGAATATATTTACACAGTTATAGTATAACATGATCCAAAAATATAGGATTATTTCTCATTGTGGACTTTTAATACTGAATTCATTAACAACCAACGATGGAAAAACATTTGATAATTACAGGAGTAACAATGATCCTTCTATCGTATCCAAGATGAGTATTGAAAATTATTTAATAATCATGTATTTTCAATGGTCTGATGTCGAAATCATAAGTAACAATGACAATTCGTATCATTCAAAAATATTTTATAAACCATCCACTAGTAAGAAATTTGATGAATTCTTAAATGATGATTTAAAAATGTAGACAATGGTAGTGAGTGTTTTGGAGGACATCCTTGATAGAGAAAATATTATATTGTATGGAACGTAGATATGTTCACCAGTAGAACCAGAACATAAGAAGGAGATTTTGGATGATTCTCATAACTCATCCTTCCCACTACATCTAGGCAGCCTGAATATGTAAAGTGTTTTCAAATAAAATATTTTGTGAGATAACATTAAAAAATAAATAATTCAACACCTATCTAAGTGCATTGTATGTGGACATGTTAATTCTGAAAAAAATATTTATAATGTTATTTTGTAACCATTACCCATACATTAAGGTTATTGAGAAAATATTTCAAAGTATTTTGATTAAGGACTCAAAAAAATAACTATGTGCCACATAACTATTTCGTTTGTAGTTGATATCTAGACAATGTATATGAATCTTATCACAACCAAATGATCTTTTAATATTGAACTAATTTTAAATATATACATGTGAGAAGTTGTTAGAATTCAGGGGGTGTCACATTACATTCTATCTGATAGAAATTAGAGGATTACCAGATGAACATAGAGAATTATTCAGAAATAAATAATAACAGAGTTGAGTTTCAGCACAATGCTTTGTCGTCCGATATAACATATGTCTAAGAGGACTATCCAAAAACTAGAGGATATGAACAGATCATATTCGAGGGAATTTTGGGTATTTTGGGAAAACTACATCTCCTTGTTAGAGTTATTATGGAAAAATAGTTTCCATTATTAGATTCATATGTAACCATATGAGGAATTGTATGGGAAGAGTTCTAGGACTCTAATTTTTTTTTTATGTTGTCAGAGAGTGAAAAATTATAGGTATTTAAAATGTATAATAAATTAAAAGGAATATTCAAAATTGGGGGGAGAAATATTTCTAAGTATTGTAGTAGTATTGTAGCAGGCACTATAGTAGGTACAGTAGCATGTACTATTTAGTACTCTAGTAGCCAAAACTATTCATCTATTTGTGATTTTGGGCCACCATTTTGTCCATGGGTCTTACAAGGACTTCGTGCCACCCAATACATTTAGGCCACCTCTCGGAAATTGGGCCACCTCATGGATTTTGGGCCACCAAATTTGTGTTGAATTCACTAGAAAGACCTTAAAATGGGGTAGACTCTAGATGAGGATTCAATGTAGACATATTCACTAGAGAAGAAGCTTTAGGATTTGAATGAATGTGAGGGTATGGAATTTCCATTGGGACTAGCCTATGCATGCGTGAGAAGCCTAACCGAACAGTCATGCGAACCTGGAGAGATGATATCATGATGCATATGCAGGGAAGGAGTAGTTCAATATAGTTATAGTCTAGATATTTTCTCTAAGGCCTATGGGTTATGTAATTTCAAAGCCTACATTCCTTGTAAGGCTTCCCCATAATCCCTTTAAATGGGGTTATCCAAAATCAATAAAAAAGAATGCATTCGGGCTATTCAAGGATTGCATGCCATATGATTGAATAAAAATGTTTATAAAATTGTAATATTGGTAGTCATTGCTAATATCTAGAGTTTGAAATTAGTTAAAAAATAATCCTCAAGATAACTCTTGTCAATACCACCTAACATGTCCCAATTACCTAATATATTCTTGTTCTCTGTAGTATCTTATCACTTATCAATATCTCTTATCATCTCCAAATTACATAATATATTACATGTATCATTAATAGAGGATGTAAAAACAAAACCAAAGATTGGTACTGAATTTATAATCCTTGAATATGATATATGATCTTTTATATGCGAAAAAACTTGGGAAATTTTTTCATCATGGTGATAATGTGATTGTGAAAATGATCACTAATGTTGTCAAACATCTATGTTGGAGTCTTAAGTTTTAGGAATCCACATAGAAACCAAATAATGATATGGTTGAAATTACTGAATCTTTTTTTCATATATATAATGGAATTTTTGGGGGAAAACACTTTAATGGTTATTGAATTTGATGACAATAATATTATAGGATTTGTAAAATTGATGTTATATTTGATAAGATTAAATAAAATATAAAAATAATGATATAAATTTATAAAATATTAGTATTAAAATATTAATGAATCTATAACAATGATTTTGGATGATAATCCTTTTAATATATATAATCTAATTAATAAATATCAATTAATATAGAAAATAAATTTTTTCAATAAAATTTATATTCATTTTATAATTCAATTAATTTTAAAAAAATTAAATGTTTTAGGATATTAATTTTGTAAATTTAAATACATTTTTTAATTACCCATATCATAATTTAATTAGTATTATTTTTTGAGATTAATTATAAAATGTTGATTTCTAAGAACAAGATACAATTTTTTATTTAAATTAATATTTTTAGAATTTTTTAAATAAATATGATTTTAAAAAATAATTACAAAAGAATTAATTTTTTTTCATTTTTGGAATACAATTTTCTATTTTGACATATTATTTTAACATTGAGTCATATGTACAATATTTTTAAAACTAAATTAAAACAATACTTACATTTTTTGGTATACTAACTAAATATCGAGTTTAGATAGTTAAATTAGGTTTTTAGTACAAAAAATGACCAGTAAATTTTAGTTTATTTTATAAATTATCAATTTATGTCACCAGAATCATTATAAATGTTAATTTTAAGTAAAATATAAATTTAACTCTAAACAACGCGTTCCTTATAAAAGCTACTTTTTTGTGATCTAGAGTGTTTATAATTAAATTGAAATTTCACACCATTGGAAATTTTATGCAGTAATCTTATTTTATAATTTGAAACAATAATTTGAAAATTAATTTAAATTATCAAATCATAATTTTTTTCATTAATGTTAATTATTATGTTTAAAAATTATTTACCAAGGAAATAGATAATTTTACAAAATGGTTATATGTGAAAAATAGAATCTGAGATTCCCTAATTCCTTGTATCAATATGAAAGGATGATGATTTTTTTAATATAGTTTTTATTACACATCAAAATTTTATTATTTTTAGCCATTGAACCATGATTATTGTTATGGTATTTTTGATAATTGATATCTTTTTAGATGTTTTCTCCATTCAATTATTATAAATGGAAACCACATCCAACAATTAATTATAAATATAAGCATGATGTTACTCCTTGAAAATATACAATTTTATTCTCCCTATTACTTTATCATACCAACAGAATCATATGTACCCCTTATTCATCCTTAAGACCATCACATCCAAGTAAATTTCTAAGGGAAAAACTCAATCATGTAATGTGAACATTACGTTCTGTTTGTCTACTCATTTAATTTAATCCTTAAAAAATTATAACCTTTTTAATCTAATTAATAAAGGGTAGTTGGTATAAAATAATGTCATTATATTATTTATTAAATAAATATTCAGTACTTCCCATGCAACATGAAAATAAAATAACATTGATCATGTGTACCTTTGGTCTACCACCACCACAATGCAATGTGTTCTATTTTTCATCACCAACTCTTAATACTTTTATCAATGATATATTTTTGGAAAAATGGTCTTCAAATTTCATAAATATAATTATTAAATGATCAATTTTTATATAATTATTATTTCATCAATTATTTTGTATTTTGGATAATTAATCATACATAAGTGTGGAATATCGTGTCTATGAACGATGCATTAAATTTATCATAACATCCCATAATGTATGGTTATGATAATATTTTTAATGATTATATTTTATAATTTTTAATTTTTCATGATTTTGCTAAATTTATATTAACATATTATTAAATTTTTTTCATACTTGTTAGGTTATTATAACAGTCTTTTCATTAGTTAAATTTAACTACATACATGAGTGACATTGTAATATTTAGGTCATATATGTTGAAGGAATGTCATAATATTATAATTAAATTCAATAATAATTTATTCAATATTCACAAATTATTTTCCAATCATAATATAAATATGTAATGATCTTATAATTATATATCCTTTAATTATTTAAACACAACCAAACAATTTTATCATCATTTTTGTGATAAAAAACAATACCAAACAACATAATAGATAAAATAGTATTTTTTTCTAAAATACTCCACTTCCTAGTATGATATAGGAATGATGAAAATTTTGAGAATTATATAAAACAACACGATTGTTAGTTTTTTAGTTAAAAGTGATCCTAATTTCTGACATCTGAATTTGAAAATAGATAGTTGCTAACTAATATAAATAAATTTATATTTAAATATTAATTTTATTGAAAATTATAGAGATTAATACGTTTCTAAAATAGTATTTTATAATAATAATTATTATTTTGTGATACATGTTGTTCGAGCTAATTTTACTAAGTGGGAGTAATGGAATGTTGTTTTCATAACCCAAATCTATCCATTAATTCATAATAACATTGTCTAATAAAAATTTTGGCAAGATCATATGAGACATATTATAATGTTATTTTTTATTTCGTAATGCTATATATAAGGAAATCATCTATTATACAAAATCATTCTCCATTTATGAATTTTTTGTTTTTATGAATGAAATTTTTTTAAGGATAATTCCAATATTTTTTAATTTATTTCATTTCAAAATAAATGTTTTATATCCAGTCAATGTTCTCCTTTCACCAGAGGAAACGTAAAAAAATTTCCCTAATTATCCTTATATTCTTATTTATTCAAAATTCATGTTTTTCGAATTCTTTTAAAAATGTGTGTTTTTAATAAAAGATTATTAAAATATTTGAAATTATTTTCTGTTCAATGATCTTATATACATTAATTTGGTATCAAATTTTGATATATTATTTATTATTCACGAAGTTAACTTTTATTTTTTAATTTTTTAACTAAAATATTTTATTATATTAATTTTTAATTTTCAAAACATATCTGTTTTATAATGTTTTTAAAAATAACGTCTATTTAATTTTATGTTATGATCCATATTTTTAAAAAAATATAATTTTTTTCTCTCTATATTATTTTCATTGTATTATTCTATAAATATGTAACGACTCATATATCCCATGATATTTATATTTTGGGTGATCATGTTTTTGGAATAAAATGATGATGATTTTTAATGTTATACCATTTGGAAAAGTTATAAATCCTATTTTCCTTATAATTAGTTATTTATGATAATAATAATGATTTGATTTTAACTGGAACTGATATATAAGGATGATTATAGTTCATGACCAATATCTACCCCTATTAAGTTGGTTATGGTTTTATATCTCATTGGAGAATTATACATGGACATAAATCGATTTTTAAACAAATATTTCCAATGATTATTTTATAACACAAATTTCATCAAATAAACAATAATTTAAATGAATTCTAAATGTCTATGATATTCCATGTTAAAAAGAATTCAGTCATTCTTAATTTTTTCATTATAATTATATGTTTCAATTCAATTTCATGAGGATATTTTTTTTTCTTTTATTTATATCAAATTAACTAAAACTATCAATCATGATTTGTCATTATCATACATGATATCATAGTAATTTTGAATAATATTAATTCTTTTATCTTATTTTAGCTCATATTTATGATCTAATCACATTTAATGTTTGAAATGTTTCTATTACTAGTAAATCATGTTCTCAATTATTATGTCTCCTTTACCCACTATTAAGATTATTATTTCATATGATATTTTAATAAGAGTTCCTAGAGGTAAATGGTTTAGAGAAAAATTATTATGTGTTGTAAATTAGATGAATATTTTTATAGTCTCCATGGATCATAACATTTTTCGTTAAATTATTTGACATATCATGTAACATATTAATTAAAACAACAGATCAAGGTTTTATTAAATTAAATATATTTAGAGATTATCTATATAGTATTTATGAAATTGTAAAAGCAATAAACCGATTTGAATTGGGAACCTAAAACTATAATAGATATTCTTATAGTTAGGTGTATATATTTATGGCCACAATCCTCACACTAAACATTTATGTGATTTATAGACATACAACTTTGACCAAAATATGAGGTAGTCTTATAGTAATAAGGGATATGTAAACCAAAAATTAATTGATACTTCCTTACTAGTAAAGATTTCCATAAATAGGGATAAAACATTTTAAAGTATTTCCTATTGGACCAACAAAAATTAATTTTTTTACCTTGTAAAATTAACCATAAATTTGGATTCACATATTATAGTAGGTTTTTTTCCCAACTGTAATGTATCAATCACTGCCAATGAAACGAACAATAAGTATTAAAAGGTTTAGTTAGTTTACAATAATAGTCCATGGAATGACAATATAGGGTATGGTTTGATGACCCATATGGGGCTCCAGAGTTATGTGTGTTATAATATTTCTAAATAAGGAAGGATAATGATTTAAATAACAACATTAATCATATGATCTAGGAGGTTATGAGATTGAATAAGTATTATTTGGAAGACCATTAACATTATAAAAAAATATAGGTTCTATGCAATGGTTATTAAGGGGACATGCGGTTTTAGTAATTTTTTCTCTTGATGAAAATATTCCTCTTCATATTTACACATATGGTTCATAGATATCATTAACGAGAATATGTTCTAATATTTTCTAGTCCTACACAAATAAATTCAGTTCTAAAAATACTATCTTTATACAATATATATGATATCATATGAAATGAACCAAACATAATAATCATTAATCACAATTTAATATCAAATGACTATTCATTAAAATACCCCAAAACTTAATTATTTGACTTATTGAGAGTTAGGAAAACATTTTATTTAAAAAACCATGTCATTATCAAGAAATTAGTATTTTCTCATTACATTAGAAGTTTCTTATTTGATATAATTTCATCCAAATATCTCATAAAATTATACATAAATCATACTATGTTAAACATATCACATGTTATTCAATTCATTATTACATTTCTAATATGAAGAATAAGAATAATGAGATCAAATACTCAGTAATGGGTTGAATAAAATGATATCTATCATATAATAAATAAATAATAAAAAAATACGTAGTAAAAAGTTAATCAAAAATTATGTTCTATAATCAAAAAATTGGGGGTTAAATTTATCTGTGGATAATAAAAATAGGAAAACAAACATAATAACATGGATAATACTAAAAAAATTATTAATGATTAAATTGATAATGCTAGACAAATTATTTGTTCCATTGTGTCCTCCATAATGAAACATTAAATAAATTTTTAGGAAGACAAAAAACACAAACAATAAGTCTTGTCAACATATTTGTCTCACGAGACATTACCTAATGAATCTTAGGGGTATTTAAATTTAGGCCATAGGCATCAAAAAACATGTCGATGACATTAATCATATATTTATTAGATGATAACATACCTGAAAAATATGAATTATTAATGAATATATATTGGAATTGAATAATGTATACAAAATTTTATCATATCATATATAAAATAATAACATTGTAATCAACCATAATCAAATACGACATATGTAAATGTGTATATATTTATAAAATTTTTGAAATTTTTTATGTGGTATAAAATTTATAAATCATAAAAAATTATATGCACATAAAGATGAAAAAATCCAAAAGAATGATGGAGAATTATAGAGAACATAACAAATAGGAAGTCAACGAATTAAGAATAAGTAACATCCAACTAACCCAAAAAGAAAATATGTTCTCAAATTAGCAGTCATCTAGTTAACTCATCTATGTATCCCTAAACAGGAAGGGCTACTATAAATCGGTTTTGGACTAAGGAGGTATTGTGTGGGGGGGGGGTATACTCACATTATCTAAGAATTTAATAAAATAATAAATAAAATATCTATTTCTCACACACTAACATCACATTATACTATACATAAATGTTTATAAATCAATAAAGATTTAGAAATAATATATTTTATATATGGTACATATTTATGAATCTTATTGAACTCATTATATTTTTAAAGAATATGTTGAAATAAAATAAAATTCACTATTCAACATTGAGTAATACCCCACTCTGATTATCAAGAATCATCTTCTTTTGATGGTGATCAAGGGAAAATATATTCTAGGCCTCAACTGTACCTATACAAGTATTAAAATATTGGGACATAATGTGTACCTAAGTTTAATTGTGGCTGGTGAATGGAGAAACGGTAACTTTGTGGGCGACAATTAATTTTTTCCTTAAATATAATAATTCTATATGAAATTAATGAAGTATTAGTACATGAAAAAAAACCAAAAATTAATATAATATATTTTAAAAATTAATAGAATAAAAAACTTTCTAACATGGGATCTGGGTTCATCCCTAGAATAACATATATCTTCTTTGGACAGTGTAGGGTTTTATCCCAGCTTGTCTTAAACTCTATTGAAACCATATCCTAAATAGGTGTAATATAATCATCGCTGTTCTAAAAATGTGAGAGTTATGGGTTATATACCCATTCCTATGAGCCCATGTTCCACCCAGGGGTCGTGTTCACTCATGGTATAACTATAAGTCACCACATCCACCCAATGAAATATTTAAGCGAGGTTTAATTGTAATTTTCCACATTACCCATGGCTCATGTTCAACATATGTTAACCATTATCCATGTGTCCACTAAGGGTCTAGGTTCACCAAATGATTAACCATCACATCCAAATAGGATAAAAAACAAACAGAAATTCAACATAAAAAATAAATTAATATATTGGAAATGGGTTCATTTAAAATTTTCAATTCAAAATATTCCATATTCCCCTCGGTAAATATATTTCATATAAAATTTTAATTTTTATTCCAAAAACATTTTCCATCCTATTTGGAAATAATCAATCCAATTTACATTTCAAATTTATATTTCAAAATACCATACTATGGGAATATGAAAATCATTTCTCAAAAATAATTTATTATTTTAGTCCCCGCATTTTTTTAAAGGATTAAAACACATTTTCCACCGATCTCCCCTTTTCAAGGTTTCAAAAACCAAAATATAATTTCCAAAAAAAGATGTATTAAGAAACATAACCTATAATTTTTCCCACAAACATTAGGAAAATATTTTCCCATAATATTATTTTTTCTATTCAAAGTCAAATAAAGCATAGGGGAGTTTATCTAATTCCTAAGACACTAAAAAGATTATAATATAAAATGTAAAAACTATAATGACAACAAAACACATGAAATTGATAATATGAATAACAATAGTTCAACTATAGGAACCACAAAAATTTTATAATATTTTAAAAAATATTTCTCTAAGTGATGGATATTTGACTGAGGACCACCCAATACTATCCCTAATACACACAATCTTGTCTCATTACCCAAGCTACACCTTCATGCCAAATTGATAATGTAAATATGTAAAAAACATCATCAATTATTTATTCTAAACCATATTTTTATAAATATTGAAAAAATCATCGAGCAACCAATTATCATTATTTAGTCATGAAATGTGGAGATGAACACCCCCATCCCCCTAGTAAAACTATAACAAAAAAAATTCCAAACTAACATCACTAATCACATGGAAAATTTAATTAAAAGCTTGGTAAAGAAACTATAAACCAAAATGATAATATATCTTTTCAATTCAAGAAGAAACAATGTGTACATTGAATCTTAAGATGCCACATTATAGTTTTTATAAAATAACCTTTAAAAATCGATGATTCTACCATACTATAGTAAACTAGATAAAAACATTGAACTTGGTATGTGTGATATTTTAACATATGGGTGTAGGGAACACCAAATAAACAATAAGGGTGAAAAATACCTAAAATATTCAATTGAAGATTTAAAAACTCCTCATAGTTGTGGATTTAATAAGGGAATAATGGTTGACGAAAACTGCTTTTTCATTAGGGAGTTATAAGGAGAAGACAAGTTAGAATGTTTGAACCAACATATAGACCATCCTTCCAAATCCTCTCTCAGCACTTCCCAAAAGTAGGATCAAAATTGTATATGTAGATTCTCAATTACAAGAGTGGGCGAGTTGTATGTCAAAAAAAATCATTATTATCCTTACTGAAAACCATATTTAACAATGTTAAAAAATGTAAATTCACAAACCCTATTTGGTTCTTAACTATAAAAAAATCTTGCATAGGGTCAAAAAAAATTTATTGAGAAAAAAACATAATAACAGTTTACTTAGAGAATGATTCTACCTTAAATCACATAGATTCTTAATTATCAGCGTAAGTAAAAGTACAAAATTGTATAAGATGATTATATATTCGTTCTTTTTAAAAACACAGTGGAAATAAAACATGAAACCAAAACAAGTAACAAGTATGAAATATTTTAACCTAAAGAGTGAGGTATCTAACAACCTATGGTAATGGTCGTTTGATTTCTACATTCATGAAAGTCTATCTTACCCACACTAGGGTAAGACCTCGGTAAGAATATTAGTGTCTATCATACTATCCCCAAAATCCCTCTAACGTTAAGGTAGATGGTACCTCTCTATTCCCATCCACGGAATCCCTTAATTGTACTCTGAATCAATCGGAGTTGCATGAAGCACGATGAACATGTTGGTCATGGATGACCAAGATTTTCACAAAAAAGGAAAGAGATTATTTCTCTCTATATAAATCACTTGAAAATATTTAATCTCTAGGATAATCAATATATATATGGATGGATTGATAATGAGATCACCCGAATGAGCTCCTATTTATAAGAAAAACATCAATGTTCTGCTCCCTCCTCTAATGGTCATATTTTTTCATAAATCTCGGAGGGACCTGTACACATGTCACTGAAGAAGTGGTTAGTTTGAATGAAATTATGCGACATCATTTTATTGTAACAAAAACATGTTTAAGGAAAATGAAGTAGCTTAACAAAATATAAATATCTATAATCTAATGAAAAATAGAAATTGTAGTCTAAAAATATAAAAATTAAGATTTTAGAATGAATGAATATTCAGATTTTATTTTTCAAAGTGTCCATAATATGACATATATAGTTTTTAGAGACTAAATTAATATGGATTCAGAGTCTGAATTATGATGAATTTGGAGTCTGAATTATGAGGAATTCATATTCTGAATTCTGAGTAATTTTGAGTTTGAATTTTAAAGAAATCAAGGTATGAGTATTATGGAATTTGGAGTTTGAATTTCAGAGAATTCAGATTATGAATTTTATAGATTTTAAAGTTTGGATTTCAAAGAATTTAGAGTATGAATTTCAGAGAATTATGAGTCTGAATTTCATAGATTTCAGTGTCGGACTTTTAGAAAAATTGGATTCAAAATTTTATATAATTTGATATCCATGGAACTATAAGATTCTGAGTATTTAGATAAGGACCCAAATTTGTGACTTATTAAAAAAATAAACTAGTTTTTGGGAATACAATTGATATGAAATTGAAAACCAAGGTAAGGGTAAACCTTTTCATAGTGATAGAAAATTTTCCCTATGAAACGAATTCTAAGAGAAAGATAATTTCTCTAAAAAAATGTCTTTTTTATTTTTAAAACATATAGAAATTGAAAATTCATAATGAAACCTTAGTGACTCAACAATCTATCCCTTTTTTGAATGAATAAAAAATCCTTTAAAAAAAGAATATAATGGATATGGATTTTTCTTTATGAAATTTATATGAAAAACATATCTCTATTTACTTATGAACCATGATGAATACATGTGAATCCCCTTTAGTTTTTGAAATCCCTAAGGATAATATTTTTTCATTCTTAGAGAAGTTACTTTTTCTTTCATAAGAATGTATTCTCTAATTAGAATCTCCCTTACATAAACTCCCCCTTACATAGGGATATCATGTTTATTATATAAAATAATTTTAATCATTATTTTCTCCCACTTTGTGATATTAATAAGGAATAGAGAGAATGGAAAAATGGTACCTAAAATATTGTAACTATACAAAACAAAAAACAAAATGATGGATAATTTTTTCATTATTATAGGAATAATTGATTCGAGGTAAAAATACAACAGAAGATCAGAATGAGATGAAAATAATTCATCCTTCTTTTCCTTTCAACTGATCATTCTCAAGGTACCCTTTATTGTTTGGAGATCTTTATAAACATCCACAAACCGCTTGATCATGTTATCCTGATAATGATTAATATTTTCCAAAACCTTGAGTTTTTCATCTTCAGACTTTAGGATGTTTTCCAAAGAATTCACTACTTCTTACCGATTCAACATTTATTTATACTCTTCCCTGATTTCCCTTTCTCTTTTAAAATATAATGAAACTAAATTTTACATCCCATTCAGATCTTTATGATATTTCTTTCATGCTATTTTCTCATGACTCAACTTGTTAGAAAAACTTTTTGGAATGTTTTTGACCCTATCATATGAATTATCAAAAGAATCTCTCTGTAAGTATTGTATGTCATCAAAGATTCTCATGTCTTCCATGGTTATTTTAGACCATTTTTTTGTTTACTTACATGATCTCTTATGAGCATCATAAATAATATGAAATGTTTTTAAATATTTTTCATTCTTGATAAACTTTTCCATCACTGAAGACAACAAATATGACATCTGATTAAAATAATGTTGACTCAACTGACATCTTGAATCAATACTAGGAATCAAAGGTATTGTATTAGCCATCTTTTTCAATGACTAATCAACAAAATTATGACCCATCAAATTTGATGATTCAGAATATGATTCCTTATAAGAGATGATTGTTTTCATTCTATTAATCCTTCCTTTTAGATGATCCACCCAAATCCTTCTTATCTTTAACAATCGCATCCTTCTTAGATATATCAATAACCATTAGCATTCCATTATTAAATTTGTAGATAACCTTCTCAACTCTTAGAGACTCATGGAAAATATCAGAAAGCTAAACTATATTATCATAAACAACAACTTCTTTGTCATCATATTCATTATCATCATTAGGTTGAATAAAATCATGGTTGATAATTTCATCATAAGTAGGTTTGTAAACTGCTTCTTGTCTATCATCATCATTCCATTTAGAATTTTTTTTGTTTACTCAACAAGGGAAGTTCTTATTGAATTCTTCTCACAAGGATTTCCTTCTCATAATATTCTCCTAATTTCTTTATCATGTCATCAATATAATCTTCTTTTTTATCTTGTTATTATTATAATTCTTCTTCTTTAACTACTTCTTCTTGCACAACAGATTCTAGAATTGACATTTTAATTCTTGAAGTTTCTACTAGTACTGGTTCTTGGAGAAAAGATTCAAGTACATGAATTTTTTAGAGGATTTCTCAGTATCCTTGAGAAGTGCTTGAATGATCTCAGCTTCAAACATTTTCACCTTTATC
Organism: Viscum album; assembly: GCA_963277665.1. Taxonomy (NCBI): domain Eukaryota; kingdom Viridiplantae; phylum Streptophyta; class Magnoliopsida; order Santalales; family Viscaceae; genus Viscum; species Viscum album. The sequence continues at coordinate 383,949,541 of OY728120.1, read as the reverse complement.
TTCTTCTCTTATTGTTTTATTTCATTCACTTTATCAAATTTATGTTTTAATGCATTTTACTCATTATGATCTAATATAAATCATGGATCTATTTATTTATTATTCATTTATTGTTCCCTCTAATTCAGTACCACTTCATTAGGGAATGTATTTTTTTCATTTTCAGCTATGGTGGGGCAGACTTTTTTTCTGGAACACAAGATTTTTCATTGGTTTCCAGTTCCTTATCTTTTCTTTTCTTATATGACTACTTTCAAGTTTATCATTCTTCAACATTAATAAGAAAAGCCAAAATATCACTCTACTAATGATCACAAAACTATCATGATAGGGTGATGAATCCAACATTCAACCTTATCATAGTATCTTCACCCAGAAACATGACATGGAAGGTTCATTGTTGAGATATGAAGCGAATTTGGAATTATTATAAACAAAGAACTATTATCTTTGATATGATCACTAGATACATTATTAATTTTGGTGATTTGCAGGAAGATGTACTTCACCAAGATTTCCTTTAATGGTTTAACCAAAATGTCAAATATAAATATATGAATTTTATTTAATGGGTTTCTGTCATCATTTCTCTGAATAAGGAAACCATGTACCCATAAATATAATATTATGATGTTAATAAAAAATGGTTTATAATTGGTTAATCTACCCCTTTAAGTCCAAGTCACTCAATTTGTTTCTCCCTCTCAAAACATCATGACTGATCTGGAAACTTGAGAGAGAAGAAAATTGCCTCACCTTCATTTTAAATTCCAAGAATATTTGTTGCCATATTGAAAAATAGAGAATAGTTTTTCCCATAGCTCTTGAATGAAAACATCTCCCTTCATCCTTCCTCATAAAAACATATTGTATCCTATAATTCAATAAGCATGTCAGGATAAACCAGACCCTCAGTATAAGGATTAGCAATGAAAAAAGATTCCCAACCATTCAACTTGATATATTTCATAATCAATGAACTGTATTGAGAAAAATAACTATGGGTCAACCAAACTTTCTTAGTAGATTTCACAATCCTTGATTTCCTTGGTTGAAGAAATATGTTTCTACGGGGATGCTACTAATGACATTCAACGTATAATAAAAAATGGAAAATAGAATGACCAATTTTAAGAGGATCAGTGCTTCAGCACACAGCATCTTGAAAACTAGTGTGGCACATGGAATAGGGGATATAATATAGGATTAGAGGTGATGTTTTGAATTCCTGATTTTAGCAAACGGTTAAAACAAACATGATTTGATCTGATGGATGAGATGAATTCTAAATCTAGATTTTGTAGGTTTCAATCATTTGAGGTTTTAAGGAAAAAATTTATTTAAGGAAATTGAATTGGATTTATATTTCTTATCATAGATAAATAATTACAATAAGTAAAAGATTACGAATAATTAAGTAAGGAAACTCACCTATCAGACTTCTTTGAAAAAATATTTAGTATATATAAGGTTTTTATTAAAAAAATTGGATTCAAAAATATTTTACTAAAAAATTGAAATTTTTTATTCCGAATATTTTGGTTTCCAATAAAATTCAAGAAGGGAAAAAACATTGGTTTCCAAAAAAAATGATTAAGAAAATAAATTTTTGGTAAATAATAATGAAACGTACTCCCCCAATGAAAATCAGTTTCTTAATGTAAGGAGATAGGTTTAAATAAAAAAGTTAATATGGAAGATTACCTTATCGTTATAATTCCTAACTTTTTTTAATATATTCAAATCTATCAGATGGTAAATGTTTTATAAAAATATCAGCATGTTGATCTTGCATTCTAATAAATTCTAAAATAATATCTTCTTTAAGTGTGTGATCCCTAAGAAATTGATTCCTAATATCTAGGTCTCTTACAAGAGAGTGATTTTTAGGGTTATTTCATATAGAAATTGAACTTGTATTACCACACAATATCTATGTTTTGTAAAATAACATTACATAGTCTGTGAGTTTTTGTTACATCTACAAAACATGAGCAGAACAACTTCCAGCTGCAACATACTCATCTTCAGCAGTGGAAAGTGATACTGAGTTTTTCTTCTTGCATGACCCAAGAAACTAATTAATATCTTAACAAATTAATGGTTCTGAATGTATTTTTTCAATCCATTCTACAACCATCAAGATTAGCATCTGAAAAATAGTTTTAAAAAATCATTTCCAGAAGTGTAGAAAAGTCATAAATTCATGGTTCCATTTAAATAACAAAAAATTATTTTCACAACATTTAAATGAGATTCTATTAGATTATATTGATATAATGAACATAAGAAAACTAAAAATATTAAGTCTGGATGACCAGCTATTATATATATATAATTTCCTTTGATACCTCAAAAATATGTTTGATCTAATGGTTTCCCAACTTCATCAAGATCAAGAGAATTTGAGGTATAGATGAGAGTTCTTATACTTTTAGTGTTGTAATATCTATACTTTATTAAAAGATATTTATTATTCTTATTTTGAGACATATAAGATCATTCTAGTTTTAGAGAAATTTGAAAACCTAGGGAAAATGTTAACTCTCCCATCATACTCAATTCAATATTGGACTTTATGATATTTTTTAAATAATCAGCTAAGGATTCATGAGTTGATCGGAATATAATGTCACCAACATATATTTTAATATTCAAAATGTATTTATTTTCATTATTTATAAAATTATTTTGATCAATAGTTCCATTAGCATAATTTTATGTAACAAAAATATTGTAAGTATATTATACATGACTCTAGGAGATTTCGTTAGTCCATTAAACAAATTAGTATGTTTGAAAACAAAATTAGGATATTTTGTGTCTTCAAATCTTGTAGTCTGTTCAAAATAAATATTCTCATTAACATATGTATTAACAAAATATTAATTCTCATCCATCTGGAATAGTTTGAAGTTAATGAATTCTGCAAAGGAAAGTAAAATACTAATTGATTCAACTCTAGATACTAGAGAATATGATTCATTATTTTCCACTCCTTATTGTTGATTATATACTTTTGCAACTAATCTAGAATTATTTCTTACTATGATTCCATTTTCATCACATTTTTTTCTAAAGACACATTTTACTCAAATTACAAATTTTTCTTTACTTCATTCAACCAAGGTATAAGCATTGTTCCCTTTGAGTTCATTTAGCTTATCCAGCATGGATTTAATCCAATCATTATCACTTAAAGCTTAATTAGTGATTTTTTATTCAAATTGGGAAAGAAATAATAGAATTTCTACATCATTTATTAAAAAACCTATAGTCATTATATGTTGATTTACATCACCAATTATACTATCAGTGGGTTGATTCTTAGGAAACAACTGATTTGGGTTTTGTAAAACTTGTAAATCAATATATGGTAGAAAATATTCTGGGGTAAATGCTTAAGAAATATTGTAATATCCAGGATGTTGGAAAGGTATGTTCTCATTTATTTTTTGGCTTGGATCCCTTTTTTTGTTTAATTAAGTGCTTACTCAAGTCCTAGAAGAGGCGCAGGGGTGTTCTGAGGGTTCGAGACAAGAAAAGTGGAGAAAAGGGGGTTTTATGGGTAGGACACATGGTTGGGGCATAGTTAGTGATAAATTCATGGACAGCCCCTGAAACCATGTAAGAAGTGTGTTTTAGTATTGTAGCTTCCACACGTTTTGCACATGATTTGGAAAATCGTGCAGGTAAACCGATTAGCCTAGAAACCTTCTAAAACACTATAATTTTTCCACTCCAGGATTTTTAACCCCAACTTGTTATTTCCTACATTTTCACCCCTCTTCACACTTGGAATGAACCTATCCCACCAAGGTCTCCAGGAGATCAATATCCCTAATTTGAAGGCATTTCTTGTTCTGTTGGAAGCAGATCAAAGCTACGAGAAAGGCTAATATCATCCTTGTTTATCTATTGAGTTTTGTATTTGTATCTACTTATCCTTTATTTATAAATCTCTAAAACCCTACTCTATGGGTGAGTTTAATATTGATGCTTCGAAGGTTGGTTGATGTCATTTCTAACGGCTTGGTTACGTGTAAATTAACCAATGAAATTGTGTAAGGTGATCTACATGTTAGATCAGATGGTTTATTTTTAGATTTGTGCATGTGTGGTTATGTTCTTGAGTGTCTCTTGGTATGTTTTGATTACCCATGGAATTTTTTGGTAAAATGGTTATTAAAATTGTAAATGAGAACCCTCATGATACCCATGTGAAGCGTAGATGGTGATGCAACTTAACTAGGGCCACCCATGGGGCGAGTTGACTTTCTTAGACCTAGGGATTTGTGAAGAACAAGTTAGATTGTTGAGTATTTATGTAGAGCCCTTGATAATCTTGTTGATTGGATTGATTATATTGGAGTAGAAGCTAGTTGATTTACATAGGCTTAGTAATAACATACATGATACTATGATAATATGTAGAAATTATTAAAGACTATAATGTAATGGATTGTGATCATGGTAATGAAGCCTAGCGAGTTGCGCATAACGAAAAAAGCCTAGTGATATGGGAAAAATGAATAATTCTTAGTGGGATAATAATAATAATATTTTAATTTGGATAAATGGGTATCATTTGTGAAATTTAGTAATTGTGTTAATGGGTTAAGGCATAGTATTGACTCTCATGTTATTTTTATGGTTTATGATTTCCTTGGGCAATGATTGTGATGTTGTGTGAATGGTTGATGGATATATATATAGATCATATTCACATGGCATTGTATAATTGGGTATTGAGTGGGGTTCTACACCCACGGGTTGAGTTTGAATGATTCTCTAAAATACACCACTAATGTGAGGGTTAAGGGTGAGAACTAAGGCTATATTCCCTAAACGGTTGCATCCAACCAGACTCTGGCTTCGAGGTGAGGATATGGTCGTCATGAGGAAGTTATTCCTAGTGAGACAGGATAACATTGTGTTCTACCTCATGCATGTGATTGTGCACTTTAAGCCCATGTATCATGTTGTGGTTGATGAAACCGTGATAAATGCGTTGGAAGTGCTAAGTAATGCGAAATGGAATGAAATGGTAAGATAAAGAAATTGTAATAAATGTTGGTAATGGACCTAAACTAGTTAAGGGCACTTAATATTTCTCTCCATTTATTAGTCATTTTCCTTTTTCATGCACAATTATTTATTCCAGGTATTTTTTAGACACCTTTGTTGGTAGATGACTGAGTTTTACTCACACCGTGCTCGGGTCGTTGTTCGGAACCTAAGAAGACATCATTATTTCCGGTCTAGAGAAGGGAAAATGTCCACTCTTGGATGTTGGTATGGCATGGGTTTATGTAGAGGATGACCCAGACATCATGTCAAGACTATTTTGGGGACTTCGGTTTGTCTTCATTTTGGGTTTTGTTCACTTTGTGACTTGTAGCATGGAATTGCATATTTACTATTGGACATGGTTGTACCCAATTTGAGGGAATGGGTTTTTATGCATGATTTGATATTATTGGTAATTGTTATTCTATTTTTTTATCTTATATTGCGGCATAATATGATTTGAAGGGGGTATAGTCTCCCAAATAGTCTATTTGGACCCCGCTACTATTCGGAAACCTTTGGAGTATGAGGAGGCATTCTAAAGGCAATGTAATCACCTGAATCATAGCACTAGATTAGTGGCATCCAGGTCAAGGGCGTTACAAAGTGTTATCAGAGGAGGTATTTGTTATCCATATCTATAATCTAGTTCTTTTGGATGGTATAAGGGAGTTAGGATGTGTTGGGCCTTTGTAATGAGCTCGTTCTTGGGAGTAGCTAACCCTTGTTTGAGGGAAACCCCATGTCACCCAAGGTGGGAGTTGTTGTTCGTGATTGTATAAGGTTACAGTAGGTGATATTTCACCATTGGGTGAGGCACATGTTGTATGATGTGATTGTCTTATGATATTTGGATCGTGGCTTTAATGGCACAAGGTTGTGCATTCATGAATATTTGATGGCACTTATAGAGATAGGTGGCATGCATTATGGTAGGCACACACAGGTTGGGTGTGTTGGTAATGAAAGATAAAATTCACCTTGCATCTTGATGATTGAAAAAGGAAAATGCTGTAAATGAAACAATGCATGGGGGGAAGATAAAAGAATGATGAGGGATTATTAATGAAATTTTTGTAACTAATTGTTTTCAATGAATTAAAATGCCTTTGTAACATGTTGTGTGATCCATGTGGTGGTGTATGGTTTTTTACCATTGTTGACAAAGGCACATGGTAGGTATGGCCGGGGTGGTCTTTTTCAGAATGTTAATGGTTGTTTTGGTTTGATGATGTGCCTTCTTGTTTTGAAGTTGAGAATGTTTTATATTATGTGTTCTCAACTTTGTGTTTGGAAATGTAGAGAAATTACACCATGACATCAAGCTCTAGTTGGGAAATAAGAGGATGTTACTGTGAACACTCCCCTAGTAGAGGGGAAAGAGAATGTGGTGATCCAGGAATGTGGGGAAGAGAGTTTCTAATAGAGAATGGCTCATTTTATACAGATGAGGGATCAGGACACATGGAGGGTTGCACCGAGTATGTTTGAGCTGACCAGAGTGTTTCATCTGTGGCACCTTCTGAACATTACAGGAGAGGGAGGGATAGAGGCAGCAGAGTTTGGGATAGAGTCTATCCCGATGATACTTGGCCATCTGGAGACTCTTTATGGGAAGAAGCTCATTTTGGTTGCTTATATGTTTCGAGGCCAGGCAAATCATTGGTGTGACATCCCGGCTTAGACTGAGAAGGTTGAGAAGATGTTGTGGAAAAATTTCGAGGAAACATTCAACATCATTTTTTCCAGAGACATTGAAGAAAGAGTGTGTGTCAGAGTTCATGAGTCCGACCCATGGATCAATGTTGGTGATAGAGTATGTTGGTCGTTTCACTAACCTATGGCACTTTGTTCTGGCATTGGTGGAAGATGTGGTAGTAATTGTGAGGCATTTCTAGGATGAGATGAGATACATGATCCGGTCTCTGGTGAATATCATTCTCTTGAAGATTTTTATAGAGGTATTAGATCATGATTTGATCATAGAAGGGAACCTTAAGGGTGTTTCAAGTAGTCGGCAAGTCATTCTTGCTGGGCGGACAATAGGTGATGATTTTGAGTGTTGGAAGCATCATTTTGGATGTTTTCAACAGGATAGAAGTGTGTAAGGTTGTCCGAGGAGAGGGTAAACCTTTTAGGGTGGTGATTAGCTATTCTTCTATCAGTGTGTAAGGTCAGGGAACATGTGTGGCCAGTGTCTTTGACCTACATTTTAGTGATGATCATGCATCATATTGGAACATATGCAGAGGTTTTGTTGGAACCCTCTTTTGGTGAGAATGAATGTTGGTGATAGATAGATCCCAAGTGGATGGAATGGATCAGTTACTCCATATTAGGTAGACAGTTGGAGCTCCATAGGGCATACAGGTAAGGGCGGTGGATGTGGAACTCCGAGGCTGGATCTTCCATGTCAACAGGGCAGTGCAGTGCAAGGAACACATGTGGGAGCCCAAGGATGAGGGTTAAGTCACATTTACATATTTTATTCTACACTAGGTGATGGCAAGGCTGGGCCATCAATTGTTCGATGTATAATCCTTGTAGCATCAATGGTTTCTAGAGCGTTTTTTAACACTGGTGAAAGACACTCTTTTATTTCTACTCAGGTTCTGGTTGGGTATGGTTTTCATACGGAGAGTGTGTGTGGGGTAATTTCGATTGACAATCTATTGGGGATTTCAAATAAAGATGTCAGGATTTGTAAGAAATGTTATCTAGATTTTGGTGGGTATCATTTCCTGTGGGGCTTGATTGTTTTCTAGATGGTGGGATTTTACCTGATCTTGGGTGTGGATTGGTTAGTGTTGTATCAATCATACATAGTCTATTACCATCACAACGTGTCATTCAAGTAACATGGGGGTGATGCGTATGTCCATCACAGAGAGTGGGTTCATAGAACATGTCTTGTAGGACCGTTTTTTCAGCAGTTGGGTAGGCTTACATCTCAAGTAGATTTCCTTATTCTTGATGGTGAAAGAGGCAAACAATATTTTTTTCCCCTCCAGTAGTGGATCAGTTTGAGGATGCAATTCCTAAGGATATCTCGTCATTAAACCCAAGAGGGATGTTGATTTCACGCTCGAGTTGCTACTGGGAGAAGATCCAATTTCTATTCCTGCACACTGAATGGCATCAAAATAATTTCTTGAGTTGAATGTTTATCTTTAGGAGATGGAGTGTAAGGGGTTCATACATCCTAGTACTTCTCTTTAGGGATCTCTTATGCTTTCTACAAAGAAGGCTGACATGTTGTTAAGGATGTGTGTTGATTATCGAATGTTAAATAATATGAAGATGAAAAATGTGTACCCTCTTCCTAGAATTGATGATCTATTTGATCATCTATGGGGTGAATCAGTGTTTTCTATGATTTATTTGAGATAGGGTTATCACTTGTTGTGCGTGAGTAATTCTGACACACCGCTGGAAACATTCAGGAGTCGGTACTAGTTCTTTGAGTATTTAGTGATTCCTTTTGGTTTTACCAATCCACTAATTGTGTTTAATTTTTTGAGAAACCGAATAATTCATCCTTATCTAGATTAGTTTGTGGTTTTATTTTTTGACGATGTCTTTTTGTACTTGGAATCTCATGAAAATCATTCCAAACATCTTGAAATATTTCTGAGTACACCAAGAGAGAATCTGTTATATGCCAAGTTGTCAAAGTGTCCGTTTTGGATTGTAGAAGAGAATTTTTTGGGTAACATCATCTCTAAGGTAGGTTTGTCTATGGATCCAGAGAAAGTGCAGGATGTTGTGTCTTGGGGGCAGCCCAAGAGTGTATTAGATGTTTTTATTTTTTTCGGTTTGTCTGGGTATTACTAGTCAACCAACTATGATTCCTCTTGTTTGGTAGCACCACTTTCCAGCATGAATAATTGACGACCACACCAATGTTGACCTTAATCATGCTAGGTAAGAAGAATGTCATATTTTTTTATGCATCCGGTATCAGGCATGGTGTTGTGTTGATTCAAGATGAGCAAGTTGCGGCTTATGGGTCGAGGAAATTGATACGACGTTAGTGGAATTTTCTAACTCATGATCATGAGTTGGATGGAGTAGTGTATTCATTAATGTGCTGGAGGCAATACTGGTTGGGGGAATTGTTCACGGTGTATACTGATCACAAGAGTCTGAAGTATATCATTTATCACATGGATTTGAATCTTATGTTGTGAAGATGGGTTGGGTATCTTATGTATTTCGACTTTGAGATGGTATATACACTCGAAAAAGGGAATAGTTTTTCTGATGCTTTGAGTAGGAAGGATCAAAATCAGTTGGTCCTAGAATCCAGCACTTAGTGGTAGGCGATGTCTTTGTTTGAAAAGATGCACTTTGAGGTGTGGGAGGAAAGTGGTCAGGTGACTCTTACTTCAGTGACTGTATAGTGGACACTTTTGAGTTGAGTTAATGAAATTCAACTCGATGATCTATAATGTTTGTCCATAAAGGCAATACTTGACGGTGGGGATCTACCTTATGGTTGTGCCGTCGGTGTGGATGAGCTTGTTTGTGTTCATGGTCACGTGGTTGTGTTGGTATGCACACATGAGAAATTGATGTGGGATTTCCATGCATCGAAATGGGTAGTGCATCCTAATTTGATCAAGATGTATGATGATCACTGTTGACAATTTTAGTGGCCTGGAATGAAAAAGGATTATATGGGCTTTGTGGAAAAATTTCTTACCTATTAGCAGGTGAAAGAAAATCATTAATGCCCATGGGGTTTGATACATCCCTTGCCCATTCCGTAATGGAAGTGAGATGATGTGATAATGGATTTTGTGGTGTCTCTTTTGAGGATGCCTCAGTTTAATTATGTAATATGGGTTATTGTGGAACAGCTAACAAAAGTGGCTCATTTCTTATAGATTCACGAGGCTTACACAGTTGACGAGTTGGGTGAGTTGTATGTTCATCTAATAGTATGGTTTCATTGTGTATCATGGGAAATAGTGTCAGATTATGATCCTCATTTCACATCACCCTTCTAGAAGGGGTTGTAGAAGGTTCTCTGAACTCAGGTGATTTTTAGTATGGCTTAACACCCACAGACGGACAGACAGTCAGAACATATGATCCATCTATTGAAGGACATGTGGAGGGCTTCTTTGTTAGATTTTGGAGGTTCCTGGGAAAAGCACTAGTCACCTATTGAATTTTCATACAACACAAGTATTCAAGATGTGGTTCAGATGAAACCATTTGATGCACTCTATGGGAGGTTGTGTAGATCTATGTTGTGTTAGTTGGAGGCCATTGAAACTGATTTATTGGGACCGAGTCTTGTGCAAGAGACATCGGAGAAAGCTAAGAAGATTCAAAAGTGGATGGAAATGACTCTGAGTAGGAATAAGTCATATGAGGATTAGAGGCATAGACCTCTAGAGTTATCGGTGGGAGATAGTGTGTTATTTCAGGTGTCGCCATAGTTGGGTCACCAAATGATTAGGAAACAGTTAAAGTTGTCACACAAGTATGGGGGGCCATTTGAGATTATGGATTGGATAGGGTCGGTGGCATACCGAACGACTCTTACACATATGTATAGCGGGATATAATATGACACTCAAATGTCACAGCTTTGGTAGTATCACACTGACCCAAATCATGTGGTTGATGTTGAGAATTTAGAGCTTGCAACTGATGTATCCTTGGATGATAATCATGTTCATATCATGGATCATAGTGTGAATGTCTTTTGGGGAAATGTTGTGTCATTGGTGAGAGTACTATTAATGAATGAGAATGTTCAGGAAGAAAAATGGGTGTGGTAAATAGATATGTGGGCTCAGTGGCTAGATCTATTTTCCATTAAAGTGAAATGAATCTTTGGAGCTGGGCTCGAGGAAGTACTGGTATAAGTTGGGGAGGTTGTAAGATTCTGGATCTTGGAAAGGTATGTTGTCATTTATGATTTTGTTTGAATAAATTTTTTTGGTTAATTAAGTACTTATATATATCCAATTGGAGGCTCCGGGGTGTTCTGAGGGTTCGAAACATGAAAAATGGAGAAAGGGGGGTTTCCTTTATAGACCACATGGCCTGCGCATGGTTAGTACTAACCATGTAGATAACTCAGAAAACCATGAAAGATGTGTGTTTTCAGACACTGGCATCCACAAGTTTTTCACCATGTTGGAAAATCTATGTGGGTAAACCAAGAGGCCCAGAAACCATCAAAAAAATTAAAATTTTACGACTCTAAGTTTTTTAACCCCAACTAAAGATTTCCTCCCATTTCACCCCACTTCACCCAAGTAACAGACCAAACATCCCAATGGCTCCAAGCGATCAATATACCTTATTTATAGGCAGTTTTTTTGTGGTTAGTTTCATATCGATGCTCTGTGTAAGGATAATCCCATTCTTGCTTCCCTTTTGAGTTTAGGGTTTGTATCTTCTTCTCCTTTCTTTCTAAATATCTAAAACCCTACCCTTTGGATGAGTTTAATGTTGAATCATTAATGGTTGGTTAAATTGGGATCTATGGGACTTATTAAGAGTTCTTTCACCAGCAGAATCGAGGTAGGTGGACTATATGTTATATACCATGGATTATTTATGGATTTGTGCAAGTTTGGTTTTGTTCTTGAGTGTCTCTTGGTATGTTTTGATTACCCATGGCATGTTTTGGTAAAATGGTTATTAAAATGGTAAACGAAAACCCAAAAAATCCACATAGGATGTGCTGAGGATGATGGGACTAAAATAGGGCCTCCCAAGGGGTGATCCGACATTCCTGGACATAAGTATTTGTGATAAACAAGTGAGAATGTTGAGAATTTATGTCGATCCGTTGATAAACATGATGATGTGATTTCTTGTGTAGGAATAAAATCTAGGTGATGCAGCCGTGATTTGAAATAACCTAAAGGATATTGAGATAATATGTGTAAATGATTAATGACCACAATGTAATGGATTGTGAGCATGGTAATAAAGCCTAGTGAGATAAGCATAATGAACAATGCCTAGTGAGATGGGCACAATAAATGAATTATTAGTGAGATAAGAATAATAAAAATGGAATTGGGTAAAATGGATAAATGATGTGAAATTTGGTTATTGTGTTAATGGGTTAATGCATAGTATTAACTCTAAAGTTATTGCTTTGGTTTATGTTTTCCTTGGGAAATGGTGAGATGTTGTGTGAATGGTTAATGAATATATATATATAGCATATGAACATGGCTTGGTAGTGTGGGGTATTGACTAAGGTTCTACACCAACGGGTTGAGCTGGATTGATCCTCTAATCTCATACCCCAATGCACGAGTTTGGGATGAGGACTGAGGCTATGTTCGCCTAATAGTTTCATCCATCTAGAACGAGGATTTGAGGTGAGGATATGGTTTTCCTGAGGAGGTTAGTCTTACTAGGATAGAAAAAAACTTTGATTAACCTCATGCATGTTTTTGTTTAATTTAAGCCCATGTAACTTGTTGATGTTGATGAAACCATGATAAATGCATTGGAAATGGTAAGTATTGGGAAATTGGATGAAATGGTATGATAAATAAATGGTAATAAATGTTGTTAAGGGAACTAAACTAGTTAGGGAATCTTAAACTTTTCATGTAATTTTTTATTCATTTCCCTTTTTCATGCACAATTGTTTATGCCAGATATTTAGTAGACATTTTTGGTGGTTGGTTAGTAAGTTGCACTCAATCCATGCACGACCTATCATTGGGTACATGAGTAGAATTCATGTTTTCTGGTCATGAGAAGGGAAATGTCCCTTTCTAGGTAGTTTGGATTGCAAGGGTGTACATGGAGGAGGACCCATATATTGTATTGAGACCATTTTTCATACTTTTCGGTTTTTATTCATTTTGGGTTTTGTTCAATTTTTTACTTGTAGCATGGCATGGAATATTTACTATTGGACATGGTTGTACCCCATTTGGGGTAACATATGTTTATGAATTCTCTAGTATTATTGGTTATTGTTTCAATTTTTTTTCTTATACTGTGGCTTACAATGATATAAAGGGGGTATAGTCTCCCCAATTGACTATTTGGACCCCTCTACTAGTCACCAAACATTGGCATATGGGGAGGCGTGCTTAAGATCATGTAACCACCCGGCTCGGAGCACTGATTTAGTTGCATCAGGGTCGGGGAAATTAAAATTATTCTCTTGATCATTTTACTTACCGGAATAATATTATATTAAAGGATGATAATCAATTTTTGAAAAAACATCTAAGAATGTAGGTTGGGGTAGATTAAAAACAAAAAAACCAATTTCAACAAATTTAACATGCACTATTTTATTCAACAGAAAAAGTATTTTTTTTAACTCTATAATCCTTATAAGTAGTGTAATATCATAAGAAAATTCCTTCATTGATCTTGGTGAAACTTTATGTATGTTATATTCATTATTCAGCATGAATACATTGAATCCAAATACATTTATGTAATAATGTCTAGTTTTTTTTCCAGTGTACAATTCATAAGTTGTTTTGTTAAAAAAATGACCGATTAATTCTAGATTTTATAGTACAATAATCAGTACTAACAGCTTCATCCCAAAAATGATTATCAATATAATATTCACTGAACATGGTTATAGTTTTTTCCTGAAGAATTTGATTTCTTATTTCAACGACAACATTTTTTTGAGGAGTTATTTAAGCTGGGAAGTTATGTGTAATGTTGTTCTAAATACCAAATGTTTGAAAATATGAATTTTGAAATTATCCTCCATGATCAATATGAATAGATATCAAGGGATGTTTTTTCTAATTTTTAACTAGGGATCTTGAAGTTTTAAAATAAGAAAAATCGTAAAATTTCTTTTCTACAAAATATACCCATGTAAATCTGGTGTAATCATGAACTAAAACAATATATAGTATTTTCCTCCAATAAATTCGGTTATTTTTGGAATGAGAAGATCCATATGCTCTAAATATAACAAAATATAATTTTAGACTTCACCGATTGATTTAAAATTAGATTTATGTTTCTTTCCATATTGACAAGGATCACAAACTGTTGAAAAATAAAATATATTCTCTGTTAGATCCTTTAAAATCATTTTCTTTGAGAGTTTGCATAGTTTCCTAATGTTATAGTGTCCTAAACATCTTTCCCATAACCATGATTGACCTTCCATTTCACTAAGGAAATGTAATTCAAGGATCCAACAAACTTCTATGACTAGTTCTTAAACATTATCATGCTTATGGGAAGAGAGAGTAAACTCTTACAAGGAATTTTGTACTAGGTATTTATCATTCATAAAATTCACATAATTGGATAATTATAATGTGGTAGTGAATAAGTCCTTTGACAAAAAAACATTTGATATAAAATATTTATCAAAAAGAATAATGTTACATATACCAACAATTTATCCCTGATCATTGTCTACAAAAATTTTATTTTCCACCTTTCATCTTGACCATATTCTCGAAGAAGTTTTTATACCAGTCATGTGCTATAAACATCCACTATCCATGTACTGTGTATATTTTTTTATTCTTTCTTTATTTTCCTAAAATTAAAAATGTTAGACATTCAGAATCAAAAATTTCTTGGATCAGGAAATTTTAGAAAGTAAAATATTAGAAATCTACATTTTCTAGAAAAGTAAGATTTTTTAAAACATAAAGAGATTGTTTTATTGAAAAAACAATTTTTATCCCAATTTCCAACACATTGAAATTTAGTAAAAAAGGGAAAAATTTGGGGAACAAAATAATTATTACTAAAAATTGGTATCGAGTGAGTATAACCAAACCAGAACTATTATTTAGAGGACTATGTTGTGAATACATTTTATCAAGTTATTTACTTATACATGTAAAACATGGTAATTGTTTCTTTGAGGGAAAAAATCATATTTTAGTGTGATGACTAAATTCTTATCCTAAAAGTCATTTTTTAGATCATGAGTTATTCTCTAAAATATTATTCTTAGAAATACAATTTTCAAGATCCTCAAAATTTTTTCCTTCTCTAAATAAATTTACTTATGGATTTTAGTAATACTTTCGAAATTAGATGTTTTTTATCAAGATCCCTAGAAAGATCTTATATTTCTTTAGTTAAAACAGATAATCTATAATATAATTTTGTAAATATTTTTTCTAACAATTTTCATTATCAATATGGTTATGAAATAAAGATATTTCTTCAAATGAGTGTATGTTATTACAATCTAATATGGAAAATTCATCATCTAAAGAATTGTAATATTCAACATTTTGAAAATTAGCATTTGAATAAATATTGGTTATGGATTCAAAATTGCTCAACTTATCCATAAGACAATGATTTTCAATAGGTACATTGGCTATAAGACCAATATTGTTTTGACTAGATGATTCATATTCTAAAGACTCATCTGAAGTATCACCACCATTAGAAGTCCAGATGCCATTTTCATTTAGAACATTCATAGCCCAAGATTTGTAATAATTATTTCTATTTCTCTCAAAATTATATTCCTTCATATATTTTATCTTAAACATAGGTCAATCAGGCCTGATATGTCAGGACCTTTTATATTCATAACATGTTACATTAGAATCTTTATTTTATTTTATATCTTTCTTTTTATATCGGTACTAAAAATCTTTCTTTCTCAAAATCATGTTCATCCTTCATGAAAGATTGGGTAATTCATTATCTTAATGATCACTGTCACTTGATTAATATATAACAAAAATTTTCATAGATTTAGATCTAGTTACTCTTTCCAAAGTCATGGATTTAGATGTAGTAGTGAATGATACACTTCCATTTATATTCTTCTTTTTTTAAAATTAAAATATCCCTTCATTATTATTTCATGCTAAATAATATTTCCACATAAATTATCACGAGTAATTATTGATACTTTTTTGTTCTCTTAAATAACTGTACTTTTAGATTCCATCTCTGTAGTCATGATGTCAATTATTTTTTCCACAAGTACTTCACCATCAAGACCTTTCTCTCCCATAGATTTAAGATAGTGGACATAAGTCATAAATCGTTGGTGTACATGGAAAATAGGTTCTCAATAATGAATCAAAAATCCATGATATTCATCTCTAAAAATTACACTTCTAATTTCAATTAATTTAGAAGTCTCAACACGTGTAACATCATTTTTCTTCAAGATACAATTTTTAGCTTCACAAGAAGATATTAGACTGTATATGTTCTTGGTCATAGAACACAACACAGTATTTCATACATTTTATGTTAGTTGATATTCCTTTTTATCTTGATTAGTAAAGGTTCTGACTTCCTTGTCTAGATTTTTTTTATCCCCAATGAGTATAAGAAAATTTTCTACTCCAGTGTTAATGAAAAAATTCTTCATCCTATCTCTCGAATACTCATAATCATTACCATAAAAAATTGATGGTCTGGTTGGATTAAGGCTGTCAATGAAACCAACATACCTTCTTTCCATCTTACAGGAAAATAATTTTCCAGAATACAATATAGTAGTAAATTTTAATATTAAAAGATAAAAATACTTAAGGAAAACATATATAAGAATAGTTAAGAAAACAATTGACCAAGAAAACTTCTATGTAATTATAAGTATTTCAGAGGCCTTGTCTAATACCAATTTGAGGATTGAAATAGTATATTTAGATGATCATTTACAATAGCAGTGAATTGTACGTTTAGAAAAAATCATTTTTAATTTTAATGAAAACTATATTTAACAAAGCTAAACAGCAAAATTTCAAAAACACTCTTTAGTTCTTTCCTATACAACAAAATTTCTCAGGGATCGAAAATATGGATCCAGATATCAAACATAAGAACATTTTAATTAGACAATGATTCTACCTTAAATCATATAGAATAGTAATTATCAGAGTATGTAAAAGTACAAGAAATTATAAGAAAGATATACTTTTTTTTATCAAAATACACTAGTAATAAAAATTGAAAGAAGAACTAGTAACAAGTAAGAAATCGTTTAACCTAAATAGTAGAGTATTCAACATCCATAGATAAAGGTCCCTTGATTTATACATTCAATAAATTATATATTACCCAAACTAGGTTAATCCATTTATTAGAATATCAGAGTCTATCTTGCTATCATCGAATGCCCTCAAACCTTAAGGTAGTAAGCACCTCTGTCTTCCTCTCCCTAGAGGCCCTCGATTAGACCCAACAACAATTGGAGACACAAGAAGCAAGCTAAACAAGTTGTTCATGGCTAAACAAGATGATCAAAAAATGAAAAAGGCACGAGAGTCCTTCTATATCTTGAAATCATGTGACAACATAAAATCTATAGGATCATCAATCAATAGATATATGGAGGGAAAATGTTCTCTTTGTAATGATCTCCCATATATATGCAAAACTTTAATAGTCATATCCATCCTCAAACTGTTATATTTATCCTTGGATCTCTGAGGGACATGTACAGATGTCACTTAACCAACAGTTTGTTAGAAACAAATTGTAAGACATCGTTTTATAGTAACAATAGAATGTGTAAGGAAGATGAAGTAGCTTAACCGAATCTAAATATTTATAATATAAGAAAAATTAGAAATCAGAGTCTAAAAATATATATAATTATATTATATAGGGAACAGATATTCATATTATGTGTTTCAAAGAGTCTAGAATCTGAATTATGTAGTTTTTGGAGTCTGGATTTCTGAGAATTCAAAGTTTAAATTTCTGAGAATTCAGAGACTGAATTTCATAGAATTTAGTGTCAAAATTTAAAATAATTTAGAGACTAAATTTCAATGAATTTGGAGTCTCAATTTCAAGGAATTCCATGTCTGAATTGTAGGGAATTCGATATCCAATGGTCTATAAGATTCTAATTGTAACGCCCCGACCCCAGTTACCCAGAGTCGGTGCATTATTACATAACATTGGCATGATCACAAGAAATACCAAATCTCAAAAGACCGATTGGTTTAGTAGCCTTGGAAACACTAGATATATTCATAAAGTTTTACATTACATCATAAAGTGAAAAACAACTATAACAACATATTGTCTCAATAGTCCACACTATTATCCCCTCATAATATCCCTGTAGGTCATTCATAATTTACTTCTTCACATCAAGGGAAAAACAAAAAATAGAAAAGGGTTGAGCTCAAATGACCAATAAGGATAACAATATAGCGGAAACTTTCATAAATAAGAATAACCATTTAAGGAAATGTATAACTAAAACAAAAGCCTTTAAAACTTGAAATTAAACATAGTATGGCAATAATAAAATGAAATAATGCCATTTAATTATTCACTTGGATATTCTACTAATCGAATAATCACATGCAATATCAATAACCACTTTCATAATGATGGAATGCATAATGCCAGACTATCATAACCACATAGCCAAGGATTCATGCCAAGACTAGAAATAATATTTTGTCAAGGCCTTGTGCAAAGACACTAGTTTGTCTCATGAGACCTAATGATGCATCTAAGAGCTATAGCGGGCTCCACCCGTCACAAATTAAGTCCAACGCATTCCCATATGAAAAGGTTTATCATAACATAAACATTCGTATTAAATCTAGCATACAAAATGCAAATACTTCATCTATAAACCATGAATGGTATAAAAATAACACATCCATAGTCAAACATATCACAAAACCTTCAATACAATATAGAAGTATTGTTTCATAATAAATCAACTTCAAATAAGCATAAAATCCATCAAAGGATGTTGACATAGATGAAATCAAACCACTTTTTAGAGAAATATATCTTTATATTTTTAAATCATTGAAGAGTCATATATTTAAAAAATAAAACATTTTCTTTGAAAATATTCATATAATCTTTTAAGGTAGGCTTCTACGGTTTTATAACTGCAGAAAATAGCCACACCCGCCGTATAAGTTGAAAAAACATTCTTACCTTAATTTTGTCGAAAAGGTTAAAAAACACCTTGTTTGGAAAATGATGGAAAGATTCCTTTATAAACCTCTTATAAAAAGTCAAAAAGGGTATAAATGACTTTTACCCATATTCTAGAAAATAGTAAAAATGTTTTGAAATTCATTTTTTAAGAGACATGGATGTGGATGATAAAGAGATACCAGTAGATTATTACGTATAAACAACCTCGGATAATGAATAGATTGTGAAATAAACCCTTACAATGTAATTTTCCTTGGTTGGGGGTAGGTTAAACTCCTGTATAATGGTGAAATAATTTTTATTAAATTATACAAGAATATGATATCATATATGATCTTTTAACATTGATTTGTTAATAATATCTTAGTATTATCGTTCTTTTGGGTGTTATATTACTCGTTTTATTTTATATGTTTTGTTATGTAATCCATGTTTGTCATGGATAGGTTGTAACTTATTCATATACCGAATTATATAAAGTCCTTAGATACTATTATTAATCATCAAATGGGAATTATACTTGAATGGATACAATGGAGAATGAATCTTATCGCGTTCGTGGAGACGGTAGTCCGTACGTACACACGAGCGACAATATCATTCTTTTGATATTAAAGTAATATATAATTGGATGGTATAACATATATAAATAATCATTATCATGTAATATTTATTATTTACATGAGTTAAAAATCATTATTATACCCATCCAAATAATAATTTATTGATTAACAATTACACCACGATGTGGACACGGTAAGCCGTACGTACGCACGTATGGTGACATGATATTCAAAGGATGGATAGAATACTGAATATGGTTGTACCATATTTATAAAACATCACATTATATATAATATACTGGAGTTATTATTTTATAATGTTAATAACAAAGAAGGAAGAAGTGGAAGAAGAATGGAACTTGGAAAAGGGTGGTGAAATCATTACCTCTTTTTCGGGTTCATCCTTTTAATTTGATCAAAAGGGATCTTAGGTTGGCTTTCTGACTAAAGAAAGGCCTATAGAATGAAGTGAGGGATGTTGAGAGAGTATTTGGGCAGAGTTTTTCCGATCCAAAAGGATTTGAATGTGTGAGTTAATGAGAAGGGAGAGTGACCTTTTGTAAGAGGGGTGAGTGGAACCTTTGGAAAAGCTAGAATTATTATTTTATAATAAATTCATATTTGATTTATAATGGCTCAAAAGTGGATTACATAAAGGTTAAGGTGGGGATAGGTCTCAAACCACTCAACCAATATAATTTATATAGGTTTGGGTTACTATGTTAACCTTATCATTAAGTATTAACTCTTAGTTAATTAGTTTCACTTTTACAATGTCTCTTTGTATTTTTATATTATATGGTTAATAAACTTACTATATACATCCAAGAGACCCCCAAGTGGTCCATTAATGATACACCTATCATTATATAAGTCTCTTGGTCGGTCCTTAGATTTTTATGAATTTAATATCAATTAATAATATAATATTTTGTTTTTAAAAACTCTTTTATGTCAATTTTGACACTATTCTAGAATTGATTTTTGTGAAATTCATAACAGAATTATTACTTCGAAAAAAGTTACTTAAGTCAATACATACAAGCCATATTAAACTATAAAATTAGTGTAATTTATTAAAAGTCTAAAATTATATTTATTTCGGTATTTATAATATCAATTATTTTAATGTGTCACTATTATGGTAATTACTGCATCATCATTGTGTCATAAATAAATTAAATTATTTAATATCTAAAAATTATAAATAAAATAGACTTATGTAGGAAATATTTTTATCTTTCTAATTAATATTTACAATCGAATTTATCATATGTATAACCCTATATTAAAAAAAATTAGTAAATAAACATTGATTTTAAATCTTTTAACTATTCTTTGAATTAAAAAATAATAAAGGTCCTTATCTAATCCAAGTGTACCTAAATGATAATATTTTATTCCTAAGGTTGTTTTTGGACTAATTAATATTATCCAATAGAATTAGGACAATTGTTAGTGTAATATTAACATCATTTTTACCCTTAATTACCCTATTTACTTTTAACCGTGGTAAATAAAAGTAAAAAGTTATTATTCACCAAAAATTTTTTTCATCTCATTGAACCACATTTAACTCCATGATATTAACTGTGTCTCTCGGATTTTCGAAATTCTAATCACAAAAGTGGTAAAATTATGTTTTATGAAATATTCAGTTTTTTTATCTACCACTTAGTGGTTTAACTATTCATCAAAAATTGAAGTTTTTCAGAACAATGCCAAAATTTCACCCTAAGCTATAATTGATATTTGGAATTTAAAAATGATGTATATTTTAAAAAAATCCAAACATAAAAGTTTTATTAATTAATTTTATAAATAATTCCCGCCGTCACAACAAATAGTGTGTTTTTAATAAACAATATATATCAAAAGATTGACATTTGATTATGTCCAATTTCAAAGTGAAATTAACTATAATGAACACCATTGGATAAAATGGTAAAAATATATTCTAATTATACTTTAAAACCAAAAAATTATATAATTTATCACTATAAAGTATTTTTATTAAAAAAGTTGTTTTTAAGTATTTTTCACTATTCATAAAAATTGGAAGTTCTCAGAAAAATACCAAAAAATTAACTTAGGATAATTTCGATATTCTGAATCCAAAAATGAAGTCCATTTTGAAATATAAAATATATATAATTTCAAAAAGTAGGTATTACTATTCATAACGGCTAGTTTTATTGGTTGTGGTGTGTTCGAACTCGATGTTGCGTACAATACACGTTATCGCATTATTCCAAGAGAAGCGTACCGTAGAAGCTTGGGGTGTTACATTCTCCCCTCCTTCAAATAATTTAGTCCTATAAATTTCTAGAGTACTACCTCATGAAATGACTCGGGTGGTTCTTCATCATAAGTTCCTCGGGTTCCCACGTCGCCTCTTCCATCTTATGGTTTCTCCACAAGACTTTTAGCAGATGAGTCATCCGGTTTCTCAGTACTTGTTCTCTCGTATCAAGAATCATGATGGGCTCATCGCAATATGATAGATCGGGTTCCAATTCTATTTACTCGTAGGTGAGTACATGCGTTGGGTCATGAATGTATTTCCTCAATAGAGATACATGGAACACATCGTGAACTTTGGAGAGACATGGCAGCATTTCCAATCGGTAAGCTACAACCCTAATTCGTTCTAGAATTTCGAAAGGTCCGATGTACTTGGGACTCAATTTACCTTTCTTACCAAAATGTATGACTCCCTTCCATGGAGATACCTTCAAGAAAACATGTTCACCAACTTGAAATTCCAAATCCTTTCTTCGATTATATGCATAGCTCTTTTGCCTACTTTGAGCTGCTTTGATGTGATTTTGGATTACCTTCACCTTTTCCTTCGTTTCCTCCACCAGTTCTGGGCCTACAAATTTTCTTTCACCAACATCATCCCAACAGGTTGGTGTACGACATCTCTTTCCGTATAATGCTTTATATGGTGCGATATTAATACTCTAATGGAAGCTATTGTTATAGGAAAAGTCTACCAGAGGTAAATATTGATCTCACATACTCTGAAAGTCAAGTGAGAAGGATCTCAACATGTCTTCTAAGGTTTGAATAGTTCGTTATGATTGTCCATCTGTTTGTGGGTGGTAGGCAGTGCTCAAATGAAGTTCAGTATCCAGGGATTTCTGAAGACTCTTCTAGAATCTTGAAGTAAAACGGGGGTCACGATCAGAAACAATCGATAGGGGTACTCCATGAAGTCTCACAGCCTCATTAATATATATTCTTGCTAGACGTTGTAGTGGTAGATCTTCTCTTATTGCAAGAAAATGTGCTGACTTGGTAAGAATATCAATAATAACCCATATTGCATCATTACTTCTCGGAGTATTTGTTACCCCATGACAAAGTCCATCGTAATAATGTCCCATTTCCACTCCGGCATGGGAAGAGGTTGCATGACTCCTCCAGGTTGTTGCCTTCTAGCATTAACATGTTGAAAAACCATACATCTTGACAAAAATCAGCAATCTCCCTCTTCATGTTGTCCCACCAAAAATGTTCTTTGAAGTCTCTATACATTTTTGTGCTCCTAGGGTGTATAAAGAAATTGGAACTATGAGCATCATACAGCAATTATTTTTTTTGATCAGGTATATCGGGAACAAAATGTCTCTTCCCGAATTTCAAAATTCCTTCTCCATAGACAAAATCTCTCAATATCTCATCATTCACAACTTTAATCTTCTTTTGAAATTCTTCATCATTAGTCTGAGAACTCTTAATCCTTTCTAGTAATGATGGTTTCGAAACCATTTGAAAAATCATTGATGTTTCACCTACCCTGGTTATTCTCATGTCCATCTTCACTAGATCCATGAAAATTGGATCCCCTTCAATTCTCATATTGTTCAAACTCCATGATCTTTACTGCTCAAAGCATCTACCACCATGTTTACTTTACCTGGGTGGTAGTGTATCATACAATCATAATCCTTGAGTAATTCAAGCCAACTCCTTTTCCTCATATTGAGTTCTTTTTGTGATAAAATATACTTCAAACTCTTGTGATCAGTATAAATCTCACATTTTTCACCATAGAGGTAGTGCCTCCATATCTTCAAAGAAAAGATCACAAATGATAACTGAAGATCATGAGTAGGATAGTTTTTACCATGAATTTTCAACTGTCATGATTCATAGGCAATAACCCTATCATTCTGTATAAGGACACCACCAAGTCCTTTCTTCGATGCATCACCATAAATAACGAACACATAATTCCCCGACGGTAGAGTCAATATAGGATCATTGACTAATCATCTCTTTAGTTCTTCAAAACATTCTTCACACTCCTTTTTCCAAAAAAAATTAACCCATTTACGTGTGAGCTTCGTTAATGGGTTTTCCATTCGAGCAAAATTCTGGACGAAACGTCGATAATAACCTACCGAACCAATAAAACTGTGTACCTCAGTTATACTCGTAGGTGCTGGCCATTCTTGGATTGCCTTGGTCTTAGAAATATCAACAGTTATTCCACCTTTAGAGACAATATGGCCATGAAAAGAAATCTCATGAACCCAGAATTCACACTTGCTAAACTTCCCATATAATTCATGTCTTCTCAGAGTCTTCAAGATAATGCGCAAGTGACTTTCATGATCTTCGTATCTTTTAGAGAATACCAAGATATCAACAATAAATACCACCCCAAATTCATCGAGGTATTTCTTGAAAACTCTATTCATCAGATACATGAATACAGAGGGTGCATTAGTCAATCCAAAAGGCATTACAGTAGACTCATAATTCCCATACCTGGTTCAAAATGTTGTCTTTGGAATGTCTTCCTTCTTTATTCACAACTGATGGTATCCATATCGAAGGTCAATCTTTGAAAAGTATTGAGCTCCATGCAGTTGGTCAAATAAATCATTAATGTGACGTATGGGATACTTGTTATTTATTGTTGTAGCATTGATCTCCCTATAGTCGATACATAACCTCATATATCCATCTTTCTTTTTAACAAAAAGAATAGGGGCTCCCCATGGAGAAACACTAGGGAGAATAAATCCCTTATTACTCAATTCCTCTAGTTGTTTCTTTAGTTCAACTAATTATACAGTAGATATTCTATAAGGGGTCTTCGATATAGGCCTTGATCCAGAAATTAAATCAATGGAAAAATCAACATCTCATTCGGGAGGATGTCCAGGTAAATCTTCCATAAATACATCTACATATTCTTTCATAACATGTACATCCTCTATTTGAACATTCCTTTCCTCACCCACAATAATTTCATTCTCTTCCTCCCCATTAATTGAATTTAGTTGAGCTACTGGTGGTGGATATAGATAAGAATTAGGTTGTGATGATTCTGCTCTAAATATAAGGTGTTCCTTATCATCATCATCAAGAATCGTAACCTCTTTCTTCTTACAATAAATCATTGCATCATAGTCTGAATGCCATTCCATACTGAGGAATATATCAAACTCAACCATAGTTATGACTATGAGATCAACAGATAAAGAATATTTATGTGCTCTAATGGGGACTGATTCACAAAACATTGTTGCAATGATACATCCCTTAAGAGTTTTAAGTGTCAACTCCCTTGTTAAATCAAATAGAAAATATCAAATTTTCTTAGAAAACTGGGAAGATATGAAACAATGCGATGATCCAGAAACAAATAATTCATTTTCTAAACTTGAGGAAACCATTAAATTACCTACCACTATGTTTTTGGAGCTTCTACCTCAGCAGTAGTGATATCATAAGCTTGGCCTTGATCCCTTGTCCTTTTATGAGGTATGATCCCCTAACGATTAGGACATTCATTTTCATAATGTCCCATCTCCCTGAAATTGTAGCATTGAACATTGGTAGCTTCTTTCATCCCTTTGCATTCACTAGCTTGGTGGCCTTTCTCACCAACCTTGTAACAGACACTCATTCCATTCAAGCAAGTACCGTGGTGTTTCTTCCCACATTTACCATAGGATGTATATTCAACCTTTCCCTTCTTCCCCTTATTTCCATTCCCAGATTGATCATTAGAGCTCTTATTCTCTTTCTTTGCTTTAATGTCATAAGACTTAGAGAATTACTTTTCTTTCTTGATAGCACATGAGACAATGTCTTCGTACGAAGAGAAGGATTGTGAGACTAATGCTCGACGGAGAAAGTGTTTTAACCCATAAAATAAATGATCATTCTTAATTCTTGGGTTATGTATATAATCTCCAGCATACCTTGATAACCTTGTAAAGTTATCCTCATACTTTGTGACATTCTCATCCTCCTTTTGTCTCAGACTCAAAAATTGCCTTTCCATATCTGCTCGATGGTCATGAAGAATGTATTTTTCTAAAAACAGATCTTTGAACTCCCTAAATTCCATATTTGATACTTCATCATCTTCCTTCATGTTTTGAATCAATGACCACCATTGATCAGCATCTCTAGTGAGGCGGAAAACTGCCATGATAACTTTTTCCCTTTCACTACTCCCCCAAGCCTGAAATATTTTCTCTAGGGAACTTATCCATTGCTCAGCTACTAATGGATTTGTACTCCCATTGAATGATGGTGGTTTCTACCTCATGAAGTGATCTATCATTGATCCTCCACGCTGCGGATCAGGGTGCTCCAAATGGGTAAGGTTATTATTCATAACCTGAGTGAGTTGTCCCAGAATGGTGATTAGCTGATCGGCACCAGTTGCATCACCAGCTCCACTATAATTATCTTGAGCAGGAGGTAAATCCCTATATGGAGTGCATGTATTGATACAGTTTCCATTTCTTCCATTAGGCGCCATTTCTATACAATGGCATAAACTAGATCAGTTTATGAATCAAAATACATAATCCCATACCTAACATAAATTGAACTCTTTATGGATATAACCCATAATCATAAAAATGTTTTCTTTGAGAAATTATATACTCATAAACCCTTCATAATGATTTTTAATGAAAATGAGAGTTATCCTAAGCATATCCCTCGAGAGTGTCATAACCAAGAGTGCAGCAAGGCCCGTTGTCATGCACCCGTTCCTGTTCGAGTCTAGCCCAATGTAGTGTTTTCGGGTTTTAACCCTAGGTACATCTGTGCCAGAGCCACCTCTACTTGTTTTTATCCAGGCAGGGATGTATTTCTCGGAAAACTCACAAAATCTCTACAAGACCAAAATTCTAGAAAGTTCTTCAATACAATTCCTCAATGTCCATCTTAGGTCTAGGTGATCTAATCTGTGTTTATCTAAATCTAGCTTCCAAGGATTGTACTAAACTTCCTCTGATACGAACTGCAACGCCTCGGCCCCAGTTACCTAGAGTCGGTGCATTATTACATAACATTGGCATGATCGCAAGAAAGATCGAATCTCGAAAGACCGATTGATTTAGTAGCCTTGGAAACACTAGATATATTCATAATGTTTTACATTACATCATAAATTGAAAAACTACTACAACAACATATTGTCTCCATAGTCCACACTATTATCCCCTCATAATATCCCTGCAGGTCATTCATAATTTACTTCTTCACATCCTGGGAAAAATAAAACATATAAAAGGGGTGAGCTCAAATGACTAGTAAGGATGACAATATATTAGAAACATTCATAAATAAGAATAAACATTTAAGGCAATGTTTAACTAAAACAAAACCATCTTAAACTTGAACTTCAACATTGTATGGAAAAAATTAAATGAAATAATGCCATTTACTTATTCACATGGATATTCTACTAATCGAATAATCACATGCAATATCAATAACCACTTTCATAATGACATAATGCATAATAACAGACTATCATAACCACATAGCCAAGGCCTCATGCCAAGACTAGAATAAAGATTTTGTCAAGGCCTTGTGCCAAGACACTAGTTTGTCTCATGAGACCCACCGATGCATCGAGGAGCTATAGCGGGCTCCACCCATCACATATTAAGTCCAATGCATTCCAATATGAAAAGGTTTAAGCATAACATAAACATTCATATTAAAACTAGCATATGAAATGTAAATACTTCATCCATAAACCATGAATGGTATAAAAATAACACATCCACAGTCAAACATATCACAAAACCTTCAATACAATATAGAAGTTTTGTTTCATAATAAATCAACTTCAAATTATCATAAAATCCATCAAAGGATATTGACAGAGATGAAATCAAACCTCCATTTAAAGAAATATCTCTTTCAATTTTGAAATCATTTAAGAGTCATATATTTATAAACTAAGACATTTTCTTTGAAAATATTTTTATAATCTTGTAAGGGAATCTTCGATGATTTTATAACCGCGGAAAATAGCCGCACCTGCCGTATATGTTAAAAAAACATTCTTACCTTAATTTTGTAGAAAAGGTTTAAATGCACCTTGTTTGGAAAACAAAGGAAAGATTACATTATAAACCTCTTATAAAAAGTCAAACAAGGGTATAAATGACTTTAAACCATATTATAGTAAATAGTAAAAATTTTTTGAAATTCATTTTTTAAGAAACATGGATGTGGACGATAAAGAGATCCCAGAAGATTATTACGTATAAACAACCTCGGATAATGAAGAGATTGTGAAATAAACCCTTAACATTTAATTTTCATTGGTTGGGGGTAGGTTAACCTCCTGTATAATTATGAAATAATTTTTAATAAATTATACAAGAATACGATATCATATATGATCTTTTAACATTGATTTGTTAATAATATCTTAGTATTATCGTTGTTTCGTGTGTTATCTTACTCGTTTTCTTTTATATGTTTTGTTACGTAAGCCATGTTTTTCATAGATAGGTTGTATCTTATTCATATCCATAATGATATCAAGTCCTTAGCTACTATTATTAATAATCAAATGTGAATTATACTTGAATGGATACAGTGGAGAATGAATCTTATTGCGTTCATGGAGACGGTAGTCCGTACGTACGTACGAGCGACAATATAAATATTTTGATATTAAAATAATATATAATTGGATGGTATAACATATATACATAATCATTATCATGTTATATTTATTATTTAAATGAGTTACACATCATTATTTTACCCATCCAAATAATATTTTATTGAATAACAATTACACCACGACGTGGAGACGGTAAGCCGTACGTACGCACGTATGGTGACATGTTATTCAAAGGATGGATAGAATACTGAATTTGGTTGTACCATATTTATAATAACATCATAGTATATATAAGATACTGGAGTTATTACTTCAGAATGGTAATAATAAAGAAGTAAGAAGTGGAAGAAGAAAGGAACTTGGAAAAGTGTGGTGAAATCATTACCTCTTCTTCGGGTTATTCCTTTTTATTTGATCAAAAGAGCTCTTACGATGGCTTTATAACTAAAGGAAGGACTATAGGATGAAGTGAGGGATTTTAAGAGAGTATTTGGGTAGAGTTTTGCCGAGCCAAAAGGATTTTAAGGTGTGAGTTAATGAGAATGGAGAGTGCCCTTTTATAAGAGGGGTTATGGGCACCTTTGGAAGAGCTAGAAATATTATTTCATAATAAATTCATATTAGGTTTATAATGGCTCCAATGTGGATTAATTAAAGGTTAAGGTGGGGATAGGGTTAAAACCACTCAACCAATAGAATTTATACAGGTTTGGGTTACTATATTATACTTATCATTATGTATTAACTCTTTGTTAATTAGTTTCACTTTTACAATATCTCTTTGTATTTTTATATTACATGGTTAATAAACATACTATATACATACAAGAGACCACAAATTGGTCCATTAATGATACACATATCATGATATAAGTCTCTTGGCCGAACCATAGATTTTTAGGAATTTAATATCAATTAATAATATAATATTTGTTTTAAAAACTTTTTAATGTCAATTTTGACACTATTCAAGAATTTATTTTTGTGAAAATCATAACAGAATTATTACTTCGAACAAAGTTACTTATGTCAATACTAACATGTCATATTAACCTATAAAATTAGTGTAATTAATTAACAGACTCAAATTATATTTATTTGGGTATTTATAATATTAATTATTTTAATTTTTCACTATTATGGTAATCACTGCATCATCATTGTGTCATAAATAAATTAAATTATTTAATTTCTAAAAATTATAAATAAAATATAATTATGTAGGAAATAATTATATATTTATAATGAATATTTACAATCGAATTTATCTTATGTATGACCATATATTTAAAATGATTTAGTAAATAATCATTGATTTTAACTCTTTTAACTCTTCTTTAAATTAAATAATAATAAATGTCCTAATCTAATCCAAATGGACCTAAATGATAATATTTTATTCATAAGGTTGCTTTTGGTCAAATTAATATTATCCAATAGAAATAGGACATGTGTTAGGGTAATATTAATAACATTTTTACCCTTAATTACCCTATTTACTTTTAACCGTGGTAAATAAAAGTAAAAAGTTACTATTTACCAAAAATTATCTTCATCTCATTGAACCACATTTTACTCCATGATATTAACCGTGTCTCTCGTTTTTTCAAAATTCCAATCACAGAAGCGGTTAAATTATGTTTTATGAAAAATTCAGTTTTTTTAACTACCACTTAGTGGTTTCACTATTCATCAAAAATTGAAGTTTTTCATAATAATGCCAAAATTTCACCGTAAGCTATAATTGATATTCCGAATTCAAAAATGATTTCTATTTTACAAAATTCCAAACATAAAAGTTTCATTAATTAATTTTATAATTAATTCCTACTGTCACAACAAATAGCGTTTTTTTAAGAAACAATATATATCAAAAGATTGACAATTCTTTATGTCCAATTTCAAAGTGAAATTAATTATTCTGAAAACCATTGGATAAAATGTTAAAAATATATTCTAATTATAATTTAAACCCACTAAATAATATAATTTATCAATATAAATTATTTTGATTAAAAAAGTGGTTTTCAAGTATTTTTCACTATTCAGAAAAATTGGATGTTCTCAGAAAAATACCAAAAATTCAACTTAGGATAGTTTCGATATTCTGAATCCAAAAATTAAGTCCATTTTGAAATATAAAATATATATAATTTCCAAAACTAGTTATTATTATCTATAACGGCTAGTTTTATTGGTTGTGGTGTGTTAGAACTCGATGTTGCATACAACACATGATATCACATTATTCCAAGAGAAGCGTACCATAGAAGTTTGGGGTGTTACACTAAAGATTTAGATAAGGATCCAATTTCTTTGGACTAGGAAAAAAATAGAGTTGGTTTTGAGAATGAATTGAATAAGATAATGAAAACCAAGGTAAGGGTAAAACTTCTCTCAGTGAAATAAGATTTTCATTATGAATATAATTAGTAGATAAATATTATTTTCCCTAAGAAAATGTGTTTGTGATTTGCAAAACATAGAAAAATGGAAAACTAAAAAAGGAAACCTTATTGACTCAACAAAAAAATCCAAAATTCAGTTATGTGTTCTATTCCAAATCCAAAATAGTTTTTGAGGTGTTTTATATAATGATATTTTATTTGGAACGATATTTTATTAATTTTGTTATCAAAAAAAATAACTTATCTCCAACTATTATAAAAAATAATGAAATGGAGATTTAAAGTGACCTCACCAAAAAAAATTACATCCTTGAGAATTCTAAATGATCTGTAAAACCCAATTTTTTGAACCACCATGGTTGGAAATTACTTCATCAAGGATGACATTATAAACATGAATTCCAACCTATTTTTTGGAGAAACACCATGACGATATAGTGTAAAAAAATTAGGACTGATCTAACTCTCATCTAATCTCAAAAAACCAGATGTCCACGATTTTCAAATATCATCTACATTGAAACAAAACACCATAACCTCTAAAGAATCACATTTATTATTTTGATACCTTATTTATGACCTAGGTTATGGATCTCAACTCTAATCTAGTGTTTTTATTTAAGGTATTACCTATTTTAACCTCATAACCAAGTTCCAATGATGTACTTGGAATGGTTCCCAAAATTCCATGTCTGGACAAAAATAAGAACACCATTTCTATGCTGGTTAAAATACATGTTCCTAATTTCATATACACTTTGAAGTTCATTTCCTATGCATTAATAATCCCAAAAATTTCTTATTTTCATTGTGACCGCCAACTAAAACCTAAAAAATACCCACAATACCCAAATGATATACTTTGTGTAGTATCTAACCCACTGCATTAGATTCTCAGGAAACCACAAGCTATTCCATATATAGCTGACCATCATGAAAATGCATGGTCTTGATACATATACAATTATAAAACATCCATTCATGATACCTCTATGAGATGAATTGACACATAATTGTACAAAAAAAATCAATGGTGGACACAACCGACTCTAGTGTGAAATCCTATAAATACTCTCTTTCCAGCTTAGCCCACATCAAACTTTACAGGACAACCAATTAATTTTTTTTATCTGAATACACCCTATATCATTCATATTTCATCCCAAACCCAACATCCAGACATAGAAACCAACCCTCTCTATGCCTCCACACAACTATATCCCCATTATCATGTTCTAATAAAAATCCTTTTTTAGTCCATATTCAATGAAGACTATATGTACCCGAAACATGGTGAGATTTATATGTTATATCCTCCACCATGAATTCCAATAGTGAGCCCTAACATCATCTCTGATGTAACCCATATTAAACATATCTAGATCTCAATAACTGCACTCATCTCGATACTCTCTCTAAGACTCCACCCATCATGAAAATTGAACATAATTTTGTTACTCACCTTGTAGTTCAAATATTATTTCCATAAAAACAACCATAAAAAATTTCTCCCATTAAAATTAATCGAATCAAAAAATATGATGTTACCCATAGATTCAATCCCCCTCCCCACTATAATATCACCAATTCCATAGCATCAATAGATAAAAAAATGAGCATCATAACCTATTCTATATCTATGACTAAATAAAATGGTTGGATGGGGAAAACCCATGAATTCAAAGTTTATAAATTGAATATCAAATTATTCCCCATTCCTAGCCCAAGGGAACATCATCTATGACAACTAAAGAAATTCCAAAAATGATGAGTGTCTCCATGCTCAATGAACTACCGGTTCTCTATCCACTACATGGATTTTCATACATCATCCAATGAGCTTGAAAACAATGTTTCATTACCCAAAGAACATCATGTTAATCCAAATAAATTATTTAATCAACCATGGAAACATTAGACTTTATACATTTTAGGATTGACCGCATAAGATCCATCTAAAAATCCTCTTCGAAGGGTGAGTCCCATATTTTCATCACCCAAATCATCTTATTAGAAAATTTCATTGATCCTCACCCCACTCTTTGAATTTATCGATACGAAAGACCATGTCTCCATACATACAAAACATGTGCATCCCTAAATCATTAATGTATTGTAAGTGGATGATCTACTACAATGACTGAAAAATAATATTTCTAGGAAAATTAACGATTATATGAATGTATAAGATAAGTAGTGGAGAATGAAATGATAACCAATGGGGTCACCCATAAAAAAGAAATTACATTCGTCTAGGAAGAATCCATTAAAATAATCAATAATGAAATGATTACTAGGGTCCCCATTACATAACAACAAATAACATACAAAATTACCTTTCCTCTATTAGGGTCTGACTACAGTCCCTTGAGAAATCATTCTCTTTCAATTCCAAATGAAATAAGACAATTCCCATGGAGGACGGAACAATGAAAAGAGGATTCCCAAATCCATGTGTTTGACATTACTATGATTAGGATCATATTCCTAACTTTTGATTTTTATATATTAGAATTTCATTTCCATGATTCTAGGAGTTCCTTATTCACAACCCTTTAAGAATTTAAATATTATAATGTCGTGATTTATTTCTAGATGACCCGTCATATAATTTATTCCAAGAACCACATGTCCCCTTCCTTATATTAATGACATGATTAGCCACATCCATGAACCATTCCACCCTATAAGAGTCTCTCAATTCTCTCACTATATACTCACCACAAATATAACAATTGACCCAATCAACAAAATATTCTTTGAATTCGAAAACCATCGAGACCATGTAGCTAGAACATAATTTTATTTTACATCACATGGGTAGTAGTAATGAACCCAACAAGTTATTAAATCATATAACAAATGTAAAGTATTATCTAATGAGTTCCTATGAAAAATAATCCATCTAAAAAAATATCCCATTCATGAAAAATATAATGTAGTCTATTACCATGACCATAACATGAAGGTGATAAAAAAATGACCAACCCCTCTAATGGGACTCTCATGAATGAAACAGAACACTAATCCCTTTGGTTCTATGTTAGCTTGAGAGATGTATATCTATCTATCCATGTATAATGGAAGAGTGGAACTTTGTTAAAAAATCATAGGAAATATCAGAAACTTCCCATCATGAAAACCACCTTGAATCTGTATT
The DNA here is from genome assembly GCA_963277665.1 of Viscum album. NCBI lineage: Eukaryota > Viridiplantae > Streptophyta > Magnoliopsida > Santalales > Viscaceae > Viscum > Viscum album. Next base: position 383,915,527 of record OY728120.1, on the reverse strand, counting down.
CCAACCCACAAATACTTGGTTTCAACAACAAAATTACATATAAACACACATCCCAAAAAAGCATGATTTTTCATGAATAAAAAAATATCCATGAGGATATTAATATATAGAAGACATTCTCAACCATATCATCCACCCACATAAAACATAATTAATTCTCATGAGTTCCGGCACCTGACACCACCCCTAGAGAATAATGACACCCTAGTTAATTGTTACCCACCGTAATGTTATTATCCTAGGTTACCAACACATAGTAAAACACAAGAACATTTTTCTGATAAATAGAATTATATTCATTAATATATGTGAAAAAACAATATTGGTTTTTAATGTTCACCTTAAATAACTATCCCTTAGTACGAATTTTGAAAAGGGGCTCTTTACTAGGGAAAATAATTAACTTAATATCCACTCAGTTGTTATACTCACCCATATTCAATGTGATTATATTAACATCATCAATATAGGATCCATAAGTGCTACCAGAAAAATAAATCATACATATAAATGTCACCCCACTGAGTATGATAAAACCATATAATTTTTTTTGGGAAGTTTGATACGATTAGTTTTCATGACCATCACCACATGGTTCACCCCTCCTGTGATGGAAATGGGAGAATATTGATAGTGACACCCGATTCCCACATCCAGTTGTCCATGGGTTGGGAAATATCATCGAGGGTATAATAAACACAAAAATAGAAGCAATTACCCTCTTAGAGAATATATACGAAATATATAGACAATAAAAAAACCAACCGAATTCTCTTAAGAATATAATATAAATGGAAATACAAGTACACATATGTGATGAAATGCATGAACAACTATAATTGAAAAATAAAACATATTGTACAAAAAAGTAAAGAAGACAGTGACCAGGAAGCCCTAACAACACTTGTTAAATGACACGATATTAGTAACCAGCCTAATCTTCATCCTACTGTATCTATCATAAGAATAGTATATATATATATATATATATATATATATATATGTATGTTGAGTATACCATTATACTTAGTAGGATCCTCCTAGAAGACACTCAGGAAAATTGTAAGGAGGGAATGCTAATTCACAGTGATCAATAAGTTAAACTAACTGGTCACCTAAATAGTTATGAAATTTTCCAATCCTAACCCTGCCTAATCTCACTATGTAACACATACAATAACATATAACATAATAAATAATTTCATGAGTACCCCACTACAACTTCCCCACAACTTTTCTAGTTGTCTCCAATTTCACACATCCAGAGCATGTTTCTCCAAAAAAGGATAGAATGGATACACCTCAATGAAGCACTACAACATGAACCTCATGCAACATACCACCACATTTATGTATCCAAAAGTAACAACATATATTATAAGATCTACCATAGCCCTTAAAAATGTACCATACATTGGTTAGTAAACATAAATCCATCATAACCCTTACACTGAGCAAGGAACCATATTTCATCATAGCCTATACATGTTACAAATATACCAGTCCTTAGGAAACTATATCCAGAATACATGTGTGTGAAATAAACACTATCCATTACAACCCTCTACACACATATATGTAAAAAATAACCACAATACATATTAGTAAAATCTACTAGATATAAAATTGATTGGGCCTAATGGGGGTATCCATCCATCTATCCTCCCACTGGGATGTTGGGGAAAACAGCCCCCGGGATCCGAATCCTTGGGGTTTCAGTTTACATAAACTGATGGGTAGATTAGAATATAAAAACAACAAATGTAAACTCTATAATATAGTATACAACAACACTATAGTCATAAAATAGTCTTACACTCAAATCCAGTCGACATCTCTCGGATTAACAACTACCATTAGTAATACCATATATCCTATAATCACACACCCATTTAAAGAGATACATTAACTTATTCTATTCCTTTTAATCATCTGAATTGTATGATAATTATATAAATAAGTGTTAACTAACTATTAAGAATTAAAAATTACATTTCATTACCATTACATCAAATTTCAATTCCCTCTAGGTATAAGAAAATCGAGTCCATGTATTTGTAGAATTATAACCCCATAATTGAATCCCACCAACCTCCAAACACATGGGTTAAAAATTTATGAATTTATTATCATCATTAAATTACATATTACCGGGTACTCTAGGAAAATTATTGAAGAAAACCAACAATCGGTCAATAAAACTAATTCAAACAAGCATTAGCTTTCATATCAATTGGTAGTCCCCTCTTAGACATGTTCCATCACCACTACTGACCTCCACGACACCCACATGCATATACTGATTCTTGTTTACACTCTGGGTGACAACATATACAACAAAAATCCGGACTCCCAAACCATCAAACCACAATAGTACTCTTTGGTAATCCATCCCAAGATCATGTCACAACCATTCCTCCCTGCCCCATAAAACACAACATCCCTCCAAGCTCAGCCATCCCAGATTCACATCACATCCAGGCCTCTCCACCCCATAAACCACTACACCCCTACATGATCAAATAAAATCAAATGTAACAGAAAACATACATATAATCAATGCTCATGGCCCTACAAAATGAATTCAACCTTCAAACAAAATGAGCTCCCATAGCTCTAAAGGAGAGTGAAATTTTCATTTACTTGTAAGTGGAAAAATCAATATGTACAATGAATTGTCCTTTTTTGGATACAAATTCATACTCCATTATGAACTAACTAATTCATTATTTATAGCTTACAACTGTGGGAAACCTAAAATGAAATATATCAAAATATCTCAAAAATTAATTAAAGAATTAATTTAAATTTCAATTAATTATTTTTTCCACTTGAATTAGAATGATTTCGGTTCCTTAACCTATTTAATTAAACATGAATTCTTTCATCAATTTTATTATCATCAAATTAAAACAACTACAAGATTTATTAAACATGCCTCTTTATTTTCATTCACCAAATAATTATAATTTAATTCCAGATTTAGATTCATTTCCAATTTCACATGATATTAAGGGTATAAAAACACATAATAGAAACTACACTATGTAGAAAATAAAGAGGCAACCCATTGTCACAGTACAAATAACGATATAGCTAGGAGAACAATACCAATTCTTAAATCCAGTTCGAGTAAACACTAGGTTATTTTCATGGCGATTGAATAGATAAATTATCATAACTCTAGGATAGAAAATAACTAAATAGAGATTCAATAAGTCCCTTAACTCAAATGTTCATCATTCTTTTCACAAAAAATCAACCTATGTTGTGGATATTTATTATCACTCTTGGAATAACTACATATTTTTTAGGATACCGTACTACAATAAAAAAAACAACCATAATAACTACATTAGAAACATATAGATCGATATCCATCATATGAAATGGTGGAATATGAGGAATCATATTGATGAAACCACAATAGTAGAGGTAGAACATGCCTTAGAACAAAGAGGAAATGTTGTAGACTGAATGAGGGATGCTAGGGATCAGTCATTTGTAAAGGAATCTCAAAAATATGGGGGGGGGGGTGTGCTGAGTACGCTAGCAATATAGGGAGAGAAACAATATTCATTGGTTTTGACAAACATGAGTAGATAAAAAAATTATAAAACATACAAAGTTAGGGATTACTATGATGTGTAACCCCCTTTCACATTATGAAATGCTCAGGGTTTGGTTCTACAAAAAAATAATCACCTTTTTCATTATTCTACCCCAAATAATTACACATCATGAACCCAACTAACACAATATGTACTTCTTCATGTTTTACAAAATTAATTTCCAAAATCGTCTCATCCAAGACACCTCTTATCACCTCGATATTCAGAAACACGAAAATGGTTGATCCACATAAATCCAGACCCATAAATTGGATACCACTCAAAAAACTATCTTCCTCATGAATCCCAAACCATGATTGACATGAAACATAATGTGGGTTATCGGAACAACCACCCCAGGAGATACCTCGCATGGATGTATCCACCACATTATCTCAACCATATCATAAAAAAACATGTGCTCAACAAGTATAGTAGATAAAATACACAAAGACTCTTCTCCACCTATAACAGTATTATAGAATCATCTAACCATTAGAAGCTAAACATGGAAATCATCTGGAATACCACTCACATCATCAACTTCTATGGAATGAGAGTCTGCCAAAAAAATTATAAGGGAAATCCAAATCAAAAACAAGAATATGGTTACTACCATAAAATGAATATCAATATATGAGAAGAGATAAAAAACTGTTATCAGTTCTGAGGGTGTATCTTTGATTCAGTACCCATGTAATACCTTTAACCCCACAGTACCTCCACAAGAAAATAACCAAGGGGATTTAATTCCCATGAAACAACTTAGACATGTGGTCCTACATCTCTACATTCAACACCTTAAAGGTTGTTTCATTTTCATGATCGATTATCCCCAATGAATGATGTGAGTGTCTCCATCATGATAACAATGGAGATGTGACACCTGAAAAATATCATCTATCAGGGTCATCTATGGGTGAAAACTGTCTTATAAACCACATCTCCACAGAATACAACACCTCAAAAGGCCCAACAAACAAGGGATAATTCTTTCTCCCATGAAAAAACATTTTATTCCTTTAAGAGGGAGTCACCATCATGAACACATTATAACCAATGTCGAACTCTAGGGGAATCCTTCTGTGATAATAATAGGATTTATGATGATCAAGTGATTCCTTCATCCTCTCAAGAATCACCTAACCAATATTTGTTTTATTTTGTACAAATTCCAGCGAAATGATTTTTAACACTTTGACCCTAGTCCATCACAATAGGGAATGGTAATTTTTTCTATACAAGGATTTAAAATGCACCATACCAATGGTGGAGTGAAAACTATTGTTCTATGAATACTATACTAGGGTAATGGGCCTCATAAAAAAACTCCAATTTCCAGTATAGATGAGCGCAACATTTATTCAAGAGTCTGAAGGGTCCTCTCAATATGACGGTTCTTCTGTTGAAGAAAAGTAATTCCAAGACATTTATAAGATCCAAAATCACACTAGAGACCTCTCCCCATCCCAAATGGTAAGATTATTATACCAATAGAAAATGTCATCCTCAGGAATCCTTGGAGTCTCACCTCCTTCTCCAAATACTTCCTTGACAAAACCTCTACCGATCTGAACACCTTTATCACTATATAGTGGGATGATTTCATCAAATGATCCACTACCACACATATATAATTATAACATCCTTGATTATGTTGTAAACTAGTAACAATTTCCATTGAGAGTTCCTAGAACATATATTATGGAATATCAAATAGCTGGAGTAATCCATTTTGAACATGGTTTTCATACATAAACTTCTTTCATACCAGAAATTGAGATACAAACCCTAAAACTATGCTCTTCAACCTAGGACACCAAAACTAAACTCTCAATGATCGTTATATCTTTTTCATGAAAGGATGTACTATTAAATGGAAAACTATGGAACTCTATTTGAACCATATCACACATTGAAAATGGAATAAAAATCCTTCCTTGAAACAACACATGATGTTGTTCATCAGCAGACCAAACATTAGGGGCCTCACCAGAATCAACATGGTCTCTATAGACCAACACTTATGGATCCCCCAACTGCATCATTTCCACGTGTTTCACTAGATATGATTTTACCATCATCATAAAAATGAATCATGTTCCCCTTAATTATCCCATATCTAGGAGAAATTTTTAATGTCAATCCATCACACTCCAAAACCTCTGGATTCAAACAATGAATAACAACATGAATTTCTGATCAACGCAAGGACCAAAACATTCCCTTTCCTAGGTGTATAAGAAATATCAATTATGTAATCCTATAAGAACCCCATCCACTAATACTAATGCCAGTTCATGTTGACTTGGGATAAAACATACTCCATGCAGTAGTGATTCCTAAAGACTAGAAAATGATCATCTATTAGGTAATGTTACCATAACATCAACTAAAATACTAATTACACCAATGTGATATCATTGGTGGGAAATTTACTCTAATGGACATATAACATCCATCACCCATATGAAACAACATATCTCTATAACATCAAAAGATATCCCATCACAAGATGTGAAGAATCAAAGGAAACATCAAACCAAAATCCATGTACTGGAATACAATGAATTCAAGAACTAATCAACATCTCCTTCAGATAATCAATATCCAGCTAAGAATTTTTTGTCCCCATGGACACCTGATCTTTTTTGGTAAATGCTGTCAGAGGAGTAACAATATGAGAAAAATAATCTATGAACCACCTCTAATAGCCTTCAAGTCCACATAAACATTTAACCACTTCCACTATCTTGGGGGATTATGAAGAATTAACTTCTTCTGTATTCAATTGATCTATAGCTAATACCGTATATGATACAACATTACAATGAAATGGACTTCTGGAGGCTAAAAATCACACTTTGGAAATATCTCAAATAAACTATCATGGCGATGAAAACCAAAAATGGCATGTAGATTCTATGCTTGTTCCTTTTAAGATATACAATACAGAAGGATGTACTCAAATAAAAAACTATTAGAATATCAAGGATCTCATGGTACATATAATTCAATAACCCCATGAACATAGATGGAGTATTCTTCATATCAAACAGCATCCGAATGAACTCTTAATTCCCATGTTGATAATGTTAACTTGTCTTTGGGATATCCCCATACTTCACACAAATATGGTGATATACTGACTAAAAATCTATCTTATATAACCAAAATGAACTATTAATTTGATTGAATAAATCATTAATCAATGGAAGATGATAATGGATCCTCAGTTTCACTTCATTTATGAAAATATAATTGACACACAACCACAAACTTCCATCAGTTTTTATTACAATAAAACTAGTGCATCCCAGGTGACACACTCATCCAAACAAAACCCCACCACAAAACAACATTTATTTATATACACATGTATCTTAACACATAGGATTCTATACAATATATATACATTGAGATAGAAGACATGTCGAGCTGTAGTATGACCAGAAACTCAATCCCTCGTTGAGGGGATAATGTTATAAAGTCTTATAGAAAACAATTAGAGAACTCTTTTCAAAAACATGAGAATTTTTTATTATTGAATATCCAATTAATTCATAATCAAACCATACTTATATGATGAAAAGTATGGAACATGCCTCTACCCTATCACAGGTTCTTTTTCACCAATAAACCCTGATGTCATCCGATAATCTGTGAAGAACAAAACCTTCCTTCTAAATCAATCCATGATATTCTTCACTGAATACAACCAATCAATAACATGGATGATTCTTCATAGTTTCATCCATAAACATATGAAATCTCCCCATGTGTGGTTCAACTAAAACACTATGTCATATTGTCTATATACACCACACATGTCAGCACAACCTCCATCTGGTGTAGTCAACACTAAGGGGACTAAAATTCTACCAACTTCAATTTCTATAGCATGGATCAGGGCCAGTGATTTGAAGGAGTGTGTCACTCCTAAATTAAACAAGGTATGAACCTATGTATAAAATATGATATGGGTACCTTTAATGATGTCTGGATCGCGTAGTTCTTTCAATGCTAAATCATGAAACTAAACAAGACCTACTCTACAACATCTCTGATAATGATGAAGACCAGCTCCACCTCCATGACCACACTCTTCTCATTGAGGATAGGGAGTATCTGTGGGATGTCCTGTAATAGCCCAGACCCTCACGATCCATCCCTTTGCCAAATTATAGGATCCTAAGTGGTTGAACCCTGATCGGTATGGCCGATCATCGCGACTGATCTGTGGGACCAATCGGCACGACCGACCGATCGGCGCAACCGACCGATCAGAAGGACAGATTGGCACGACCAATTATTGTGACCATTCGGTGCGCCCAATCGGCCCAACTGATCAGCGTGGCCGATCGGCATGACCGATCGTCATGATGAATCGGTGGGACCAATCGGCGCGGCCGACCGATCGGTGCGGCTGATCGGTTTTGTCCAGCCTTCATGGGTTTTCCTTCTACAGTTTTTCCCATAACCCCACTTTTAGGTCTTTTTACCTTTTGAAGTGTTTCAAGTATGTTTTTAAATCCCATAATTAATATATAAAAATCCATAGAAACCTCTCTACTGAATAACAATTAATCCAGTCGTGTGTAACCACCCAACCGCGTGGAAGAACCACAATCGGACATCCAAGGCGTTCAAATTTCTTATCTCGTAACATTGGGATCTCATATATTTATCACACTGGATTTTCTTCTCCTTCCTCTTGGATAGTCTCCTCTTCCATGTATGTTGGATGTCCTTTATTCCCGAGGCAAGTGGTGCATCTTTTCCGGAGCCCTGGAAGTCGCGCATCCATTGTTCCAAGTGCATGGAGAAAAACTGCGATCTTTGATCAATCAAGTAGGGATTTTACCCTTCGTATCTCCTTTTGTGTATCATGCGGGGTGGGAATGCTTTTTTCTCTGTGGAAGTTGATGAAATCTAACTTAATGATGATAATGAACGGACCGTTATAGAATGAAGGGGGGGGGGTGACCGATGTTCTGCTATACTTTTTTTATGTTGTAATGTATTGTGAATTTTACAGGCCTTTTCTCACTGAAAATCATGGCCGTTGGTGGTCTTTCTTTGTGAACTAATGAACCCATGTACCCTTGTATGTTTAATTAACCATAAAATGGAATTGGTTAATTACGTATACTCGGTAAAATAAATTTAAAGCACCAAGATCAACCCTTTATTGTGATAACCCCAGTTAATGTACAGTGGAATTGAAACCATGGAGTGTGTTAAATCTTTTAAATCTGAAAATACTTACATGGGCCTTCCTTGTGTTGGTGGTAGTGGTTTGGTTGTTTTTCCTTCACGGGCTGATTTCAGGTGACCTTAATGATTTCATGGATGGGGTCTTAGATTTCTGGGGTGATATTGGTGGGGATGTGATCCTCTATTGTTATACTTTCACTAGTTGAGAATTTGAGGCTGTGTGGTTACTCTACTTATATCACGAATTGGTGGTGAATCCTTTGTTGTTGAGAAAGCTTTGGCTCATGGATTTTGGAGACATGGGTCTATTTCATAGGTTTTTCTTTGGTTCCAGTACTTCGAGGGATCTCACTTATCCCTTTTTTGTTGGGTCTTTTCAAGAGAACTGGTTGTGAATGCTTAAATTTTGGTTTGGCTGTTTCTTTCCTATTTTCTTGTGGTTATGCCTGTTAGTTTCCCGGTAGTGAAGAATTAACCCTGATGGGATCACATGAAAATGAAAACAGGAATGGGTTAAATGGGGAAATTGGTTCTGGTATGGATTGTGACCTGGCTGTGTGTGGTATACCTTTCATTAATGAATAGTGATGCGGTGTTTGCACATAGGCTTTTTTTGGAACCCTAGGTTTGGTTCAGTTCTTGTTTACGTATGTATATTCTTGTAGTTTTTATGTTTCTTATTCTTGCCCCACCCAAATTGAGAACTTAAGTGCTAAACACGCCAATTTCATGGGGTAGGGTGTTTTTCCCAACACTCCCATGAGGGGCTAGTTATTAGCTCCATTCTGCTCCCATTCCCGAACAGCCCAAGACTCTTCGGGTAGGTTGTGATGGCATAAAGCCCATTATTAGCCCAAGAATATTCGGGCAGGGTAGATGTGGTGGTTGGACCAGGTTTTTGCGGGCAGGTTGTTTCGCAAGTGTATTCAGGATGACGCACATGTGTCTTCGGGCATGGTAGTAGTTTTTCGGACCCAGGTGTTTGGAGGTATGGTTGTGTGTGGTGGTTGTGGCCCAGGTGTCTGCACGCGGGATAATGGTTATGGCCTATGTGTGTGCGGGCGGGGTTCGGATGCGGGACTATGGTAAGAATGGCGTGATTGGTTCGATGCGTAGGATGTCTTCAATAACCGGTGGGAAAGTGGCACGGGGTACCAAAATATTGATGTGCTATTACTATACTTTACTTGACTTGTGTTATTTGTGGAGCGTGCCTCGGTGAGGTTGGGTGGATTGTTTTTTTCCTTGTTTGGTGTTTGGTAATCTCTTTTTCCACGGGACTTTAGAATTTCTCCTCACTTGTGCAAGAGAGCCTTTGTTTTTCCCTACTGAGTATACTTTTATGCTCACCCTAGTTATATAAAACTACTTTCAGGTTTCCAGGAGGACTTCAGAGAACGTGCAGGGTCATACTATCATGGACCTTTGGGGAAGTTTCTATTGTTTTTTTCCTTTTTTGGTATATTATAACCTTTTTAGTTTGTGACTTATATATTTTACCTTTGAACATGCATATGGTAATGGTTTACTTTCACCCGTACTTGCACTTTCAGTTTTGGTGTTGTGGGATTAACTATCTTATCTCCCAATCCTAATAAAAGAAAAAGGGAAATTCCTTTCATTTAGTGTGTGATTCTATACCCTTGGTTCTGGTCGCCACTCTGGGACCTATGGAATGCGGGTTTCGGGGGTCATTATCTCTCCTTCAACTTAAACTAGTAAGGGCCTAGGAATCTGTTGACCATTCCCTACTTTTGGTGAATGCGGTTCATGACAGAATGGTATCAGAGGAGGTTGAGAGATAGGATGGAGTCTGGAGTTAGACACATTGAGGATTGTATGGGATGGTAGGGAAACAGTTTTGGGTGACCGTGGTACGTGAATTAGGCCAGGGAAGACCGGCTAGGACACTTGATTTTAGGGGGCCGCGTGATCCGATGCAAGGACTCTGGACCAACCAAACGGCCAAGTGAGGCCACGCTAATTGCAGTGTAGAGACCCTAGGAAAGGTACATGCATCAAAATGACATGTGTTCTCATGTTTCTAGGTTGTTTTGGGAAATTGAAATAAATAAGAACTTTAAGAAATTTTAAGAATAATGTTTTGCACTACATGGGCTTAGGCATTCTATGATTACCTTGCCGCTATGGCACCCGGGAGATGACCACGAGTTGTACGGGCGATCGAGGCCCACGAGGTTGACATGGCCGATCAGTAGAGGGATAATCGAGAGGAGGAGGATGACCAATGGAAGAATATGCTACGATCCATCCAGCAATAGACCCTCAGGAAGTACGAGGGAATCACCTCTGACATGAATACGAATGGCTGGCTAGAGGAGCTGGTGATTGCTTTCTGCTTGATCTGGGCTCCGACTGAGTAATGGGTTCCTCTGGCTGTCAGCCAGATGTGGGGAGCAGCACGTCAGCGGTGGACACTCTACCTGGGTGAGAGAAGAGAGGTTGAGGTGGCATGGGATGATTTTGGGAAGGAGTTTCGAGCAGAATTCCTCTCTTCTACGATGAAGGAAGAGAAGAGGCAGGAGCTAATCTCCCTCCAATGGGGGTGTATGCCAGTAAGGGAGTTGGGGATCAAGTTTAAGGACCTCCTTAGCTTTTCCCCGGACCACTTTCCAGATGAGGAGTCTTGGGAAAGGCGTTTAGAGGAGGCGCTCCGACCCTCCCTCCAGTATGATGTTACACCCTTCACCCTGCCGACATATTTAGAGGTCCAAAAGAAGGAAAAAGTGGTGGAGAGGATGAACGTGCTAGGAGGTTTTTCATGAGAGGGGATTCAGCTAGGCCCGTCAAAGCGAAATGCCATCAGCACCAGACCTATAGCATCGGGACCCTCTAGGTTCCGACCAGTAGGGAGGAGGCCGCATTTGTTTCAGTTCTGGTCCCCTGGTCCTCGCCCATTCCCTTCGGGCCCAGGACCATGGTTCATTGTCTGTGGGATACATGGACATCTATAGAATACGTGCCCAGACTGAGTATAGTATGGCGGTGGTGGACATGCCCAACACCCGCCTCAGCAGAAGCTTCCAGCTAGGCCCTTTCAGCAGCAGCAGTAGGGTCAGCGAGCTCCCTCTCCTCCGAGGGAAGACGTTGCAGGGGGAGGACGACCTCAGGGCGCTCCTTAGGGACCTCGACCGGGGCATGGTCTGGGAGGTGGTCTACAACCGAGGGGCAGAGGAGATGGGTGTGGATAGTTTCAAGCTGAAGAGGCAGTAGTTCTAGTAGGACCATAGGTTGTTCAAGGTACAATCAGTTTTTTTCAGTACCCTTGCATACGCCTTGTTTGATACCATAGCTTCATACTCCTTTGTTGCACCTGGTCTGGCCCATGATCTGGGTCTAGATGTCGAGAGACTCCCAGTGCCCCTTTTGCTGAGCACACCTGTCGGAGGTTAGACCGACTTGTTATATGTTTGTAGAGGATGGAGACTGATGATAGGTCCACATCAATCATTTAGGGATCTACTACTGCTACAGATACATCCATAAGATGTCATCCTAGGAATCAAATGGTTGTTCTCTATGTGTGCCATCATCGACTGCTTTCGAGGAAGGGTTCTGTTCTCAGACGTGGGCGGCCGATGTGTTACTTTCACCGGTGAGCAGAGTGTCCAGAAGGGCAGCAGGTGAGAGGAACCCCTCCTCTCCTTGTTAGTTGAGCTATCAGTAGAGTTAGTGGATGCTGAGATGGTGGAGGTACTAGTGATCTTCAGTAAGTTTTTGGACGTCTTCTTTGAGGAGGTGAGAACTCTACCCCCTCGATGGGATATCGAGTTTGGGATAGACATACAGCCTGTTGCTCGCCCGATTTCGATGTCTCCCTACCGGATGGCACATTCAGAGCTATAGGAGTTACAGATTTAGATTGACGATCTGATGAAGAGGGGTTATGTTCGACCAAGCGCATCACTATGGGGTGCTCCATTCTTGTTCGCAAAGAAGGCAGATGGTGGTCTCCGGTTGTGCATATACTACAGGAGGCTGAATCAGGTAATGATCAAGTATCATTACCCTCTTCCAAGGATAGACAATCTTTTCGACCAGATGAAATGGGCATGATGGTTCTCTATGATAGACCTGTGGTCTGGGTATCACCAGTTGAGGGTAAGGAGGGAGACATCACGAATATGGCCTTCAGGTGCAGATATGGGAACTTTGAGTTTGTAGTCATGCCTTTCAGCCTTACAAACACTCTTTCTATGTTCATGGGGCTTATGAACTCCATCTTCCGATTGTATCTGGATCTGTTCATTGTCGTTTTCGTTGATGACATCATGATCTACTCAAGATCAATGGAGGACCATGCTGATCCCCTGAGGACAGTTTTAGAGGTCCTCTGACAACACCAACTCTATGGGAAGATGTCGAAGTGCAAGTTCTGGATGCGACAAGTGCACTTCCTTACACACGTAGTGTCCGAGAAGGGGGTAGCGGTGGACCCATTAAAGGTTGAGGTGGTTGTTTCTTTTATAGAACCCAAGAACATGGAAGAGGTTCGTAGATTCCTTAGGATGGCATGTTACTACTGGAGGTTTGTACACAACTTATCTCGAGTTGCTGCACCTTTGACAGCCTTGACCAAGAGGGACCAGGTTTTCATGTGGAGTGAGCAGTACAAGGCAGCCTTCAACTATTTTAAGGAGAAGTTGGTTAGTGCCCTAGTGCTGAGACTACTAGAAGAAGGGGCGCCATATGAGGTGTTTTGTGATGATTCAGGGCAAGGCCTCAGATGTGTGTTAATGCAGCGACAAGGGGTGATCTCTTATGGGTCTAGGAAGCTACGACCTCATGTGGGTAATTACGCAACCCACAATCTGGAGCATGCAGCGGTCATTTTCTCATTAAATTTGTGGCGGCATTACTTCATCGAAGAGCACATTGTGGTCTTCAGGGATCACGAAAGCTTGAGTTATATCTTCTCCTAGCAGGAACTAAAGTTACGGCAGTGAAGGTGGATGGAGTTCTTCCAGGATTACGACTTTGAGATTTCCTACACTTCAGCAAAAGGGAATGCAGTGGATGATGCTTTGATCATGAGGTCGTAGAAGGATGCGGTCTGAGAGTCGTCAAACACCTAGAAGGCGATGGAGGAGTCATCTACCTTGCACCTGGATGCGAGGATGGATAGTGGTAGAGGTTGCCTGTATCAGATGACAGTGCAATCTTCTCTTTTGTGGATAGTGGACGAGTCTAAGTGGGGAGACCCAGAGTACAAAGTGATGTGCGACCGAGTTGAACAGGGAGATGCTTCGGAAGGGAGGATGGAAGATGGTAAAAATCGGATGCTCTTCCGGGGGAAGATGTTTGTTTTAGAGGAAATTCATGACAAGGTTCTTAGTGAGTTCCAAAACTCACCCCTAGCAGTACACCCAGGAGTTTCCAAGATGTACTAGGGTCTGAAGAGACAGTTTTGGTGGCCCGGAGTAGAGCGAGCAGTGGCAGAGTTTGTGGCCAAGTGCCTAGTGGGTCAGCAGGTAAAGGTTGAACACTGTGTTCCGGGAGGGTTGTTGCAACCTTTAGATGTCCCTGAGTGGAAGTAGGACGAAATCTGAAATGATTTCATCACAGGACTACCCATGGTGCAAGGGGGCTGCGACGCCATCTGGGTAGTAGTGGACTACTTGATGAAGTCAGCTCACATTGTGGCAATTAAGGAGTCTAGTGCAGTGTAAGATCTAGCACGGAAGTATGTGGACTAGGTAGTGTAGTTGCATGGAGATTCTAGTTACATAGTCTCAAACATGGATGCACGTTTTACCTCACAAATATGGAGTGGTTTGAAGTATGTATTCAGCACCTAGCTACACCATAGCACTGCCTTCCACTCCCATACAGATGGGAAAACAGAGCGTACCATCCAGAACCTAGAAGATATGCTCCGAGCATGCATTATGGACTTCATGGGATCATGGGTGCGACACTTTCATCTGGTAGAGTTCGCCTGAAATAATAGAAATCACTCTACCATTGGAATGACTCCTTTCGAAGCCCTATATGGAAGGTCGTGTCGCTCACCCGTGTGCTAGACTGAGGTTGTGAAAGTAGGTGTTCTTGGCCTGAAGGTGGTTCAGAGCATGACAGATAAGGGTCAGCTTATACGAGAAAGGATGAAGGCGGCTCAGGAACGACAAAAGTCATATGCCGATGATAGGAGGAGACCCTTTGAATTTGAAGTCTGGGACCACGTGTTCTTGAAGTTCTCCCCTAGGCATGGACAACAGAGGTTTGGTAGGGGAAGTAAGCTTTCTCCTAGGTTCATCGGACCCTTCGAAGTGTTGCAGCGGGTCGGTGAAGTGTCTTATCATCTTGCGCTACCACCACCGACACTGAGGATACATGTTGTATTCTATGGGTCCCAACTCAGACGATATCTGCATGATGATTCACACGTCCTCGACTAGGGAGAGAAAGATATCAAAGACGATGCGACCATCATGGAGCGACCAGTGGTGATCGAGGGTCGAGAGGAGAAGGTTCTTCGTGGGTGAACCATTCCCTTAGTTCGTGTGTTGTGGAGACATGGTGGGCTTGAGGAGTGTACCTTGGAGAGGGAAGTGAAGATTCATGCCCAGTACCCAGAGTTGTTTTGAGTTTTATTCTGTTGGATCTGTACTTGTTTGTTGTGTAATGCTTTTCCATGTTGACTATTGATGTGTAGTTCCTTTTCTATAGATGTGTGTGTGAAGTTTCCTAATGATTGGGGAGGGGAGGACCTGATCCCTAATTAATATGCATTAAAGTGGATGTGCCTAAACCCGTGCGGGTGAGTCAGTGCCGCCCAAAGCGGATAATATCCTAACATGGAATAATGGAGACCCATCTTCCACTGTACCGGATGGTTTGGCCCTTGTTTTTGGTGGTTTCACGAGGAAAGGAGCGGAAGGGCATTTGTGTTTGTTCCGGGGATAACGTGTTCCGATGTTGGAGAGGCTGACTCCTGAGAGGTATCTTCCAAGGTGGTTGTTCGGACGCCTCCTTTTCCTTCGGTCTGGGTTTTGATTCTCAAGGAATACAATTTTTTGAGATGTATCTAATGTAATAGCCCAGACCCTCATGATCCATCCCTTTGCCAAATTTTAGGATCCTAAGGGGTCGCACCCTGATTGGTGCGACCAATTGGCGCACCTAATTAGTGTGACCGATCGCCCGATCGGCACGACCGATCGGTGCGACCGATCAGCACGACCGATCGTCATGGCTGATCGGTGGGACCAATCAGCGCACCTATCGGTGTTGTCCAGCCATGATGGGTTTTCTTTCTACAGTTTTTCCCGTAACCCCACTTTTCAGCTTTTAACCTAGTGAAGCATTTCAAGGTCGTTCTTAAATCCCATAATTAATATATAAAAATCCAGAGAAACCTCTCTATTGAATAATAATTAATCCAGTCATGTGTGACCACCCAACCGTATGGAAGAACCACAATCCGACTTCCAAGGCATTCGAATTTCTTATCCCGTAACATTGGGATCTCATCTATTTATAATGATAGATTTTATTCTCCTTCCTCTTGGCTAGCCTCCTCTTCCTTGTGCGTTTGAAGCCCTTTGTTCCCAAGTTATGTGGTGCACCTATGGTGGAGCCCTACAACTCACGCATCCCCTGTTCCTAGCACGTGGAGAAAAACTGCGATCGTTGATCAATTAAGTAGGGATTTTATCCTTCATCTCTCCTTCTGTGTATCATTCGAGGTGGGCATGCTTTTGTCTCTATAAAAATTGATGAAACCTAACTTAATGAAGATAATGAATGGAACGTAAAATAATGAAGGGTGTGTGACCGATGTTCTGCTATACTATTTTTATGTTGTTATGTGTTGTGAATTGTACGGGAGTATGCTCACTAAAAATCATGTCCATTGGTGGTTTTTCTTTTTGCACTATGGAACCTTTGTACCCCTGTATGATTAATTACCTATAACATTGAATTGGTTAATTACATATACTCAGTTAAATAAATTGAAAGCACTAGGATCAACCTTTTTTGTGATAACCCCGGTTATTGTACAGTGGAATTGAAACCATGGAGTGTGTTAAATCTTTTAAATCTGAAAATACCTGCATGGGCCAGCCTTGTTTTGGTGGTAGTAGTTTGGATGTTTTTCCTTCATGGGACAATTGCGGGTGACCTTATGGTTTTCTTGGATGGGGGCTTAGATTTCTGGGGTGATATGGATGGGGATGGTATCCCCTGTTGTTATACTTTCAATGGTTGTGAATTTGAGGCCGTGTGGTTACTCTGCTTATATCACGAATTTGGGTGGAATCCTCTGTTGTTGAGAAATCGTTGGCTCCTGGATTTTGGGGACATGGGGTTGTGTCTCAGGTTTTTTTGGGTTTCAGTACTTCGAGGGATCTCACATATCCCATTGTTGTTGTGACTTTTCAAGAGAACTGGGTGTGAATTCATAAATTGTTGTTTGGATGTTTCTTTCCTTTTTTGCTTGTGGTTGTCCCTGTTAGTTGCCCAGTAGTGATGAATTCACCCTAATAGGATCACTTGAACATGAAAACAAGAATATGTTAATTAGGGAAATTGGATCTGGGATGGATTGTGACCTGGCTGTGGGTGGTATAACTTTCATGAATGAATAGTGATGTGGTGTTTGTGCTTATGATGTTTTCAGAACCCTAGGTTGGGTTGAGTGCTTGTTTTCTTATGTATATTCTTGTAGATTTTATGTTTATTATTCACACCCCACCCACGTTGAGAACATAAGTTTCTAACACTCCCATTTCATGTGGGAGGGTGTTTTTCCCAATACTCATCTGAGTGGATGGTTATTAGATCCTTTCTCCTCCCTTTCTCAAATAGCCCAAGACTCTTCGGGCAGGCTGTGAAGGCCTTAAGTCCATTATTATCCAAATAAACTTAGGTCGGGGTAGTTTTGGTTGTTGTCCCAGGTGTTTGTGGGAAAGTTGTTTCCCAAGTGTCTTTTGGATGAGGCCCATGTGTCTTTGGGCATGGCAGTAGTTGTTCTGACCAAATTGTTTGCGGGTATGGTTATGTGTGGTGGTTGTGGCCGAGGTGTCTGTGGGCAGGATAGTGGTCATTGACCAGGTGTGTACAAGTGGGTTTTGGCAGTGATACAACGGTAAGAATGGTGGGATTGGTTCGAAACCTAGGATTTCTTCAATAACCAGTGGGAATGTGGTGCGGGGTACCTTAATATCGATGTGCTATTACTATACTTTACTTGAATTGCGTTATTTGGGGAGCACGCCTCGGTGAGGTTGGGTGGATAGTTTTTTTTCTTGTTGGGTGTTTGGTTATATCTTTTTCCACGGGACATTAGAATGTCTCCCCACTTGTGCATGAGAGTCTTTGGTTTTCCCTACTGAGTATACTTTTATGCCCACCCTACGTATATAAAACTGATTTCAAGTTTCTAGGAGGACATCAGAGATCGTGTGGGGCCATACTTTCTTGGACCTTTGGGGTCGTTGTTGTTTTTGTTTTCCTTTTTTTCGGTATCTTATCACCTTTGGTGTTTTACGACATGTATCATTTACCTTTGAACATGCATATGTGAATAGTTTACTTTTATCCATACTTGCACATTCAGTTCTGGTATTGTGGGATTTACTATCTTATCTCCAGATCCTATTAATAGAAAAAGGGTAATTCCTTCCATTTAGTGTGTGATTCTATACCCTTTGTACTGGTCGCCACTCTGGGACCTATTGAAGGCGGGTTTCAGGGGTCATTATCTCTCCTTCAACTTAAAGAAGGAAGGTCCTAGAAATCACCTGACCCTTCCATCCTTTTGTTGAAGGTGGGTCATGAAATGTCCACTACATACCCCATCCACTCTCTACAGATACCATAATGAAGTAACCAACTACTAATTCATTTTCTAGATCTAACTCAACAGAGGATCCTAAAGAGGATGAATAGGAACATACTGAATGCATAGAATGATCAAGAATATTTCCCACTGGAGAAAACATCCTCTAATAGGAAAACATGTTTCTGATCCCATAACATATTCCTCGGAGCCACTTCCCCTAAATAACTGATACATTTTGTGTTGGGACACTCTTCTGACTAATTGGAAACTATTCTATCATAAAATTTGGGAACCCTAGACCGTATCACTACTTCATGATGAATTTTGATGACTCCCTTATAGTGATGATCTAATTTCGGATAACATCCTCTATATTACCTATACTCTTCCTAGTATCTTAAGTTACATGTTCAGTAGACCCGTGGAGACCTTTCACTAGATCTCTCGATGGAAATCCTCCTTGAAATTCCTTACCCCTTCATCCTCATCCTGGTAGTGGTCTGAAGCATATCATAGATGGTTCCTGAAACGGATCTTGAACTCTCGCGGAGTGGAACCCCCTAGAATAATGGATATAATTTCCTCTTGATAGGCCTCCATTACAGACTATGAAAGAAAATTAACTCAGAGTTGGTATCAGATCACCTCCAATGAGACTGGCCATTCCATGAGATGTCTAAGGAACAACAACCACCACATCCTTATTGCGCCATTGAACACAATAAAAAACAATGATACCCAGTTATCTTTCCGAACAGGAATAGATCTAAAGGATATATCAATCTCCTCCAACTAGTCTTATGTGACAGCATATGAAATACCTCACTCATAACTCTATCTAATCTATCATCAAAAATATCTGAGTTCCATCCATTACATGCCATCGTTGTCAACGTCTACTCTGCAATGATTTGCAGGTGCATCCTAATGAACATCTTCTTCATAAGACCTAACAATGACACAGTCCTAGAAAAATTATTGAAAATGAAAAAACATTTAGAGCATATGTCTTGGAATATTGATGAAATTAACATTAATTAATGGTTTTGTTTTATTCGATTTAGGTTAACATATAATTTTTTCTACCCATTAAATCCCATTCCCAATGGTGAATGATACATTCTCCTTTCTTACGTCTCTACCCTGAAACTAGTGTCATTTATTTTAGTAGCATTTAATATAATAATGGTCCACAAATCAGATCACTAGGGGCCCTAAATTCTATTTTCATATCTGGTTTCTTGTGATTTCTACACATACTAAAGATAACTAAAACCATTTACCTACCAACCCATCTGACCTCACATGTCCCTAACTCCAAACCCCACCCTATCCATCATCCATTCATTTGATCCCACTATGTCACAACCCCCTCCCCACATTGTGTTCCTCTCCTGGGTTGACAACGGGAGAAGCGAGATAGTGAAACTCGAGTCCTTCCACTAGAAGTACCTAGGATGATGACTATACTTGAAGGTATAATAAACACACATATGGGAGGAATTACCCACTAGAATAACACTTTTTAATGAGAGGGAAAAGAAGGAATCTATAAAAATCCTGATCAGAATATAATTTGAAAGAAAACCAAAGTTCGCATCTGTAATGAAATGAAATAACAACTACAATTGAATGAAAAAGTTCATGTACCAAATCAAAAGTTACTATGACAGTGACCTTGAATCCCAAATAGATCCCAAAAAAACCCTAATATTGTGGTAACCAACCTTATCTCGAACATTCATCAACAGACTTAAATAATTGTATTTATATAATTAGGGTGGGAATATTAATATTATAAATATCATCCTCCCTGATTCATATCCTGAAAAATGTTATGAAATCATGATAAAACACATTGAACAACATGTGAAGGTATCATTTCACAAAAAAGGTACACCATGTTCCCATATGCATCATGGATACTCTCCCAAAGTAATACAAAAAAGAGTATATAATATATAAATTATATGAAGTGTACCCCTATACATCATCCCCACTAGTTGGTCACTTTATCCCTACATTTCACGTTCAGATCATTTTTCTCCCAAAGGTAATCCCTCAAACACATGGGAGAAGCCCTAGAACATGGAACTCATGAAACAAACCGACGCAGCCATATAACCATAAGTAACCAAGTAGTTTCTGGGAGCCAATATACCCAATATAACAAGTTTCATACATCTGTTATTATACCTCAATCCATCACAGACCATACACTGGGTAAGGAACCTCAATCTATCACAACATATCATTTTACATATAGAAGTCCTTTGGAATGTAGAACCATAATAAATGTTTTTTAAATAAAAACAATCCATTGTCTCCCTACACATAGTTATGTGGGAAAAAATAAACATAGTGCATACCATCATAATTAACTAATAAGAGAAGAGAGTAGGGGAAAAGGTGGAAGTCATCCCTCCATACTCCCACTGGGATGTGGCGGAAATACACCTCATAGATCAGAATCCTTGGGTGTCAGTTTCCCTAACCAAAACGGTGGTGTTCCATATAAATAACCAAATGTACATTATAAAATATTGTTCAAAACTACTCTATAGGAATGACCTTGTATTAGGATCAACTATAGGTAACGTCTCTCGGACTCCCTAAAACCACTTCTAAGACCATATATCTTATAAAAAGACAACCATTTAAAGTGGTAAATTATATTATTATATTCATTTTCATTAGTTTCAATATTTTAATTTGTTCTTTATTCATTAATTTTAGATTAAAAATTCCACATTACCTTTCATCACCATAACAAAAAAGTTACATTCCCTCACGGAATATGAAAACCAAGTTATCATATTCTCATAATTATAATCGTTACACTACAACCTTGTTTGATCCAACCCCTTATGTTAAATATTTATTCAATTATTAATATCCATAATTTATATATTACTGGGTACTCTTTGAAAAAATCCACGTATACTAAACATGGAAAAAAACCAAACATATCCTTCTGCCTCAAGTAGTTGGAATGTAACACAGATAAACAAACAACATAGGCCTGAGACAATCAAACAATTGAATGTAACATCCAATTTTTTTATTAATAGGTATTCCCATCCTTGGCCAATTTCTTCATCTATGGTGTCATCCCAAAAAACCACATGAAAAAACCAATTCATCTTACCACTCCATGGATCAACTCCTACCACAACAAACGGGCCTCCCTTCCCCTCACCCCTTGACAACCCTCTAGTATTATCCATCCCAATATTGCATCACATTTGGGACACACAACCCCATAAACCACCAACACTCTCTTTGAATATCTATCCTCGACTTATTTCACATCTCAAGATCCCTTCCCATTAAACCATAGTGGCACTCAAGGCTCAAATCATATCAAATTCATAAAGAAACAATCAAATAAACTAGGATCTTTCCCCTAAAACATTGAAATCATCAACCACACACAAAAATTTCTCATGTATCTAAATCATAAGGGAAATGTAATTTATAATAAAAAAGGAATCATAGTCCCTAAAAG
The DNA here is from genome assembly GCA_963277665.1 of Viscum album. NCBI lineage: Eukaryota > Viridiplantae > Streptophyta > Magnoliopsida > Santalales > Viscaceae > Viscum > Viscum album. The sequence goes on along the minus strand of OY728120.1, from coordinate 383,893,383 downwards.
GTATTATATTTTATCAGAAATCACATTCTTATTCTATATTGAATGAATAGATTAATTATTTATAGGTTTCAACCTTGGTAAACCTAAGAATAAAGCTATCAAAAGAAATCAAAAAATAATTAAAAAAATAATTCAACATTCCTATACTATTTTATAGACAATAATTAACATTATTTAGGTTTAGTTTAGTTAAAAATGCATACTCAAATCAATTTTATTTTCATCAAATTACAAAAACAACAATCATATTCATTAAATGTGCATCTTTAATTATCTTAGCCAAATAATTATAATTTAATTATGGATTTTCATTCATTAAATATTTCACATGATAATACACGCATATAAATACATCATCGATACCACAACATACAAAAGATCATGTGGCAACCAATTATCATGGTATAAAAAAAACATCCCCAAGCAATCATTACAAATTCTATAATCCATTTCATGTAATTATTATGATATTTTCATTGAAATTTAACAGAATAAATCATGAAAACTCTATGATTTAATGTAATTTAATAGATATGAAACAAATCCCCTAACTCAAATAGTCATTGAATTTCTTCACATGATAATAAAAAAAAATTTGGATCTTGACCACCTATCTTGAAAGAACTATGTCTACAGAAGGATGTTGCACCACAACCATGACACAAATCACCATAATAACTATATTAGAAAAATGGATAAAGGGCTCCACCACATGGAATAGTGTAATTGGAGGAAAAATTCAAACTACATTAACCGTGGTAGAACCTTCCTTGGATAAATGATGGATCACTACAGATCAAAGTATGGAAACTAGGGATCAATCTTTTGAAAAGTAATCCCTAAAACAAAAAAGTGGGGCTTTCCAATTAAATTGAAAATGAGTCGGAGATTTGATAGAGCTATAAGGTTTGAAAAGCCGTGTGGATAAGAATGTTATAAAAACATTAATCCTTAGGGATTTAAACTACTTATAATCCCCTTTCACATCCTGTAATCCTCAAGGTTTGGTTCCTCTGAAAAACACATCACTAGTTTTTTATATCCCCTAAAGAACATAGATGTTGTGAACTTGACATAGATGATAGGTAATGTTTACAAAACATGTCATTAATCTTATTTCTATAAATTTTCATCAAGACTCCTCTAGACTTCCTCTAAGCGTCCACCGAGCACCACAGTCTTTGGAAACTTAAAAATGGGTGATCCATGTGGATTCAGGCTCCTATAATAGTTTCTATAACATTAAATAGGAATTCCTAAATTATTAGTAGATATAGACACACTAACAGATCAATATGATGAAGACCATGGATGATAAATGTGATTTGCGAGACCCTTATTCCATCTAAATGAATGTAGTAAAAAATACAATATAAAAAATAAATCTAAAAAATAATGTGTTTCATGAATGGTGAATATAAAAAAAACTATAATAATGTAAAATAGGATAATCAAACCCATTCCCATGGTAACTAGGACATTGACCAAGAAGGGTATTTGAGACAAACAATTTTGGTTTCCATCACAATCATTGATTACCTTCTATACCTTCAGTCTACTAACTACAAAATATTAATATATATATATATATATATAATACACCAATAAAAAATACTGACTTCCTTTTACCATAGACCAATGACACGTTCATGAATTAGTCCTCCTCACTATACATCTGTTGTATCTCCTTGAATTCCATAAGCCACTAACTTGAAGAAGGATCCTAAGGTTTTATGAGTATACAACCAATATCAGCCTTTGTAATCGTAGAATCAATACAATAACCAATTATCATAACCTCACATCACATCAGAGTGTGAATAAATGTCGACAAACTATACAGGTTTTAAAAATAAAATATAGATTTATGTATACAATCATACCTGCAACTGGGAAAGTCACATATATGAATAATAGTTTGAAATGGTAGACATGGATCCATGTACATCTAATCCATATACCTCATCAATATCCTAGTATCAACTGATCTATCTAGATCAATAACTAAAATCTGAACTATGAACTCATCCCTACCTATTCTAGAAATCACATGTGACGATTACCTATGTACACATGTCCCATGGACACTCGTCAATGTTTAGATTTGTACTAAATATCCAACCACCAATGAAATCCGAAAATATAACCCATCATTATGTAGTGTATTTAGTATTTTCCCTAGAAAATAAAACCAAAAAAATAATTTAGAATATTTTATAACAGAGAAGCATAAAAAGAAACTGATCATGGATGCCCTGTTCCCCCAAGGATTGGAATATTACTTGTCTTCCCAATTATAGTTTTCTATGACCACATCGCAAAAATTGATCTAAACATATAATAAGGAAGTTTTATATGAACATCATTGGTATAGAAACACATCACTCCATGGTAATATACCCATCCCCAAAGGAACCCCCTTATATAAGACATCTATGTGTTGTCTATGTTTAACCACATGTCAGCACGTAAAACGTGGGGATATGTTCACCACAAGAATAACCATAAGAATTCATGTCCTCTGTGGGCTATCTTATACATAGGTTGACCATAATTCATGTATCCACATTTTTTCTATGTTCATTACTGTATTAATCATAATAATCCTAATGAAAAAATAATACAGAAAATCCATTTCCGAAAATAAATAAAAATAAGTCACTAGGGTCAATATTTCTATTCCATTCGAAATAGTCCAAATTCAATTATTTTAATCCAAAAGAAAATGATTTTTTATTTCAAGGTAATAATCTATTTCTAAATTATATCCCTCACATTGATTCTGGAAAGAAATAAATTTTACCATTGGAAATCCCTATTCCATGTAAATATCCAAATCTTAATACAAAAATATTATTCCATTTACATTCCAATGATATCATTAAATGAAAACAACACCATTTAACATAGAAGTAACCTTTTTATAGTCTTAAAACCAAAAAAACCATTTCTGAAGAATTAATTCCTTCTAGAGGTAACTATTTAAAATTTACAAATTTTTTAATAAAATATTGGCTACCATGTTTTTGGAAATTCTATATTTAATTACATCCAAGTGAATTTTGAATATTGTTGAAGAAACTTGAATGAATTTATTTTAAATCAATTTAATGCTTAGTTATTCTTAAAATATTGATCTAGACATTCACATAGAATAATAGATGACTATGGTTATTACCTTTGAAACACCTATCAATTTGGATGTTAAACAAAATAAATTAATGGGAAAATAGTTCTTCCAAGGATCACCCATGACCACCCCTACTCTACTAAATCCTGGATCATCGCCCAAACTCCCTCATCAATATAGAATACATAAATAATTTTTTTATAAATAATTTAAATAAGTTATTTAATATAATCCAAAGTGAAATAACTATATAAAAACTCATCATCAATCTATAAATCATTGGTTCATTGATAAATGAGGTTCCAAACATGCTTCTCTAATTCCTTGAACTATGTTTGGCTAAATCAGGAACCGATGTCACTAAATCTATAATCAATTTAATTTTATTCTTCAAAGAATCATATGAAAATAAAATCAATGAGATACATTTTAAATTATTTAGGATAAAATTTCTATATGTAAAATCTTATTTCCTTTATCATAGGATATATGAATTACCCATGAGAAATATTTGATTCCCCCATGCTATAGTGAAATATCTAATAAAAAACTAATCGACGAGGTAAGTGATTTGAATAGAGTGGGATGTTGATTGTGAAATATGTTATAGAATAATATGTACCAAGAATCATCCTATTGTCACACCAAAAAACACATCCTTTGATAGGACTGAATTGTGTCATAAATGGATAAAAAACTATGCCACACGAGGGAGAAGAATGAGTTGAGGGGGATAGTAACTTAAAACCCCAAGCTCTAAGAGGATGATTTTAACCAAAAATTGAACCAAACAACTAAAAAAATAAAAATATCTATTTGATCATATTGTGATGTTGGAAACCTATTAGATCCATAGTGAGCAGGGGGCCAATAAACCTTGGGTTTGTGGCTATATACTGTAATGATCATCCAGCCCATCCACATTGCTAGGTTCATTGCAGTTTACTAACAACCAAAATTATGTCCCGAGCTATAATTAACATAAAAACTCATATTTAGGTATTCCAAATCTCATTATTTGATACTGAATCCAGTTTCCAAATATTTCCATTCTGCCAAACAATAATCCAAACATTCCCCTATTTTGGAACTCCTCTATGGACACATGGATTTTAAATGAAATCCAAATTAAAAAATATGTTCTATAAAATAAACCAATAGGTTATGAAAAGAGGTAATAAATTAATTAATAAGTGACTTTTTTTGGGTGGAAATTTTAATAAATATATTGCAATATATAATCAAAATTCTAAAAGTATAATTACCTAAACATTTATAGCATATTCACAATGAATGGTCATAAAATTCACTTCCATGAACTATTTTCATGAGATTTCATTGATAAATTTAAACCATTACATGAATTTTGATTTAAAATAATTGAAAATTTAAATTAAAATATGATTAAGAATGAACTTTTGGAGCCATGGTGGAAAATATAAATAATTGAAATGAAATAAGATTTAAAAACATTTAATACAATAATATACTTTTTAAAATGATCTAAAAATGAATTACTATAAGAAAAATGTAAATTGTTATTATATTTGGAGTCCTTATATTTTTGGATATGATGATAAATAATTAAGAAATACCATTAATGTGGGAACATCCTTTCAGGAAAAAATGTACTAATTTTTTTTCTCAATTTTTTGATGAATCTAAAATTAATTTCTAAAACCAATTACAAAAATAATCATTTTAAATGTTTTCATGGAATGGAAAAATTGACATAAAAATACCTTATGAAATGATTAATGTAAATAAAATAACATTATTCATATAAAAAATTTATTTATATATAGAAATGAAATATTATTAATTAGAGTATAAAAATAAGTTCATATTATCATATACAAATAATTTCAGTAGATTTCAAGACTAAAGAGAGTAGAAATTGAAATTCATCATGAAAACCTATAAAGAATCAAAATGTAGAGACCCATACTTAACATACATAGACATTACATTACTTTTGTGGATTACATAACACATTACAAAAAAAACACCCAAAGACAGTAATAGTTTTGTGTCTTTGGAAACTCTGAACATAATATTCAAATCATGTTGACAGATCTTCAAAATATCCCATAAATAGATTTTAATTTTGTTTTCTTACCTAAAACATTTATTTATATCCTAGGGAAAATAAAACATAAAAATGATGAGCTCAAATTCTCAGTAAGGGTAAACATAGAGAACCTAAAAACAATACATAAACATTTGAATGTAAAACCATGAACATAAGAAATGACATAAATCTTGAGAGTATATAAGGTATAGAACATAAAGAAACATTAATCATGATAAAATATCATGGGAATAAATCATGTAATTGTGTAAAACCATTAATCACATGTTATTATTTTCATAGTAGCCAAGGTATTGCTTCCAATACCATCATAGTGGACAAAGTCCATTACTGAACGGAGTTTAATTGCCGTTACAACCCTGTATTACTGAGCCAGATTCACTTTCCATTCTAACCATGTCTATCTCATGAGGTATAAATCATTACCCAATGAATTGGAGGTAGATATAGGTCCGACATATCTCATATTGAAATCTTTCTTACATGTTACATAAAATAAACACACATCATTCTTCATAACCCAAAGAATAAAATGGGTTTCATAAACATCATCCCATCATTTCATAATCCATATAAAACAAATGGATATAATTTCACCATAAGATGAATAAAACCATGGAAATAATAGAGACAATTTACTTGAAGCATAATCATACTAAATAATGTCATCATAGATGGAAAATAGTTTTGATAAAACACTTGAAATGAATTATGGAGGAAAATATCCTTTCTTCTACAAAACCATTTTCTATTCACAAAATGTCATGGAATTTTAAAAGAAAAGGAATTTGTTTACAATAATCATTAAATCTTGTATAGTTAGCTTCATTAAAATTATGTGTTATGAAATTGTTAAAATCTATTCATGCCGTATAAGATAAAAAACATTCTCCTCGTATTTTTTCTGGAAAATTCAAAAAGTTCATCATATGGTAAACAAAAGAAAGATTCCTTCCATAACACAATGTAAAAGTAAAATAGGGGTAAAAAATCCATTAAACAAAAATGGAATAATATTAAAAAAAAATTGAAAAATATTTTATGGTCATGGATAAAAAATATAACCCCAGTAAATACTTACATATATGCAATCTCAGATAAAAATGAGATTGAAGAATTTTCACAATCCTTATGTCCAATTTTTTCCGTATGTGTATGAGACTACTATTTAGTGGGTTTAAACATATTATTAACTTGTAACAGAACCATAAAAATATATATGATATCATATATGATTCACATAAGAATTTATATTACGAATTCATTTGTCAATTCCATGTTAAAGCAGTGTTTTGCATAAAATCGTTTCATTTATCATCCGTGTTTTGACGAGTAGTTATTCATATGATTACTTATATAATGATTAATTACATAAATAATGTAAAACATGATTTATATGTAAAATATATTCATAATATACATATATACAATCGATCTATAAATGGAATGAAATACACCGTTCATGGAAACGGTAGGTTGTATGTACAAATGAACACTGTTTTAATTTCCTTATTAAATTTAATGTAAGTAAGTAAATAAAATATACATAAATCCAGTATCATTAAAATGTCATATATTTCATTATTATATAATATATATACTTTATAATAATTCTTGAAAGTTTAACTTGGATAATGAATCTCATCGCGACGTGGAGGCGGTAATCCGTACGTACGGATGAGCGATGATATCATTCCCATAATTATAGAATGTAATTATAGTGGATGATATAATATCTCAGAATATCTATCATGTTATAATAAACATATTTAGTTATTCTTTACATCATTATACTGATCCATGTAAGGTGGTGGTGGAAAAATAGAGAACACCACGATGTGGAGACGGTATTTCGTACGTACGCATGCGTGGTGATTTTGTTTTCCGTAGGATGGATAGAAGATGAAATAGGTTTTGTTAATATTTATAACAACATATCAGTATATGAGTGATACTAATGTCATAAATTTATTACGAAACAACAAAAGGAGAGGAATTATAAGAAGAAATGAATTTGCAATAATCTGTAAAGGATATTACCTTTTCTTTGATTCGCCTCTTCTAAACCTCCTATAGGGGCACTAATGTTGGCCTTTGAAGAAGAACAGGACATCTAGAATTTTTCTAGGGAAGTTGAGACGAAATATTTGTAGTGGTTGGCCGATATTGATGGCTCATAATGTTGTGATGAGCGGAGGGAGGAGGATCCCTTTTATAAGAGAAGAGAGGGAACTTATTGAAAACTCTAAAATATTAATTGATAATAAACTCAAACCCCACATAAAAACCTCCAAAAATGACTCAAATATGAATATTAGATTATATAGGGTTGTTATATAATAAAAAAATGATTTAGACATGTTGGTAATTTATTTTAAACATTATCAACCTGATTTATCTTTATTTAATCTATTTATTTTTATTTGTGGTAATAATCTTCTAAATTTTAAATTGTCATAAATAATTACTTATGTGTTGTGAATTTTCCATAATTGGATACTTTATGAAATTTTAGACCATATATATTTCAAATTTTAATATTTAAATACTTTTTGTTATTTTTAACCAATTTTATAATATGTTATTTTTATAAAATAACAATACTGTCAATTTTGACAAAATTCATTTATTTGAATTTAAAAAAAATACACAGAGAGGATATATTCATACCAAAATATTTAATAGACTTTTAACATGTCATATCAATATAGAAAATTTTTGGAGAAGACTAATTAGTTCATATAACATTTATATTAATATTATTAAAAACATTTATTTGATATTTTAATCAATAAAATAATTTCTACATCACTATTGTGTCATCATTAATGATAATTATTTAATACCTAATAATTCTAAATAATTTCTCTTGATGTAGATAATTTTAGTATAATTTTGGAGACTATTTATATTACAAGTTTCATGAGGTTTATCACTAAATTAAAATTATTGCACTTATAAGATATAAGAGAGTTACATGTTGTCACTTTCATTGTTTTTAATAATAATTATATCATTTTTAGGGTCAAAAGGCCAGGAAATGAATCTATTCCGACCCTTAAATGATACTTCTAGACTTTTATCCATCCAATAGAATTTTTTCAGGTATTAGGATAATTTTATAATCTTATTTTTACCCTTAATTACTCGATTTACCATTAACTGTATTAAATAAAAATTAACATAGTTACTATTCATAACATAAAAAAAATAAAATTAACCTATTAAAATAATTTTGACACACTAAATTAAAAAATGGAATTAATTATTCAAAATTAGAAACACATAAGTTTCAATAAATAATTTAAAAAACCCCGTTGTTAAGAAAAAGGGTTTTAAAAGTTAAAACATTGTCAAATATTGAATTGTTTTTACACATGAATCAAGGTATAATTTATGATAATGACTTAAATTATATTAAATTGAAAAAATATATTATATTTATACTTTAAAAACATTAAATATTATAATTCATCCATATAAATTATCTCGAAGAAAAGAACTGTTTTTAATTAAATTTTAGGGTATTTTTACTATTCATCAAAATATGAAAGTTAAAAGAAAAATATTAAAAAATGATCCAAAGTAAATTTTCATATCCTTATTGAAATAAATAATTTTTTTTGTCAAATGGAACTTATAAATGTGTCAAAAACCAGATATAATGTGGGTGCGCCATCAAAAAGTTGAAAACTGTAATTTTTTATAAATACATATTTTATTCGAAAAATTGATTTTGTTCTCATACCTCATTTTAGAAAATGTTTAAGATGAACTATAAAGTTATAAAATTAAAACTGTGGTTAATACTATTCATAATGGCTAGTTCATAATAATATTATAACAATATATCATTGTTTAGTGAAACTCGATATTGCATACAACACACACTATTGAGGAAGGTCGCTCTTGCGTGTAATGCCAGCCAATTAATGGTTGCGTGTTGGGAAAGCTTTATTTTGTGTTTCTTATAACATACAAAAAATATATTTCAATTATACATTGATCAAAATCTATTCTTAGTGTTTTGTAAAATGAATTTTATTCGAATGAACATGGAATTTTGTGCACCACAAGCCAAGAATAGTGTTGTGTATACTACAAGCTAATATGGTGTTGCGTATAGTGCAAGATAATCTTGGTGAAGTGTACAACAAAAGACATCAGTGAAATAAAAATGAATAATTATAATAAAATATCGGGGTGTCACATTTTACCCCCTTAAAAGGAATTTCCCCCTCGAAATTCGTCATGGTTATAAATGGTTTTCTACTTGAATGTTTCTTTCATAGAAACCCACATTATAAAAAGGAATACTAAATCATCATTTTAAAAAGGGACATTAGAAACATGACGGATACCCAAAGTAACTCATCACTAGGTTTCCATATAAGAGAATATAGGTGAAAATATGGATATGGAAGAGAAATCTAACCATCATGTTTGGATGAAGAGTGGTTGAAAACATGGCTATGAAAAAGACAATAGTAAGAAACCATAAATTTATGATGATCTATGGTACCGTCAGATTCATCAAATATGAGGACACTAGGACAACATTTATGGTTTTTAAGATCATTCAATAATGTTGAAGAATTAAAATACATACTTAAATTATTTTGGTACAATCTCACTGTTGTTTGTGACTTGATCAATTTAAACTTCATCTCTTAAAGAAATGATGTTGAATTTTTCTTTCGTGAAATGTTAGTAGATCATGTGATAGAATGATAGGTCATTCCATCTGTCTCAAACATAATGTTATAAAAAGTTATATACATAAGTCAATCTTATAGTGACATTAACCACAAGTGATTCCAAAAATGGACTTATACTTCAACTATCATACTGCCTAATAAAATTAAAATAATTTCTACTAACCAGTGACTTCCTGTATTCCAGTGTCAGGTGATAAAGGCATGTATTACTTCATTTGTTGGTTCCATTACTACAACCTTGTCCGACGCGACGGGTTTTCACCCGTCCTGTATTTTTTCATTTTTCTAAAACTACACTATTATAACATTTGAGAAATAATATCGAAAAAAGTTCTATACTTAAACAATATAATATTATGTCTAACATAATCCATTTATAATCTTTAGGCTTATCCAAAATACTTCTATCTAAGCTCATATTATAAAGAAAACGATTACTAGACATGTCATCAACCAAGAATGTGAATACCATCAATTATCCCCCATATATCATAAGATATTTCTTTTTGATCGCATTCCAAACATGTGAATACCTTAATCTTGTATTCTATTGCAACATAAACTACCATAGAACCTTATTGAAAACATAAATGATGTAAAATGTTAACTCTTTACACATACAGAAATCCTAAATATTCTTTATACTCAAACAATGATTTCACTTTGTCCTTATATCAGTCATCAACTCATTAATAATATCAAACATATTATTTTATCCTTATCCCTTCATTATGTGCATATCATCTACCTTCCAAAAATATTTCTATCACTTTTCAGGGTTACTGGTACCATAAAATTATTGAAAACCAATACATAGATATTCCAAAATTCCACAATACTATAAATTAGATTTCATGATAATATTTTTATATCCCATTACATAAACACTTAATCATTCCAAAACATAATTGTCATACTCAACATCACAAATAGGGATGGCATGTGACTTCCATTTTTCCTTTGCCTTAAGAGGTTGCTCACGTAGATCATCATTAACCCCTGGATTAGGTCATTAATTATCATAATGCCCCATTTCCTTGAACTTGAATCATTGATGTGTTGGTGGAGTGTTCTCTGTAGTATTTTCTATATTCACATCATTTGAATATTTTTTCCCATTACTTCAACACTCAGCTACTCGATGACCTTTTTTTCCACACATGAAACATTTTATAGTACCTTTTATACAATCTCCACAATGATTCTTTCCACACTTTGAGCATAAAGAAACATTCACCTTCTTTTCACTATTGTTTTGATATTTTTCCTTGACCTCCATCTTTCGTTTTTTTCAAAACCATGAGATGGATATGTAACACCAATGTCCCATTCTACCTTGATAGCACAATGCACAATTTCTTGATAGTTGTTGATGTCTCTTATAGATAATGTCCTTTGATGACTTGGTTTTAAGCCACAGAAGTGTTGATAAATTTTACCTTCAGGTTGGATGATAAATCCTGATGCATACCTTGAAAGCATTGTAAAATTCGCCTTCTATATACTAACAAATTCATCATCCATTTTCTTAAGTTCAAGGAACTACTTTTCTATCTTTGTTCGAAGAATACGAGGTATATAGTTAATCAAAAAAAAATTCTTGAACTTGTCCTATTCCATGGATTCAATTTCATATTGGGGCCTTGTATTCTTAATTAGAGTCCACCACTGGTCTGCTTCACCTTCTAATCGGTAAAAATCCAAAATGACTTTTTCATGATCTGTACAACGAATTATGGAAAATATCTTTTCAATGGTACTGATCCATTGTTCAGAAACAAGTGGATCATAAGACCCAATAAAATAATGTGGTTGTTTCCTCATGAAGGACTCAATAGAATATTATTCCTTTCTCTGTTAATTTGGAAGTCCAGAATGATTCATATCTTCTGCAAGTATAGAAATATGATTTTTCACTCCATCTCCCATTACATTTGGTTGTTCTGGAGGGAAATCATTTTATTTTCCATTACATAGATCAACATGGTTCCTTCGTGTTCTAGAAATCATCTAAAATCCCAAAAGCACAGTGTGGGATACAAAAATCATGCTAGGAAAACTACATAATAAAAGGGGTAGTACCTTCAATATATGAAATCTTATGTTTAATTATAAGATCGTAACTGTAATTCTAGAAATATAACCTATTCTTATACACAATCTTATATAAATCCCTAGATATACCTTAGAAATATCTCTAGGGATTTCACAAAATTTGTTGCATCATAGTTTCCAAAGGTTAACTAAACCTTCGCTCTGATACAAACTGTAGAGACCCATACTCGACATACAATAGTGATGAGAATTTACAAAGATAGTTATTCATTGTGATATGATATGAAATGAATCAAAATTCCAAATTTTAATATTATGATTACATATATAATAACAATTTATAGTAATAAATTTCTTATATAGATAAAATGAATTTTTTTCATAGTGTAAAAAATGCATGAAAAATATTTTTTTTAAAAAATGTCTTTAAGAATAAAAAGGAATGTAATCTCATTAGATTCATAGTAAAAATATTATGTGTTTATAAATTTATTTTATTGTAAATATTTTCCAAAAAATTCATTAAATTACATTAATTTGTTGTGGATAATTTAATTTAAATATAGAGTAATATGTTTTGAACCTATGAATTGTTTTAAAAACTATTAACCAATAAACGAATTAATTTCACATAATATGTGAATGATTTATTATTATATATATAATGGTATTCAATAAATTTTACAATAAATGAAATATTAATAAATCATCTAATTAAAAACATAAATATAATGTTTTTAATGAGACATTTATCTTTTATGAAGAATTATTATATTTTTATTCCTTATCAATATATATTCATTGTATAGATTTTATCAATTTATTTTATTAATTATTACTATAAATATAATAATTCAATTTATTGAAATTATTTCATCAAATTTATTTAACAGATCAAAACTATGTATTTGAACAAAACAATTTCTCTATATTTAGTTGTATTTTCCTAAGTAAAAATTAACTCTCATAATTTTAAAAAATAAATTTTTGTTTTAATTTTTTGAAAATAATTAAATTTAATATATTCAATTTTTTTATAATAAATCCATGTATTATTTATTATATTGTTTTGTATTTGATAATGTATCATTCATAATGATTTACTTTCATATAGAAACTGTGGGCTGTTATGTGTTTCCTTTTGGGATTAGGGTACACTCAATACCAGTACACATGAATAGTTTATTGTAATTCCAACACTTAAGAATTGATGGGGGAATATATGAATAGTGTATTTCAATGTTATTGAAGTATTATAGCCCAAAAAGTAGATTATTTTGGGATATTATTGGATTTTTATGTGAAGTAAAAAGGGATGATTACCAATGGCTGGGATCTAAATATTTTTTTTCTAGACATCAACATGTATCTAGAAATAATATGAATAAAGAAACACATAGTCCCCATATAATATATAATAAAAAAAATTAATATAGAATAACCTAATGATAATGAGAGGTAAATATTGTGAGTGAGGGGTTATAAATTAATATATACTATAGCAGGTCCCAATATAGGTAATCTGGATTTAAATATAAAGCACATAATATTAATAATTGATAAATAAAAAATATTTGGAAAAGTGATACTCAAAATATTTCATTCATACATTGAAAAAAATATTTTTAATATTTGAGTGCCATAAAAAGAGAATGTACAATTGAACCTATACTTAAATGGTATGGATATAAACCCCAAGGATAATATTTTTTTTAATGTTTGGAATGCGAAGGATGTACATCGCGTAATATATTGTAGTAATTGGAATCATGAAACACATTGTTGTGGGTGGTTATATAGATAATACTATCTTATCATAGGTCTATTGATAAGGACACATATATTGATGACTTTTAAATGAAAATTTCTATCATGTAATAATGTTCAGTAATATTAGAGAGAGTTCTCTTAGTATTTTAATTATCATTAACTGTAGAATATGTGTCATGAAGTTTTAAATTATGTGCTGGGGAATTTGATGTCTTGATTTTTAAGGTTGTATGATGAGGACATTTTTTTGTATTCGTCTACACATATCATGATTTTTTCAAAGAACAAATTTTTTCATGTTCAATATATATTAGTAAATTGATGAATAATTATATACAAGTTGATTTAGGAGATTCAAGTGGGAAAAAAGTGATAAATGTTTGTATATAAATGATATGTACAAAACTACGCATCCTGTAGTAATAAGAACCATTCTACCAAATTTTATGGAAAATGGGAGCTCTGAATAAACTGGGACCTTAAACACCATAATGTATAACATATTTATTATGGATCCATGTTATTATAGTGATCCCATTGAGTCTGAGTGAGATATTGAATCGATGGATTAATGTTAATAGAATCTGTATCCAGACCAAATATAGGATTCCTTAGAATCACATCAAATCATGTTCTTAGAAGAATCAATATGCATGTAGTTTATATAAATGAGAGAGTTTTTTATTACTGTAAGAATCCATAGATAAACATGGATTGAATGAGTAAAAACAATACATGTCGTACTAACTTGTATATTTTTTTCATACATATGGAAATTAGGTTATATAGAAAAAACAATAATTAATTTATAATCTTGAAGTACCGAACATAAATCATATACTTTAATGAAATGGTATAATTATTTCATAACATATAGTTTACAATCAAGTGACTATTTCACCATACATGTAATTTATAATAGCGAGGATTGAAAAAAATGTTATGGATTTTAATTTCATGTAAATAGGTCTTCATGAACCTAACATGAAAATATGAAAATATGTCTTTAAAATAAATATTAGTAGTAAGTGTGATACACTATACAATCATTATAATCCAGATGCATTATCTTATAATGCAGAAAATATATATAGTGTATGGTCCTTCCAAAATTATCTGAAATTTTATTATTTTATTTTTTATGTATATGGGGTTCTTATTGCTAATATTAATTCTCTTAGGAAAAACTACATGATATTAAAAATTTTATTGAATGTTTAGGTTAATAAATTTTATTAAATATAATTATTTGCAGTGTGAATGACATTTTCTTGTCAGGTCACACTTATTTAGTAATTTCTATATTATATTACTTATTTTTATACAATTAATAGTAGATTGTGGTAAAATAAATGGTTAATTAATCCTTAACTTGTATAACTACTTCTATTCATTATACAGGTGTTTTTTGGGATACCAATGCCACAGAATGGTTTATTGTGAGATATTCCCCAATAGTGTATAAGAGATTATATTTACTAGAGTTCTTATATTTTACAACTCCCTTATAACTGATGTTTGGTAGATTTTTCAGAAGGCATATATTTTTATATTTTCCAATTCCCGAAAGTTCGATGATTGATTGTAGGTAATATTAAACTCTTGATTCAACATATTAAATTTAAAATATTGTAAATTGGGGTTTTTGGGAATCAATATAGTTTGGGGGAAATAAAAATATGTTATTATATTGGATTTAATGAAATTTAAGTTATATTTACATCTGAATACATTAGGGGCATAAATTCATCTCTTTTATTGGTGAAATTAATGGTAGTAAGAGATGAACATTAAATATATAAATGAGAATATAGGGTATAGACTGATGACATATATACACCTTATAAAAAATTACAACATTATTTGGTAGAGCGAAGTAGCACTATAGGTAGATATAAAAATGTGAAACGATCCTAGAAATCATAGAATTACATTGGGGTCACCATGTGGTCCAAAATAATTCTTTTGAAAATGTATTAAATCCTCTTAATTTTTGGATGGTTTGAAGGGTGGGATCCTAGTGATCCTAAATGAAATTATTTATTAAAAATTATTGACACTCCACCTTCCATGCACTCATTCTAGACATTATAATAGCCTTAATTATAGAAGTCCTTTTATTAATTCAATTTATCTTAATGGGTGAAATTTGATATTTAATAATGGATGTATTTCTTCTTGGATTGATGTTGAAATAGGATACCACATAAAATGTAGTCTATTAATTGTTACATCTATCAAATTATGTGGTCAATTATTAGGGATAAATTATCAAATTGATCAATGGTGATAGTAATTTCATTGATTTCTTCCATACTACTGTCAATAAATAAATAATCCACTCAATGTTGTGTAATTTGAATGATTATATCATTATAGAATGTATTTTTGATATCCACTATTTCATTACAAGTGACATATTTTTACTTGGTCTATGAATTTGGGTAGAGTTTCATTGTTTCGTGAAAGGGGAATTTGGAGATAAATCCTCACAAGTAATACATTGAGGGAATAAAATATTCTTCCCTTGTGGAA
Source organism: Viscum album (assembly GCA_963277665.1). Classification (NCBI taxonomy): domain Eukaryota; kingdom Viridiplantae; phylum Streptophyta; class Magnoliopsida; order Santalales; family Viscaceae; genus Viscum; species Viscum album. The sequence goes on along the minus strand of OY728120.1, from coordinate 383,877,083 downwards.
TAATAACAATTATTTTTCTTCATACATTTTTTTTAATAACCCCTAACATTTAATCATGCCATTGGTATTTTTATGCATAGTTCCGGGCTTATAATTAGGGCCTAATATTAATTTTTTGTACATCCCTATAACTGTATAAATGTGTTAAATATATTTAAATTTTATACTCAGATGAATATAGTTTCAATAATAAACATGTATGGATTGAAATTTTCCATTATTTTCTCTATTAATATCCAATAGGCACCATCAAATTGAGAATTAAGTGTTTATAACGAGATTAACTATAATTCTCTCTATGTAATCTCTTGAAAATAATAAAATAAATCTTTTCATGGAAATGTTGTATATAGTCCAAACATTGTTACATTAGAAGGGATTCACATTGTAACTATATATCCCATTGGGTTCCTAAGAGGTAGTGTAATGCTCATCTCTCTGGGAAATTCAGATATAGTATTAGCAAGATTACCCATCTATTAAAGAGTGGTTCTAGAAATTAGTTTTTCAATAGATTAATAGTTTCATGACAATGAGTGGGGTATCATACTTCAGTTACCAATGGTTGAGATACCTTAAATTAATACAGTCCATTATTTCATCATTAACATTCATTATAGGGATAATGTTGGTTATCTATATTGTTTATTGAAATTCCTTGATGATGTATTATTTGATGTACTTATTGTATTGTTTTGGAATTTAAAAGTATTTTTTCAATTAAATGGAATTTTACGAGCCCATGAAAATTGAAGGCGCGTGATTCTGAGGCCCAGAGGGCCCAGAATGAATTTCTGAACTTTTTTTCGGGTACATTCAGTAAACGTGCGAGCGAGTTTTTCTAATATTTGAACCAATTCATAGAATTGAAATCTTAGGGAACTGTTGAACATGTAGTGCTGATATTCTCTTAAGGATACTTTCACCTCGATGACAGATGGTCAAGGTTGAAGGATAATTTTTTTTTGGATTTTTCATGGGAATAATAAAATAAAATAAAATAAAGCACACATTTTATTTTATTTGTTATAACCACTCTATAGGGAAGTTGGTATTGGGGACCACCAAACCATAACTTCCCATGATAGATTATGGTGGTGGGGACCACCTGTGTCCTAAACCACTTTAACACCCCTCTTAATGAGGGAGAGACATCTCAACTCCCTCATTAATGTGGAGGAGCCTCTTGAGATTCCCCCACATTAAATTATGCCAACACATGACATTAAACTGTGATAACTTAGTTAATTAATTTAGCTAATTTGAAATTGTGCCAACAATTAAAATTAGGGAAACACTTTATATTTTGGTGGATTTTTCTTTTGGGGACATTCGTTGGAAAAGGAGAGAGAGTTCTTGGTGGGAGAAAGCTTTCCAATGATGAACTCGTACTTCCATGAAGAACGCTCCAACAATGAAGAGAGCTGACCTCGACTTCGAGCATCTTCCTTGTGACTTCTTCCGACATGGGACATATTCATCTATGATAAATCGACATCCATACTTTATTATCACACCAACGCCAATGAACAAGCCAAGTTAGGGGTTTAATTTTTGTGTGATTATATTTCCATGTTCTTCTTTTTTAAAATAAAAAAGAACACCAATTATTTTTCTTTTACGAGTTGGGAATAATCATTGCGAGAGGGGTTGATGTTATTCATTCTTTTTTATGTTTAGTCATTTACTACCACCCTAAAGAGGAGCGTATCAGCCAAACAAACATGGGACAACCCCTATGAAAATAATGTGTTTATTTGTGGAGTTGAATATGACGAAGGAGACATCGCGACGACACCGCCGTGTGGCCTCCGCCACCTCGCGAACTCCTTTCCCCGCGGCTCCTCCACTCATTGATCCACTATCTGTGGAGCCGCCGCCACTCTCTGCTGAGCCACTTCCACTGTCCACCGAGCCGCCGCCACCGTCCGCTACACCACCACCACCGGACCGCCACTCTACAGACGGTCCGCCAAACCGCGGCCAAACCGCCGCCCATGGCCGGTCTGCCTAACCGTGGTCAGACCGCTACCCATGGCCGGTCTGGACCCTCGTGGCCGGTCTATGCCCTCGCAGATAGTCCACTACCCCCGCGGCCACTCTGATCCCCATGGATGGTCCGAGGCCTCGCGGTCGGTCCGCCGCCCTCGCAGCTGGTTCGTAACCTCGCAGTTCCCGCGGCTGGTCCGCGCCCTTGTGGTATCCCTCGGTCGAGCCGACCTCACAGAAACATCACGACCCATGCGGGCTGGGTCAGACCCAATGGGCTAGGCAACTTTGCGAGTTGGGCCCGACCCCATGGGTCTAGTCGGTCTGACTGTGTCATACCAGACCCGGGCACTCTATGACCCATTTACTTTCATTTGGCCATAACATTGTCATCAGACGTCCGTTTGTCGAACCTTATGTGGCATTGGGAACCATGGAGTGAGACAGTCCCTTTGAGTGATACCCCTCTGTATTTTGGATTAAAAACATGAATGGTCATGTTTGATCGAGCACAAATCCAACTGGCCCCTCCAGACTAAAAGGCTAATAACTCATTTACCGGGCGTCCGATTGATGCACTGTCTGTTACGTTGAGACCCATATGACATGAAATACCATTGAGATAATTCTTAGAGGGACTTAATGGTAGTTTTATTTTTGACTCATTGCTTGGGAAGAGGTTTCCCAAAGCCGGATACGTACAGAACCCTACGACATGACCAGACATGACGACTGCTGACTGTTTCAACTCGGAGTAACTCTACTGGCCCAGTGGGCAGTCCCTTGGTGACACAGAAGACCCATGGTGGGGATCACTGTGGTGACACGGTAGACCCAGGGCACTCAATAGGTGGATTACCTTAGTAGTCCACAAAGTGGAGCACCTCTGTGTGATGGGGTAGACCCATGGTGGGGAGCACCTTTGTGTGACGCGGTAGACCCACGGTACATGACAGGTGGAGTACATCAGCAGTGCAAGGTTAGATAAAAGCACCTCTGTTTGACGTGGCAGGACCACAGTACTCGATAGATAAGGATTTCTCTAGCAACCAAGGTGTTCAAATGTTGTGACTAGGAATGTTACTTGGTACTACCCCTAGAATAAATTTTGGTGTCAGTTGAGTCAGAACCTCTGTGGTTTCCGCATGATTGAGATGGATTATGTGATAACATAGGAGTATGTGTGTTCATATACCTATCTACGGTTATATATTGATTTCATACATTGTTTTTTATCCGGGTTGGATTTTATGAGACCTATAGGGTCTTAGGGTCCCCACTGATTATCGTTATACTCACCCCTGCATGAGCTATTCTCGCACCTTGTTGTGTTGGATGCATATGACAGATAGAACTAACTGAGGCTTAGAGTACTAGGACTGGACGATACCTGGAGGTGGACCATACAGAGTGTTGGTACACACAGGAGATGGGTGGATGTGTAGTGTTGAGGAGGTTATCTATACCTACCCATCAGGTAGGAACCTCAGAGGAAGATCTAGTAGCAATCTCTTCTTTTTATTCAGTTGTGTTGTATCATGGTTGTACTTGAACATTCCAGTTGGAATTGTATTTTGGCTACTTTTACTTACTGCACTCACTCTGTTTAAATTTTGTTTTACTTGTGTTCCTATCTTTATGTGTGCTTGGTTACATGTTCTTATAATTTAAAAAGGCAATCCCTTCCCAGTTTTAGGGAATACCCCTTTAGTGCTAGTCTCCATACCCAGGTCTATGGAAGGCATGCTTTGGGTTAGTCACAGAACGGGGCCTAGGGGACATGTCATAAAAAATTGGTATCTGAGGAGTCGGTTATACCGAATAACTAAGACTCTAATATTTTCTATGAAGAAATAATGTTAAGAGTAATGATTGTGGGTTTCAGTATAGGTAGTACAGTGTTGGTACGACGGCCGACGTATCCATATACCAGGACCCTGACGTCTGATATCCGACTTAGTGCATGAAAACACTGATTGCGTGTCTATTTTTAAAATTTTTCATGGTGATCTTTTGAGTCAGCCCACCAGGTATAACATTTTGACCATGGCGCACCTGTTTCGTTTCAGGATCCTCTACAAAGACTACCATTGTAACCCCCCAACCCCAGTTACCCAGATTCGGTGCATTATTTTAATACATTGGCATGATTACAAGGAATCAAGTCCCAAAGGACCGATCAGTTTATTAGTCTTGTAAAATAGATTACATACATGAATGTTACATTACACTTCATAACATACAAAACAACATAAATAATCCTTTATTAATTCCATTATTCCCTTGTATTTACCCTCCATATCAATCACAATACACTTCTTGGAATACTGGAAAATATAAAACATTGTATGGGGTGTCCTCAAATCCTCAGTAAGGGTATGCAATACAGCGAAAGCATTCATAAATAATCATAAACATTTAAGGAAATGTATAACTAAAACAAAAGCCTTTTAAATTTGAACTTCAGCATAATACGGACAAAATAAAATGAAATAATTCCATTTACTTATTCACATGGATGTTATACTAGTCGATTAATCACATTCAATATCACTTACCACTTTCATAATGATGGAATGCATAATGCCAGACTATCATAACCATGTAGCCAATGCCTCATGCAAAGACTACAAATAAGATTTTGTCAAGGCCTCGTGCCAAGACACTAGTTTTTCTTATGTTATCTACCGATGAATCTAGGAGCTATAGTGGGCTTCACCTGTCACTTACTATGTCCAATTCATTCCTCATATGAATAAGTTTAAACATAACATAAACATTCATATTAAAACTAGCATACTAAATGTCAATAATTTCTCTATAAACAATGAATGGTATAGAAATAACACATCCATAGTCAAACATATCACAAAACCTTTAATGGATGTTTTGTATAATAAATCAACTTCAAATAAGCTTATAATCCATCAATGGATGTTGACATAGATGAAAATGATGAGTAAAACATTTTGAGAGAAATATCATTTTTGTAAAATAATTTAAAATTTACACATTTATAAAGGAAGTAATTTAAAAGTGATTTCTGAATCAAAGTGTCCCATACCACTTTGAAAATTATGAGAAGAATTATCATTTCAAAACATTCATTTCCATATAAATAAATCCTTAAAATCATTTTGAAAACATGGAAATTAATTGAAAAGATTTAGAAAGATAAATCTTTAAAACATTTGAAATTCTGATCTTGATAATGAGTTCTTTGAAAATCCATAAAATCTTCATTTTGAAAACATTTTTATGAAAACTGGACATGGATGATAAAAATGTCTTAGTAAATACTTACACATAAACAATCTTGGATAAAAATGAGATCGAGGAATTAACCCTTACCAATTTGGTAACATACGAAAAATACAACCCAGGAATGTGGTATCATACAATGAATATGTAAATACACATAAATTAAATTTTATTACACAAAGAATACAATTATAGGTAGTAAATACACCACAGAAAAGGTAATGGAGGCAATATGGCATGAATCTCATGGGAATAAGGAGTGAATGAAAACTCATTACCATGCACCTTCCTTTAGTCGAGGGTACGTTTAAACTCTTGTACGAAGATCGTTGTACGTTATTAAATAATAACAGAACCATATTAATATTTATGATATCATACATGATTGATTTATGACTTTATACTAACCATTTAATAATAATTTCCATTTTAAATTAACTTTTCGGGTAATAATCATTTTCTTTATCGTATGTGTTTTAACTTGTTACTCTTGATTTTATCACTTAGATCATGATTTAAATACATCCAGAATATAAAACATGATAAATATATCATATATATTTAGAATGTAAATATGTATAATAGACATATATATGAAATGGAAAACACCATTTATGGAGACGGTAGTCCGTACGTACGCATAAATGTTGTTTCTGTTTTCATATAGTATTGAATGGAAATAAGTGAATAAGATATATGTATGTAAATAAATACATATATATATAAATATATATATCTCCAGTATCATAATTATGTCATATATTACATACTTATTAGTAATATATTTTTTTTATAATCGTCGATGAATGGTGAACTTGGAAATGAATCTTATCATGTCGTGGAGACAGTAATACGTACGTATGCACAAGCAAAAATATCATTATTTTGATATTAAAATAATATATAATTGGATTTTATATCATATATACAGAATCAATATAATTTTATATTCATTATTTACATGAATTATACATCATTATTAAAAACATCAAAATAATAATATATTGAATAATAATTACACCACAACGTGTAGACGTAGGCCGTACGTACGCACGTATGGTGACATGTCATTCAAGGGATGGACAGAATAATGAATTTTTTTGTTCCATAATTATAATAACATCACAGTATATATAAGATACTGAATTTATTATTTTATAATTGAAATAACAAGGAAAGAAGAAGTTGAAGAAGAAAGGAACTTTAAAGAGGGTGGTGAAGACGTTATCTCTTCTTCGGGTTCTTTCTTTTGATTTGATCAAAAGGGATCCTTAGGCTGGATTTCTGATCAAACTAAGGCCTCTAGGATGAATTGAGAGAAGTTGAAAGTGTATTTGGGAAGGGATTGGTGGAACCAAAAGGCTTTGAAGGTGTGAATAATTGGTTAGAAGTTGGGTCCTTTTATAAGGGAGAGGAGGGGCACTTTAGGAAAAAAATTATGTATTTATTTATAATAAATTCATATTGGGTTTCTAAAGGATAAAAAGTGGATTATTAAAATTATATGGTAGGTATGGGTCTATACCCTTTCAACCAATATATTTTAGACATGTTTGCATCATTATATTAACCTCATCTTTTAGTTTTAACTCTGGGTTAATTAGTTTAACACTTACCATGTCACATTGTATTTTTATAATATATAGTTAGTTAACATACTATATACATCCAAGCGACCCCAAGTATTACATTAATGATACACCAATAATTATATAATTCCTTTGGCCAAACCATAGATTTTTAGGAATATAATATAATTTAATAATATAATATTTGTTTTAAAAACTCATTTATGTCAATTTTGACACTACTCAATAATTGATTTTTGTTAAAGTCTTAACAACATTATTAATTCTAAAAACATTAATTGAAGCAATTATAACATGTCATATTAACTAATAAAATTATTTTATGTCATCAAAACTTTCAAATTATATTTATTTTAACATTTATAATAAAAAGTATTTGATTCTTTCCTTAATAAGGAAAATAGTCCATCATTATTGTGTCATATATATAGTTCCTTTTTCTATGTGTAAAAATTATAAATAAAATATAATTATGTAGGAAATACATTTATCTTTCTAATGAATATTTATAATTTAAAATATAACATATATAACACTATGTAAAAATTACTTTTCTAAAAGATATAAGCTTAGGTCATTTTTTAATTTACTTTATCTTAATTAAAATGAAGTGCCCCTATCACCTACAAGTGGCTCCATGGGGTCCCAAAAATCGACCAAAAGATGCCCATGGTCGAAAATGTATCCACCAATAAGGATAGGACATGTGTTAGGGTAATTTATTATTATTATTATATTATTTGTTTAACCCTTATTTACGGGATTTACCCTTTAACCATGGTACATAAAATATTTACCGAAATAATTATTCAAAATGTCTAAAAATAAAAGTTACCTATTTACAAAATTTGGAAATCCTGATTCCAAATATGGAATCTATTTTTCCAAATTCAAATCACAGAAGTGGAAGAAATTAATTTAAAATTAATTCCCGCTGTCAAAATAAAAAGCGTGTTTTTAAGATATAATAACTATAAAAAATTGACACTGGTTTATGTTTGATTTAATTGTGAAATTATGTCTAATGACCAACATTGTATTAAATCATAAAACTATATTCTAAATATACTTTAAAAACACTCAAATTCTTAATTTATCACTATTAATTATTTTGATTAAAAAATATGTTTTTAATTAAAATTTAGTAATTTTCACTATTCATCAAAATATTAAAGTTATCCAAAAAGTACCAAAATTTTACCCTAGGCTAAATTCGATATCCCGAATACAAAAATTAATTAAATTTTGAGAGATAAAATTTATAAAATTTCAAAAAATAGGTATTACTATTCATAACGGCTAGTTTGATTGGTTGTAGTGTGTGTTAGAACACGAAGTTGCGTACAACACACACTACTGTTTTATTCAAAGAGAAGCATACCATGGATGCTTGGGGTTTTTAATTGTAAAATTTTTATATCCCCATTCTAAAAAAAATTATTTAGTCAAACTGAATATATAAAAGTTTAAAATATTGCATTTAAAAAAGGTTCACTATTAAATGTTGGTAAAAGTGCATTTTTCAAAAATACCTCTTTTTTCAAAAAAAATGAATTTGTTCTTACATTATGTCTAAGAAACTAATAAAATGGATTATAAAATTATAAGGATTATATAAAGTTCAAAATTTAGTTAATACTATTCATAACCTCTTTTGAATGGATTGTTTGGTAAGTCATGGTGCGCTTGAACTTGATGTTGCGTGTAGTTCAAGTTATTGAATTATTTTGAGGAAGTAACACACTATGAAATCATGGGGTGTTACATTCTTCCCTCATTCAATAAATTTCACCCCCTCAATTTGATATTGTTTTCGAAAATAAAGGTTGAAAATAGAAAATATCTTTGTGGGAAAACCCATATCGGAAATTTGGTTAATAAAATTTAATCTTAATAAGAGGAAAAGAGAATTGAAAGGGTCACCACAAAATTATGATCTCGATTTGGAGAACATTGGTGGTAATTAGAGAAATTAATTGTAGGAAAAACATAAATATTTATTGGTAGTGATTGAGGTCATCAATCGCAAAAAGTATAAAATTGAGGTCCTTAAATTCATCAGTCTATGATGACTTAAAATACCATATGTTCATCAAAACATAATGTATTAGGATAACACATTTTTGGTTTTAAGATTCCTTCAATACACTATAATAATTAATTTATTTATAGAATAAGAGAGGAAGAAAATATATACTTGACAAGTAGAGTTCCATCCTTTAACTAACTTCCACCAGAAACTCATATTTCACTCTAAAAGATAATAGAACATAAAAAAAATATTCTATTTATCCTATTCGTTTGGGGTTAAAAAATGAATTTATAATTCATATACTAGACCTTCTTAAAATAAAAACCAGTATTTAATCTAGTACATCTCGTGGACCAGTGGTAGGTGATACACCCTTGTCGCCCTTCGGTTGCAAGTTCAAGTCTCATAGCCTTACTGGTCGCGACGGGTTGCCGCCCGACCTCCCGGTTGTCCTTTTATGTAAATCCAAAATTAATCTCAAACTAGAATTATCCCAAATACTTCTGTACAAACTCACAGTCCAAAATTTATAAGGAATGTAAACACAATGAAGATCCTTTTTTCCGCGTAATAACATGTGAACACCTTCATCATGTATTGTTTTAAAACACTGCAACATCCTGAATTACCATAAAACCTTATTGATTACATTAATGATCCCTTATTACTTATAAAATAATGGATATACTCCTTCTATCCAAAAATTTTGTAAACTCCAGAAATGATTGGAATAGAAATCATAAATCAGTTTCAAGGTAGTCAATAATATCCAATATAATTTATCCTTATCAACCATCTCTTATTCCAAAATCACTACCTCATTATCAGAACCATATTATGTTTTATCATTCTCTCAACCATATATTTTACAAAAATTTAACTTGCTATTGAGCCAGTTTTCATGGTTCCACACAATCTCAAGTCCTTAATGAAATAGTAATGTAGTGCAATACTTATATACTCCATAATTATTATAACCAGTACATTATTGATACAACACTCAAATGACATAGTTCTCTAATAACAACATGATAACACTAGTCAATCCTCCTCATTTTTGGTAGTATCATAACATGATTATTATCCCATAGCATCATTTGGGGCATACTCTGGTGATTTGGACATTTGTTTGCGTAGTGTCCCAACTCCTTGCAGATGAAGCATTGTACATTTGAATCCTTTTTCATACCCTTGCAGTCACATACATGGTGTCATTTTTCTCCATAGTAAAAACAAAATCCCATTCTATTTAGGCATGTTCCAGGGTGTTTCATCCCACAGTTATCACATATGGGAAAATTCTTCTTTTCCATCTTCCCTTTATCCATATTTCTCTCTCTTATTATTTTCTTCTCTTGCTTACCTTCAAAGCCATAGGACTCAGTAAAATCATTACTTATCTTATCAACACATGATATTATTTCTTCATATGATTATAATACATGGGAGACTATTTTCCGTATAAATTTGGGCTTAAGACCATGAAATATATGATCCTTCTTTCTCTTCGGATTATGTGCATTGTTGGAGTTCTCATTTCTTCTACTAGGCGCCATTTCTAAACAATGGATTACAATATATTAGTTTATGAATAGCAATAACTAATCCCAAACATGTAAAACACTTTACATAAATTAAATAGTTTATGGATATAATCCATAATCATAAAAATGTCTTCTTTGAGGAATTATATACTCATAAACCTTTCATAATGGTTTGTAAAGAAAATGATAATTATTCTAAGAATTTCCCACGAGAGTGTCATAACCATGAGTGCAGCAAGGCCCATTGTTGTGCACTAGTTCCCATACGAGTCTAACTCAAAGCGGTGTTTTTGGGTTTTACCCCTAGGTACATCTGTGCCAGAGCTGCCTCTCATATCCAGACAGGGATGTATTGCTTGGAAAACTCACAAAATCTATACAATACCAAAATTCTAGGATATTCTTCTATACTAATCCTCAAAGTCTATCTTAGGGATATGTGCTCTAATCATAGTTTATCTAAATCTAGCTTCCATGATTATTTCTAAACTTCATCTGATACCAACTGTAACGCCCCGATCCCAGTAACCAGAGTCGGTGCATTATTTTAATACATTGGCATGATTACAAGGAATCAAGTCCTGATGTACCGATCAGTTTACCAGTCGTGAAAAATATATTACTTACATTAATGTAACATTACACTTCATAACATAAAAAAAATAATCCTTTATTAATGCCATTATTCCCTTGTCATAACCCTACATATCAATCACAATACACTTCTTGGAATCCTAGAAAAAATAAAACATATAAAGGGGTGAGCTCAAATGCTCAGTAAGGGTACCCAATACAGCGGAAACTTTCATAAATAATCATAAACATTTAAGGTAATTTATAACTAAATCAAAAGACTTTTAAACTTGAACTTAAGCATAATACAGAAAAAATAAAATTAAATAATTCCATTTACTTATTCACATGGATATTGTACTAGTCTAATAATCACATGCAATATCACTAACCACTTTCATAATTATGGAATGCATAATGCCAAATATCCTAACCATGTATCCAAGGCCTCGTGCCAAGACTACAAATAAGATTTTGTCAAGGCCTCGTGCTAAGACACTAGTTTGTCTCTTGAGACCTACCGATGCATCAAGGAGCTATATCAGGCTCCACCCGCCACTTAATAAGTCCAATGAATTCCTCATATGAATAGGTTTAAAAATAACATAAACATTCGTATTAAAACAATCATACAGAATGTCAACACTTTCTCCATAAACCATGAATGTTATAAAAATAAAACATCCACAGTCATACATATCACAAAACCTTCAATGGATGTTTTGTATAATTAATCAACATCAAATAAGCTTAAAATCAATCAAAGGATGTTGACATAGATGAAAATGATGAGTAAAACTTTTTGAGAGAAATATCCTTTTTGTAAAATCATTTTAAAGTCACACATTTATAAAGGAAGTAATTTAAAATATATTTTTGAATCAATGTGTCCCACACCACTTTGAAACTTTTGAAATGAATTATCATTTCAAAACATTCATGTCCATATAAATGAATCCTTAAAATCATTTTGAAAACATGGACATTAATTAAAATGATTTAGAAAGATAAATCTTTAAAACATTTGAAATTATGATATTGTTAAAGAGTACATTTCAAATCCTTAAAATCTTCATTTTGAAATCCATTTTATGAAAAATGGACATGGAAGATAAAAATGTCCCAGAAAATACTTACACATAAACAATATCTGATAATAATGAGATTGAGGAATTAACCCTTACCTATTTGGTAACATACAAAACATAAAACCCATGAAAGAGGTATCATAAAATGAATATTTAAATAAAAATAAATTAATGTCTATTACAAAAAGAATACAATTATGGGCAGTTCATACACCACACAAAAGGTAATAGTGTCAATATGGCATAAATCTCACCGGAATAATAAGTGAGATGAAAACCCCTTACCTTGAACTTTCCTTTAGTAGAGGGTACATTTAACCTCCTTTTTGAAGATCGTAGTATGTTATTAAATTATACGAGAACCATATTAATATTTATGATATCATAAATGATTCATTTATTACTTTATAATAACCATTTAATAATAATTTCCATGTTAAATTAACATTTTGGGTTATACTCGTTTTCTTTTTTGTATGTGTTTTAACTTGTTACTCTTGATTGTATCACTTAGATTGTGATTTAAATACTTCAAAAATATAAAACATGATAAGTTTATCATATATATTTAGAATATAAATATGTATAATAGACATATATATGAAATGGAAAACACCATTTATGGAGACAGTAGTCCGTACATACGCATACACATTGTTACAGTTTTCATATAGTATTGAATAGAAGTCAGTGAATATGATATATGAAAGTACATAAATACTTATATATATATATATCTAGTATCATTAGTAAGTCATATATTACATAATTATTAGTAATATATATTTTTATAATTGTCGATGAATGGTGAACATGGAAATTAATCTCATCGAGTCATGGGGACGGTAATTTGTACGTACGCACGAGTGAAACTATCATTCGTTTGATTTTAAGATAATATATAATTGGAAGGTATATCAAATATAATGAATAATTATAATGTTATATTTACTATTTAAATGAGTTATACATCATTATTATAACCATCTAAATCATAATAAATTGAATAATAATTACACCACAACGTGGAGACGGTAGGCCATACGTACGCACGTATGGTGACATGTCATTCAATGGATGGATAGAATAATGAAATTGTTTGTTCCATAATTATAATAACATCACAGTATATAGAAGATACTATATTTATTATTTTATAATGTAAATAACAATGAAAGAAGAAGTTGAAGAAAAAGGAACTTTAAAGGGGGTGGTGAAAATGTTACCTCTTCTACGGGTTCTTCCTTTTGATTTGATCAAAAGGGCTCCAGAGGTTGGATTTCTGATAAAAATAAGGCCTCTAGGATAAATTTAAGTAATTAGAGAGAGTATTTGGGTAGGGGTTGGCTGAACGAAAATTCTTTGATGGTGTGAATAATTTTTTAGAAGTTGGGTCATTTTATAAGGGGGAGGAGGGGCTCTATAGGAAAAACATAAAGTATTAATTTATAATAAATTCATATTCTCTTTCTAAAGTATCCAAAGTGGATTATTAAAAGTATAAGGTGAGTATGGGTTGAAATCCTTTCAACAAATAGATCTTAGACATGTTTGGGTCATTATATTAACCTTATCTTTTAGTTTTAACTCTTGGTTAATTAGTTTAACACTTACCATGTCACATTGTATTTTTATAATATATAGTTAATAAACATACTATATATATCCAAGAAAACCCCAAGTGTTCCATTATGATAAAACAATAATGATATAAGTCCTTTTTCTGACCATTAGGTTTTTAGGAATAGAATATAAATTAATAATATTATATTTGTTTTAGAAACTCATTTATGTCAATTTTGACACTACTCAATAATTGATTTTTGATGAAGTCTTAACAACTTTATTAATTCGAAAAAAATTAATTTATAAAATCCTGAAATGTCATATTAACCAAAAAAATTCGTGTATGTCATCAATACATTCAAATTATATTAATTGTAACATTTATAATACTAATTATTTGATTCATACATTAATAAGGAAAATACTGCATCATTATTGTCTCATATATATTTTAACATTTTCAATGTATAAAAATCATAAATAAAATATAATTATGTTGAAATATTTTTATATTTCTAATGAATATATATAGAGTCAAAATATAACATATATAACCCTATGTAATTTTTTTTCTAAAAGATATAAGCATAGGTCATTTTTGTATGTACTTTATCTTAATTAAAATAATGTGTCCCTATAACCTACATGTGTCTCTAGGGGGTCCCACAAGTCGACCCAAAGGTTCCCATGGTTGGTAATGTATCCTCCAATAAGGTTAGGACATGTTTTAGGGTAATTTATTATTATTATAATATTATTTTTTTAACCCTTATTTACCGGATTTAGCCTTTAACCATGGTAAATAAAATATTTACTGAACTAATTATTCAAAATGTCTAAAAATAAAAGTTACCTATTTACACAATTTGGACATACTGATTCCAAATATGGAATCCATTTTTCCAAATTCCAAAAAAATAAGTGGCAGAAATTAATTTAAAATTAATTCCCGATGTCAAAACAAAAAGCGTGTATTTAAGATATAATAACTATCAAAAGATTGACACTTTTTTATGTCTGGTTTAATTGTGAAATGATGTATAATTACAAAAATTTTATTAATTGGTAAAAATATATTCTAAATATACTTTAAAACCACTCAAATTCATATTTTATCATTATTAATTATTTTGATTAAAAAAGTTTTTTAAATTAAATTTTAGTAATTTTCTTTATTCATCAAAATATAAAAGTTATCCGAAAAGTACCAAAATTTCACCCAAGGCTATATTCGATATTCTGAATCCAATAGTGAAGTCCATTTTGAAAGATAAAATTTATAAAATTTCAAAAATTAGGTATTACTATTCATAACGGCTAGTTTGATTGGTTGTGGTGTGTGTTAGAACTCGATGTTGCATACAATACACGCTACTGTTTTATTTAAAGAGAAGCTTATCATGGAAGCTTGGGGTGTTTCATTATAAATTTTTGATATCCCCATTCTAAAAAAAATTATTTAGTAAAATTGAATATATAAAAGATTAAAATATTGAATTTAAAAAGGGTTCACTATTAAAATTTGGTAAATGTGAATTTTTGAAAAATACTTCTTTTATCTGAAAAAATGAATTGGTTCTTACATTATGTCTACGAAACTCATAATATGGATTCTAAAATGATAAGGATTATATAAAGTTCCAAATTTAGTTAATACTATTCATAACCACTTTTGAATGGCCTGTTAGGTAAGTCATGGTGTTCTTGAACTTGGTTTTGCGTGTAGTTCAATTTATTGAATTATTTTGAAGAAGTACCACACTATGAAATATTGGGGTGTTACATCCATCTAGTGTTTTGAGAGTTGTACACTCTGGTATCCCACCAAGCATTGAGGCCTCAGTGTAGGGCCCTTTTCTAGTAGAGGCACCAGTGGAGGCACCAGTGGTACCACTCCCCGTTGGGAAACCGATTTCAGAAGCCCCAGTAGCAGACGATGAATGCCCCTTGAGTGAGTTGCATGAGTAATAGCACTAGAGGCCACCTAGGTTCAGGGGATACATGGACCTGTAGGTAGTTGAGGAATGGCTGCAGTTTGTGGTGATAGTCTTCTGACTCATAGGCACACCAGCTGATCTCATGGTGATATTTGTCGCTATCCTTCTACAGACAGAATCAGGCAGATGGTGGAGCACGATGCTCCAGGTTCACGATAAGGCGGCGTTTCTCTGGGAAGACTTTGAGAGCCTGTTTTAGGAAGAGTCTGTCCTAGCGACTCTTAGCGTATTGCGCATACAATATAATCTTCATCTTCAGTAGGGTTGCAGGAAAATGGATTAGTACTCTGTGAGGTTCACTGTCCTCTCACGCTACTCCACAGATATGGTGTATGACCCTTTCATCAGGGCCTTGACCATTGAGTAGGGGATGAAGAGAGAGATCATGTTTTCGATGATATCACTCTGCATCCCGACGTAGGAGTGGGTTTTAGAGAGATCCCTCTTGGTTGAAATTTCCTTGCTAAGTAGTCACTTGCAGCAAGACCCACTTCTAGTCGTCACATAGAGGAGTCTTCTGCAGCTGGCTGTAGACAGATGTCGCAGAGGTCCAAAAGGACTAGACCTATAGTTGGATGACCGCATGACTGAGGATCCGTTGTGAGGGGCACCCAAATCAAGGAAAGTCATGCAAGGAGTGGGCAGTGTTAAGCACGAGGTCGGAAGGTTCACATGGATCGTGACTGTTTGACCTGCTATTCGGATGATCTGTAGGCGGTTGAAGGACCGCATAGGCAGAGATAGAGGTTCGACCAAGGAGGTTTGCAGGGAGGATGTAGATGTGACAGAGGAGCTAGTCGTGCAGCTAGTGGTGGGCGACGATTCAAGATGGTATTGCCACCATAACCAAGAGATCCAACCCAACCATAGGGATAAGGTGGAAATGGGAGATCATAGCTCAAGGAAGGTGAGGCTTATGATCATGGCTCTTCGGAGATGATATGAGGTATGATATGTGTCTGCTCCACCTTTGGTTCAGTACTTATAAATAGAGGTTCCAGTAATTCTTTCACTTCCACTTCCCTTGTTCGAAGCATGGAGATTCTGACGGAGCTGTTGGCTAGGTCATTATAGCTAGAGACACCTACACGAGTGGATACAATGATTACACACAGGTGACGATAGTGCGAGCTTACTCTAGGAGGTGATATCTTCATCTGGGATGTCCTAGTAGAAGCGTCAATGCCTTATGATGTCATCATGGGTATGAACTGGTTAAATATAGTCCATGCTCAGATTGACTATATTAGGAGCAAAGTGCGGTTTGTCCACATGGATGTGACTATATTTAACTTCATCGGCAAGAAGGGATCCTATGTAGTTCATGATGGACTTACCCAGAGGAGCATGCAACCGATTACAAATCAGTTGTCTATCCTTACCCTCAGAGCTGTTGATGTGGAGTGTTCGAGCTATCATGTAGTGGTGGACCAGTATGTGAATGACTTCCCTGATGATGTTCCAGGTCTACCTCCTCACATAGAGGTGGAATTTACATTGATTTGTACCCCAGGACAACACTGATATCTAAAAAAGCATATAGGATGGCTCCTACGGAGCTTCATGAGCTGTGGTATAGGTAGAGAACTTACAGGGGAAATGATTCATCTGACCATGTGTTTCTCCTTGGGCAGCCCCGATTCTGTTCTCCAAGAAGTAGGATGGGATCTTGAGGCTTTTTTATGACTATCAGCTCCTAAACCAGCTGACTATGAAGAACAAGTACCCACTTTCGAGGATTGAAGACATCTTTGACTTGCTGAAGGGAGCACAGTGGTACTCGAAGAATGATCTCTGATTATGATGTCACTAGCTCAGAGTATGAGATGAGGATGTGCATAAGATTGACTTCTGGTGTCGGTACGACCATTACGAGTTCTTTGTTATGCCATTCGGCATGACCAATGCTCCAGATGCTTTCACAGGACTCATGAACATGATATTTTAGCCATACCTTGATCTCTTTGAAGAGGTCTTCATCGATGACATTCTGATCTACTCGACTACTGAGGAGGAGCATTCCTATCATTTTTAGGTAGTCCTTGACACACTCTGAGAGCACCAAACGTATAGTAAGATCTCGAAGTGACGACTCTAGATCCGAGAGGTTCACATTCTAGGAAATTTTATATCGGAGGATGGGGTTGCAGTGTATCGAGTGAAGATTGAGGTGTTACTTTCTTGGGAGCCACCCAAGAGTGTGACAGAGGTACGATGCTTCCTGGGTTTGTATGGATACTACCAGAGGTTTCTGAAAGAATTATAAAGATTTGTAGAACCACTCTCGGCCTTGATGAAGAAGGGGTAACCCTTTTTGTGGTCATAGAGATGCGAGTAGAGTTTTCAGTAGCTGAGGCAGAGGCTTACTAGTGCCCCCATTTTGAGGCTTTTAGAGGAGGATGAAGTGTATGTATTTTACTTCGATGCATCACAGACCATACTCAGATGTGTCCTGATGGAGGAGGAAGTAGTGATCACATATTGTTCTCGATAGTTGAGGTAGCAGGAGCAGAACTATGCAACCCAGGACCTGGAGTTAGCAGTAGTGGTCTTCACCTTAAATATGTGGCAACACTATCTGATGGGTGAGCATTTTAATGTGTACTCTGATCGCAAGAGTCTCAGGAATATCTTCTCCTAGAAGGACCAGACCCTGAGACAATGACGTTTTCTTGAGTTCCTCCAGTACTATGACTTCGAGAAAGTATATACTCATGGGGAGGGAAATTTTGTAGCAGATGAACATAGCAGGAGTTCTGGTACACAACATCTAGGTGAGGAGATGGAGGATCTGGCTGCCGTGAAGATATCCTTTATGGATAGTGATGGATCTTCTTTTATACAATCTCTTAAAGTAACTCCCCAACTTCTTCAGTGATTCAGGGAGGCACAACATGGGGATGCTGACTGCGACGCTCGACTTTCTCAGATATCCATAGGGAATGAACTTGGTGGATTGTTTAAAGGTGGAGATCATGTCATCCTCTTTAGAGGACATACGCTGGTACCAGTGTCACATTATGAGGAATTATTCGGAGTGTTCGACACATCCCCTCTAGGGTACAACCGGGATTGGCGAAGATGTACCAGGATCTCCAACAACAGCACTGGTGGCTGGGAATGAAGAAATCATTTGAAGAGTTTGCCTCTTGGTGCCTCACTTGTCAGAAAGTGAAGGCAGAGCATCAGGTACGAGTAGGCTTGTTTCAGCCTTTATATGTCCCATAGTGGAAGTGGAATCAGATATCCATGGACTTCATGATAGGACTTCCATGCACATCCGAGGGGCATGATTTGATTTGGGTGATCGTCGACCAACTCACCAAGTTGGCACACTTCCTACCGATCAGAGAGTAGGTTTCAGTAGAGAGCTTGGGACTCCACTTTGTGTATGAGATTGAGTGGCTACATGGAGTACCTTCGATGATTGTCTCTGATCGTGGAACACATTTTACTTACCGGCTATGGAAGTGGTTGTAGGAGGCATTCGGGATGTAGCTTCATTTGAGGACCACCTTCCATCCTCATACAGATGGCTAGACTAAGTGGACCATTCATACCCTCTAAGGCATGTTGCGTGCTTGTGTCCTCGAATTCGTTCGCAACAATGGCGATCAATTTCCTTTGGTGGAGTTTTCATACAAAAACAGTTATTACTCCACCATAGGAATGGCACCATTTTAGGTGTGGTAGGGGTGACCTTGCAGATCACCCTTGTGTTAGACTGACCCAGGGGAGTCAGCACTCGTGGGACCAGAGATTTTATGGGCTACTATAGAGAAGGTCCAGATCATCGAGGATTAGATGAAGACTGTACAAAGCACACAAAAGTCATATGACAACAAGAGATAGAGGCCTCTAGAGTTCGAGGATGGTTACAAAGTCTTTCTATGGTTCTCACCCCGATGAGGTCTATAGAGATTTAGCCGAGGCGGCAAGTTATATCTATGGTTCAATGGACCTTTTCAGGTCCTCAGTAGAGTTGGTGAGATGGAAAATCACTTAGCTCTTCCAACTTAGTTGCACCATGTGCACGATGTCTACAACGTATCCCAGCCGAGGAGATACATGCATGACCATTCTCACATCATTGACCATGGTGAATTGGACATAGATGATGGGGATACTTTTATGGAGGTTCCAGTAGATATTTAGGATCGATAGGAGCAGTTCCTTTGTGGACAGTTGATACCTCTGGTGTGCATTTGCTGGCAGAATGGGAACCTCCAGGAGAGCACATGGGAGTTGAAGGCTCATATGCATGCTCAGAACCTCCACATGTTCTCTTAGTTTGAGTTGTGGCTTACAGGGACATAAATCATAAGGTGGGGAGAATGTAAAGACCCGGAATTTTGATGTAATTTTTTTAAATAGGAATATTAGGAGTCTGCAAAAATTAAAGGCGCGTGATTCTGAGGCATGGAGTGCCCAGAATTAATTTTTTAACTTATTTTGGGGTATGTTTAATAAATGTGCAAGTGGGTTTTTGTAACTTTTGAACTGGTGCACAAAATTGAAATCTTAGGGCACCGTTGAACATGTAGCGTCAATATTCGCTTAAAGAGAAATTCATCTCGATGGATGTTTTTCAAGGGTGAATGATATTTATTTTTGGGTTTTTTCATGGAAATAAAAAAATAAAATAAAGTACGCATTTTATTTTATTTTCTGGAACCACACCATGTGGAAGTTGGTAGTTGGGAACACTAAACAATAACTTCCCATGAGAGGTTATGGTGGTGAGGACCACTCGAGCCTAACCTCCCGTGAGAGGATATGGTTGTGGGGACCACCCTAGGCCTAAACAACATGAAAACCCCTCTTAATGATGGATAAACTTATCAACTACTTAATTAATGGGGAGGAGCCTCTTCAGATTCCTCCAAATTAAATTATTCCAATGCACCAGATTAAATTTTGACAACTTAGTAATTTAAGTTAGCTAATTTTAAAATTGTGCCAACAATTAATATTGGGGAAAAACATTATTTTTTGGGGTTTTTCTTTTGAGAACATTCATTGGAATAGGATATAGAGCTCTTGTTGGAAAAAAATATATCCAACGAAGAACGCCTTCTTCCATGAAGAACGCTCCGCCAATGAAGAACACTCTGCTATGAAGAATTCTGACCTCAACTTCGAGCTTCTTTTTAAGGACTTCATCCAATGTTGGACACCTCCATCTATGATGAATTGACGTCCATACTTCCTTCAAGCACAAATGTCAATGAACAACATGAGGTAGGGGTTTAATTTGTGTGTGATTATATCCCAATGTTCTTCTTTTTTTAAACAAAGAACACAGATGATTTTTCTTTTGCGAGTTGGGAATATTTATTGCGGGAGGGATTGATGTTATTTATTCTTGTTTATGTTGAGCTGTTTGCTACCACCATAATTTGGAGGGTATGGGCCAAAAAAACATGGCCTGACCCCTCCAAAAATATTATGGTGATATGGGGAGTTGAATCCAATGAATGCGACGATGCAATGACCCCGCCTCACAGCCACCCCAACCTCGCGACCTCCCCACCCACAGCTCCGCCACTCCTGGCATCACCATCGACCACCTCTACCTCCATAATCTTCTGAGTCGTCGATGCCATCCACCGAGCCACCGTGGCCCGCGACAGGTCCGCACCCTCCTAGTACCAGCGACCAGTCTATACCCCTCGTGGTACCCCTCAGCCAAGAGGTCCTCGCGTCCCTTGCAGACCAGGTCGGGCCGCACAACAGGTCGGGCCAGACCCAATGGGTCAGGCGGGGTGGGGATTGGTCGGTTCGACTAGGTCAGACCAGACCCGAGCCCATTATGACCCATTTACGTTATTTTGGCCATAACATTGGAACTGGATGTCCGTTTGAAAATCTGTCAGCGACATTGGGAACATTGGAGGGAGATGGTCACTTTGAGTGATACCCCACTATGTTTTGGATTAAGATGGGGAATGGTTGAGTTGGATAGATTATTAATCCAACCGGGCCCCCGTGAAAAATAGGCTAACAACTCATAGACCAAGCATCCAATTTATGTGTCATTTTTTACATTGAGACCCCTATGATGTGACAGAACACTGAGATAATTCTTTCATGGGACTTCATTGTAGATGGAGTTTTGACCCGTGGCTTGGGAAGCGGTTTCCCCATGCACGATACGTACAGAAACCATTGACTGGATGAGACTTGATGACTGCTAACCATTTTGACTTGGAGTGACTCGACTCGCCCATTGGAGAGTGCCTTAGTGATGCGGTAGACCCATGGTGTGGAGTCGATTGGTGACACGGTAGACCCCCATCACTCGACAGGAAGAGTACCTTAGCAGGACATGAGGGGGAGCGCCTCTGTGTGATGCGGCAGACCCACAGTGGGGAGTTCCTCTGTGTGACGTGGCAGACCCACAATACTTCATAACAGATGTACCTCAACATTCCAAGGATAGTTTGAAGTGCCTCTGTATGATGCGGGAGGACCACTGTACATGATAGAGGAGGAGTTTTCCAGTAGCCGAGGTGTTTGACGTTGTGACTAGGAATGTTACATGATACTACCCCTAGAATAAATCCTGGTGTGTCATGAGTTATAACCTCTGTTTTTTCCTCATTATTAAGATGGATTACTTGATTACTTAGGTATATGTATGGGAATTTACCTAATTAAGGTTATATCTTTATTTCATACTTTGTGTTTTATCCTTGTTGGATTTTGTGAGACCTAGAGGGTCTCAGGGACCCTACTAAGTATCATTAAACTCACACCTATATGGTCTATGACCGCACCTTGTTGTGTTGGATGAAGATGACAAATAGCGCTGACTGAGGCTGACAGTGCCAGTATTAGATGATACCTGGAGGAGGACCATAGGGCGTGTCGGCACGTAGAGGAGACGTGTGGTCATGGAGTGCTGAGGAGGTGATCTGTACGTACCCTTTAGCTAGGAACATCATAGGATGATCTAGTAGTTGTCTATTCTTTTTCCTCAGTTGTACTATATAACAGTTGTAGTTGTATTTTCTAGTTGGGATTGTATTCTGGCCCTTTTACATACTGTAGTCACTCTGTTAATAGTTTACTTTATTGGTTTTTTATCTTGTTGTGTGTTTGGTTACATGTCCATACATGTTATAAAGGCAGTGACATCTCAGTTTTAGGGAATATGCCTTTGCTGCTAGACGCCAGACCATGGCCTGTGGAAGGTGGGATTGGGGTTAGTCACATCATGACCCCGGGGGGACGGTTCTTGACACTTATAATATATGAATTCTAACACGGTATCATGGGTTAGAATAATTTTTCATTCATTCTATTTATATCCATACTGGTTATCATTTAGAGGAAAATGAGGTTTCAACACTTATGTATATATCCTCTTCTTTTATGTATTATTTCATGAAATCACAACATGGTAAAAATTATATAAATATATATATTTTACATATTAATGATATTCATAATCGAAAAAATTATCTTATGTAACAGATATTCAACCATTCTTAATTATACTTGTCTATGATCTTGAATAGTAGTGAACACACCATCCATAAATACTGATGGAGAATTAATGAATCAATTCTTCTCATAATAATATTTAGTAGAGATAAAATATAGATCAATTCATCATGATCTTGGAGATGATTATGTGTAAATATTGTTTCTATAAAAATAACATACTTCTTAGGAATTGTAGAGTTCATCCAGTGTAGTTGACACCCAGAGATCTGGAGAGAATGTTTCTAAATCTGATGATCTTATTCATGGATGTATGTCTACATGATCAAATATAATTCTCTATGTTATCTATGAATCTTACATTAAAGCATATAATAAAATATTCCTATGTAATTATTGATATACACTGAATTTTCTAATGGTATTCTACACTATTAGAGACGGATAATCAATGAAGGAAATTACAGAGTGATCATATAAGTGGGTATTTATTGGAAGTTATAATTCAGATTCCATCATTACTAAAATCATAGTGACTCCCAAGGTATTGATTTATTTATTTGATCAGGTTGATGGGACAGATGATATATTTACCCTGTTTTCACTATGTTTTTAAATGAGAATTTATAAGGCTTTTTTCTGATGTAATTATTGTAGAATTAGTGACAATCTAATGCATCCCCTACCTTTTATAGTACATTGTCTCTATTTAATGATATTCAAAAAACACTAAATGGGATAAATCAACATACATTACCATGAAATTTCCCTTTGAAATTTATTTTACACATTGATGAAATGATAAGGCTACACATGGATTTGAATCCATAAAACTCCATGTATGAAATTGAATTCCATGTATTGGAGCACCAATATGAATTAATAGTCATAAATCAATATCCAAATTGGTTTTATAGTCTTATCATACTATAGGGAATCTACTAGTGGTCTTCATAGCTTAAAATTGTCATGTTTGTGGGAAAAGTAAATCTCGATATGGCTATAATTTCAGAGGTTACAAATCGTGTGAGGATGATTTTCAAAGTGTTATATAGTAAATATTGATGGAAAAATATATTATTTTCATTACTATGTTTTTTCAAGGGCCTGACTTACCAATGTATTGATGCTTCATGGTCATGTGTTTAGGATTACATGACCATGTGGAGATCAACGGTACTATTATCTTCGAAATATATATCACATATAATAATATTGTTCATGAACACTTGATTGATCTAAATATCCCTAATATGTAAATCCATATGTTACAATAATAAATTAATGGAATGAAAATAGATACAATTGATGATTTTTCGATTTTATGCATCAAAATTCTATCCTTTTGGAGAAAGGTCTTATTATTTCTACAATGAAGTTTATTTATGAAATAAATATTATGGGATGAATCCACTTATGTGGATAGAACCTCTCATAAAATAGAACATATGATATATTTATTATTTATATGTTGGGGTAAACTGATCATCTTCTATTTCATGGCCCACCAATTTTTTTAATTATTATGATTTTACATACAATATAATTATGTCTAAATTAGCCATTGATGATTCATGAATAGATTTATGTTTTAAGGAAATTTGAGTGATTTAATCATTTTTAACTTAAAATATAGATTTAGTAGAAATGATTCTTATCCATTATTGTTCACCATGGTCTTGTTGA
This sequence comes from Viscum album, assembly GCA_963277665.1. Lineage (NCBI taxonomy): Eukaryota > Viridiplantae > Streptophyta > Magnoliopsida > Santalales > Viscaceae > Viscum > Viscum album. The sequence goes on along the minus strand of OY728120.1, from coordinate 383,852,309 downwards.
TTATATCCTCTACAATCTATTTGGTGGGATGGTTCCCATACTAAAAATAAATAGATAATATAATGAAAATCAGTTTAGATAACCTTGTGTACATGAAATGAATCTTATTCATATTCTTTTTATTATAGGTGAATATTAAAAACAATTTTGGAAGGGAATAATCATAAATATTCAATTATGGATTTTATAGATTGGAATCATGTTCTTGAAAAGCTTACTCATTTATGTAATGAATACTGTATGTTCTCGGATGACCAAATTCATGGTCACACTATTTGTAAATATCTATATATATTTATTCTAAACATCTTTTCATAACCTTATTTTCTTACAAGGAGTAAATCACATTAAATAGTATATATTTCATGAAAAATCATTTTCGGGTGTTATGACCATATATCATGTGGATGATGCAACAATCAATATGATCATTTAGAATATAATTATACATACTAGTAGTCAATAACATTCCATAGTATAAATATCAATAAAAAAAATCTTTTGTGCTATGACCCAACATATAGTGGAAGTGGTAATAATATGTATTAGAATTTAGACTATAATTATTATGTTTTATGATCTCCAACAATTTCAATATGTTTTTAAATAAATAAAAGATTAAAAATAATAGAAATATCTATTTCAACAAGAAGGTAAATAGAATAATTAAATTTTTTTCCTTACAAGGTCTTCATAAAACAACTATGATTTCCAATATCATATTTCTATGGTTTTCCCATCATGGTTTTTATTTTTACCCATTCAGTGTAAGGTTCTTGTTTGGGTTACCCTTATGGTTTAATATTGAGAATATATTGTTTTTGTGGTTAGTTAGTGGATGATCAATGTTATAATAGTCATGAAATAGATTCATCTTTAGTTTCAATACTACATTATTCTCCTCCAGGGATATTATTTCATTAGTGGAAAACTCAATTTATTCCAAGTGTATAATTGGAATGGATGTTTGGGTAGAAACCTATGTTGAGTAAATAAGTGAAAAACAATAGGTTCAAAATAAAATTTAATATTTATTATTTTGAGATTTATTTATTGATGTTTTTATTCCCCAATAGAGGGAATCTATGATAATATATTGACTCTATGGGAATATAAATTTGATATCGGAGCCTTAGGTTATCCATATGACTAGACTTTGAATTTTTTGGTAACGTGGTTACCTCTTCATGAAGGGTGGGGGATTTATAAGAGGAGATTTATTGGGCTTGGTCATGGAAATTTCACTATAAAAGTATATAACATTTCAATAATTTCAAGTTTATTAAATGTAAACATTATCGTAAAATGATATACTAATAAATACTATCCTTATTGGAGAGAGATTTAGATTCTATGGGTTGTGGGTCGACTGTGGATAGAGAGGGAAATTTTCATTTATATTTTTTTTATTCTCATTACAAAGGTGGTAAATGGATTTTTGGATGAGCTCCCATACTGTGTGTCAGCCTATGATGTAATGACATAATATTACATAATAGTTTTTTTCAATGATAATGTCATCATGGGTTTAAATATTCACATTAAAAATTAACTTAAATGTTAAATGAAATAATGGATTTAAATAGTTATGAAAGGTTATTATAAATAAAACAACTAGTAAATAATAATATTTTATTCATTTAGAAATTTACAGAAAATAGGATTCTAAACACATATTATATTAAAATGGTATGATTTTTTATAAAAAAATTTCTCTATTAAATTCATTTATTTATTGAATATTTTAAAACATAGTTTTAGGAAGTTTTATTTTATAAAATGAATTTCACAGTTGAAATAAAATCTCAAAAATAAAATTAGAAAAAATAAGGTGATTTTTCTAAACAAATTTATTTAGTGGTGAAAAATGAAAAAACTATTATGATTATATTATCCCTTTTATGACATTATTATAATACCATAAGGACCTATAAATTTTGAAAAAAAGTCTAATATATATATGTCACGACCCATCCCACCAAAGATGCCCCTCCTGAGCTGGAAATGGTGAAAAGGAGATAATTACCCCTAAGTCTCGCCTCCAGTAGGCCCTAGGGTGGAGACTAGCACCAAGGGTATGAGTTTTTACAATATGGGAGGAATTTCCCTTTTATTATTTATTTAAGATTGTGAAATCGGATGAGTCCGCCACCAAAAGGAAAAGAAAGGAAATAAAAGTAAATAAACTCAATCCAATCCCACATGCATGTTTAAATAGTTCTGAAAAAAGGTACAAGTACAAGAATTCTCAAAAGTACAATACCAGAAGAAACAAGAGTACAACAACTGCAACAATTCCAATTGTCCTGACTAGTAGGGTCCCGCACGGCCCTGGTAGTCCTCCTGGAATCCTGAAAGTAAACGTAGGGTGAGAATACAAGTTTACTCAGTAGGTAAACCTAAAGCCCTCATGCACAAGTGGGGAGACATCCTAATGTCATGTGAGAACAACATAAGAAACCAAAACCTATCAAGGAATTCTAACCACCCAACATCACCAGCCACACTCACCAAAACACAAAAAATAGGTAGTAGTATATATGAACAAGAGTATTGGGTACCCCACACCATTTCCCACTTGCCAGCTGCTCTTCCTAACGGCGAACATCCTGACGCTACCACACTCTTCCTGCCCGCACACACCTGGGCCTCACAGCCACACATCCCACCCGCACACAACTAGGCCTCACAACCACACATCCTGCCCACACACACCTGGGCCTCATCCCAAAGATTCTTGGGAAAAAGTAAACCTATCAGAAGAGTCTTGGGCTAAACCACCCCAATCGAATCCTACCCGAAGAGTCTTGGGAGTAAGGTTGCCTCAAGCCATCATAACCTATGGAAGAAGGAGCAGGAAGGAGCTAGTAACTAAGGGGAAAACACCCTCTCCCATGAAATGGCAGTGTTCGGCACAAAGTGTTCAACATGGGTGAGGTGCGACAAAGCACAAAGATACAAATATATATATACCAAACACTCAGCCCTACCTATGGCTTCTATGCAGAGAAACTGAGCACATGACTTGGTACTTCTATATCGAAGAATGCATTAAAAAACAACCACAAACCCCATTTAGGTCTTCAGGTTTCAACAGAATTAGTTTATTAGTTTCCTTAACTACGAGTCAGTTATACAAAACCAATCATATCAATCGTTCGTAAAACATATCCCTACCATCCAAAAATCAAGTAAGGAAAACACAAGAAGCACAAACAAGTCCCTTCATATTAACCAACCATCCCCAATGATTACTATTTCTGTTCCATTAACATGCCCCACCATTCATTAACTCTTCCACTTTTATTTATTATTCACAACCCAAAGTTAGTTCATATTCAAACCCATCCCAGAATCCTCGCGGCCAACCACCATAACCGAAAACAAACTGAAACCTATACATCATCATCCCTTGATACTATTTATCACAGCCCTGCATCCTATTACCATCATAGCATTCACACCAACCCACAACCAAGCCAACCGCAACCCCGCTGCTCACCCGATCCACAACAATCCACAAAACACCCCCTTCACATAAACCATCAACCACATGTTTATTATATCAGATTTGTTCAACTGGGGTGATCACACAAGGGTTCCAGTTATTCATTTAATTAGCCATCTTTTCATGATTAACCAATTCCATATTTCACAAAGTTTCCTTCCATAAACAGGCTATAAAGACAGGGAATCATTTAATTGCGCTACCAAAGGTCCCCAACGACCATGATTTTCAGTAGGAATAATCCTATTCAATTCACAACTTAATATCATAGGATATAAATAAATTAACTGCATTCACAAATTCACATCTCCATTATATAATCCAGCTATTATCTTCATTAAACCGGTTCAAATGTGTTTCACATAAACAAGAGAAAACCCACCCCTCATGATGCACAATTTAGAGGGATGAAGGTAAGAACACTACCTCCATAGGTTCTGATCACAACGCCACCTGGATCAACTTTAGAAGACATTCGTCGACGTCTATCACTTCTGTCAAATCCTAGAAAAAAATCCTCGGGTGAAAGCTAGGAAGGAAAGGTCGAAGGGAAGACAACATATCCAAGCTCAGAAGTTCCTCCTCATCGTTACGATCCCATGGCCACTGACAGAACATAAATTGGAGCACTAATGAAGTTGTTATGGAAGGAAAAGAGACTTTGAGTCTCTGGGGAGAGCACTTCTCCAGGGAAATGGGAGGAGAGGTGTGTGTTGAAAAGGAGGAGAGGACCCCTCCTATTATAGGCGAGAAAAACAAAAGTAAACGGCGTGTACATCCTAGTACACGGCGTGCACTTGGCCATTTCACACGGTCTCCACGCGGCTTCCAACATATCCTTCAATGCGGAACGTGGCTGTTGACTAGTCAACACACAGTTTGAGGGTAATGCGTATGTGGGGAGGGACTACATGACATGTAGTATGAGATACATAGCCTGTACTCATTTATTTCACACGACAAGGACACGACTCCAACATGGCACATGGCCATTGACTGGTCAACACACGGTTTGAAGGTATTGCGTACGTGTGGAGGGACTACACGACGTGTAGTATGAGATACACGGCATGTAATAATTTATTTCACATGGCAAGGACACAACTCCAACATGACACACGGTCGTTGACTGTTCAATACACGGTTTGTGGGTAACGGGGTACGAAGGGAGGTACCACACAACGTGTAGTATGAGATACATGGTGTGTCCTCATTTATTTCACACGACAAGAAAACGGCCTTCAACACGGGGTATACACGGCAAGGGGGTACACAACGTGTACTCACACTACATGTCGTGTAGTTTCAAAATTATGAAAAGTGTGAGAAAATCCATTTTTGCCCTCCATAACACTTCATGACCTTATTTTTGACAATGGAATGGGCTGAATAGGTCCACTCCATTACATTAGATACCTCTTAAAACATTCTTGTCCCCGAGAAATTCAAAAGACAACCCAGAGGAACCCAACAAGATACCTCTTAGGGCTCTTGTTATAACAGGAACCCATCCAAAAACCCTAATCATATGTGTAAGGAATTCCTTCTCCTATATCGAGATATCATCCGCTTTAGGCGGAACTAACGTTCCTGCACGGGTTTAATCTCATCCTCATTAATGCGTCTCGATTAAGAATTGGGTCTTTCCACTTTCAAACATTAGGATTTTTCAACTATCATTACCCCCAACACCACAAAACCAACACACTACCTGAACACGTGGTTTGGGGAAATTCCTTATCCTATGTCGAGATATTATCCTCTTTAGGCAGAACTGACTCTCCCACATAGGTACAATCACATCCACATTAATGTGTCTCGATTAAGGATCGGGTTTTTACCTTTCCCCACACATCCAGACATGCTACACTCTTCCGGAGAACAAGGAAACAAAAGGTCTCACAACCGATAAGCCAAGCATTCCATATATCAAAGGTAAAAAGTATAACATCAAAACAAAGCTCAGAAGAACAAAGAAAAACACAAGCCAGACAACTATGGGCACTAAGAGTGAATCTGAGCATCCCGATACCAAGTTCTCTCCTTGAGGCCTCCATGCCTGCAGAACACACGAACCAAGGGAATGGTTCATCCACGAAGCACCTTCTCTTTACAATCCTCCATTTTGACAGGTCGTTCTTCGAAGATCCCATTGTCTTTTATATCTAACTCTCCCCAGTCGATAATGTGAGAATCATCGTGCATGTACCGACGAAGATGGGAGACATGGAATACGTCATGAACCTTCCCCAAATGAGGTGGTAGGGCTAGCTGATATGCCACCTTGCTGACTCGCCTCAGCACCTGGAAAGGTGCAATGAACCTAGGGGTGAGCTTACTCCCTTCCCTGAACCTCCATTGCCCCCGTCAAGGGGAATCCTTCAAGAAAACATGATCTCCCACCTTGAACTCCAAGGGCCTCCTCCGACGATCAACATAAGACTTTTGTCGGTCCTGAGCCGCTTTAATCCTCTCAAACACAAGTTGGACATTATTTGAGGCACTCTGTACTACGTCTGGCCCAAGAGCACCAATCTCACCAACCTATTCCCAGCAAATGGGTGAACGTCATGTTCTTCCATACAAAGCCTCAAATGGTTCCATGCCAATAGTAGAGTGGATGCTGTTATTGTAGGAAAAATATACTAAATGAAAGTGTCGCACCCATGACCCTCCGAAATACAGAACGCAAGCTCGTAACATGTCCTCCAATGTCTGGATAGTCCGTTATGTCTTCCCATCGGTATGGGGTTGGAAATTAGTGCTAAGGCGTAGCTGGGTGCCAAAAGCATGTTGTAACCCCCTCCAGACTCGTGAGGTAAAACAAGTATCCCGATCTGAGATGATAGTTTTTGGAACCCCATGAAAATGCACCACCTCATGTATGTACCTCTGTGCTAAGGTACTCACCGGGCCTGAATCCTTAATTGCTAAGAATTGAGTTGATTTCGTCAGTCGATCTACCACTACCCAGATAGAATCATAACCACCCTGAGCACTGTGTAGTCCTGTGACGAAGTACATTGAGACGTCATCCCATTTCCACTCGAGGAAATTTAATGGATGCAACAAACCATTGGGAACATGGTGTTCAACCTTCACTTGCTGACACACTAGGCACTTAGCTACAAACTCCGCCACTTCCCGTTTCACCCCGGACCACCAAAACTGTTCCCTCAGGCCTCGGTACATTTTTGAAACACCCAGAAGTACCGCCAAGGATGAGCTATGGAACTCATGGAGAACTCCCTCACGCATTGCCTCTGAACAAACAACCTCCCATGGAAAAGCATCTGATGTCAGCTGTCCTCTGACCATCCTTCTGGAGCATTTCCCTTATCGACATGATCCCGCATTACTTCCGCCTCAGATTCCCCCCACAGAGACACTTCCACCAGCTGCAACGAGGAGGACCGCACCATTATCTGAAACAAACTACCTCTAACACATTCTACCCTTGCATCCAAGTGCAGGGTAGTCAACTCTCCCATTGTTTTCCAGGCATCAGTGGATTCCTGAAAAACTTCCTTATGCGACTTCCTACTCAGGGAATTAGCCAAAATGTTTCCCTTACCTTCAGTGTAGGAGATTTATAAGTCATAGTCTTGGAGAAACTCGACCCATATCCGCTGCCGTAAGTTCAGGTCACGCTGGGAGAGGATATAACATAAGCTCTTGTGATCTGAGAAGACCACAAAGCGCTCCCCAAAGAGGTAATGACGCCACAATTTCAGTGAGAGCACTAATGTTGCATGCTCTAGGTCATTGGTGGCATAGTTATGCTCGTGAGGGCGCAACTACCTAGACCCATAATAGATCACACCCTTCTTCTACATCAGTACGCACCCCAATCCAAGTCCAAAATCATCACAAAACACGTCATACAACAACCCTTATTCTGGAAACCTATGTATGGGAGCACCGACCAACTTCTCCTTCAGGTATTGGAAAGCTTTGTAGCACAAATCCCTCTGTAGGAAGACATGGTTCTTCCTAGTCAAAGTCGTCAATGGAGTAGAAACTCGAGAGAAGTCTGAAACTAACCTCTGATAATAACCAGCCACGCTATTGGGTGCCCCCAAGAAACAACTACCTCCACCTTCGACGGGCCCACTGACACTCCATACTGAGACACTACGTGCCCAAGGAAGTGTACTTCTTGTGTCAAGAACTTACACTTTGAAAATTTCCCATAATGTTGGTGGTGTCGAAGGACATCCAAGACTGCCCTAAGATACTCAATGTGATCCTCCTATGATCTTGAGTAGATCAGGACGTAATCGATAAACACCATGATGAACCAGTCTAGAAACTATTGGAAGACAAGGTTCATAAGTCCCATGAACACTGCTGGTGCATTTGTAACTCCGAATGGAATCACTACAGACTCGATGTGTCCATACTTGCACCCGAAAGCTTCCTTTGAGATGTCACTATCCTTTACCCTCAGCTGATGATATCCAGATCGTAGGTCTATCTTAGATAACCAACCTACTCCCCTCCGCTAGTCGAAGAGATCATCTATCCTTGGAAGGGGGTAACAGTTCATGACTGTTACCTAATAAAACATATGGTAGTCTATTCATAACCTAAGACCACCATCCTCCATCTTTACGAAAAAAACTAGAGCACCCCATGGTGACATGCCGGGTCGAACAAAAACATTATCCATCAAATCGTCAATCTGAATTCGCAACTCTCGCAACTCCGAAGGTTCCATCCGATAAGGGGCCATCGAAATCAGACATTCACCATTCTGTAAGTCTATCCCAAACTCAACATCACGTTGGGGAGGTAGAGTCACAACCTCCTGGGTAAAAACATCGACCAACTCCCCAACAACCTCTGGGACATCCATCATCTCTGTATCAGCAGAAACCACTGATAATCCGCCTAACAAGGAAAGGAGAGGCTTCACATGCCAGCTTCCCACCTGATAGATCCTTTCTCCAACAAAAGATACATGTTGCCCATCCACGTCAGAGAACATGACCCTTCTTCTGAAGCAGTTGATGACATCACTAATAGAAAACAACTAGTTAATTCCTAGGATGACATCATATGGATGAATATGTAGAAAAATAAGGTCCCCACTAGATCAATGTGGTCCCAACATCATCCCACATCCCCGAAAAACACACGATACACTGGTCTGGCCTCAATGTAGTGTACTTAACACCAGAGGTATAGATAGTCTCTCTACATCTAAACCCAAAGCGTGGGGTAAACCGAGTGCAACAAAGGAGTACGAAGCTCATGAACTGAACAAGGCAGAAACGAGAGTGCTAAAAAAACAAAGCGTACCTCGCACCACCTCTGGTCCTGCAGGAACTGTCAACTCTGCTGCGTGAAACTATCCACACCCAGCTCCACTGCCTCTCTGATGTCGACCACCTCCCAGACCACGCCATTGTCGAGGTCCCTGAGGAGAACCCAGAGGTCGGCCTCCTCCTGCAAAGTCTGCCCTCGGAGGAGCAGGGTCGTGCTGTTGCTGGAAGGGCCTCGCCGACAACTGGTGCTGCTGAGGCAGGTGCTGAACCTACCCACCACCACCGTACTGAGCTCAAGTCAGGAATTGACACTGAATGTTCCTGAAACCTTCACAAGAGAAGCAATTCTATCCTGGTCTCATGAAAAAGGGATAAGGACCCGAAGATCTGAACTGGAATTGCTGAGGCCTACTCCCAACTGGCCTGAACCTGGAAGGTCCTGTCGTAGGAGACCTGTTGCTGACTGCCTTCCCCTTCGATGAACCCAGTAGGATCCCCTCTTTTGGTGCACCTCCCTGCAAGTGAATACTATCTACAACCTCTGCCTTCTTCTGTACTACCAAGTATGTCAGAAGAGTGAAGGGGATGACAGCATACAGGAGCGAAGGACGAAGCGCCTCCTCCGAACGTCTCGTCCGAGACTCCTCATCCGGAAAGAGATCTGGAGAAAAGCATATGAGATCTTTTAACTTGATCCCCAACTCTCATACTGACATACTCTCCTGCTGAAGAGAGAGTATCTCAAACCGCTTCTATGCCTTGATCATGGATGAAAGGAATTCCTCTCAGAATTCCTTCTCAAGGTCAGCCCATGGATCCTCGGTCTCTATCCTCTCTCCATGGTATAGTGTCCACCACTGACACGCCACACCTCTCAGCTGACTAACTGCTAGGGGAACCCAGTATTCCCTTAGAGCACGGATCAAATTAAAAGCGATCCCTAGCACCTCAAGCCACCCCTCCGTATGTATATCAGAAGTAATACCCTTGTACTTTTTGAGGGTTTGTCGCTGGAAAGAACGGAGAGTCTCCTGCCACTGGTTATCTTCCTCCTCTCGGTCAATCCTCAACTGATCGAACACCTGAATCTGATGGGTCTTGGCTGGCTAAGCCACCCAGAGATTGCGTCCAGGTGCCATATCTGTACGGTAAACAAAAATCGCCTAATCACAAGTATTAAAGAAAATTTCTCAAGGTTTTATTTTATCATTTTATTCAATTTATATCCCAGAACACCCTAATCATGTAAAAACACAATCATGAAGATGCATGTACCATTTTATGGGGACTCTACCCAACAATTAATGTAGTCTCACTTGGTCGTTCGGTAGGCCCATAGTCCTTTCATCAGATCACGGGGGCCCCTAAAATCTCGTGTCCAAGTCGGTCTTCCCTGGCCTATGTCATGCGCCATGATCAACCAACAATGTTGCCCTACCATCCCATGAAATCCTCACTATTCCTAACTCCGGACTCCATCCTATCTCTCAACCATCAGCTCTAATACCATTCTGTCATGAACCCCTCCCACAAAATATTCCCCTCTTGAGTTGGCAATGGTGAAAGGGAGATAATGACCCCCGAGTCCCACCTCCAGTAGGCCCTGGGGTGGAAACTTGCACCAAGGGTATGATTTTTTCACAATATGGGAGGCATTACCATTTTTAATTTATTTAATATCGGGAAATAGGATGAGACAACCACCAAAAGAAAAAGAATGGAAAGACTAGTAAATAAACCCAAACAAATCCCACATTCATGTTTAAATAGTTCTGAAACAAGGTACAAGTACAAGAAAGATCCATAGAACAATACCGAAAGAAACAAGAGTACAACAACCAGAACAACTCCAACTGTCATGACTAGTACGGTCCCACACGGCCCAGGTAGTCCTCTTGGAACCCTGAAAGTAAACGTAGGGTGAGCATACAAGTATACTCAGTAGGGAAACCTAAAGCTCTCATTCACAAGTGGGGAGACATCCTAATGTCACGTGAGAACAAAAGAAGAAACCAAAACCTATAAAGGAATTCTAACCTCCCAATCTCACCATACACACTCACAAAAACACAACAACCGTTAGTATTATATATGGACATCATTATTGCTTACCCTGAACCATTTCCCACTAGCTAGCTACTCTTCCTAACGGCGAACGTCCTGACGCTACCACACTCATCCCACCCGCACACCCATGGGCCTGAAGAACCACATATCCCACTCGCACACAGCTGGTCCTCACAACCATGCTTCCCGCCCGAACACACTTGGGCCTCACAACCACACATCCCGCCCGCACGCACCTCGGCCTCACAACCACGCATCTCGCCTGCACACACCTGGGCCTCATCCCAATGATTCTGGGAAAAAAGTAAACCTGCCCGAAGAGTCTTGGGCTAAACCACCCATATAGAAACCTACCCGAAGAGTATTTGGTGTAAGTTTGCCTCAATCCATCATAGACTATTGAAGTAGCAGTAGGATGGATCTAGTAAATAACGGGAAAACACCCTCTCCAATGAAATGGGAGTGTTCGACACTAAGTTCTCAACATGGGTACAGAAAGATACAAATATATATATATATATATATATATATATATATGACACCCAGCCCAACCTAGGGCTTCTAAACAGATAAACTAAACACGTGCTTCGACACTGCTATATCGAAGCATGCATACAATAAACAACCCCAAACCCCATTTAGGTCTTCATGTTTCAATATAATTAGTTTATTAGTTTCCTTAACTACTGGAAAATTATCCACAACCATCCATATCAATCGTTCGTAAAACATATCACATCCATCCACAAATCAAGTTAGGAAAACACATGCATCACAAAGAAGTCCCTTCTTATTAACCAAACAGCCCCATTGACGATTATTCTCGCTCCATTACCATGCCCTTCCATTCATTAACTCTTCCACTTTTATTTATTATTGACAACCCATAGTTAGTTCACAATCAAACCCATCCCTACAGCCCCACTGCCAACCACCATAACCACAATCACACTGAAACACGTACATCATCATCCCTTGATACCATTTATTGCATCCCCGCTGCCCATCACCAACATAGCATTCACACCAACCCACAACCAAGTGAATCGCAACCCTGCTGCTCACCCGATCCACAACAACCCACAAAACACCCCCTTCACAAAAACCAACACCCACATGTTTATTATTTCAGTTTTGTTCAACCGGGGTGACCACACAAGGGTTCCAATTATTCATTTAATCAGCCAACTTTACGTGATTAACCAATTCGATATTCCATAAATTTTTCATCCATAAATGGTCTAAAAAGTTAGAGAAGCATTTAATTTCCCATGAATAGGCCCCCAACGAGGGTGATATTCAGTAGGTATAAGCTTATTCAATTCACAACATAATATCACACGATATAAATAATGTAAATGCATTCAGAACATCCCATCCTCGTTATATAAGACAACTATTATATTTATTAAACTGGTTCAAATGTGTTTCATGTAAACAAGAGGAAACCAACCCCGCATAATGCAAAATTTGGAGAGACGATGGTAAGATCCCTACCTCCATAGGTTCTGATCACAATGCTCCCCCGGATACACTTTATAAGATGTTCTTCGGCATTTGTCGCTTTTGTCAAATCCCTGCAAAATCTCCTCTAATGGAATCTGGGATGGAAAGGCCGAAGGGAAGACAACATATCCAAGCACAGAAGTTCCACCTTGTTGTTACGATCCTGTGGCCACTGACGGATTGTAAATCGGAGCTCAGACGAAGAAGTTATGGAAGGAAAAGAGCATTCGAGTCTCTTGGGAGAGCTCTGCTCGAGGGAATGGGGAGGAGAGGTGTGTGTTGAAAAGGAGGATAGGACCCGTCCATTTATAGGTGCGAAAAACAAAAGTACACGACGTGTACTTCCTAGTACATAGCATGTACTCAGCCATTTCAGACGGTCACCACACGGCCTTCAACGTGGAACGCAGTCATTGACTGGTCAACAAACAGTTTGAGGGTAACTCATACACATGGAGGGACTACACGACGTGTAGAATGAGAAACACGGTGTGTACTCATTTTTTTCACACGGCAAGGACACGAATCCAACACAGCACATGACCGTTGAATGGTCAACACATGGTTTGAGGGTAACCCGTACGCAGGGAGGGACTACACGGCATGTAGTATGAGATACACAGCATGTACTCATTTATTTCACATGAAAAGGACACAGCTCCAACACAGCACACGACCATTGACTTGTCGATACACGGTTTGTGGGTAAAGCATACACAGGGAGGGACTACACAGAGTTTAGTATGAGATACCCGGTGTGTACTCATTTATTTCACACCGCAAGGACACGACCTTCAACACGGGGTATACCCGGTGAGGGGGTACATGGAGTGTACTCACACTAAACGGTGTGTTGTTTCAAAATTATGAAAAGTGTTGTAAAAGTCCATTTTACCCTCCATAACATTTGATGACATTCTTTTTGACAAAGGAATGGGCTAGAGAGGTTCGGGACATTACAATATATTAATATATAATGTAATATAAATTGTTTAAATGTATTATATTAAATTTATAAAACCCACATGTAATTTTTCGGAAACATCGATAAAATATTAAATTAAAAATTATATTTGGTTTTTTATATTAAAAAATTACATTGATCATTGGTAGAAATTATATCTACCAAAATATATTTGATATTTTAGATCATTAATCCCATATTTTTTAATTTGTTAAATTTATTTCTTATAGAATTTATACTACAAGGATTAATTTTAATTACTAAAATAATGGAAAAAATATTATTTTCAAATAATATATCCAATACATCTATTTTGATTTAATTTTATTTAATTAATTAATCTCATTTTAGTAGTAATAATATTATTATTTAAAAAATTAAAATAATTATATTTTTTAAAAAATACAATGATTATTTTTTAAATAATATGAATAGAAAATAATGTTTAAACCAACATTTTTCTTGAAAAATAATTTTTTATATATAATTTTGTTAATTGAATTGATAATTTTCCATTATATAGAGGTTGAGTTATATTAAATTGAATTTAAACATTGGTTTATTATACCTATTATTCTAAAAGGGGTTATTTTATATTTCTAATAAAACATATTTTATTTAGTTAAAAAAACTTACCGATGTTAAAATGAAATTAGGAATATGAAAAAATGATAATGGAAAATTAATTTAAAGAAGTCCTTATATTAGATATTGGGGATTAAATTAAAATATCCCACCCCAATCTAATTTATTTTTTAGTTTTGGGAATTTGATAATTGAATAGTGTCAATTCATTATTTAAAAATAACTTATATTCATACAATTTTCCTTTTATATACTTGTAATAGCGGAACAATTCTCGTACTTCATTAGACAACTATTATTTGAAATTATTCACACATGATATATGATTAATTAATTGTTTTTAATTTATCATGTTTATTTGATCGTGTTTTTGAATTTCATGATGAGTATGTTTTTAAGTGTAAATATTTGGGATTTTCATTATATGAACATGAATAACATGTGGTTAGTAGAATCCATGCACAAAACATGTGGGTGAATCTATAACATTACATAAAATCGAATCATTTACAACTAATGCTCTCTACAAAAAGTCACCCAACCCTTGTGAGGTGTCATGTTGTTATAGTATAGGTTCATGGTTGGTGCATGGTTTGGACCAATGTATGACCAAACATGCATGTTTTCCAGTGGGTTAAATTTTCTAGAATTACCTTTCCACTCATAAGATAATAGAATACCAAAAAGAGTTATTTTTCTTCCCCCTAACCCTTGTGCTCAATGCTTCCATGGATGGGATCTGGACCACATGACCACTCCCATGAAATCCAAGAATTTTTATTCCATTTACCTTTTGATTCATGGTGAAATAATTTTAGTTTGGGTTTTCTTGTTATTTATTTCATAGTTCATCATTTGTCTTACTTCCAATAAAAATATGTGAGGATAGCTGAAAACAAGATTTTTCTTAAATTTTTACTATTTTTAATTATAAATATTTATTTGTTACATAATTATAGCTATGTTAGGCTTCATTGAGAGAATATTGGGCTTTCTGAATCAATGAAATCACGATTTTGTTTATGTTTGGGAAAGATACCCAGCATACAATCCGTTAATTTTAAAATTATAATTTAATGGTAGTTTCAATGTTTTTATTGTTATATAACATTCATGTGTTATACAAAATGGTTTTTATTCTTTTAAATTGTACATATAATATTTTCTATGTTTTCTATAAATATTATGTTTGAGTTAATCATATCAAAGCATGTTTTCAATTTTGTTTTGAAACATAAATATAATAAATGTTTGATTGGTTCACCAAATAATTTCTACCATGATAATAGTAAATTACCAATGATTATTTTTCCGATTTACTGGTTCTCATAAAGTCAAAATGTCATGTCAGGTTATTAATTCTCTTTTACATTATCTCAATATATCTCCCTCAATATTAAATAAATCATATATACACATCCACACATATATATACATACATATATATATATATATATTACCACCCTATCAGTATATATTGAAAAAACAAATTCTGAACATATAAATTAGGAAAAGGTGGTATATATATATATATCGATATTAATACGTGTCTATGTGTAATGAATAAATATAGAACATGGAAATAGATTTTAAAATGATTTATTTGAACTGTTAAACGAATGTTTAAATATAAAGTCTTACTTGGAACCTAGAGAACATGGATTTTTGTTTAAGTGGGTTGTGGAAATTTCAATTCAATGACTTATGTTCACATGGAAATATTTTTAAATCCTCAAAATGACAATACCTTATTAGAACATTGTAATCATTTTTAAAAGTGAGGTTCTCTCTAATTGAATCATATTATTTGACCTATTTATTGGACTTGTGTTATATATTTTTTTGGTATGTTGGAATGATTTAATTACAGGGGATTCACATTAGTATTGGAGTGAGTTGATGTGTGGTTTTATTCTTTCTCTACATTGTAGTGTGATTAGGAATTGGTTTTTACAATACAACTACAATACATATTTTGATTATTTAAATTGAAATATGGATGCATGTGAACCTAGTTTTGAAGACTAAATAAATGTACTCTAGGAAATTAATCAGGTCCTCATCAATTAATATCTAGTATGTTGGTTTTAAAGCACTATCAAAATGGCATGACAATACAGTGGACACTATTATAAATTTGTATTATCCCATTTTAGTGTCTTGTACATGAGGTAACTTACTAATATGGTCTCATCATCATGATAGTATTATGATCATGGGGTACATTTAAGATAGATAAATATGGATTCCCATGGTTCTAGATATCTTTTTACATGTATTTCAAAGGTACACTATTTAATGTCATTATCTATTACACTTCATAAATAAGAAAATTTTTATTCTATTTTTTCCAATGGTTGTGCCTTTTGATATGTTTTTATTAAATGGATTCTCAATAAGCCTATAATGTTATTGGATAACTCCTTTTTATATATTGTTTAAGGGAAAACTATTAATTCGTAAGAAAAGGTTTTCAAAATAATTGAATAAAGGTTTTTTGAAACATTATCCAATTTTTTTTTTGAAAACAATGGAATGAATAATTTTTATTTATTTATATTTTCCAAAATACCTTGACATGAAATTTTATATAATGGAATTTTAAAGGGTATTTTTATATTTTTGAAACCCTACAAGGAATATTTAGGGCCACACATATATCTCTATCATTTTTCAGTTTATTGTTTTAGTCTATCTTTTACTCTCACCCATGGGGTGTTATGGTTCTTGGTTTATGGAAGTGACATATATAGTCACAATGGGGATGGTAGGTTTGTAGGGTAACTTTTTTTCAATTTCTATTATCACTTCGACCAAATTGAATTTTACTACTATCTATGAATGACATGTAGATATAGATATTTGTGGAAAATGAAAAACCATTATAGGGGAATCCATTCCGTACAATTAGTTAAATAAGATAATGAGGGAGTATTTCAATTCTTGTTATATTTTACTAATTCTTTAGTTTTGATATTATGTTAATAGATAATATATATTCATGTAGTTTGGACGTCTATTATATGGATAAGTCATGTCAATGTATTATTTATTTTTGACCAATTCCATTCCTTATTATTCATTTGGAAAAATTTATCACATGTAGTGGAACATTAATTCCTTGGTACAAATTCCATCCCATTTGGATTGGGAATTCCCATCAGGACATTTTTTGGCTACTCAGACATCTAGTAGAGGGATAGATTAGGTTTCTCAGTGACCGAAATAAAAAAGAGTAGTTGCATTTTTTTTCCTTATTGTAATCATGAATCCCTTATATGTTTCCATTATTTATTGGGATGTCCAATAGACATAAAATATATTTTCATGACTCAATTCATAGGTATGTGGATTATTCCTGATCACCACCATTTATAACATAACATTAGCAACCAGGGGACTCAGATTATTTATTTTGATCTAGTTATTTTATTTTATTGATGAAATGGGATTTGAGATTTTGGTATATAGGGAGGTCACATAGTTTCATAACCAATGTGAAGCCTACGTACATGTGTTTATGTTACTCTTAGAAACAATTTCTATGTCGACACAAGGTCCATGAATGAAAGTTTCAAATTAATGCATAATTCTTAGTCACTTCATGGTGATTTCTACATTTTTTGTTATCACTTAGTTGGGTTTTTACACAATATCGAAAAATTGTTTTTTTATTTAAAAATAAATTTCATGTAATTAATTATAAATTTGAAAAAATGGAAGCATATGATTCAAAATATTTTTAGGTGAATAAAATCAATTTTTCAATTTAAAATGATACTTTTCTGATAAGTAACCATTTTACTAAATAATTTTTATGTTTTTTGTATCAAATTTACTAAATAAACTGATGGGGTTCTGGGTTTGAAAAATTTACATAGGGGTATTATAACTGAATTTTCCAATTAATTTGATTTCCAATATTTTTAAAATAGATTTTTCAATTATGCAGCAATTAAAATTATGTTTATTAGTGAGAAGATATTTTTTTGAAATTCATTTAAAGGTTAATTTATAAAATATTATCTATAGTGGTGTTTTTATGACCCATGTGGTATTTATAAATTTTTTTTTGATTATAATAAATCAATTATTGTAATATCAATTGAAATGTATATGTTGGAACTTCTAAAATCGGGAGTGGGTTCTTATGGTTATGTTTTTAAAAACAGTTCCTAAAATTTCCAATTCAATTTTGGGGATTTTTTAAGGATACTATTCTCATTTTCTAATGAGATAATTGTATTTGAAGAATTACTTTTTAAAATTATTTTTATGATTCATATTGTGAACATTTTATTTTTATTAGTAATAAATAATTTATAGATTCATGGTTCTTTTTATTTTATTATTCCCTAGAAATGTTGTTATAATGTTTGGATGGTCAATATATATGATTTTATCCACTATGTAATAATTACAATTGATTTTGGAAATTAGTGATGGTATCCATTTATTTGATTTATATTTTAGAGTTCTTTTGGTTGGAATCAGAGTGTAAATTATTATTAGGTTTTTCTTAGGGTTTTCCTCATTGGAAACACCAAAGGGAGTATCAATTATTTCATTCATAAAACCTTTTTACAAGGTGTATGAATCAATTATAGTATTCCATAAATTAATGGGATATTATTTATTGAATGTTTAGGATTACATGGATGGGTGACCTGTTTCATGGATCGGTTGGTCCCAATGAGGGTTTGTGTTTTGATTCTTTTTCATCAATTAACCTCCATTTACTAGAGACTAGATCCCATGTTTATATTTTTGTTGAGGGAATCCACAGTTATATAATGTCTCCCTAGACTAACTAGTTTTACCTAGTTTTCATATTTTTTTCTAATATTCATTATATTTAATTTTTTTATAATGTGATTACTATTTTAATAAGTTTCATTGTTTATGATTTATTAAACCATCAGAAGAATATTTTTTTGGATGTTCTGAATATTATTTTTGTGAGGTTATTGTGTTCATCATTCAATGTAACACTTCTCATATCATGTTTCTATTTTAAGGATTATTGTGTTTTTCTTCCTTGGGGTATACATTTTTTAAGAAAGTCTTTATATGACGGGGAGGACACCATTCACGGGGCTAATTATAAAATTTTTCTTCAATTGTCCTCATGGGGTGATTATTTATTCCCACCCCATAAAAGAAAAATAATAGATGTTTGGTTATCCTAGGCCATGGGTTCAGTGGTAGCTTTCTGTGGTGATCTCAAATAGATGATTATAAATTTCGTTTGTGATTTTTATTATAGGGGTTTGGGTGTACTGTAGTTTGGGGTTATGTTAATAGATCTGAGAGTTATTCTCCTTCCATTCTATCATTTGTTGGTTTAAGTAACATGGTCTCACAAGTTGTCTTACTGAATGTTGGTTTGATCTTTGTTCATGATATCTTTTCCAATATTGGGATTTTGGATTTCAATACTAGAAGGAATTGTTATATTTTTTTTCTTATCTATGAGCTTTCAATTCCCTTATAATGTAATAGTTTATCTTTTGTTTTTTCCTAATGAAGTAATTATTTTTGGACTATATAGGAGAAGATGTTTCAGAGAGGGTATAATTTTCTACCATGATAAATATTTATAAAATATATTTAATATATTTGTTAAATTTATAATTGTATAATTATGGTATTAGATGGTTTTTAAATATTAAAATTTGTTTTTTTTCTCATAGAAACATAGTCATCACATGGCTAGAAGTTATCTTGTGGACATCATGAGTTTAATTATGGATGTATTATTGAGCTAATTACTTGAGCAGAAGATGGATTTCCTAACTGTGTTCCCTCCGTATGAGATTTGTCAAGGCGTTCCAATTATGGGACAAAGTTGGATTATGGTTGAGACAACCATTCTACAAAACTATGTTCAGTTTCCATTATGTTAAATATTTGAAAATACTATTTATACGCATTATAAAATACATAAACCATAATGTTTCTATGTCTTCCTCAACATCACCCACATGATTTATCCCCCTAATGAGGGTATCTCAACCATAATAACTCCCTCCTCATCCCCTCATTTTTCGGTTTTTACTATCCTGATTTCAGGTGACATCATCTTAGGAAGGGTTTACATTTCTAATGTATCATTCTTTTTTACCTTTTCTTATCTACACCAATATAGTGTGAGGTCACTATAACATAAGGTTATTTGTGTAGTATGATTTTTTGTGATATTACTCATGCTATGGGATTGAATGAATCTTTTGAGGTATCTTGGAATTTATTGGGATTGGATTAGGACTAAGACATCAAAAACACCAATTTTTAACTAGATTCTATTAGGGTACACTAATTTAATAATTTTTATTAGAAATATTTTATTTATAGATGGATTAAAGTTGCTTCTAATATCATAAAAAGTGTATCTATTATATAAAAAGTTTTTTGATTCTTGTAAATGATTCCTATAATGTTTTCCAAATTCCACTAAATATCAGGGATGGGTTTCTATTTATAAATAATTTTTTGATATGGTTTTGATATTAAAAATATATATGTTTTATTGGTTTTTAAAATGATTTATACTATGTGAATTGAAATTTACCTAGGTTTTTTTGGCCCATCGTCTAGTTCTAATAATGGCACAATGGAATTTTTTATTTTTAAATAGAATCAAAACGGTTTCTAAATGCATCATTATTTTTTACATATGGATTATACCCATATCCATATACATGTGTATTTATAGGTACCATATTTTTACATAATAAAATAGTGATTTATGAATATGTACATTAGTTAGATGCATATTTGTATGTATATTGAGGTAAATAAGTGAATAAAGGAAATTATTTCTTTTTGAAATTGAAAAAATTGGTTTAAATTTTCTTCAAATGATACGTTTTTGTTGTAAATATTATGTCAATTGTAGAAAATTGAGGATATGTTTTTATTTTTAATTGGATTTTGGAATTTAAATATGTTTTTACTGAAAGGATTTTGAATCATTAATAAAATAATCCCCATTCTTTTACATCATCCATGAATGATTTTACAATTTTCATTGGATAAAGATTATCTATACCTATTGGTGGGAGATGAAAATACATTAGAGGGGATTTCTTGAATTTTTGGAGGGGTATATCAGTTGATGGGGGTGTATTTTGGTGCCAAACTGATGTTTAATTATTTCCTATCATTGATATTTGGTTATAGTTATATTAATTTTTCCTTGGCACGAAAATCTAGTATATGGATGGTTCATTCCCTAATTTATCTTATTTTCCACCACATGATTTCATTATTACTAATAAATATAAATAATTCCAATTTCATGATTCTATAATTTCCCAGTACATGTTCCAGTCCATGGGGATTATAAACATAGATTGGAATTTGTAGTGGGATATTTTGGACATATAACATATGGAATGATTATGTTTGTTCACCACAAAATTTCTACCTAAAACAAAAAAAAATTATCCTAAAAAAATCAACTCTGATTTTTATTATCATATATTATATATTAGTTATCATAATACCTTCAGTTATGAGTATACTTTAATGCGACTAATCATGGTCCCAATGTGACTATTAGTTTATCATTTTTGTTTTCTTATTATTTTTTCACATTGAATCTTATCGTTAACATATTAATATAATTACATAAGTATCATTAATATGATTTTATAATATTATATCTATATAAAAAATTATTTATTCCTAATCATTCACATATAAAAACAAAATTATTCCAATTTACAATTTAAGAGGACTAATTCCTCCACAAAATGATGTCTTTTATTTTTTCTCCGCAAAAACTATCGGATAGTAAAAATATTTGATTTCATGTATGATTTTTTTTCAAATATATAAATTATTATCTTAAAATGATAATTTATCACATACATTCATTACATCCAATTCATTGTGAAATGGAATCATTAATCTTTTATATAAACATATTACCACATCCATGAATGATGGATTTTATTTTTCATCACCACATTTCAGGGATGGTTATATAATTGAATATAATGAATTTATAATATAATAATGGCAGGATTAAGGTACATTTATTTTTCTATAATATCATATGAAAATATATCCTTAATCTTAAATTAATTATATTATAATATCAATTGGGTCAATTTTCACAACATATATGAATTATGATTATGTGTTTAAACGTTTAATTAATAATTAATATTATATAATGATAGTATCATTAAATAGTAATTAATTAATGATTTATAATTGAATCTATAATTTTGAAATTAATTTATAATATATTTACTAATACATTACCTTTTAGTAGTTACGAATATTACTACAAGTTAATCATAATTACCTTTTTAACAAACCCTTTAAATGGCATTATCCTAACAAATGATACAAGAGGAATCATAGAAAATATATTATTATTAAAACATTAATAATATTGGAACAGTGAAATTTTTGTAAATAATGAATAACAACACATATATTTTGAAATTACTTAGAAATAATAAATAATACTAAAACATTATATTTATAATAGATAATAAAACACCAATATCAATATAGAAAATAATTTTAAATAAATTTTATAAAAGGTAATAAATATGATTAAGGATGTGAAATTATGGATCATTTTATCTATGTCAATTATACATGAGGATTGTCAATGTTCGATTAATTGGGAAAACAATGTACGTATTATTTTATTTAGTTTCAAACCCGATGAGAAATTATTGATATTTCCAACAATAATTTATTTAATATTTTTTTATTTAGACCTATTGGATGTATTTTATGATATTCCTGTGATTCTTGGGGTTTTATTTTTCACAAATTTTACATTATATAAATGTTTATAATTAAAATTAAACCAATGTTCTAGGGACTATTCTCAATTTATTGAGTTATAATGAAACTTCATAGACCTTTTTATTACAATATTAGTTTCATCCATGATGTGATTTTATATTATTGAAATTTTTATTTATCCATATTTATAATGAATCATTAGATTAAAATAGTCCTCCTTGATGAATTTCATCTCCATAAAATATATTTCATTTCTTAGAATAATTTCTCTTCTATTTCACAATAATCTCACAACCATTTCATTTTTTTCTATTCTGTTAAATATTATACATTATTTTTGGAAACTCAAATAATTTTATTTTTCATTGGTGACCATTATTTTTCTTGTATCCTCTTTTATAAAGTGTTTTTTCACTAGATTATGATGTGTGTTTTCATCATATTTAATTTAAAATTTTAGAATGATTTTGTATCAATTAAAAAATTGGATTTTTTATTTTCCACTCCATAATTTTATAATCATTATGTATTCTAAAATAAATATTATAAAAAAATCATTTTTTAAGGAAATATTTTCTTTATTTATCACATCAATATAGGTAAAATGAATTTTTAATGGGTTATATGAATTCATATTTTTTGAAAATGATATAAATTTTTGCTAAAAACTATTTTATAGTTTCACGATCATTTTACTAATTATATATAAAGGAATAATTTACATGGATATTATTTTTCATAATTATTATTCTAAATGTAATTATTATATTCAATTTTAGATTTATTTAATTTTATGCATTAACCATTTACATTTTTCAGGTATATTTTTTTGATGTATTAATGAAATATTACGAATCCTATATTCTAATTTATGGGTTCATTATGATGTAATGAATTATTTTTTATGTAAAACACATTATTATAGGCAACTGAAGGGTGCGGTCTTATATTACCCTCTAATTTTTTTGTTATGTATTTAGATATGTTGAGACAATGAGGTAGTAAATTTTAATTTTTTGATAACGATATGAATATTGAACATTTTTTTGTTAACATTTGGATATATGTATGTTTTTTTTCACAATAAGAATCACATAATTTTTTTTATTCAAAATAGGAATATTGTTCATTTTTTAAAAATGTATCACATACAAATATTTTACTCAAAATTTTATAATTTACACATTCAAATGCTTATGAAATGTTATAAATTATATTAATATTATAGTATCGGTGTATTTCCATGTCACATGACAATGACGATGATTCAAATCTTATTTTTATCATTTCACGATTCCTATAAATTATCTATGGTATTTGATGGATTATTGTAAATTTCATGTTTGTCTACCTTTATTTTGCAGACCAAAATTATTATTTCATATTATTTTTAATAAGAAATTATTATATTAAATTTTTTCTCTAATATGATTATGAAATGACAATTGATGACTTTTTGATATGTTTTCCCTCATTGATAAATTTATGTCACCTAATTTTTATATTTATATCCCTATATATTGAATATGATAGTATCCATTGTGTAAAATACAATGGAGTTTATTATGGTTAAATAATGGGGAATTGTTCACAATTTTGCTAAAATAAGATACATATGAAAGTTGTAGTTAATGAAACAAAACCTAACATTCAGTATTTCCTATGAGATTTATATTAGAGATAATAAAATGAAAAAAATTTAATGCTTAAAATTTTATCATCTTACTCAATTATGAAATCAATTTTCAGAACAATATTTTTTAACACTAGACCAGGGTGTGTGGGTCTAGGGATCCCGTTTGACCATAACTGGAGATTTAGTTGTGTTTCACTATCATTTTAATTATTTTACATTGTATAATATCACTATAGTTGAAATCTTGAGTTAATTTTATGAGATATTTCAATGCAACATCTTGAAAGTCTTATAGTATAGATATTGTGTGTTTGTCAAAGAAATTAATACCCTGTAACAATATGAAAATTGGATGAGTAATCTTGAAGATAAATACCAAGGAGTAATAAAACTAATACATATAGATAGATAATTAACATGATCATCTCTTAGTAAATGAATTAGTGAACTATATATAATTTTAATTTGACACAACAATGGGATATTATATGTTTAATTTACATTCCCTCTAATGAACCATCATGACGGATTTGATTATCATGTTGAATAATTAAGATAAAATCCATAATAGAATAACATACCAATATGAAAAAGGATTGAACAAATAGAGTCATAGGTTTTATTGAAAAAATATATATGTTAAAAAAAATTCATAAGGGATAGAATCCTCATATTAGTGTTTTGATATTCATATTTTTGATATTATCACAACAATTTTGGAGTAGGTATTTTGTTAAAATGACACCATGTATAAGAAGAAGATACCTTTTTTAATCAATATACCACTTGGTCTTATTATATAATATAATATCATAATTAAATACATAATAATCATTTTATACTAATTTTGAAATGAAAATGGAGAGTTTCGTAGTCAATCTTAAGGTTATGAGGTTGATATCTTAACAAAAAAGGAATCTTGATACTTATAAATATTTTCATTGTTGAGTGATATGTATTAGTTATATTGAATAATATATATAAAAAAATTATTATTATATGAAATGAATATGAATTTTCCTTATATCATTTTTCTTTAATTAAATTGAAATGTATATAAAAAGACGTCAACAAACATGAAAAGTGATTTTAGGATAAATTAATTTTTTGGGGGATAACTATTGATGAATACGTGGTTGGGGAAAAGAAAAATATTTTATTTAATATATTCTTAATGTTGAGATAATTATGTAATGATTTATTTTTATAAATATGAGTTAGATTATTTTCATAACCATGGAATGGATTTTTTGATTCAATAAAAATGTTATCCGTTTTATTTTCATAGATGGTTATTAAATTTTTTTAATCTGGTATTTATTTGATAGTGTATAATTTTATGACCTATAGATTAATATTATTTTAGTGTTTTTGATATTTTTTACTTTTTTAAGAATATATTGTTTTACTGTTATTAATGGGTTTGGAGAATCGATGGTTTTTAAGAGGAATATTATGGATAATGTATTTTTATGTTTTATATAAATATATATATATATGAGTAGATGATTGTATAAATGAATAATATTTGTCGGGGAAAGATATGTAATTTAATATATACTTAGAGAGCTTGTTAGATTTCATATTAGATGATATTATGTTAAATGATAAATATGTTAAGAATACCCTCACCAAAGGTCAACAGTGATTATAAATTTAAATTCTGAATATGGAGTTTATTAAATCCTGGTAGTATTTATTGACCTGAGTTTTTTGAATATATTATTTTTGAGAATAAATATTATCTTTGATATATTTATTCACATGAAACACAAAACTAAAATGTTCCCCAACATATTAGATTTATATTATTATGAAAAATTATGTATAATACATCCCGTAGTAAATTCAATGAAATCAAAAAATTAAAAATGTTCAAAAAATAGTGTTGAGAACACTTAAAATACAAAAACTAGGGGTTTTCAGTAAATAGAGTTTTTATTTATATAGAAAATTTCAATATTAATGATATGTTTAAAAATTTTGGAAAATAAATTTTATATAATAAATATCAATTTTAAATTTCTAATATCCAAATTATACTACATTGAATTTTAGTGATCATTATAAAATAACGTATTTTGCATGAATGGTAAAAAATATTGAAATAAATAATATTGTAACATTTATGACATTATCATTATAAAAGAATGTAATAAAATTATTTTAATAACCTTCTTATGAAATATATTTTTATAAATTAAAATGATTCATTTATAAATAGTATTTTTATTTTATAAAATCATTTTATAATTTTTTTCAAAATTAATGAATACTTCATATTAAAATATATTATTATTCCCATATATTAAAAATAAGGTTTCATCACATGTTCAAAATAAATATAAAAAAGGATATAATAATTTATATGAGTATGTGTATGTTAAAAATATGAAAAATTTACAACTCAAGAATAAAACTATGATTCAATGGTTTAATGTTATTTACCAAACCTTGTAATCCAGATTTGGAATCATCCTAATTGATATTATTTAATATGTTCTCATTAATTTTTTGTCACCTTGAATAGTGAGTACAACAAAAAAAATTATACCACTTTAAATGTTACAATTGGTATACCAGGGGTTAAACCAAATGATATGTTTATGTTGGCCAAATACACTTTTCTAAATCCAATTATTTTAAAATATCTCAACATTTTCCTATAAAAACATCAAATATATGGTCATATGGAGGAATTTTTATTTGTAATCACTTTTTCATTTATTATTATATTAGAAAATCTCTTATAGGGGCCTCTCACCACCACATATAAATGTACCAAACCTCTCATCGCCTTTCTACATGACAAAGTCCTTTTATTTAAGCCGAGACTGACAAAAATCCTTTCCTTACATCATTCCCCATAACCAAGAGTCATTAGTTTTATCATTAAACCATTGTTGTAAGGATATAGTTGTAAACCAAAAGAGGATATATGAGGATGACATAAAGTTCACATTCTTACAAATTCATTTAATTTCATCGGTTACCCTACCTAACTGTGATAAAATATTAAAACTAGTGTATTCAGTATATTGAAACATTTTATATTAATGTAAAAACCTATATCAATACCCTCTTCAGAAAAAGGGAAATTAAAACACTGATGGGTGTATGATTAAATTACACCTCACAATCTGATGCAGTCTTTTTCCACCCCACCTCCCATAGAAGGATTTAATTCTCCATTTAATGTATTTATGTTATAGTTCATAAATATGTGTACATTATTAATTAAAATAAAACATATCCACTCTTACCATCCATTTTGATGGAAGATGATGATGCCAGTCGTCTTTAGGTGCATAATTTCGCCTCCAAATAGTTATGTGATATGGTTTTCATTTCATTTTGACATAGATGGTTAAAAATTAATGAATTCAATAGTATATGTGATATAAATATGTTTTATGTGTGAATTTTTATTTATATTCCATTCATTGCATCCATCGAAAAATTGGAACACAGCTCATCCATACCTATAACATACAATCTAGAGCTAATGTTATGTTAAATTTTAAATATCTAAATTTCTGGATGTTAATAAATTTGAATATAATGAATATATATGATATTTAAATCATTTTGATCTGTAACAAGGATTTTTACCGAGAATGGATAAAAAAGGTTAGAAAATATAATGATAATACAATGGAAGATATAATATATACGAATCTAGTTCATTATTAGATTTATAATAAATATATATTTTTATACATGATGGTCAAACACATAGGATTGAATTTGGAGGAGTGGTAACAACGTTTTTTTAACATTTATTTCCATGGGACACATTCCATATTCAGAAATGTTTTATTTTATATGGAATTTATAAAACCCAAAAATTTATTTTATGACTATTATATTAGAAATTAGAGTATCTAAATATCTATAAAATATCATAATTTATGGAGATTATGATTCAAAATATACAAAAGAAGTGATTCATTATTTCACACACTCATCATTATTTTGTATTTTTTGGGTTTATTAATCCATTGAGAGAATTTTTTGTTAACTGATTATTAAAATAAATATAATTAATTATCATATTCATATTTATGTAAATTAAATTACATGTTTATATTATTATTTTCAATGATAATTAATTTCCTAATAATGTAGAAATTTTATTTTTAAAATGTGATTTTGAATTTCAAATATCTATTTTACATAATAATGTTTGAAGAACATTTATGGTGTTTCTATAAATCAATGAAAATAACCACTATGTACATATAATATAATAGGTAAATGTTTTAATGATTCCATATATTCCATTTTACTCAATATGGTTTATGATTATGTTTATTTATTGGATAAATTAATAACATTTAATATACTAGTTTTTCAATAGAATTTATATGTTGATTATGTTTCACAAATATAATATGAGGAATGAATTAGATATAGTATGTAATAGGTTGTGAATTAATATCCCCTTGATGAATCATTAACTATCATTGGAACCAATGGATGCTATATTTGGATGAGGGCTTACCCATTAATTCATGACGTCTTGGAATAAGTTTGTGATGATATTTTTACAATGTTCTGCATTATGAGTTCCCTCATTAAGAGATTGGTTATTGATATTCCAGTGATTCTCTAAAAAGTTATTATCTCCATTGATATGTTTCAAGGTCATGTAATTAGTTATATAAAATATTTGGTAAGTATTTAATTATAGTATATCATTCTTCATGCCCAGGTTATGGATTACATGTAAATTGTTTTCAGTTATATACCTTAATATATTTATAAAATATTATTTATTGATGACAGTTTCTGCTATATGAATACCATTAATAATCATCTAAGATAACACCATTCTTATTTCCCTTCCCTAATATGTCAGGGAGTGTATTATATTTTAAATTTATTGATATACTAAATGGAATAATTCTGTTTTTCAAAGGAATTACTAGGTTGTATTTTAAATTTATATATTTAATGCGTTCATAAGTTTGTATCTTGTTTGATAACACTACTAACCAATTCACATATTTATTATGTGGTTTCATGTATTTAGTTAAAAATTAATAAATTAAATTCTAACACCTGGATACTAGGGTTCGGGTAATTTTATTTGATATTATAGATTTTTTAGTAGAAACATTAGAATCAAGAATAAGAAAAAATAAATTAATGAAATAATGACATGACTCACATTGGGGAATATTAAATTAGTTGTAAAAAATCCAAATGTTTTGGTATAGTGGAGATTATGCTGATTTCCAAGATATACATACCTCACTAGATACTCGGATGGGTTGTGGATCTGGAAGTGGTATATAGGTTGTTAATATCTATAAGAAGGCACATTTTCAATTGACACTATTTTCACCTGGATCAAGAAAACTAGTCATTCTAAACACATAGTTTGACACTCTGGGGGATATTCTTTGGTTAATTGACATTTTACTTACTATTCATTATAAAGGAGTTAAATATAATTATGCGATTCAATGAAATTCAAAAAAATAAACAATGTTTATTATTATCATATTATCTATACATAATTTTTTTAGTTAATGTTATTTGTTCCAAATGATATTAAAGGATTATATATGATTTTTAATGTTATGATAAAATTTATCGTATTAAATTATTTCAATGTGGAATTTATAAAAAGGAATTTTAGATGTATCAATAACATTAATCGTTATATAATTTCCCTCTTATTAATGATAAATATGCATGAGGTGGACCTGTAGTTGGAGTTAAAAAGACTATAGTAATACTGGGGAAGATTGAATAGATTATATTCCACAACATTTACCTTATGGAGTAGCCTAATAATCCCAAAGGCTTCATAAAAATGTGAGACCAATTCATTCAAAAAAAACATTCATCATTTAATATTAGTAAAAACCCATTAGTAGCTGAATGATTGATAATCTCTATATATATGATATTTGTCATGGAGTCATGTATTTTTTGATGAAATTTAATTTCAATAATAATTATTACCATGTTTTAGAAGAAAATTTGATAAATATATTCCCATATTTGTATTATAAAAATTATTTTATAAATTATTTTATTTGGAGGATTAATGTTAAGTCTATTTAATGACCCTCATTATTAATTTTTTGTACTTTTAATTTGGATACATATATTATGTAATGTTTTTATTAGATTTAGTAAAAATGGTACTATGAACAATTGGTATAATAGAAATTTTGAATTGCAAGAAATTATTGGAGCTTTTTCTTATAGTTCAGGGCATCTACCAAACCTCATTAATGTACATGATGTGTTCCATATATCATTGTTATAGAGGTATATTTCAAAACCATAAAATTTGATCTCATATGTAGAAATATAATAGAAATTTTTTTATATTACAATGGGGAATCTAGCTAAATTTGGGATACTGGGTAATAAGTTTGGATTAATTGGATAACATGGACTATAAAAATACTTTGGTGAAATCATAATATTGAAGAGTTGAAGGGGGATTCGAATGATATTTTGATGAAGAACATCCCATATATATTCATGAGGCCAAAAACTAAAGTAAATGAAATGATTTAAGGAAAAACTCTTTTAATGAAAATAATGGGTTCTACCATTAATAAAATAAATTAGTAACTATTTTTTATTTATTTTAATAATATTTACACATTCTTTAATATTTTATAACTAATATTATATGTTTTTATGTAAGGGATAAGAATAAATAAATTGTTATGGTTATGAACAAAATTTTTTAAAGAATGTTTTCTTACATAGAATATTTTAAATTTAATATTATTTAATATGAGAAAATTTCATTGAAAATATTAAAATAATATTTTGAATAATTAATAAAAAATATCAAACTGGATTTTTTAGAATTGTTTGAATTTTTTTTTATGAATTGAAAAATTTACTAATTCTTATTGAAAACTAAATTTTCATTTAAAAAATAAATAAAGTATCATTTTGGTATTAAATTGTTTGTCATGTAATATAATTTTAATTAAATTATTATTTATGTCATTTACATCTTTATAGTTATATTAATATTGAAAATTGATATAAAGATATTTTATACTTATGAAAAAACTTCTTTAGAGAATGACATTTTTATTTCTCATAGAGGTTTAATTTTTAATTACAACCAACTAATTTTGGAAATTTATTTTGGAAAAAATTATTACATATTTTAAATTACTAAAAAATTTATTAGGAAAAAATTTCATCATACTTTTAGCTCATAATGAATATTTGAATAATGTGTAGAATTATTTGTCGTGGTTCGGGATAAAAAAGGTTTATCAAATGGTTAAGCCAAATGATATGAGTATATATTTCAATAAGATATGAATAAATCATATTTTATTGAAATATATCAAGTTTATCCTATTCAAAATAATAATATATATCCATATTCAGCAAAATTTACTAGGAATTATATAATCATTGTTTATTAATTAATGAATTTTCTAAGGGGGTCCCCCATAAATAGAAGCGTTGATCATTGGAAATAAAGATTACCACCCCATAGATTGATTACATTATTTTTCCATAACCAACTCTCCAAGATAGATATAGTGAAAGGTTATATATATATTATATTAGTGATATAATCATACTTACTAAATTTTAATATTATATTTACCTTCTAACCACTATATCCTTTGGAATATTATTACACCGCTTGTGTTAATATGTGGAAAATCACCACTATAGAGCGATGTGATGTGTTTTAAATTTACTTTAACATGGATGATAATGAGGACATAATTAATGATATATATATATATATATATATAATATTATTATGATTCTATAATTTTTAATTATTATTTATAGTTCATTCTTTCCATCCATCATCAATTGGGAATTGCGTTCTTCTGTACATACAACCAACAATATCAAGGAATGTTGTACTTCATTATTATGTATAAAAATATCTGAGATGAAAATGAATATGTATATAATAAATATATATGACATCTAAATAATACATAATATCCTTGAAATTGTGGAACTGTGATCAATTTAAAAGGAAATAAGCTATCATGCCAAATCAATAATGAAAAACCAAGATGTTATTATTTAGAATAGGAATTATTATAAGTAATTATAAATAAGTGTGTGAGATATGGATATTAGTTAATCAGAAAATTTTAAATATATATTATTATGTAAATATAATTTATGTATAAAAATTAAATATTTACAATAAGTTTCGTTAAAACACATTTGAATGATGATAGACATCTGTTTTTCAATTTCTACCTAACTTTTATTTCTAGGGGACAAATTCCATATTCACCACCATTTTGTTCTATTGTGTATATTAATTAAATGCATATATTTTATTATTATTCTCATGGGTTTTTTGTTATATTAGCATCTATATAATTATTTTTATATCACATGTCTAGCAATTCAAATATTATTAATGTTTTATGATTATATTTAACAATATCATCCTTATTTGAGATTGTTTATGTGTATGTATCCATGGGGGGATTTATATTATGTTTACATTTTAACACCTATATATTTTATTTATATATAGTTATTTATTTAAATTAAATGGTTTCCTTTATCTACAGTCTTTAATGTCTCTAGATACTAAAACCATGTTCTTGTGGAAAACTGACTTTAATTATCTGCTCGGTTAATAATAATTATCATTTTGGTCCATGTTATTCAGAAAACATTTTCATTAATGATGTTACTTTTATTTAATGATTTAACAAAAAAATTATAAATTTTCAACATAATCATTTAATAGGAATAATTCTCTGGTATTTTTAAATAATCACTTCATGGATTTTTACCCAAAATTAGAAAGGGATCTTTGATTTATTGTTCAATAAATGAATATAATTTCCCATTGTTATTAATGATAATTTATTTTAATTTTTCATTAAAGAATTCATTGATGGTTTTCAAATATATATATTTATAAATATTCGTGAATTTATTATTATTTACACATGATTTCTACTTGGTTATGTTTATATTCCTCAATAATGTTTTAATAGAATTTTTATAATATATCAATCCATTAATTACAACAGACCACATTATACATATGTTCTACTAGAGATATGTTTTAATTATTCAATAATTACCATTTCATCATATGGATTATGATCAGTTTGGTTGTGTGTGTATAGTTTGATACCATTATCAATATTATAATTTATAGTTTATGATTATGTCTTTTTATTTGGGGAAATTATTATCATTATGTATGGTAATTTTTAATACAGTGTTTTAAATTTATTATGAATCACCACATTCATATACAGATGATATAGATGTTTTAGGATATATGTGGGTCCCTATTTAAAACCTTGATGCATTGGTAGATCTCATGATAACAACTAGATTGAAAATTAAGTTGGGGCCTTACCAGTTTATGTATGATGTCATGGGACGAGTTAAAGGAGGTATGTTTATGATGTCTGCATTATGAATTCCTTTATTATGAGAATAATTGTATTTTATAATGTGATACTTTGATTAATTATGACATCCGCGGATTAGTTTCACACTCATACTTCCCCGAATGGACCAAAGACCATATTTGTACTAAGTTGTTTTGGATAATCCCCTTTTTAATTGTGCTATGGAAGAACCATTAAATGACCCATAATCCAAATGATTTGTGTCTTATGCTATTTACCATTCCATATTGTATATTATTTATTTATTCATGAACACTTCTATTGAACACACACCCTTACTAGGAATTAGATATAACCCACATAATGTGTTTTTTCCTAGGATGAAATTATGTGTTTTATGATGGATATGTAGGGAAACCCTAAAAGAATAATAGTGTACCCAAAAACAATTAATCTATTGTATTTATTTCAAATATAATTTATATTTTTTATATGTATGTTGTTTACAGGACTACTGAACCGTTCTATCCTGAGGGTTGAAATTTCATGAATTTTTTATTAATATAATAATGTATTCAGAAAATCCAGGATACTATTTTCTAGGTCATTACTCTATATATCTTAGTGGATAAAACATAGTAGTATCCTAGTTTATGTCCACATTTTCAATGACTGCATATATGATCAATGGTTTGTGTTTGGTGTGATGGATTCAATGTTTAACATTAATACTATTAAAAACCAAAAATAATGAAATATGATCAATATTATAATTCATTAATTATTTAAATTTAAAAATAGAATCAAACATATTCATTTTAATTTATGAAACATTAATTTTTATGTTTAATTATGATTATATGAGATCCAATTCATCCACTATTGTGAATTTCTTGATGAACATGAAGGACTAGACAATGGATCGTTGAATAAAAAAATTAAAGTCATATAGAAAGAAAGAATCCAACTAGATCTTCTGAAAAACTAGGTAGAAATAAATAATCCCACATTATTTGGAATTCATTCTTACATGATTCACTAAAATTGGAGGACATGTAAAATAATTCATATGAGGTGTAATGATACATTCATGATATTAAAAAAATATAAAGTATGTCATTAGGGACTATTAAGTAGACATTGTCGTAGTTTTAAATGGATAACTAAGAGATGATTGATATATATTTAATAAAGAGTTTATTATTTATGTCTATATTTTCCAATTCATGGAATTAGATGAAGATGTGATATTATTAACATGATTCTCCCCTAGGTTTATGGGAGGGGAGAAAGGTGGTTTTTCTAATATGTGGATGAAAAATTTCAAATATTGGAGGTTTTATATGAAGAATGCATTAGATAGTGTTATAGGGTGGATAAAACTAAGGGTTATGTGATGATAATCCTGAAATTTTTTCAAGTAAATATTGGGAAATATCCTCACGAATTGAGTATATAAAAAATGAGACTTATAAATCTCTAAGTCTATGAAATCTATTTCAAATTAAATGGAAATAATATTATGATGGTATCACATATGATGGAATAATATTGGTTGAAATGGATAATCATGGTTGTTATAGAAAACAAATATCCAAGTAAATAATGTAACCTTGGAATATGATGGATATTAATTATAGTGATACATATATATATGGAATGAATCCATCTATTTAGGAAACAATTCTCCAAAAGGATAGGAAAATACAAATATCTTACCACAAAGTATAATTGGATGATTTGATGTTAAGAGAAAATTAGAAATAAGAAAACTATTATTCATGTGAATTGGATGGGAAAAAGATAAATATATATTGGAAATATAGAATAAAAAATATAATTATCACTATATAATATAGAGTAATTATTAAAAGGAAGATTGTAATATTATAATATATGAAAGATTATGTTATCACATTGACATGATTAATAATGAAAGGGGGAAGATTAGACATATTTCTATGAATAAATTTAAATTTTATTTAGAAAGAATCATTTAATGTTCTATGAAATATTTTTTATGATATTTAAAATAATAATTACAAAACTAAATTTTTGAATAACATCATCACATTAAGAAATGATCATCAATTTCTCATATAAAATAAAAATAATGAAAATATATAGAGTTTATTTATACTAAAAAATGTAATTTAGGATAACATTTTAATTTGAAAGAGTTTATATCAACTATATTAGGGTGGGGAACATGTAATTTATCTGATGGATTAAGAACCTACATGAATTTTTTATATTTATGGGGCATAAAAATATTTTAGGACATCTTTTTTTGTAATATTTATAAAAAATATAAAACTTAGTAGGGGAGGATAACGTAAACCAAATAATCATAAAATATTTTGGGAAAATAAAATACATGAATTAAATTAATGAATGAATGGTGGAAGTATTATTTATAGACAATATTGATCAAATCAAGGACAAATAAGTAATTTTTTCAATAATGGATAATAAAATTGATGGGATCTCAACGAAAACCAAATAATTCCTTAAAAAAATTTAAATTCAAATTGTGTTTATAACAAATAATGATTATGAATAAAGAAAATACCGAGGAAAACCAAAACAAATTTTTTTATGATAATCTATTTCATGGATGTATCTATAATAAATGATAATTAATTAGAGGATATAATCCCATTGGAAGGTATGTATAATGTATTTTTACATCAAACAATCAATAAAATCCCATTAAATGAGAATTATTCCCTAGAAGAGGACTTGGAGAAGAGTAGTCAACAGGAATGGGAAAGACTACTAATAGATTAATAAGAGTTCACATTAATTTTATATCTGATTATAACATGTTCAAATTAAATTAAGAGTTATAAAAAAATTTAAAATATGATGTGGTGAAGGGGAAATTTTTTGGAAGTAACATAAGATGTTAATAGAACTTTTTCCAACTAGATGTATTCAATTAATGATCAATATGTATGATATATTTACATTGTATCATATCCGAAGACTTTGGACATAATGTGGTATCCCATCCATATTGTGATGGAATATTTTATACAATATGTTATAGAATTTAATAAGATATAAGGATATTATATATCATATATGTATGCCAATCATAGAGATTAATTTTATGATTTAATATAGATGTGAATTAAAGAATCCTATGAACATATTCTTAGTGAAATTTAAGATGAATATGATAGGAATGTTTATATTAAAAAATCTCAGATCTATCATCCATATAAAATCTATAATTTATCAAAAATATAAAAAAATGAAATATTTTTGAGATGAATGAATGAATGCTTTCTCTTTTGGCTCCTCTCCCCGTCTCCTCCCTTTTAGCTACTAAGGTATCATGACTATATACCTCAACAAAGGCCACTTCATCCACCTTTAACTTTACACCCTTTTCCCATTATAACATTTCCCCTTTTTATGTGATGGTTAATTTTTTTGTGGGCTTATGATGGGTGATTCATTGTGGATTTGGGTGGATTTCATCAAATATAAGGATCTTGATCTCATCATTTATAATATTTATGGCTTTCCCATCACGATAGACCACATCTATGGTCCATTATGATTTATCATTCGGCTTCCTGGATTCATGATGACAGAGCTACGTTTGGTTTCTCAGGTACATCAGTTTGGTTTTTCTTTTTGTGGGATGGTTTTTTTCATGAATCTCTAGGAGGACTGATTTCATTCATATTTCTACTCATTCCATTGGATCTACAATTCTAAAATCCATTTGGGTCTGATGTAGTGCATTTTTTAGGTCTTGGGATTTTTGGGGAGAATTATAGATTCTCCTCAGATGACAGTCATGCAACATTCCTCATCCAATAATGGTAGTTTCGAATTTGTCTGGATGATTAAGTTTAAGATGGTGATTCATAGATTGAACTGTAGTTGCATGTGGTTTCTCCCACTTGGTGGTGGATCTAGAGTACTTGGTCAGTGTTCAATGTGATTTAGTGGTTCCTTTTTGAGTCCCTTGGCCACTCCAATATTTTATATTTCCACATGATTTATTATCTATTCCCCTTGATGGAGTAGAACAAAGGTCTCTAGGGCTGTTTTTGGAAGTGAGATTTGACCTGTCATTAGTGTTCTAGGAATGCCCATATGATATTTTCTTTTTCCAATGAATTCCCACTTCATTGAGCTCTGTGGTGTTCATCATGATCTATATATGGTGGGTTGGTGAAGATGATGATGAGTATAAATTTTTTCTGTTTCTTGGGTTTCATTTTTGTATGGTGGATTTCAGAGATGGCTTACTTCATGTGATGGAGACAGAGCTATCATGTAATTATTTTCAGTCAATTTTAGATGATTATTGATGTGTTGGAAGAAGTGAAGAACTCATTATTCTAGCTTCATAAGATATTCAGATCATTATTTCTAGAAATTTTATAAAATATGATTATTATAGGAGTAATTTGAATTTTTAATTTTGAATTTTAAAATGGGCTATGATATTTTATGGTTTAAAGTATTTTTTTAGTAGTATATTATTATTTGTTTGGT
The DNA here is from genome assembly GCA_963277665.1 of Viscum album. Classification (NCBI taxonomy): domain Eukaryota; kingdom Viridiplantae; phylum Streptophyta; class Magnoliopsida; order Santalales; family Viscaceae; genus Viscum; species Viscum album. The sequence goes on along the minus strand of OY728120.1, from coordinate 383,814,115 downwards.
TCCCACTGAATTGAAATTTTTTTTAATGAAAAATAATAATACATTATTTTGTGGTAAAATATTTTTTGAGTTGGCATGGATGAATAGTTATACACATTTTAATTTTAATTCATTTCATAATATCTTACAAATGTATGATTTAATCAATTTATTATTATTAAATTTTGTTAAAAGGATCAAATATCATTTTGATGGGGGTGGGTTTTTATGTCAATGATTTTACTTTATTCTCTAAAAAACTGTTCTTATACAACAACAAGGTGCTTCTAGTGGTATAAATATACAATATTGTTCTGGTAAACGAGTTGAAAAGACATACCCATCCTTATAAGGATATTGAAATCCCTTTCCATCAATACATTTGATTAATGATTCTAGAAAAAAATTCTCAAGGTATTAACTTTTCACCACTCCCGAAAATTATGAAATATCAATTTTGATTAAAGGAATGTATACCTTTATCACATAAATTCTTCAGGTGATCACATTTTTCCTTCAAATAGTCATACCATAATAAAATATAATGGAGGAGTTTCTTCAACAGATGCACTGATCTGAAAATTCATCGTAGTGAGAAAATAGTTCCCAAATAGATGAGACTATTTCCGTTAAGGCTTGAATAAATAAGAAAATATCATGAAAATAGAAATGATGATATGGATTGAAGTGAGATCCACCCTTATGGATTCTATTATAGATGACAATATTTTCATGATCATTAATTAATGTTCTTAAAATAGTCTTCAGTAATGGAATACCAAACCAACAATAGTGGAACCCCTATTTGATAGCCCTATTAAAATGAATGATCCCCGAAACTGTCCCATTGATAATAGTGGATAAACATGAAGAGGTTAGTATGTTAGTGAACATTATATTAAAATCCTATGAAATTCCATACATCTAGTGGAAAACAATGAGAAAGAACCATTACATAGAATCAAATTCATTAGAGATGTTAACATTGATTGAAAAATTCCCTTTCAGTGGTTTACTTCTAATTAAATTATAAATTTTAAAGGCTATAAATAAAAAAATTTGAATTCTCCTTCTAGGAACATAATCAAAAATAATTCAAAGTGATGTTGTATTTAACAATTATACCAAACCAACTTATCATTAATTTTCTAATGATATTAGGTTCAATGTTGCTAATATAAAATTACATTATTTTTACGATATAAATTGCACCATCCTTCATTAGATTAATAGAAATAAAATGTGAGTGGATTTTTTAATGAATTAAATCATTATTAAATTATTCCATAACTACATTCATATTATCAACCATCACAAAATCTCAATAAAACATGAATAGTTTTTTTAAATCCACTTATTCTAGTTGGTGTGTTCATATTGGGAGAGAAGATATCCATTTTGGCTTTCTCAGTTAAGGGACCCATGATGAGGCATAGATTATGCATATCCTCATTACATGGGGTTATGTTTTCGATAATTTTTAATATGATGTCGATTCCATCATTAGAATATAATCTTTGAAAATAACCCGCCACTTCCTTTGATAAATCACTCTGAGATGTCTGAATTCAACCATCCGTGAATGTTGATTATTTCATGCTATTATTCTCTTTTATTTTTATAATATATCAAATAACAATATGTTCTTATCTACAGGTTTAATCCATTAATAATTATTCTAATTATGATCATGAAATTTCCATAAGTAATAAGGACATCTATAATGGAGAGAGATTTTATTTCCTCTATATATGGAAAAAGCAAATATAAATCCCTAATCTGATGATTTTTAACATTTTCTTATTCCTCCTTGATTTCAGAATCGATTTTTTATTATGAGTTACTACTCCAAACACTTACTATATAATTAGTATGAATTAGTTTTGTCGAAATTAATTTCCAAAGATGTATGTTATGTTGAATCTTACAGGGCTCTAAAACTACATCCATTATTTTATGGGTGACTAACCAAAAATTCTTAAATCCATTGGTGATAGTTATTGTCCATTAAAACGTAGTGAAAATACCAAAAATGATGGTTTTTTTATCTAAATGATGATCAGGGAGTCTCTATCATAAGAATATATTTTTAGAACAAATTTCATCCATATATATGAAGGGAGTTTCAAGACCAATATCTTTTTAGCATTCATGTTGTATGTCTTCCATGTAAAATCAGCTCTAGAAATTACAACATCAAAAAAGATTCAATGGTAAAAAGAGGAAGAAAAATATAGTGAAGATATTTTTGAATCTAGATAAAATATTTTCTTCTTTCCATAGTGAAATTTTAAATTCACCCTATAATACCAATTTTCTATCCATATTCCATTAAATAACCTCAATCTCTTTCTAGAGCTTCCTTATTAGGTTCAATAATGTATCAAAATCTATAAAAGAAGAAGAAACATTTCCATATGGGTTATTGGATAAAACTAAGATTATTTTATTTTTTATTGGATGAAGTAATGTTAATGCTTTAATTTATTGTAATTAAAAAATGATCCTTGTTGGATTTATGAAAATTATTTGAAATAAATATAAAATAAAATGATGACCATTTGAAAGCTATCCAATTCGTAAATATCATTTTAGGATTAGTAATTCCATTGATAATGGGTTTATTGGCTATAAAATAATGTCTTGGGGAACTGGATGTAAGAGAATTCCCTAGAACATGACAATTTCATTGAAGTATCATTATTTTTAATGTCTTTTACTCCTTTTGGAGAGCATCATCATCGAGTAACATCTTCAGGGACATTTCCTTTTCTCCATTACTTCCATTCTTCCACTCATGTAAAGAATTTCCCATTTCTCCTTCCTAAAATACATCTCTATGAATAGCTTATAGATCATTATTACCTTGAACACATTTAATAAACATTTCATTTATATTATCTTCAATCAGATCATTATGATTGAAATATTAACCTTCTTCAACCCATAAAACCCATCTCAGTGGGTAAAACTTATTTCATGACATCATTGGCTCAGAAAAATTTTCAATGATTACCCTTCTTTTGATATCTTTTGTCAAGAGAACCTATGTGAATAGTACACCCAAATCTAATTCCTCATAATACTATTAAACTAATTTCATGTTATTTATAATTTTTTTAATAGGGTTATCTTTCCCAATAGGTAATATCATAGAATTTTTAGAGTCTCTATAATTCCTATTTGATTTTTTGTTATACATCCCATTAAATACAATAACAAAACACATATGTGATAAATGTTGGTCAAACCATATACTTTGATGAACTTAATTAACAACATGGTCATGGGGGATATGCATGTGTACCTTATCTGGAATGTTTAGATCTGATTCAATACATGAACCTCTACCATATTTAGCTGGAAAAATATAATTAATATCATCAAACCCAACATCATTTCCCTGGACAAGAAGACCAAAAAGAAATACCTATATAGCTGTTTGTGGAACCAATAATTTCTTTTCAAAATTATCATAATGCATAATTTCAATGAGGGACGAGGTTATAACACAAATCCCATTATCATCATCCTCTGAAGGTGAAGATATCTGATAACAAGAACTTGAGCCCTCAATTGGATCATGGCACAATATCCCATTACATGTCCCTCCAACATAATCACCATTAGAGGATCAATATATTTTGTTACATTGTGAGTCCAAGGGTATTATATTTCATTTCCCCTCCATATTTTTGTGGAATTAATTTTCATATCCCCTTAACTTAAAAAAATTACATTGTATGTCCTTATTACATTAAAAATATTGATTTTCAAAATATATGTATCCAAAGAAGAATTTAGTCTTCCTTTCATATTTTTTATCCATTTTTAGTTGAGTCATAAATTACTATTAGAACCACCACCATCACCACTTTATTTTAAATTTCAACTTCAATTTCACATTGACATTTCATATAAAAACATTTTAATCTATAGAACATTTTAACTTCAAACACCAACATTCTCGTCAAATCTATTGGTTTAATTTTAATTATTATTTTTTTAATTGTGTAAATTGAATTTGTTAAAATTTATTTCGTATTTTGAATAATATTGTCCAAATAATGTCTTAGGGATTTGTTTATTTTTAGGCAAAAAAATTTCCACGTTAAAAATAAAAATGTATCATGGTTTATGTTAAATGATGAAATGGTTTAATGTAAAAATGTAAAGGATTAGAATAAATAAAAACTGAAACAATAAATGGTTTATTAATTTATGGATGAAACAAAACTAAAAAATAAAACATTAATTATCATAATAATAATTTTAAAATGATTCCACCCCATTTAGGTTGACTTTATTTTTAAATAATTATTGTTTATCCACTTAAAACCACCCCTTCTCAAGTATAAATTTCACCTCTCACCACCCTATTTCTCATCAAAACTATTGATAGTCTAAAAATATATATTAAAAACAGTCATATTAAATGCAATAAAATACATGTGATTCTATTATCACCAAAATACAAAACCCAACACCCTCATGGGGTCCTCTATGGAGGTTATATTCAAGAGGAAATTTTGACAAAACGCCTATCTTAATTTCTTTTCCATTTATACTTTATCATCACTCTCTTCACCCATCACAACATGAAAATTCCATAATAATGAATACAGTGGGTTTTTATGTGTATATGGGAATATATTATATCCAAACCATTAATTTCATCCCCTTACTAAATGAAATGAAATATTTCTCCAAGCTATAGATATTATCAATCTATGGGAATAATAATTTTGTTCGTTTTCCATTATAGCCTTCATGGATTTTCATAGTAGTATTTTTATTGAAAAAAATATTATAAATGGTATATTATAAATTATATCAATTTTTGGAACTCATATATATACTTAATAGTAAATATAATTAATCTAGTCCAAGATGTTCGGAAAACCCTCCAAAATTAACTAAATAATTTTTATTTACAATTTATTATATGAATCATCCTCATGAACGAATATTAAACTATATATGTTTAAATTTAATAAATTTGAGGCGCATTAATACTATTAAAATCTAATTATGTTGTTTTAATTCCATTTTAATGGATTATCCTTAATTTTACACCAATGAACTGATAATGAATCATGAAACGACTCCACCCAAAACAATGAAAATAATGACATTTTAATAATGAATGTCTCGTGAGATGTTATAAAATCATAAAATATGGTATTAAAAATATGAATATAGTTATTTAATTAGTTTGTCTAGTTCTTTAAAGCACCATAAATGAGGTTAATGTATTCCCCAATGATGGTAAGCGTGAGATATGAGTTTCATGTCTCACTTTTACTTTTTTATGATTTATTCCAATCTCATAGAATATTTATTGTGTGTATTTTATGTATACAAACAACTAATAAATAATATAAGGAAACTAATTATCTTAATGGTATTCATTGTTTCAATGGAAAATTGTTACATTTCTGGGCTATACTATTCAACTGATTAAAAGTTATAAGAGATTTCATAAATGAATTTTCATTCTTTAGGTTAAAGGTATACTTAATTGATTATTTCATTACAAGGTTATGTGTGAAATTAATTTTATAATATCTAAACATTTATCTCAAAAAAATTATTCTGGATTTAAAATCAATAAGTGTAATATATCCTTTTGATTAAAGAAATTATCTTTCTAAGAGACATCATCTCAATTTTACTTCATTAAGGAAGAATTTAATATTATACCACTAATTAAATTTATATGGTGTATTTTATACAGTCTATATTTATTTTTTAACATCATTCATTGAAAATTTAATTTCTATAAATAATCTATATTTACATTATCAGGGATATGAGTATTTTATAATTTGTAGACAAATTTTTTATAAAGTTTTTAATTTGATTAATATTTAATCATTAAAGGAAATAATATTAAATCCATATCTTTTAATAAGTACCTATATTTTTTTGGATATTAATATTTTTTTAATAGATTATTCATTATCTAATGAATTTTTTTTACATTAAATAATGGGTGGGGAACATAAATAGAAAATATCTTCAATGAATCGATAATATAGTGAAACGAATAATGTGAAAAAATTAAATCGGTTTTTACCCATAATGATTAAATTTTCCTATGAATGGTCTTGTAGGTAGTGGTTAATATTCTAGATAAATGATTCCAAATAATTAATAATTTCATCAACGAATCAGTTATTATTATCTAGAGGATTCTCACTATGAAAAAAATCTTTGTATGGACTTCATTTTTCAGATATTGATAAAATGGAATTCTTGATCGTTTATTTGTCATTACATTGTAACTATTTCCATTGATTGATTATTTTTTCCAGTCTACATAAACCTTAATAGGATTTTTAGATCACCTTTATTTTGATTCATATTTTAGGTTATGAATAACTGATATTTCAATTAGTTTTCTAGGATATAGTTAATTAGAGTTTTGTTATATATTATGTTTAAATTTAAATTACCAATGTAATATGGGTGTCATGATTGTAATAATGTTATTCAAAACTACTATATTGGAAAAACCTTTTTGATTTGAATCATATTACATTTCCAATATAATAATGTAAGGCACTGAATTTTGACTACTGCGGTCAAGTTCATTATAGTCGATATTAATAAAATATTATTATAAATATTTGGATCAATATATAGGAAATCATATATTATATGACTTAACCATATGATATAAATGGAGGATAACTGTATAATAACAATCCAATGAAACCAAAATTATGATTATGAGTTATATACACATTATATTTTTAATATATATTTTGTATTTTAGATGATTTGGGATTATACATTATGTTTCATAATTAAATGATATAATGTAATGTATTTCTTAATTATGAAATGTAGTATAGTTGATGGAATGTGAACCTCACCAATGAACGTGATCTAAAGTAAATGAATGGTATCCTTTATATTGCATTAAAATATTATTTTGAAGGTAAGTAGTATATAGATCATTTTAATCATATGAGGAAATAATATCATGTTACAATAATTTAAATTAATATTTATATATGGGTGTGTGTGTGTATAATATTTTTAGGGAACATTGAGTAGAATAATAAATATTTGAAAAATATGAATATAGGAAATAATATAAAGAAGTATTTCCCAACATCTAATAAATTAATAATGAATCCCCCTAGGAATATCATGAACAGATTTTAAGTTTGTTATATGTTTGGAGAAAGGGTTGACAATGAAAATGAATGAATATGGTAGAAACAAATGATTTTTATTCAGTTTGTCTACTATAGTGAAATTGGATGCTACATAAAACGATTCCCCATGCTTCAAGGAAATATACATCTGGAAAAGTTAATGGTTCATGGTCATTTTTATGTTATATCCACATATGAAGATAAAAAATTATTTTTATAGTGTCTCAATTCAGGAATTATTTTATTTTATTATTTTATAAATTATTTATTTGTTATCTAAAATATTAAATATATTATAATTTTTCTTTTTTACTTCTTCATACAGGATTCAAAACCATGTGATAAAAACTATCAGTAACAGAAAGAATTGAATCTATTTTTTATAAGAACCATGTTCATAATTTCGTGTACAAATATATTTTTTGGGTTTTATTTGTGAAAAATGAGGAATAGAAGATGAGTACTGGATGTAGGAATGTTACATGACATGACATGGGGTTACATGCCCGATAATCCATGTAATCATTGTGTAATGGTATGGTCGTGTAATTGTCATACCTGATGTTGAAGGCACATCAGAAAAAAATACAGAATCAAGTGGCTTCACAATGTGTATTTTTAATGACATGAAATTTAATTTTTAATAAAATTGGATTTAACTTAATTTTTTTAAGTGGAATTAAAGGCTCACTCAGGTATTGCGAGCATCATCATGGGAGGATGAATTTTCTCTCGATTTATATTCTAAACCTCGATTCAAACATCATTGGATTCAATGAATCCCCATCGAAGTGTTATAAATTCCTATTGATATATTATTTGTGATTTATTCTCTGGAACAAGTTATTTAATCTTTTGAGATTATTATTGTGCTGTAAATCTACTCCATTCTAGGTCGAAATAGTGGCAGGAACTGGACGAGGAGAGTTTTATGAGTATGAGGCAGGTGGTTTCATGCCTTTCAATAATTATAAATATTTTTATATATTTTGTAGTTCCGGACACCCATTTTTTGGGTGTCTCTGTGAATGATCATTGAATATTTTTATTTTCTATTGCTATTAAGTATTTTATTATGTGTTTTAGAGTAATTTTATGGTTGTTAACCTTGACCAAGGTCCAGCCCATGGGTGAGATTCAATAAATGAGAAATCATGTTCATTTGGCCCTGATTGACTATGAGGCATTCCTTTATTTTCTATTCACGGGTTGTTATAAATGAAATAATTTTCTTAATGAATTACAATGTTATTAAATTTTAATTGAATTAGTTACAGGGATAGGGATTGATGGCATTCCCCGTGACCACTGTTTTCCCGTGCCTTTCTAATAATTTTCGTTTTAATTTCTTTTTATTATGGATCCCATAAATGGGTTCATTAATTGTTAAGCTATGTAATAGTTTTATTTACATGGGTTTCTTTTTATACATAATGACACAAAATTAGATAATTGATTTTTAATCCTTCTAATAGATAATAATATATAATAGTCTTGTTAAAATAATTTCTCATGATATTTTATTAATGGATAATCCATGTAATAATTTAATTTACATGTGTGTCATGTTATGAAAATTGTTTCCATGTGTTTATTTGAAAGGCCAAGCCTTATTTGGTTGGTCCTCTCAAGAGATTTTATTGGATTCCAATGGTTTTGAAGTTTTCATGGCTGGTGAAATTTTTAATTAAATCTCATATGATAAAAGTTAATGAAATAACTATGGATTATGATTTTGATGGCATGGATGGGTTAATATAACTATTATACCTTATATCTCGGGTGACCCATGGATCCATTGAAGGACTTAATGTATGGACCAAAATGGTGGTTATTATTTTATACCATGAGAGAGCCACAAATGTAGTTCTCCAGCTTATAAAGGATTTATTTAAATGATAAATGAATAATAGAATGAGGGATTCAATGGAATATTTCAATTGGAATTACTTACATGTCATGGGAGATGCCTAGGAATGTTTATAGGATCAAAGGATGGAACAGTGGCCATATAGATTCCCCAAACCTAGAGTGAGACTAGGTTCATGAGAGGATCATCCAAACAAGATCACATGATATTGGTGGATTTTTTACATGGATTGATAATTTAATTCCATGTTAGTAATTTTAAGGTTGATCTCAGGTAATAATTTGAATATTTAATTTAAAGGTCTTATGATGTGTTTTCTATGAAGATTCACATGCGTGGATTCTGAATTCACTTATACTTGTTTAGATTGCCTTTTATGATATCAATTTTGCTTAATTTTATTTAAGGAATTTATGGAATATAATAAATTTTCATACATATATAATTCAATTTAATTGAAAACATAAATAACATGTGATGATTATAAAAGGAAACTAGTGTTTTTAGGAAAATTTACTTGAGAGTACTTCCTAGCTTACCACATTCACTATTGCACACATCCTGTTCGATTTATTCACTGACAGACTAGAACAGACCTTGGGTCATTTCCTATTGGTTTTTAGTCTCTCACATATTATAGGTCCTATTATTGGGCCCAAAAATATTATATTTTTTTCCAGTGTTGATATGGTAAAGATCCCTTCTATATGTACTTTTTATGCTCTTTAAGAGAAGGAGACCAAGGGACCAAGATAAGGCTTACGATGGTTCTGTGTTTCTTTTATCCATTTGGTACTCTTGTACTAATATCACAAGTTACTAAATTTTAACTTTATTTGGATATTTTCCTAGAACATGTAATATTCATCATCATATATTTTTTATGATGCACAATCTAGTTATTTTTATTACCAGACTTCTACTGTTTACTTTTGTTGTATGGTATTGTTACCTTTGATAACTATTATTATTTCCAAAGTGTTACACTCTTCAAGTGATGGAATAGTGTCCCCACTATCATATACTAGGTCCTTGATGCTAGTCGACATCCTATGGAATTTGGGGAGATGTGGTTGAGGACCTGTGTGCAATCGAGTACAGAGAATCATTGTGTGGAATCCGCATCTGAAACATTACAAAGATGTACCGGAGGGGTATTTTTTGTTTTTTGTTACTGTTTTGAGACATTAGATCGGTATATGAAGAAAATTGAGTTTGGTAACAAGCTGTTACTATGAGAAATAGACCCATGTATAGGGAAAATAAATATACCCTCAAATATAATTTTTATTTTTTTTGTGTTTTGAGATATTACAATTTATTTGATTTCTCCATTTCATGAGATTATTTTATTGTCTTTTTATTATTTATATCATTTTGGGTCTAATTTTTGCAACCTGATGAGAAAGGGTATGTCGTCTCAAGAATCATATAGAAAGATTCTATAAATCACATGTCATTCATTCATAACATTCCTTGTTTGAGCATTACTAATTGTAAGATCTAGTAATTGATGTTGTGCAAGATATGCATGTTGTTATATAAAGTACCACTATAGGTATGACTACTATTATGATAGGTGAAATAGTACACACTATTGATCAAATTGGATATAATCCATGAATTTTTCATTGCGGTGTATGAGACCCCATGTATCAGAATTTGGTTTATCATGGTTCGGTCTTATATTGATCTATGTTACTATGTTCCCAATGGGGATAAAAATATTTGATTCACGAAGAGAATGGCCTGTAAAAGATCAAAAATCTGCATACTAATGGTATTTCTTTTGATAAGAGAATTCTATAAATTATAAATGAGTGTAAATTCTATATACAAATGTGATCATAGTATGAATCGCAGGTGTTATAGAGAAGTTCAAGGGATTTTTTACTCGGAAACCGAGACAACAGAGTGTGTGTTATTATGAACAAATTCCTTATGTTATACTATTTGTGAAGAAATACTTTTCTTATGTACTAACAGTGTACTAGGAGTACACTATGTGTAGTATATGACCATTTGTTCGGCCTTGTGATAGAGAACACATAATGTTGGTTTTCGACAGTGCATGAAATGTACTTTGGGTGAACAAAATGTAGTATTACACAGTAAGACCCCATGTGTCTCTAGCCATGTAGAAGTTCATGTAATGTATGGGGACTTGAGAAAATTCCATGTATCAAACATAGATATCATATACCAAGGGTGTTTACACCACCAGGCAGGTGGATGTACACAACCATGTGAGAGCATGAGGGTACATGTCATGCATGGTATCTACACACACTGTAATCATATTTTGGTACCATTTGAGGGTATTTTCCTATTTTATACCACATTGTCAGTTTTGGACCAATGAGAAGTCCTTTCTGAGTATTTTCCATTTTAGAAAATGATGGTGAAACCCGTGGAGAGTTATGCAGAAAAATAATAGGTGTTTTGGGGATTTTATATAGATAGACAGGTTCTTCCACTAGTAATCATTTTTAATTGTTTGATTAATGTGTTAGTAGAGAATGAATGATCGGTTGGGTGTTTAGAACAACCTTGTTGTGACCTTTGATTTTAGATGATAAATGAGAAATATATTGTGACATTTTTCATTTCCAGAAGTTTTTTTATACAAGACATTCCATTCTTGATGGTGAGGCACTATGATTGATAATTATCAAGGAACCCCTATAGGATTCTTCCACTGTTGTGATTTGAAAGGGTTTTATGAAATTTGTTTAACATTTGATGAGAAATTAACCGGTTGGTTTTGAAAATTCTGAACTGGACCCAAATATGTTATTTGGGGCCTGTTTTTAGGAAACAAACTATTATAGGTGTTCATGGTTCCTTTCGTCAAATAAATACTACTAGGTTTTCTTAATAAGGACCCATGTAGGATTAACAGGAACCTTATATGTCGTCTTGTTTGTTAATAAAGGATCAGACATGATAGATGTCAATTTTTTATTGAATTTCAATGTTTTTAAATGTTCTATAAGGAAGATGAGGAGACTTTCTTGTTTGGAATTGTTCTATTTGATATATTAGTTTCCATGCTTCTTGTTTTGTAGAACGGTTCTTGTGGTTTTTCATAAAATTATTTAGACTGTTAATGGTTCAAATGAATCAATAAAAATGGATTTACATTGGAACATGAAGTGGTTTCCTTTCATAGATTCTCATGTAAGTATAGTTTAACATATTTTTTGAGATATTCCATGGAATGTTTATGTGAGTGATCGTCCAAATGCTCTTTCTTTTCTATCTATCTGAAACAAAAAAGTGATTTTGATCCTACTAAATTTGTTTTTTCCTAACCTCATGACGAGGGTCAATGATTACTCTTTGTAAGGGGATGAAATTTGGTAGGTATCACCCTATGATCATGATTTTTTGTTTTCTTCTATGAGAATTATGACATTGGTGACCACTGAAGTATAATTTTCACTTTTAGGACGTTTGGTTTTTAAAAAGGACCACCATGATCATATGGGTTATCATTTTATCTTTTCCCAAGATCTAGGAATGACAATTGAAGAATGCATCATTCTGTAGGTTAGACATACCTCAGGCATGATGAACTATTTAGTTGTTCATGTGAACCTCTCTTTTTTTTATGTGATGGGTGACTTAGTAAATTTTCATCTATATAAATGGTTTTGTGTATGATATTTTTTTGATACAGTTCCTATATGAACCATTTGAAATAAGGATGCATTTGGTGGATATCCTATGAATAGTACCCATAATTTTATGTTTTCCCTTCGAAACTCAGGGTAGTTTATGTTGACATACATGGAACTCGTCAAGTGTTAAATGTTAAAATGATCCATTGAGTTTTGTTAAATCATTGAGCGTTGAGATTTTGTGTTGGTTCTCAGGTTATCTTCTGAGTAGAGTGACCTAAGTGTTATAAAACCATGTATTTCCCACTGATCAGGAGGAATTTCGGGGGCCTGGGGGTTTTGAAATTCTGACCAGTTTAATTTCAGATTTTATGAAATGTGTTATGACTTGGTCATCGTGGATAATTGAATGACACTCCTAAATTTATTTTGGTTCTAAAATAGTATGTCTGAGAGTAGTTTGTTCTTTTTATCGACATCTAAGATACTACTAGGTGGGGAGTTTCACATCATTTTTGTTTAAATATTTTTTTCCTAGTTGATGGATCAAAATAAATGACCATTAAGAAATGGTATATTGTACATGAATACCATGAGATCATCTTAGTATGCTCTTACACAAGAGACAACATGTCCCCTCTTTTAATCTTTTCAGGGATGAACTAAGAGACTGTTATTTATACACAGTGCTACAGTTTGACGTGACCACCAGAAGGAACACCTTAGCCATACTCAGTGATTCCTTATGTATTCTTGTCATGGCCCCCAGGAGGATGCTTATATTGTTTATATCAGTGTTCTCATGTGGAATCTTGGCATATTACCATTTCCTCAATTGTAATGTGGAGTATGGAACATCATGGCTATTTCCATGGACTATGGGTTGATGTAAATGAGGTTACCCAAGTCTTATTTTTTGGATCAGATGTGATGCTTAAAAATAGATAGTGAATCTATTGGGATGGATCTGAATTTGTTTTTATAATTGCGTGTGTGTGGTGCCTTGGGAGAAGGTGTTGTGTTTTTGTTGAATCATACTAGCCTCCTAGGATGAACATTTTAGAGATAAGTCATCTGATGATGGTATAACTCTTTACCCTTATTTTCCCACTTATATGGTTTGAGTGAACCATTTTTTGAACTCTTCTAGTTTATGGTGGGTGTGATGTGAATGACTACAATGACTTTTTAGGGAAGATTTTGTGACCAATATGGATGATGTTGATCCGGTCTTGGTCGTTCTTTTCTATGAGGACACTGATACAACCTCAGTTGTGTTCAGGTTCACCCAATTAATGGATAATCATTCTGGTAGCATCATTGGAATTATCAGGGGTGTTCTTTCTGGGGTTTTATAGTGGTGGAGGTGTAGTGTAACAATGTCTTTTGAGGAGTTATTAGAAAGCTCATAAAGGATGCAGATTTTTCTAATAATCAAGGAACCCATTAGTTTTGATGGGCATGGGAGGTTTCATAGCCATGGGATTATATAACTACAAAAGGTCCGACATTCAATTATTTTTGATAGGGGTTCCATGTTGACATCTTTTTTCTCATATGGACTATAGAGAAAACTGGGTACATAGGTTCTTCTAAGAACAAATTTCCACACCTAGATAGATGCCCAGTTAGAGCACACAATTCGGGTGATAAAATACATGCTTCGGGCATGCGTCTTGGATTTCGGGGTTTCAATGAAGAAGAACATACCACTGGTTTATTTTTTCTATAACAATAGATTTCAGGATACTATTAAGATGGATCCATATGGGGATTTATATGGTAGGGAATGTCGATAACCCCTATGTTGTCTGATGTTAAAAAGGCATCTATTCTGGGACCTCACCTTGTTAAGGAGACCACTATGTAGGTGCGGTTGAATTGATAGTGGATGGATACTGTGTAGTCAATTCCTAAATCATATGTCGATCACCATATATGACCATTGGAGTTCAAGAATGGGGATAATGTTTTTTAAATGTTTCACCATCGTAGAGACATAGGAGGATCAAGAGATAGATCATGCTTTTGATGACATAATTCGGGCCGTTCGAGTGTCTGGAGAGAGTCAAACCTTTGGCCTATCGGTTCCAGTTACCATAGAGGTACTAGTCTATGTAGTATTTCTTCCACATTTCTCAATTTTTACTTTAGTTTTCTAACCCATAAAATGATTTTCATCCCGAGGTAGTTGAATTATAGGTAGATTTGATATTTTAGGAGCATCATATCTTAATTGTGGAGCATATCATGATGGTTCTTCATGGCTAGTTTGTTCCAGTATTACAAGTGTTGTAGCAGCATGTTCGAATGTTAGAAAAGTCATAGGAGTGGGATGATGATGTCTGATCTCAATGGAATGTGTTTTTCTTACATGTTTCTTCACCGCTATTGGATGGGAAATTTGGGGACACCTGGATTTTAGGGGGAAGATTGTAAGTACTCGATTCTTACATTTAGGGAATGTTTATTTCTCTTTAAGTGTTTTTTGGAGAAAAATGAGAAATATAGGATAAGTTATGGTTGTAGCCCTATTACATGACATGAATTTTGTTACAAAATGTGTAATCTGAGTACAATATGTGTAATGGTCTATCTATGTAATGGATGTACATGATGTGTAGTTCATATCTACAACGAAGAGAAAATCAACTGGATACAAATTGTGTATTTTTAATTCCACACCATGTACAATTAATTTTTTTTCTAAAATGGGATGTATCCTTGTTCTTGTCAGATAGATCGAAGGGATCACTAGGGTTTTGTGAAGAATATCCCAGAAGGATGAATTTCCTCCCAATTTGTTGTCTTGACTCCGATTCGAATGTCATCATATGCATTGGAACCCAATAGGGGGGTTATCGATTACTCTTGAGCCTGTATTCATGATTCATTCTCTATACATAGTTATCAATTCATTGTAGTTTATTATTATTTTAGATCTACTCTATTATAAGTAATATTAGAAGTCAAAAATTGATGACGAGAGTCATACGAGTATGAAGTAGGATGTCTCATTTCTTTCACTGATTGCCAAGATATTTATATCTGCTGGTGTCCTACACACCCAATTATGGGTTGTCGCCTTGAATGATAATATACTATATTTATTTCATATTGTATTTAGGTAATTAGTTAAGTTTTTTGATGAATTTTTGATGTTTTTTAACTTGATTAAGGGATACATCCTGGCCAGGATTCCTTAAATGTTCATTTATGGCTGTTTGTAATTGGAAGACAAGGCGTCATGTCTTTGATTCCCACGTTATGGCCGTTGAAATTGAATTTATATTATTAATTAATTACAAGTTTATTAAACTAATATTGAATTGGTTAAGGGGATATTGATGGTTGTCTTTCCCTTTGAACATTTTTATCATATTCCTTATCGATAATGTTGGTTTGAATTTCTTATTGTAATGGCATGTCCACATGAGTTTAATAATTATTAAATCATGTAATAGTTTTGTTCACATGTTTTTATTCTTATAAAAAAGGTGCACATGTGGGATAATCTATGGTTATGGATTGCGATAGATAAAATTACATTATAGGTTTGTTATATGAATTTACCATGGGAGTTTATTATTTATAAACCATAAAATAATTTAATTTAAATGTGTAACTAGTTATGAGAATTGTTCCCATGTGATTATTTGAAAGGCAAATGATTACAAGGTTGGTCCTTTCTTGAGATTATTTTGGATTATATTGGTTTTTACCTTTTCATGACTAATAAAATGTTTAATTCAATCCCATATGATAAAATGGTAATTAGCAATGGGAGAAATATGAATTATTATTTGATTAGTGTGGATGGGTTAATATGACTATTGTGCATTGTACCTAAAGAAACACATGGATCGATTGATGGATGTCATGGATAGACCAAAAGGGGGGTTATTATGTTATGTAGTGGGTGATACATTAATACAGTGGTTGGGATCATGGATGATTAATATAAATTCTAATCAAATAATAGAATGAGGTATTCCATTAACTATTTTTATTGGCACTCTTTATATGTCATGAGAGATAATTGGGTATTATTTATTGGATCCATGGATGGATAAGTGGACATATACATTCCCCAAACCTAGTATGAGACTGGGTTCCTTATTAGATTATATGAAGGTCCTTGTAATATCTAGGAGGAATGTTCACCTAGAGTGATACACGAATTACATGTTTATAATGTCAAGGATAAGTTCATGTCATAATTTTAATATTGTAATTGATTGACTTTTGATGCATTTTACATTTAAAATCATATGATTTGATTTATTCTTTCATTAAACCTATTTATATGGTCTATTAGGACTTCTGTTGGGCTCACTTTTATAAAGAATTGTTGGGAATATGACGAATCCCAATACTTATAAAATAAATTGTAATTGAACTATTAAATAACATGAAATTATTGTAAATAAAAACCAGTGATTATAATATTTTTTAATTTTGATTACTTCCTATTTTAATACTTTATCAATTGTACACTTCTTGTAATATTAATTTACTGACAGATTGGGATAGACCTTAGGTGGATTACTATTGGGATTTAGAAACACTCCTTATATGGTTCAGGTTTTTTGGCAAAAATATATTATATTTTTATAGTTGAAGATAAGGGAAGAAGCCTTTATATAGGTACATGATATGATTTTTAGGAGTAAGAGAGCATGGGAACAATCTAAGGCGTGATATTCCTTTTTGTTTCCTTTGTCCCTTTTATACTATGGTACTTATATCAGGTCCTTCCAATCCAATTTTTCAGTATTTTCAATTGAAACTTTTAATGTCACTTTGGAAACCAAAAAATCTCATCCATGTAACACCATTAAAATGTAAAAGATATTAAAATCATGACTATTTTGAGCTGCCCCACCTGGGAAACTATTTCAAAAAAATGAACCTACATCTTCGTATTGATGCACGACTAGTTGTCCTGTGTAGGTTTTCATGGGCCCAAAACTGATTGAAAGTTCCATAACCCACTCATTCGTCTAAATCAAAATGGTTGGGTGATGGTGGATGCTTCCTTCTCTAAAACCACATCTATAGAAGCTCCTCATAGAATTAATGAAGACATTCACATACAAAATAACATAACAAAATAACTAGAAGTAAGAGAAATATATCACATATTCAGTCAAAGGAAACATAAAACATCACTTGGAACACTGTCTGACACAACATATCGTGTAAATTTATTTCACCAAGTGCACATGTTCCATATTATTGGCCAGTCCCTTTTGGGAGAGGGTAGTAGAAATGTAAATATTCAGTCTAAGGGCACATGATGGGGGTTACATTTTGTTAAATGAACCCAATCAATGAGTCGATGAACCAAAACCAAGGATGGGTGGAGAATTGTTTATTTCAATACCTGTAGTATTTCCCATGTGATTAGGGGAGAAATATGGACTCTATACTTCCAACCTAACCTTCAAAACATGGGATGATTAGTACTTGAATAGTTTTGACATCCTTAATTGGTAGAGAGTGAATCCATATTCATCGATCTCCAGTTGTTTTCCCTTCATCATAGGATATCAATGGGGATCCTTCACAACCAAAACTTCAATAGTAGGACCTTGAGATGGGAGTGCTCATCTGATACAATCACTTTAATCATGCACATACATTATAGAACATGTATAATTCATGGACATTCACACCCTCATCTCATTATTTTCAAGAAGAACCACAAGCTGAGCATCCATCAGTAGGGCACTTGGGGAGGCTGGGATCAACACAACCGAGGCATGGGAGGATAACGGAGTTGGAATCTACATAGAGGGTGTAGGCAGAATAGGTTCTTCGATCATAGAGGGAGTCTCATATACCTGAGCGGATGGGGGGAACCTCTTCAACGATAAACTCATCATCTACGGATTTTGGTTCTTGAGTACACTTAACAGAATCCACGTGAATTGAAAACTACAACCTCTAAATAGCCATTCATTTCCTAAATCCATCCTCACCACCCACAGAGAGCCAAATATGATGATGAAGAACTCTTGAAACATCCATTTAAATGGGTAAACAAGCATAATATGGGTGAAATATACTGTCAGTGGAATCATCAGTGCCTAAGAACCATCCATGATGATTACTGATCCCCTTTAAGACACGTGTATTGTACAACTAAATCAGTTAAAAATTATTATTTCCAATGTGTTACACACTACCAATGATATAATAGTTTCACCACTATAATACCCTAATATCTCAATTATAGTCAGCAGCCTTTGGGGTTTAGGGGTATGCACATAAGGCCATGTGTCCAATAGGGTATGAGTGACCATTTAGTGGCATCAAAATCTAGGACCTTATTATTTTACAATGATATTTTTAAAGACAAATAATTTGGGGAACACAATCATAAATATTTTCCCAATAATTTGATAATATTAATGGATGTTTTATAGGAATATGTTAGTGATCATAGAGTTGGTTAGTGATTATATGGTTTATGTAGATTTTAACATGTTATGGTTTATAGAATATATTCATTAACCTAAGATGTTATATTTAGATAGATTTAGTTTAAAATTAATGTTTTATTGCAACCGTGTTATTTAAATATTTTATATGAGATTATATGAACAATATTTTTTTTGGAATCCAGTGTTATGATTATTTTTTAAATTTAGTTACCTTCATTAAAAACATTTCGATAATGATTTTTTTATTTTTATGGACTTTTATTGTGATTAAATACTAATGGGATTCCTTAATTTAATTTTGGAATTTGTTTTTCATTATTTGTGAATTTTTTTTGATACAATTTATATTTAGAGGCAATAGGAATGACATGGTGATCGTATGATATATCAAAATATCTAAAATAATGAAAAAATAATCTCAAATCTATGGTTCCTATTTTAATAAATGATGTAGGGATTGATCATAGAAAAACTTTTGGATGAAATTATTCTTATGAAATGAATAAAATTCTTGCATGTTTACTCTCTCAGATTTTTATCTTGATTAAAAAACACTCCCACAAAATATGGAATAGTGTTTTGGAACAAAAATGTTATTAGCAAACTTTTCATTATGATAAATAAAGTGTATTTAACCTAGAAATTTTTTCTTTCAGTTTTGTGATGGTTATCATTATTATTAAAATGTTTTCACTCACTCTCCAAAAAACTTGATAGTTATATTTGTTAACTATTTCATATTTTTTAATTCTCACAAATTTTATGATATTAAGAATCCAAATTTTTTGGTGTCCTTCACATTTCCATTTCCATAAAATTAAAAAGACATTTTACATACCCTATTTAAAATGTGGGATTCCCATAAAAGAATTTTCAAATATAAAGCATTTATTTTCCATGTGAAATTTAAAATTTTTAGGAAACAAATAAATGAATAAACACAAAATAAAATGAACCATGATTTTATGTTATTTCTCTTTTTAAATTTAATCTCATAAATAGCTTACATTATATAAAACACTAAACATATAAAAATGATTAAATTATATTATTTAATTATGGTTGTTAACACCTAGATTTTGAAACGGAAGCAACGAATTAGGTTAACTAATTATTGAAAACATATTTAATTTTTTTATAAAATTAAATCATTGGTTATCAATTAATTATATAGGAAAATAAAAAACAATTGAAGATAAAATATGTGTTTCCAATAAAACATTTTTTATACCCACAAAGTAATGATATCCAAATAAATTAAACTAATCAATATTAAAGGATTATATTAATGAAATTTATATTATTTATTTCCATTAATTTTTTTAAAATCATCCATAAATTTTTGAATAATAAAAAAAATGCAACATTCAGCATAAAAAACTAATATTTTTAGTTGAAATTTTTTCCATATTTAAATGGAGATGAAATTTTAAAAATATAATTTGAGAGAATTATAAATTTGATTTCAAAAATTTATATTAATTTATTAAATTATAATATCATAATTTTCATAGGATGAAATATTTCTATTTTTTAGAGATGTTTCATTTTTAAGAATAGTTAAAATTATTTAATTTTAATTAAAAATGGCTTATTCCTAAAATTTATTTATATAGATAAATAATATTTTAGATTAGTTTTAAACTATATATAGTTCAATTATAAATCAATAACTCAATTTTTTAATTATAAAAAATTTCAAATTTATTTCTAAAATAGATCCATTTAAATCATCTGATCATTTTCACATTAAAAACTATCTTTCTTGTAGACTCAGTAGGATTGAGTAAATATCCAATTTTACAAATTTTCTAATTTGAATATGGTAAAATGGATTCAATATGTGTGATAAAAATTAAAAAATTATGATTTAATGTCAATTTATTCTTTAGTAATAAAATGTTTGTTATAGTTAAAATATATATTTACCATGCTCTAGGTAGAATAATGAAATGGGTTAACGTTAAATGGTAAAGGCTTAAAATACATAAAAAAATAAAATTTCAAATGGGTTTTAATTATCTATAGACCCAATATTTCAATTAAAAAATTATTTTATCCCAAATTAATAGAAGTTAACTCCAACAAATATTGAATCTCTGTAATTATAAAATTATCATTATTTAATCAATTGAAACTATTCATCCCCATGAATAAATACAACCCTGCAAGACCTTGTTTCACATAAAAAGAACTTAAGCTCCCTAAATTTCATACAAAAAAATCCCATCTTTATAATCACAATGTATTAGTAATATTGGTCTTCAAAAAACACCAAAACCAAGGTACTCAAAGGGTCCTACAAGGGGGTGATATTCAAGAAGCAATTTTCTCAAAATACATATTTTAATTTATTTTTTTTCTACATTATCACCCCCTCATTAAATCATAAATGAATGAAAAATATATAATATGGTATATAATTTATTTTAATTTCCATAAATTAATATATTTTATACATATATATTATTATCTTTTCAAATTAAATGAAAAAAACCATTATCCACATATTGGAGATCAATCGTCTCCCAAATTATTTTTTTCTTGATTTCCATTATGAACATCATATCATATAATAAAGCTATTTTTATGGTAAAATAATATTTTAATTTGTATATTATAACATATTTCTTATTTTGTACTAAATATATACTCATAATAGTAAAAAAAGAAACCAGTCCATGGTGTTTGAAGAAACTAAAAGATTCTATGTAATTATCATAAACATTTTATCAAATAAATATTCCTTCTATAAGAAATAAAAATGACATACGGACAATTCTATCATCATTATGTTAATAATTTTTTTTTCATTCATGCTCTAGAGATATAACTCTATTTTAAAAGAGAACTCTTTATTTTACACTAATGAATCGATCATGAAACAATAGAATGAACACACATAAAACATTGAAAATAATGAAATATTATTAATGAATGAAATATAAAATGTAATATAATCATAAAATAAGATATTATATATATATATATATATAATTCTTTAATAAATCCAACCATTATACGTGATGATAATGTATGAAACCCAAATGGACAATGTGAGGTAATGTTTTCTCATATAACTTTTTCTTCTATGAGATATATGTTGTATTCACCATTTATATCATGTGTGTTGGGTATTTAGACTACCCTTTGATATTTAGAATAATTAAACTCAATATATTCATGGTATTCAATGTTAAATTTTATAATTATTACTTTTATGAGGAATACAATTCAACTGATTACAAGTGCACTGAAATTTCATAAATAAATATTCATTCATTGTGTTAAACATATATTTGATTGATTTTTTCATTATAAGATTATGTGTCAAATATTTTTATGTAAATTTTTTTGAATACTTATTTTATGTGTATTTAAATAAAATAAAAATAATTTATCTAATTTATCATTGATATGATCTTTTTAAGAAACTTCATCTCAATTCACTTCATTGAGGCATATTTTAATAATAAACACCTAATTTATTTTGTTTGGTGTATTTACCATCCATTTTTTTTATATATCATCATCATTTATTTAATACTTCATTTCTATTAAATATCCATATTTCATATATCATGGATACGATTATTTCCTATATCGTATAAAATTATTATATAAAGTGTTTACATTGAATGTTATTTGATTAATAGGGGAAATAATGTAAAATAAAAATATTATAATAATTACATATATATGTTTAAAATAAATATAGATTCTATTTCTTATCTAATATATAATGAATTATTTTGAACATTATTATTAGGCTGAGTCTTTATATAGAAAATGTGATAATGCATCAGTAGTATCATAAGATGAATAATTTATACAAATGAAATGATTTTTTCAAAAAAGGGTAAATTATATTGTGAATTGTAAATATTATAGTGGTTCATGATTGAGAAAAATAATATAAAATGATTAATAATTTCATTAATGTTTTTTTAATATTATTTAAGGGATTTCATATTTGAAAACATCAATTAATGAATTTAATTTTCAGTGTATTGATTAAAAGGTTTGAGTTCTCAGTTAATTAAATGTTCTTGTTAATTATACCCAATGAGTCATTATTTATTTAACATTACATATCCCTTATTGAGAATTTTATGTCACCTCTAATTTTTTCATTTTCCCTCGTATTGATAAATTGAACATTGAATGATTTTTCAAGTATGTAAATTATTATCTTTTGTTGTCTATTTCATTTTATTTCTATTCCCAATGCAAAATGTTTATTATGTACATTATCCAGTTCTTCAAGACAACTAAATTGATCGATCATTTTTTATCATACCGTATATCTATTCTAATGTAATAAAGTAATGCATTGGCATTGGTATAGTAGGTTCTAGATCATTACAGGGAATATCATGGATCAATTGAGTTCTATGGTGCCTCACCAAGACAATATTAACCATGTGACCTATGGAAATCCGCATAGATCTTGTATACATTATGTTATAAAAATTCCAATGGAAATCCATAAATTTAGTATTATCTTACGAAACAATTTTGGAATACATAAGCATGACTTGGTTGGATTCCAAGGCTCTTCCCCATTGAAATCCATATTAATATGATCTATCCAAATCTTATAATATTATCACTTATATTTACTCATGGATAACAATGATGGGTTTAATTAATTAATACATGTATTGTTTTATGTTAATACATTAAAATAATATTAGGGGGATCAATACCAATGGATTTATGGTAATGAAACAATGTTGAATACACTATCTTAGTGAATGCATTACATACCATTGGACATCATTGAATCCAAAAATTCATCACTCATTATGTTCACATGAGTCCTATAATGTAATCCATGTCTCTTTAATCACATTCCATTCCACGATATTCTATAAATATTCCAAATAAATATTCCATAGAATTATATTTCTCAAAAAAAATACAATCTAATAAAAAATGATTTTCATTATGATATTTAAATGTCAATCCATTATAAATTTAAATCCATGATAAATAGAAAATATCAGTTATAATCTACGAAAATGAATTTAGAATATTTTTCTTAATAATTAAATCCAAAATTTCCATAATCATGTTCAAATCGACGATAAATATCAATTCATACTGTTCAATATTAAAAGCATGAATCTCACAATAACCATATAAATTACCAATGGAAACTCCCAAACTCAACCTTATTTAAAACATTTTTAAGGGATATTTCATACTTACCACATTTCAAAATTTTATAAATTTATACCTAAATACCACATGTTTATCAGATTCTATAGTAGTTCCCAATACTCTAATAAGGTATAGAGAATATTTATTTTAGTTTTTAGGTCAACCGTTCAACAAGTCGTCATGATCACATATGCACAAATTCAAAATGATAGTGAGAATTTAAATGAAACAACTTTTACAGCCTATCTAATAAGAATATTTCAACATATTTTCATTGTATTTTTTTGGATAAGTCTCTCTAATCCATTTACATATAGAAATAGTCCTAACTACATTCCCTAATCCAATCCCATAAATGATTATAAAAAATTATTAATTATAATAAATTAAAATTAAATAAAAAATATCCCTAGGATTATAAAATAATAAAAAATATCCAAAAAATTTCACTGCATAGGAACTGTGGAAATCCAAAAATTGGATACCCATGTCAGTCCCCTGAAAACAATTTTATTAAAAAAATGAATAAAAAAATTTCCACTACATGAAAATAATATCAAAATGCATCCTCTATCATGGATGAAGAAAACCCCTATATGAATTGGAATATTCAATCACACTCAATATTAAATTGAAATGCATATTTAATAATATAAATAAAAATCTCTATGACCCAATAAAATATATCAAAATAGGTTGTTGGAGGATTATTTTCTTCTAAAATAATTAATGAATCACAAAAAAAAACCATAATAACATGGGGTATAAATAGTGGAAGGAGGTAGGGTTAGCTACCCTAGGTGTAGATAAATATAATTAGAAAAATATTTTTCTCACATTGAAATTCTGGGGGAGAAATGTTTTAGATTTTTTAATTAAAAGACTTCAAGTGATCTAGTAGCGGCCAACATTTACCTAGTGGTTTCTTATAGTTGTGCAATGGCTACACCAAATTCTAATTGATCCTCCCATGAGATCTCATGCCACTTCTAGAGTATTATTATATGTATAAAATTAACATTTTTTGGGTTCCAGCCCTAATAACATGTACGTGAATACTATTAGAGAATATAACCTCTTAACTTATTAAAAGTTCAATCATTCCCCAAGTTTTAGACACTTGTTTGGCCCAGGGTATTGTAATTATATTTTTGTGTTTCATTTCAAATAATATGATGAAAATATATGGTTTTAATGTATAATGTGTAATTTAATTTTTTGGAGTGTTATATTAAAAATCAATAAAATATTATTTTTCATCATTTCTACTTCAAAGAATAGTCTATCAATAAATAAGTTCGATAATCTATATATTTTCTACTAAATCTTTTTTAGAAAAATGTTTTCATTATCTATTACTATTTCTATATAGAATTATTAAATCCCTATATTGAGTTTAGTGAAATATTTTGATAGTTCTTTTTATGGATAAACTCATTGAAATCTCTTGGACATGTCTAAAATTTAAATAATAAATTCAGTCAGTTGGGAAGCCCCTATGAAAATTTATCATTAAAAAAATTCCCCAAAATATCATTGAATGGTGGTGGAGTAGATTATGTAATATTTCACATTCCTTAAACCAATAGAAAAAACACAATATGTTTGTGTCATTCAATTATATATATTATTCTAGAAATTTTATATACATGAGTTAGTAATGATTTTAACAATATATTTAGATGGTGGTTTTCTGTTGGTGAAAATATTAACTACTCATTTCATTTCCAACATAATCCATTAAAAAAACCTATAACACTATAAATAATTCATATTTACAATAATGATCTTTTATGAATGATTTATTACTATTCATGGAATGGATACAGTCACCTATATTGTTTTATTATGTAGTGATGCATATTATATTGATATTTTATCTTTCTATGAGTGGAAATTCATAGGGAATCATGAGGTTCATTATGTTGAGTTATAAGATTTATATAATTTAAAAATTATTTTAATTAAAACATATATAATTCAATAAAATTATAAATTGAGTAAATATTTTTTTGTTATAATGATAATATTCTTATAAATATTATGATGGCCTATAAATAATGTCCAAATGACCATTTTAACAATTAATAGGTTTTCTGAATTCACAATATTTTTTGATCAAAATTCTGTAAATTTTAATATAAATTTTATGTATTTTTTAATGAATAATTTTTTAATTTATTTCATATTGATGTTATATTTTATGAATTATAAAAATAATACCATTATATAAATAATGGCATACCTATAAATTATGAATATTTTTTATAGGAATATAGATTTTTCTCAAATATCATGAAGTTTTTATATTAAATATTTCATTGTGGTTATTCCAAGGTAAAAAAACCTTATATCCTAATATTAATTTGAGGATCTAGTTCTCAATTTACAAGATTCAACATTAATTATTAATAGTATATATTTTTATGTTATGATTTATATTTCAATTTCTAGTATTTTTCAGTGTTTCAATTACTCAGTTCTCTTTTTAGAGATTTTTTTTTGAATTTTAGTAAACAATTAATTTAAATAAAATTTCTAATCAATGAAGAAAATTTATATGTAAATTCATATACATTAATAAATATATCACTATAAATATGATGTTTCATGATAACGTATAGATGGATGAATTATTGTAAATAGATCATTGGATTGATTGATATTAAAGTATAATATTAATATAAGTTCACTAGATTTTTAATCAACACATATTGTTTGGGATCCAATTCATTATAATAAATTCTTCACAGATATTTTCATGATTATTTTTCCATATTGGGAAGAAAAAATAATTGTGATTTAAGACATTACTGCATTGGGAAGACGAAAATAATGAATAAGACAATTCCATGTTGTAGTTAACTCAAGACAACATTCATTTGAGTTTCATATTTTAATAAATAACATGTATAGTTTAACAATTTTTTTCTATATAATGATATAATATAGATATCAAAACATTGAGTTCTCTATAAAATAAAAATGTTAATAATTCATGTAAAAATGTATACAAGTGATTTATTAACAAAAATAACTTTCCATGTTGTGTTTAATTTTATTACACCCATGTTATATATTTTGAAAATTATATTGAAACCATCATTTCAGAGAATCAATAATTGACAATCAAATGACTGAATCCATGATGTGATCAAAACATTTCCAATAAATATTATATGAATATATATATATATATATATATATATATTTGTTATTAATATGATATAATTATAAAATATCATTGAAACATAGTAATATTTTTTAAATTAATGGATTATTTATATTTTTCCAAAATATATATCATTTAGAATGGTTATTAATGTTTGAATGACTTTCTGTTTGATTCAAAAAAACATTCAACTACAATAATGGGTTTATATTTTTAATATATCATTACTCATTATTTATTGAAGTGTTTTAGTGTGTTTTTCATGATTAAATTATTCAAATAAAATTGAATTTTCATTTATTCAATAGTTATGTTTTTATGATTACAAAATAATAAAATAGTATTAACATTTTTCATTAACCAAATTAAAAATTAATTGCGGGGTCTATTCCTAAAATCCTAATGAAATTATTAATGAATGATTTTCTTATTTACAATACAATGTTTGGAGATATAAATTATTTTAATGAATGCCGTTGATTTGGTATAATTATTTTTTTGATTATTTAAATGTATTTTTAGGGAGATAAAAAATCTACTTAAATTGACAGATTTATTATAAAAATTTGTCAATAACATTCACATAATTATTATTTTATGTTATTGAAATAGTCATTTCCTCTACAGAATTAGGAAAAGTAAAAGTAACTATAATTTTATAACATTAATTCAGATATGGTATGTGTCATCTGAATTCTATAATTATGACTATAAATTTTGTATGATTCATTACTTTTCATAAGATTCATTAAATTATACAAGACAAATTTACTAATTTGGGATTTGATTGGGGCATAAAATTAGTAATAGAATTGTATATCATAACATAAAAATATCCTTTTACTATAATGAAATGAGTAAATCATACTTTTTTAGAAAATTCCATAATCAAAAAAGGAAATTTACTCATATTACACATCACTTTCATTTCTAATATGGTAATTTGAGGTGAAATTGATTTCATGTACAATAACGATCAATCTATTAATATATGTTTTAAAGATCACAATCAAGTTAAAATAAATTCAATTTACATAGATTTGGAATAAAAAATCGATGATGTTTTTGAGATGTGAGAGGTAGTTTCGCTGTGATGACTCTTCCATAGTATTTCAATGGTCTGTCCATGTTGCAAGCATGTCATCATGGATATATAATTGAATCCTCATATATATAATTTTTATTTTTATGAATGAAATATCATGAGTTCCTTGGTTAATTAAATATACTCATTGACTATAATTTCTATAATATTTGAATGAGGTCATGTTGGATGGTTTCCTAATTTCCCGTATAGTAAAATATTGTTGTATATAAAATAATTGAGATTTTACATTATGAAATACAGAAGTAGTTTTCATTGAATTTTTATTGAATATAAATAATGAAAATAAATTAAGGGAAAATGTTATTTATTATTTTTAATTTTTATGTTGATGATGTTCATGCCTTCCGGAATTTTTTGCAAAAGATAATTGAAAGAGTTAAACTAGAATCAATAATTTTTCTTTGTAATGCAAACCAAATAATCATGATCATTAAGTAATATTGGTGATATTTATGGAATGACAATATTTGTTCCAAATTATCTTCAATAATACTTGATTAATAATATAATCAAAAGTTATTGAAGCAACCATTAGTGAAAATTGATCTTTATTAACATGTTCTAAACAATATATAATGGGAAACAAGAGGTCTTGAATATAATATGGTGATTGGATAAAAAAGGGAATCTATAGTTAAACTTGATGAATTGTTGGTTTCTAAAGATACATATATTTTCTAAATTTGAATAAAATTTATAATATATGAATTTCGTTCGATGAACAATCATAATAAAGAGTATAAAAACTCACTAGGAATGAACTTTTTCATTAATTTAGAGGTCCAGTGTTATTTATTACATATTGTATTAGGGTTAAGTAGAGAGATATATGACGAGAGTATTAGATCCAAACAATTAATATAAAATTCATTCAATTAAAATTAATTATTAATGCACCACATTAGATTTAATCCCCCCTCCTCAGTTGTGTATGACATTATAGTGGCACATGATTTTGTATCCAAAATTATACATGTTAACACTACATTATGAAATAATAGATTGAAAATGGAAAATATTAATTCTTATAATAGTATCATTGTCACCATGATTTTTGAAAATAAATATCCTTTTTGAATGAATAAGATATTATCCAATATTATTTAATCTGGGTTCCTAGCCAATGATATATAAAAAAATAGGTAAACCTATATTAGGATAAATTTCCTTATGAATTTTTTATTGAGGGAATTTTTTAAATTGATAATAAAAATTCATTATAATTTCTATATAATATAAATTTTATATTAATATGATGTGGCATAAAAATTACAATTATATCATGGAAAACCTTGTGAGATTTTATAATGGAAATGTGAAGGATAATGACTTATATTATAGCTAATTATGTTAATATTTTAATATGTCAATATATTTGATGATGCAACAATTAATCCCAATGTTATTGGAGTCAATGAAATTATTTGAAATATTTGAGGTTAAAGCGAAATATTCGATGATTCCATAATTGTTAAATAGTTGATGAGAAATTTTACAATATGGATTGATCCTAAATTATAATAATTAAATTATAGAGAGCATCATACCATTGGTAAATTTTTCAACAATATAATATAATTTTAAACATAAAATATTCATAATTTAAATGAAAATGATTGAGTAAATTGTTTTGTTTCCATAGAAAAATATGTAATTAAAGAATATTAAGATCAATATTTAAGTAAACTACTTAAAGAATTTAAAATTTAATATATATTTCATCATCATAGTTTTTATCATAATAAATTTTCAAATTAAGGATAGTAGTTCTTTTAATTAAAATGTGTCTTGTCATATGATTCTATTTTCGATCCCGGATATTCCATTTTTCATTCCAAAAAGAATCAAAATTATTTCGCTGAAAAATATTTTTAGACTACACATAAATCATTTCTTATTATTACATAATAACAAATCACGATCAACTAACATCATACACATCAAGATAAAATAATCATACAGATTACCACATTTCGAATCAATGAGTTGATTTCCATTCCATGAGATTAGAAATATTTTGAATATTATTTCATATTATAAGAGTGTATATTTAATTTCTAATTTTCATACATAAAACAACCTTTTAGTTTTGAAATGGACATTACTAATGAATTATCCAATTTCAAGGATTCAAATTTAATTATATGAACGTACCTAAAATTAAATTTAGAATATAATTCCATTAAAATTATATACATTATTAAAAAAATAAGTGTTATATTATATTAATAATATATCTCATACCATATTATTTTTGAAATAGTGATTGTGGAAAATTCTTGTGAACTAAAAAATTTCACTTTTTGTTGTCATGTCCTCATGTTGAGATTCAATTATTCTAAACATTAATAACATATTTATAAACAAATTTATATTATCTATATATACATTATGAAATCCATTGGATTATTGGGAGGATGACCCAATACCTTATTACTTTTATAAAATATGTTAGTTTGATTAAATCCATAATGATAACAAATTTATAAACAAAAAAATAAAAAATATTACATATATGGGTGAATTGCATTTTTAACTGAATTATATGATTCCTTCATCATTACATCAACCTATGGTTGTTCCACATTTTTTACAGCTATTAGAGATTATTCTATGAATTGTTCAGTTGTATATTTGCCCATGAATTTAATTTATATTTGTATATAATCAAAATAAATTTCATTGGGAACTTTATTTGTAGTATCACTAAAATATTTATTAGGAAATGATAGTAAAAAATATTTTACAGTTCATTTTTTCAATTTCTATTTCCCCTTTAAAATGAACTCAGTATTCTATTAAATTATATATTTTAAAAAAAATTATTAGAGAGTAAATATAAGTAATATAGACCTTCAAATCATAGAAATTTATTGTTGCATAAAAAATGATTTTATTCTTCCTTTCATGAAACACCAGATGGAAATCATCATTAAGAACATTAGAATTATCATTATCTAAAATAAAATAAAATTTTCATTATAAAATTTTTACATTATAATTTTTAAATTTTAACAGAATATATATGAGAGACATATTTTATTCATGCTATATTTAAAATATATATCTGGCTGATATTTTTTTTGCTCAAATTCATTTTATTTTTCTAAATTAAACTTCTCTTACATTCTCCTACTACATTATTAGTGGATTTCCAATAGGATAGTCTTATGATTAATTTCACTTCATCATAAATTTTTCTATGATATTTCATTCCATGAAATTTTTAGATTAATATTTATGAATTTATAGTTAAACATCATTCAATGTATTTTGAGAAAATTTCATATCATATTATTCATAATCAAATCTGTTCCTAAGGATTATCTCATCATTATTTGGATTTTTAATTATCTCATTCATGATGTCCTATATTCTGTATTTATTTAACATTTAAATTAATCATGAGAGACTAATTTATGACCCAAGAGTACAAAAATATCATTTTCATAACAAAAAGGTAGATATCCTTGATAAAAAAACATATAAACTGTATAAGATTAATGCATTTCATTTTCTTTGTGAAATCATAAATATAGTATAATTATATTTTCATCAGGTTTTTATATATATTCCTTAGATGAAAAAATTAATGAGTACAAAGAAATACATTCTTAAATTCTATAGAAATGTGATTTATCATATGCTAATTTTAATTTTAATGAAATATTCTTTCTCTGATCATATCCATTAAAAAAAATAAAAAAAATATTATGAAGTTATGATACACAAAAATGGACCTACCTAATAATGAGAATTCGAATAATTCATAAAATATTTTGAATGATAAAATAAATTTCTTATAAATGGAGTAAGGGTTACTCAATTTTCACCTTCGTTATTATCAAACTGTGATTTATCATTGAACCAAAAAATAATATTTAGATAAAATGATTCATTTTCATCATTCAAAAATACTTCAAACTACCAACCATGAATCCTGATTACGTCATTTACCAACAAATTATATGATGAATATATATTGGTAAATGATTCAAAAATGGATTATTTAACTAGTATACACACCTCATTATAATTCCATTGAAAAATTTAAAATGAATAGAAATTAAAGAATTCATTAAATGACCTAAAATTACATCAACAATGTATGATTCAATGTGGCGCTAGGTACACCTCCCCATTTAAAATGAATTTGTGTCATCAATGGGGAATATTGATCATCCATCAAATAGAAAGTCTGGAACATTTCACTAAAATACATATTATATAATTTTTTTTATCATGGACATTTATAATTTATTAAATTTTAATTTTATGGTAGTATCTATTTTTTTGTATAAAATATAATTCCACCCGCTAAAAAAATATCTCATAATATAAAGATGTGATATTCCACAGAAAATTAAAATCAAATATACAATTTTTAACACTAGAAATTATATTCAATAAGATCTTATATTATGATTGGAAAATATATCATACAAATTAATTTACTAAAATAGATGAACTCTTTAATATTTAAAAATTTTTCCCTTTAAGAGTTTCCAAGAAACACCACCCCATCATAGTAAATATAAATATTTTATGATATTATAATATGTGAAAATTTTAATATATTATGCAATTTATAACTTTTAAAAATTATAAATTCAAATATAATTGTGTATAATGTATTTAATTTCATTTACTGAAATTTAGTAACATAAAATATTCTGAATTAGGCATGTAGAGCATATAACATCATATGTCTAAATTATTCAAGAATAAAAACCTTGGTACCCATATTTTTTCAGTCTTTTATATTAATAATAAATAAGATCTCTAAAAAAATATGTTCAATCGATTCCATATAATTTATTTTTATTCAAAAAATTGTTCCCTATCTTGTATACTGACTATCACATGTTATGGAAGGAATATCTACTTCTCACAGACTAAAGTGACTCATTGGTTATCTTCTGGTGGTTTTGTTTTCAATTTTTATTATGTTATTTTATAACTCTATTTTCCTCAAAAATTTCTAATGATTTTCATACTATATTAATGTTTTTAGAATTGGGTTAGTAGACTATTAATTTTTTTATTTGACCTTAACAACATTATTTTAATCTTCTTCAAATTAAATAGACATTAATTTCATATTATAATATCCATACTTCCATCAATATAATTTTAAAATATTTTATAATGAAATAAATATGTATTTTCTAATCTAATCATGCATTTCCTTATTCACATAAGATTCTATTTTATAAAATTTTGATTTTATATTTAAATTATCATTTATTACATTGACCTTTATAAAATTAAAATTATCAATATTTAACATTTACATAAAAAATAAATTCTAAAAACATGATAACATTATTTTAGTATTCTAATTTATATCCTCACGTATGACAACATAAGAATTCATTTAATAATTGGATTAAGGAAAATTCTATTCATTATATAAATATGTAGTTTCAATCATAACATTCATCCTAGTATATAAATTACTAAAAATATACTTCACATAATTTTAGAAATATTTAAATCCATTTATGTTTATAATAAAATATTTCACTTTTTCCTCATAATTTATAATATCAAAATATGTAGTAACTTCATAAATTATAACATCCATATTAAGAAATTTCATAAGAAATATTTATACAATTTTAACTATATGTTTTCAAAAAATTCCATATTTTACCAATATTTATTTTCAAAAGATATATTATGATTTTTCCCATATCATTAGTTCTAGTCAGGATTGATCCATCATATATTCCATAAATTATATATTCATTACAGATAATTTCTTGTGAGTCTTATTTTTCTCTCTTATCTATAATATAATTACTATAATCACTTTTAAAATATATTTTTTATGAAAAATCATGAAATATTAGTATGTTCCCCTTCATAATGTTAATATTATATACAGTCATAAATATATTGTGATTTACTATAAATTTTATCACTATGCAATAATAGGATTCAATGTTTATTCATCCATAAGTGTAATAAATAAAAACAGAATTTTTTCCCCTTTTAATCAATATACCATTTCGGATTTATTTCATATCGCATAATTGTTTTAATTAAAACATCATGAAAAAGATATATGATATTTTTCATATCATTAATTTTATTCTACTTTGATTCCAATTACCTATGTAAAATTTAAATAGCCTTATCAATAAAATCAAAATATATATTTTATTACTCACTTAATTACTACATGTTATTTAAAATACTCCAAAACTTATAATATACCTTAGAAATATATACAATAGGTATTGATTAAAAATGCATGTAATCATACCTAAGCGTGCCTCCCCTAGTCTCTAGAATAGTTTAAGTTACAATGAATGCAACAATATTCTTTTACTATATAACACAAAAAAAATTTAAAAGATGATACTTCATTGTAGATGTTACTTAAAATGATCATAGTATTGTATTCTAGTAATAAAAATTTAATTGAATCACATTTCTCTCATCGATAAAATTTTAAATTACATTTTCTCATATGAATATGATCACAACATTTGAGGATAAGGATATTTTCATCACATGTATTAATCACATAACTCACCATGCGACTACACAAACAATCGTGTTCATTTATTTTAAATATAATAAATCACTTTATTATGATTTTCTAAAATCCACTACTATTAAAAACATATACCATATTTAAAAATTATTATTTTTATATATCATTATTAGTTTATTGAAATTAGGTATCATCTAATACACTAAAACAATCAAATAATGAAGACAAGTAAAAAAGCATTGAATTTCATAACTGTGTAATAATGGGCTCTGATAAAAAATATTGTTCCTAAAAAATGGTAGGAATGAAACAAAAATAGGTCATTGTAGTTTATTTCCTACATAAAATATTATGGGTTCCTAAGAGAATAATGAACGATATATAAATTATTGGATAAAAGAATATTTCATAATAATAAGAAATAATTTCATTTAAATTAAAAAAATTAGAATTTTCATATGATCAGATAATGTAAATAACAAAGTGGATGTAAAATGGAAGGCACGAAAGAATAAAACTATTTATGGAGTATGGAATTTGATTCCTAAGATATAAAAGGATATTATTACTGAATCCAAGAATTTAATATATATTATATGATGGATTAGTAGACCCAATCAAATGTATGAAATATGTATCCGAGATTTCCCTCTAATACAAACATGAAAGACTGAATATTTTTATTCATATCACTGGATTCTCAAGAATGAATTGTTTTTTAAGTATATCTACTTTCCATAGTATGTATAACACAATATAAATAGATCATAACAAATATATATTAATTACAAAATTATATCAATCAAAAACGAAAATTAGAACCAGAAAATAAATACTATTTTCCCATGATCTGAACAATAAGAAAAATAAATATTAAAATAGTTATATGTGTCAAAAATAACCTGAATTCGTCAACAATTTAATATCTAAAATTAAATTTATAAAATTAAAAATAAAAACAAATATCACATATGTTATTAAAAATTTACAATCTTACAAATATTGATATCATTTAAGGAATATGTTGATGTATTTTTCCTTTAATACTTTAATAATAAAAATTATTTTACGAAAACATTATAGCATTCAGGTTCCCCAAACATTGGTTTCATTTTCCAACACATCAGATTTTGGAAATCCATATTCTGATGGAATAATGATTCATCTATAGCATCTAATAACATCATCCAACACCACTACTATTCTTATATATGTAATGAATAAAAATTATCATGAAATAAACATTCAATGTAAATTTAAATTTCTTCATATTCATAAATTTATTGTAAATATTGTTAATGTATTGTTATCGTAACCATTAAAAAAATGGAAAAACATTTAGATAGGTCATCTTCTTATTTAGTGTATTATTATTTAATAATTTTTCTAATTCATTAGAAAAATATATATTGATGTGGGTGCTCTTGCTGAGGGCTAGGATTTCAAATTCGCACTAACTCGAATGGATGTCATGGTGCCCCCCCCACAGTTGGTGGGGGATATTGTTTTGTTCCCCAAAAGATCATCAATATCTTTTCCACTATTCTCTAATCTGGAACACCTCCCCTCATTGCCACATATCCCAATTAGTCTATATGTTCATGATATTTTCTAAGGTTTTCATAGTCTTCCAATATCAACTATAGAATTTACTAAAGCCTCGCCTCTCCCAAATCTCACTCTTATTTAATGGTTAAATCATAGATTTCTTTAGTTGGATTCATTTGACTGGCATGTTTTTTTATTAGTGTAAAATTCAAGTTAGTGCAATATTGGGTTTTATTGACAACAAGAATATCATGATTCTGGTTAAAATTGATATCGACCAGATCAAGGAATCTTCGATTTCTCTTCCCACCAGCATTGAATTTTGTTTCATTATTTTCTAATGGTCCAACAACATCTATATTAAGAGATATTTTACAAAAAGTAAATTTGGGTTAGTCTCCTAAAACTTCCATTATCATTTAAATATTATTATATTTTTCAAATGATATGAAATTTGGTGTAAATATATTAGGGATCTGATAGCAGAAGTAGGTCAATTTGTCACCATATATCATCATAAATCAGTGTAAAGGTAAACTATTATATAAGTATAGCTGTGGTCATTTGGTATAATATTTGGGAGGGATTATTCAAGAAATAATATGAAGTTTTTTTGTTATAGTATAATTTTTTCCAATATTTCAAGAAATTATGTCGTGTAATTATATTATATAGGAGATGGAGGTATACAGAATGTAGGCTCTAGAGGCAATGATAACTGT
Organism: Viscum album; assembly: GCA_963277665.1. NCBI lineage: Eukaryota > Viridiplantae > Streptophyta > Magnoliopsida > Santalales > Viscaceae > Viscum > Viscum album. The sequence goes on along the minus strand of OY728120.1, from coordinate 383,776,804 downwards.
TTTGTCAATGGCTTTAGTGAAGGCCTAATGAAGAAAACAACTATGGGATTTTTCAGGATGATGAAATAGATGAAATGATATATTACAATAGATCATAGGGAATCTAAAGGTGGGATATATTTTCAATAACCTGATATAAGATCTAAGAGATACCAATTCAATGGAAAAAATATCATGTGGATCATTTTAAGATTGATTAGTAAGTGATAATAGTGATTTGATTTCAAATCCTTTCACCTATGCCATATATTTTTATGATGGTAGGGGTAGAAACCCTAAAGGGGTGATGCAATAGACCGGGGTGGTAATTTAGAAGTATTTTTTAGAGATGGAGGGACCATGCCATGGTGTCATCAATAAGATGAATACTAAACATGTGTCCCACCAAAGAAGGACTTTGTCCCATCTCAAACTGATCAATATCTTTGATATCCTGAGTGTTGATGGATGGGTTGATAGAAACACGATATATCCCTCAAAAGTTATTTCTTATGGACAAAGAAATTCCACATATCATAATGAAATATGTGGATTTGGTAAATGTTATCACACTCTATGGAGGAAAAAGGTAATTAAATAAAACATATACATGTGGAGTAGCATTTTCTCCAAGAGGTAGAAATCAAAATGATAGAAAGACTAATTTAATCTACATTGACCTACAGAGACATGATCACACAAAAGAGATGGTAAATCAATGGTATATGAGCTATAGACAGTGGTAGGATTCATGGAGGTTCAACATTAAATATACAAAATTACTATAGAGAACAAAAAGTATGTTACATAGGTAGAGGATCGCTCAAATGTTTTGGTTGTAAATCAAGGGACTATATAAGATAATAAATATGGACAACATTGGGAGATGAAAATGAGCTATGAGAATGTGCAGCTAGAGAAGGAAGTTGTATACATTCCTCCAATAAAACATTGGGAAATAGATTTATATTTTTATAATGCTATGGATTTAATGATGTACCTAGGATAAGAATTAATAGAAATGGTTTTATTGATTAATTTCATAAAAAATGAAGTAATAAATATGATGGAAAGGCTTCTAAGTGTGAACAAAAAATGAGTAGAATGTATGGACTGTCAAGCAGGATATTATAATGACAAGAGGTTTTAGTGTTGGTAAGATCAACAAATATGAGTACATGAAATAATAGGATAAACATGAAAACCATTTGGAATACATTACAAATGTTGATCGGGAATTAATGAAACCCACTCTCTCCAAGAAATTATTTTGGTAGAATTATTCTAGTTGGCTCAATCAAGTTTTTAATAATTATGTTGTTTTTTTATCATTATATTTGTATGAAACATTTGGTTTCCCACATTTTCATTAAAAGTATTTTTAATTAGAAATTTAATATTTAGTCAGTAATTATAGACCTATATTGGTGTATCACTCTATTTCTAATCTATATTAGTCTCAACCATTTTTATGAGATAAAATAAAGATATTCCCTACATATAAGCTTTATCATGCTCACCCATAATCTGAAATGTGTCTTATCCCTTTATATAAGATATAACTGTCTCAAAAAGTGCTATATGGGTGTTTCCATCATAAATAATATCTAAGGACAATAACATTATTTAAAACCATGAAAAAATTGAGAAAATATATATATATAAATAATTTATTCCTCCTATATTTATAGGTTACCCAAAACCATAATTATAATGATAAGATAAGATATTTCTCCAAGAGAATTAATCCCCAAAAATAAATAGTAATACCGAAAATACAAAAATTTAATTTCATTAAATTTTATCAAAAACTATTATACTAAGAATGAAACATGGAAATCGAAAGCATTTGATCTAAGAGTCTTCCATGATAAAATTATCTATAAATAAATTCAATAACTCTTTTTGTCTCATAAAAAAATAAAATTTCTAAAATCACATAATCTCTAACATATAGTAATAATTTATATAAATAATTCAAATCGATTGAATATGAAATAATATCATATATTATTTAGAAATATTATTCAATGATTAGTCCTTAAAATAAATCCCGCAGTATCCTTTTTACCTTAATCATATAGGGATGCAAAAATATTGAATGTATTCCAAAATAACCTTAATAACATAATCCACAAATCATTTTCTAGTATCATGACTATCTTTATGATAAATAATTTTTCACCAAATCAACTTATTCTTCATATATCAAATATTTAGGCAAAAATGACAAAAATTTCATCCTAACCTAGGAATCACATTGTCTCGTGGTAGATAATTCACCATTTTCTCACATTAGTTGTCGGTTGAAAACATTGGACCTACAGGGATGTGACAGTTTATCCACCAAGATGAGGGATTTTATTTTTTAGAAAATATATTAATACAATATTTATAAACATACATAGGCATAAAAAAATAAACATAAAATATTCAACATTAATTAAATGGTTTATCCTTAAAGGTTATCTCCTACTTCTCATTTTTCATCCCACAATTATAAAAAAAATAATTATCTAAAAAATACTATTAATCACCACAAAATATCATAACATAAAGCCTAAAAAGGCATTTATATAGAATCAATCTAATTATCAACCTGAAAATTATAATCCAATGATGATATTTATAACTCTTAATAAGAAATAATAATCTTAAATTATTTCCCAAATCATTTTTGATACAAATGATATCGAACCAATATCAATGATTATATATTAATATTTATTTTAACATTAATTAAAAGTATTGAAATTTAGAGGATCATCTTATATTAGAGTTTTATATAATTTGGAAAAATACATTAAAAATAAACCCATAAATTAATAGTGTAAACTTATAGTTATTATCTATATTTCATAACAATGTCATTAAAAACACTGGGTTTTAATTATGAAAAATCCTCAATATTTTCCCACGATCTTATCCGTGTACAAATTCTTATTTAATCATAATTTAAACCAATTTAATACTTGGGATGATCACAAAAATCATATTCAAGGGAAAAAATAATGGAATATTTTTTCCAATGAAAACCCATAAAAATCATCAAATCATACCATTATACACTGAAAATAGAATCATATTATAAAAAGGATAAATATAATATATTATTTAAAATCAAATTATTTTAATCAAAACCAATTTTAAATCATATAAAAGTCATATAGGTTTGTTGTTACATCATTATGAATATTTCCATATAAAACTATTAGAACATGGAATAACCATATAATCCACATCCAATTTATTTCTTCAGAAAATAAAATAATTGACTACTAGTAAAAGGGATTTTAGTGATGGTGCATTTAGGACAGGATCCCATCACAAATCTCTCGTTGTGGAAATGGGTGTCACAAATATTACTTTTTGTGAAGGCACATCAAATAAAGTTATTATTTACAATATGCAGTTTCACCACCGGAACTAGGTTTGTCTATTTAAATAAAAACCAATTGGGATAGGCCGATCACCCGTCGAAAAAAAAATTCATGATTTTTTAAAAACGCATTTTTGATGAGCCATCACAAATACTAGGCAAAAAAAAACTTTTCCGATGGGCACGTCAAATATAATTGAATATAAATAAAATAAAATAATATTCTTTATAATATAATATTAATTTAAATGAAATAATAATAATAATAATAATAGTATAATGAAATTATTTATAACATAATATTAAATTTAGTAAAATAAAATAAATTTTTAAATAATTAAATAATTAAATAATAATAGAATATTATTAATATTAATATTAATTAAATAATAATATTAATATCAGTAATAAAATAAATACCTATATATTCACAAAATATAGAAATATATTAATTAAAAAAATAATAAATATAATTAAAATTAAAATAAATAATTAAACTGTAATATTTGAAACAACATAAAAACACACTATTTTAATCATTAAATATTTAATATTAAAAAAATACATCCAAATGTTTGATTATAAAATAAAAAAAATCATCGGCGTGGGGGGGGGGGTCAAGAGGAGTTGGTGGAGATGGTGGTGGCAATTCATTCCTTAAACAACGAGTTAGACACCACATATACTTCATCATCTATTGCTTCTACTGAGGCCTCCATTAACGCACCTCATCTTGCATCTCCTGCTATTGTTGTTTCGTCTATCATAGGAACTAATCATGTCGCTGCTACTATGACTAACACATCTCCTCAAACATCCTATGCATAGTCTCTAAAATCTCATTCTATGCTCCCCGCTACTCCTGATATTGATCCTGAGATGATTATGACTATCTGCGAGCTCCGCTCGAGAAAAACACCAATATCATAGTGGTGCATGAAACACTAACATGGTTCAATCGAGAGCCAATACCAAAAACTCATCTATTCTCGAAGGCATACTATGTCGCAAGCATCCATGCTAACACATCAAATCAGGAACACTTGATTGACTATCTGTCTCTCTCTAACTGAAACTATGTGTCTTATATGTCATAGCATTATATGACTCCTTCAGTTTCAACTTAAAATAAAAATTGTTAAAATATTGTTTGTAGATAAATTTAAATCTCCAAAATAAATTATTCTGACCACAATATGATTTTGGAGAGAACCACTAATCTCTCTAGGGGTGGGATCACTGTACATCCTCATATAAATGTCGTACTACATAATAATAGGTTGTGCGGCTGTCTATATGAATATAAAATAAACTGTTTACATTTAAAAGTATATACAATAACTTTTTAAAAATATACATACCATATTCACCATATAAGTACTTAATATTCTACTACCGGCTCGATTTGTCACCTCCAGTTTCCCCTTATTTTTTCGACCTATTGATAATGTACTCTAAAACTGCATACTCTACCAGTGATACATAATACATCCCAAACCTAAGATGAAATATAATGATGTCAGTGGATGGAAAGTGTCTCACCAATATCTATCCCTCGTACATTATCCATTTATTTCCTTTCCAAATTGTACAAAAACTATGTGCAATGTGGACATATATCTCCCTTCCATTCCTTCTAGATAGCTTTATTCATGATCTCATCAATGGTATACCATAAAACCAACAAATATTTATTTACATCATCTTATAAATTTAATTAATTTCAAAATAAATATTACATATTTATATATCAGCTAATGCCCGAACATGCAGTGTTGTACAACAATGTGAATATGATCCCATGAAACCCATGAATCAAAAAAATAATTGTGCAATATGTCACTCCCCTATCCAAAAACTATATGCATAAAGTATAGGATAAAATATTATTTAATCAAAATATCATAATATAAATAAATTTATGGAAACTAACAAAAATAAATAGGAAAATATAACACTATGTTTGTGGATCCAACCAATGATTTGTGCATTGCGCGTGGATAGGGTCAGGAATAAAAATTTGGAAAAGACCATTCCCCCTCCGATTTCACCCTGATCTATAATAATTCTGAGGGCCAAATGATCTGACATCATGCTCATGCAAAGGTAGATCAGCCTCCTGCAACATATGATACAGATCCTCATCCATTTTAAACACGAAATGATTGTTGTAATAAAATAGTTGAGTACAACTATTATATATTTATATATTATAAAATTATAAGAATTATTTAAGTATCTCAATGTCTATTAATCATCCTCGTCTTCATATATGTCGATGTTAATGACATCATCTTCATACATAGCATCATCAATTTTAATATTAGATTCATTTTCACCGTCTCTTGTCATTTCAAAGTCATTTTTAACATAATTAACATCATCATCACCAACGTCACTTAACTCAAGGGTGTCATCAAGGATATCCATGTCTCTTCCTGAAATATAATGATTTAGAGAAGTCTATAAAAAAATTTCAATTCCATGCACTTTAGTAGAACCACATTCACTTTTAATAAATCTATTCTCCCATGATTTAATTTTTATTATGCTCCACCAATCACCCAATGCCATGGAAGTAGCCCTATAATTTTAATAATTAATTTTATTTTGCAAATGATTCAATAATTTTTTTCATTTACTGAAATATTTTTTTAACAACAATGATTCTATGACTAGGAAGAAAACCCAAGACTCTCTCAATATGCAACCACTGAGATTTAATCATTGTTATGTAATATTGTCAAAGATAACATAGTTCAATGACTTCTTCCAACATGTCCTAAAAGTCTACTTCCATATCACTATGATGAAATCCTCTCCAAAAAACACCACTATTAATTGTTTTTTATTCCTTATTTTCATATTTATGAAATCAAAAATCAAGAACCACATATTCATTATAATATTTATCAAATTTGGAAGGTGGGTTACTCAATAAAGACAATTGATTGTTAATTTTTTCAGCTTGTTGAGATGAATGAATTTTTTATAAAAACATTATCACTACCATATGTATTAAATTTATTTTTTATAGGAAATCAGAAATAAGTCATGTTACTGGTTTTTTAAACCAGTAGGAAATTTTTTGGATACCGTTTTTCAAGAACATCTATTGAAATTTGTGTAAACTATTTCTTGAAATGATTATCATAAAAACTATAAATAAAATATGATTGATGTACTATTATAAAAATTATAGAATAACTGATAGGAGCACTCATAGTAAAAATGGTGTCATTTATTCACAATTGAGTAGAATATATGTATACTATGTGCTTTTGGCTTCATTAACATCTATGATATGACATTTTCAAATTGTTCATGTTCCATTCGCTTAAAAATTTGGGAAATATCTAATGATGAGATTAAATTATCTTTAGTATAACCTTGTCTATCCAAAATGATATGAAATAAATTATCAAAATATTTATTCTCAATATGCATCACATCCAATATTTGACAAACCATCAAATCAAACCAATATGAAAAATCCCAATAAATGCACTGTTTTATCCAATTATTTTCTTTTCCAAACCAAAAAATTTTATACTTGTTTATTGATGGTCCAAATATGATGGATTTAATGAAGATACAATTGATTTTAACATTTTATATGAGATCATTATTGGGGGCCATCTTTTTCAGCTTTTCATTTTAAGAAATTTGTTTTTTCTCAAAGAGGATGATCAGTTCGAAAAAATCTACCATGAAAGTTGAAAAAAATATAATAAAGGTGTAAGTGGAAAATTTATCAATTTAATTATAGATAGAAATCAAAAATTCCCTGGTTGATATTTATTATACATTGATTTTCCAAATGTAGGAAAAATATCCAATAACACATTTTTAGCATAATTTAAGATGCAGTCATTTGAACATGAATTAATCTTCTTATAATCAAGACCCATATTACAAGCCATCCTCTTGATTGCATAGAAATGTTTAGGCAACATATTTATTTCAGGAAGAAGTGTTCTTAACAAAGATAATATCTAATCAAAAAAACTATTTTACATTCCGTTATTTTATTTAATAGCCATAAATTTAGCAGATACTTCAATCATGCTTATCTTACTACCAAGATAGATGTAATCCCTAGTGGACCTCAAAAACTCATATAAATTAGATAGTTATAATAGAAGAGTTAACTAAATATCATCTTGAGGTTTGGTATGGTAGAAATACGTACATGCCACATCATGTACTAAATTCTGATATTGTGGTGGATCCTAAACCAAATTATTAGTATCATCTCAGGAACAACATTCATCATGTGGATACAGAAAAAAATAATCTTGTTGAAAACCAAATTTCAATAAATGACCTCCAATGTTGTCAAATATATCATTTGTTCTCAATGCACATTTTTTACATGGACACATAATTTTTCCATCTCAAAAAATAATGAATTTGATGATGTAAATGACAAGAAATATTGAACACATTCAATATAAACCAGACATAAACTAGAACTGTTTGGATTCTTATACTGATTTCTCCAAGAATGATCATCTAACAATGATTATTTTTGAATTCCTTATTCCATGATTTTTAAAAAAATATGAAATAATTATATATGTTGTGTAATTAGATATATGATAAACACTGTCCAAAAAAGAAAAGACTAATAAATTCTCTTTTCAAGAAATTTATAATAATTTCATTTATTTTATAGATATTTATTCTAATTTTTATGATTTTATACTAATATATACTCATTTATAAAAGTATATATTAATCACTAATTATTAATAATTACAGGTATTTGGTACTAATTATTGTTAATTATTATCCTCACAATTTCAAATGGATTTATCACTACATTTTTTCCCAATGACTAATCCCCTTTCAATATATTGTTACTAAAATAACTTTGAAAATTATGCTCTGTCATATGAATATCCATTTTTGAATGAATGGGGATCGAGAGTGGTGAGTTGTCAATGTGCTTCTCTTTTTGATCATGTATACAAAAACAAATATTCATACATCGGAGCATTCTTTTCATAGTTATTTTAGTCTGAGAAGCTCCAAGGAGATGATTCATCGAGAAAAGGGTATTTTCTGTCTAATGGCTCACCTCTTTGCAACATTATCAACATAAATCAAAATGTAATATATGCTCCGATATATGTCATATCATACTTTTCAAATAGATTTCAGTAGGATAAAGTTGCAAGGAGTGGAGGCATTGATAAATAGGAATTTCTCCAATTGGATAGAAATTATTCGTGTTTATCAATGTACTTTAATTTATTACATATTGTAACTAATTAATCATAATTTTTACTAATTAATCCAAATTGTAACTAATTAATCCTTATTTTTTCCAATTAACCTTAATTGTTTAGAATTAATCCTAATTATTACTAATTTTTACTAATTTTTACTAATTCTAACTAATTGTTAAAACATTTCACTACTTGTTACTAATTTTTAATAATTTTTACTAATATATCCTAATTATTCTTAATTATTCATAATTATTCTGAATTTTTACTACTTCTTAATAATTATTTCGAATTATTTCAAAATAATAAAAAATAATCCTAATTATTATTAATTTTTCTTAATTATTACATTGTTAATACTAATTATTACTAATTATAAATATTTATTACAAATTATTACTAATTATTAATAATATTTACTAATTATTACATTTTATTTGTAATTATTGATAATTAATATTAATCAGTCGTAATTATTGAAACTTATTACTAAATAAACCTAATTATTGATAATTAAAAGTAGTTATTCATAATTTTTTCTAATTATAAATAATTTTTCTTATTATTACAATTTATTTCTAATTATTAAAAAATTTAACAAATTTTTTATCATTAATTAAAATTATTTTTATTCATAATTATTACTAATTATTATTATTATTTTCAACATAATTCAATTTATTACTAATTTAAAAAAAAAACTAAAAATTACTAATTTTGACAAATTATTATAATTTATAACTAAGTAATACAATTTATTACTAATTATAACTAATTATTGGTAATTATAACAATCTATTACTAATTAATCCGAATTATTTATAATTATAACAAATTAATTAAAATTAATTATAATTATTTCTAATTATTACAAATTATTTCTAATTAATAATACTTCTTTCTAATTATTACAAATTATTACTAAATATTGAAAATTATTACTAATTGTCACCAATTATTATAAATTATTATAAATTATTAATAATTATTACAAAATATTAGTAATTATTACTAAATATTAGTAAAAATTAAAATTTATTACTAATTATTTATAATTATTTGTAATTATTACAAAATATTGCCAATTATCCATAACTATTACTAATTTGTACTAATGTTTACTAACTGTTTGTAATTGTTACTAATAGTTTCTAATTTTTAAAAATTAATCCATATTATTCCAAATTATTCATAGTTATTCTTAATTAATACTATTTAATACTAATTATTACCAATTATTACTATTTAATACTAATTAATTATTATCATTAATTATTATTTTTAATTATTACAATATTATTACCAATTATTAATAATTATTAATAATTATTACAATTTTAATGACTTTTTACTAATTATAAGAATTTATTTCTAATAATTGATAATTATTACTACGTAATTCTAATTATTGATAATTACTACTTATTAATCCTAATTATTGATAATTATTACGTATAATTCTAAATTATTGATAATTAATACTAATTATTACTAACTATATCTAATTATTATTATTTATTTTTAATTATTACAAATTATTTCTAATTATTAAAATTATTACATATTTTTAATAAATATTTCAAATTATTTTTTATTAATACTAATTAATACATATTATTATTATTTATAACTAATTAATTCAATTTATTACAAATTATTACTATTTGTTACTAACTAGTACTAATTATTAATATTTGTTAAAATTTATAACGAATTATTACAATTTATTACAAATTATTATTTATTATAGATAATTATAACAATTTATTACTAATTAATCCTAATTATTGACAAATATTACAAATTATTACAAATTATTTCTTATTAATACTACTTATTTCTATTTAATACTAATTATTACTAATTATTACAATTTATTACAAATTATTACAAATTATTACAAATTGTTACAAATTATCGCTAATTATTACAAATTATTACATATTATTAAAAATTATTTCTAATTATAACAACTTAGTCGTAATTATTACATTTTATTAATCATTATTTCTAATTAATATTAATTATTTCTTATTATTACTAATTATTTCTTATTGTAACAAATTATATATAATTATTACCAAATATTACAATATGTTTCTAATTATTGCAAATTATTACTAATTGTGACAAATTATAACTAATTAATGATAATTATTATAATTTATTACAAATTATTCAAATTATTTCAAATTTTTACTAATTATAATTATTTAATAACAATTAAAAATAATTATTACAAATTATTACTTATTATTACAATTTATTACTAATTATTACAATTTATCAATAATTTTTACAATTTATTACTAATTATTAGTAATTTTTACTAATTAATACTATTTAATCGTAATTGAAACTAATTAATACCGATTAAAACAATTTATTATTATTAATCCTAAATCATTATTAATGAATTATAATTATTACTAAATGATCCTAGTAATTAAGAATATTATCCTAATGATTACTAATTAATCAAAATAATTACTAATTGTTTCAATTTATTACTAATAATTTTAATTCATTACTAATTATTACAATTTATTACTAATTATATAAAATTATTTCTAATTATTTAAATTTATTACTATTTAATAAAAATAATTACAAATTATTTGTAATTAACACATAGACATAATTATTCATAAATATAATTATTAAGAAAATAAATATCCAAATTTAATTTCATTAAATTGCATCTAATTAAAAAAATATATATGAAAATATTAAAAAAATAAATTATCCAAATAATTAAATAGATCTAAATACATTGAAACTGAGGCATTCAGAGTATAAATGTCGGGGATAATACTCCGATGTAAAAGTTATAAATATGAAAAAAATTACAAAAATTTTTTAAGAGAGAAGTTGGAAAATGAGTAGAATCAGAGGAAAACGATGGGGGTATATATAGGTAAAAGTATTTGTAAAGATTTTTTTTGCGACAAGACCTGTCGCAAATGCCCACTGCCTGCATAATTACGGTCAGTCAATTTTTTTTTCACCAGTCACATCGCAAATGGGTACCTCAGAACATACTATTTGGGATAGGACATGGATCCAATAGAAAATACTAAAAACCATCACTGTACATTTGGGATGAGAATAGAAACCCATTGCAAATACCCCTTCCTGCATTATGGTGTGCATTTTTTTTCAATCCTTTTCCGACGATTCCTTACCCCCGTCGCTAATAACCCCTCCCGAATGGCCATTTTTTCATTGTGAATACCCATTGAATTAGAGAGATATAATGGGGGAAATATTCATATAATCTATGTCAAGCTCACCCATTTTTTCATTATCTCTAATTTGTCTTTACACTTCATATAAGTTATATCAGGCCCACTTGTGATCTATAATGGGGATTTCTTATTCGTATAATCTATAATGATCATACATGATTCTATATAGGTCACCCATCATAAATAATTTCCATTGACCATATCATTATGAAAAACAAATAAATCCCTATTAATAACATTTTTAAAACACTTTTTGATCAAAAAATACAATTTTCTTGTAAATATATATTTTTAAATATAAAATTTCACACATATTAATGAAAAAATTTCCATTATAATGGACTATGAAACCATAAAAAGAAACATTAAATAATTATGAGTCATGAATGGGGGAAATTATTCTCTTGTTCTATAAGTTCAAAAATTCATTCCATTAGAGATTTGTAAAAAGATATTTGAATGAAGTACATTAAATGAATGTTTTAAAATAATATCAATTGCATAAAACCTTGAATATAATACTTTTTGAATAAATTTTAGTGAAATTATAAAATTCCAATTTTAAAACCTCCATTTTCGAATAAATAAATTCATAAAAACAATATTAACAATACATACATGGAAGATAAATTTTTGAAAAAAACATTGAATGATTTAAAACATATATTTTTATTAAAGTGTTCCTTACATTGATTCTGATTAGTGACATAGATTATTAATCATTCATAATTATAAATGTTGGTTAATTATTTAATTTCTAGAGTACATTTTTAACTTTTATTATTAATTATGTTTCATATGTTATCATCTTATAATAATTAATTAATTATTTAACTTCATGTTAGATGTTTTCCGGATATTCTATACTTGAGTCCAAAATTACATTGTTATGATGTCCCTAGTAGACATGTTCAATATTAAATATTCTCCAAAATAAAATTAATTATATAATTATTATTATTATAAATTAATAATAATTTTAAATCCAACCATTTATAAGGGTTTTGAAAAATAAACAATGGTAAAATCATGGAGACTGTAGGTTATACACACATATGAGTATCATTTCCATTTTTCAATTATGATTATGGTAATAAAGAAAGTATAATGTCAACATTAAATAATGATCATTATATAAATAAAATAATATTAATAATATAAACATTATTATATAATACATCCATGGGCTGTGGTAATAAAAAATGAATCAAATAGCTTCATGGAGGTGACAATACACATGTATGCATGAACTTCATTATCCTCTTTCTACTAACTGTAAGGTAAGAAAATTAATGATATATTTTGTTTCCCATAATTATAAATATGTCACGAATATAATATATAAAAATTAATTCCATCATTATAACTAGCCTTTGGTGATGGTGATTGGAAAATGAATTACAACACTTTTCAAAGTGGTAGTCCATTGTACACTTGACCAAAAATTTCAATTCTCATTCGATGAATGCAGACATAGATAAATGTCATGAAGCTAAAATAATAAAATATTAATATATTTTTGATACTATATTTATTATTGTTTCAATGATGGACAAGGATTGAGGTTTTTGAATGTATAAATAACCTGAAAAACATGATTTAAAAATATACATCTTATTCGGACAAACTCTTTCGATTAACATTATAAGAACACTAAGGATGTTTTTATGCATAAAATAGGGCCCAAATAATTCGTTTGTGGATTTTATGATGGTATATGGGTTGATATTTTCTTAGAAAATGAATTTCAAGGTTGAGACATTGATATGAATAGGTTTTATTTTCCAAGAGACTGGGGGGCCACTTTTTATATTTATCAAATGACTAAAATTTATTAAGACCATTTTAGTTCAAATGAATTAATTTTTAAAATAAATTAATAGATGATTAAATTTTCTTCCATATATTATCCCATTTTGTCTATTTAATATTTTTATTATTTTTAATTAATTTAATAAAATACTAATTCTATAAAATATCATAATTGTCAAATTTGATACTATTCACTACATTGACACTAAAAGCATCACGATAAAAATTACATTTTGAAAAACCTGTTTAATTGTATCAAAATATTTCATGTATGTATCCTAAAATCATATATTACAATAAATATGTCCAATTATATTTAATTTAACATTTATTATATTATTTATATGATTTTATAATTAATTTAATAAATACTACATCAATAGTATTAAACCCATTAATGAAATCATTTTATTCAAAAAAATAAAATTATCATGATGAAGATAAATATTTCTTCATTTGAGTGAATATTAATGGTAAACAATATCTCTTAAATGACCAAATATTAAAAATTATATACTTATTAAAAACTATATTGTGAAAATTTGTAGTTTTCTTAAAATACAAAACAATAAGGAACATAACGTCTTAAATGTGGATCCAAACTATCATTAATTATAAAAATGGTTTATTTTTCTCAAAAAAAACTCATAAATTAGAATATTAATATGTTTTATAGTATTTTACCTAACTAATCATTTATTTATACCCTTAATTACATGACTTACCTATATTTGTGGTAATAAAAATTACTATGATAATTATTTTACATATCTAAAAATAATTGGAACCTATTTACTAAATTTGAACAATATAATAAAAAATGTATTATAATTTTCAATTTTGAAAAATTAAAATTATCAAAATTAAAATAAATAATATATAGGAATAATTTATGGAAAACCAGTTGCTCAGAAAAGAAGTAATTTTTAAATAGTCATTATTTATAATAAATATTTCAATAAAACGAATAATGAAATAGAATTGTATAGTTTTGAATTATAAGAGACAAATAAAAATTAAAATATTATTCAAAACCTAATTTTACCATTTAAATAAAATACATATTTCGAAATAAAACTACTATTTGGTCCTATTAATTAGAAAAATTTATAATTTCATAAAGTTTCGTAAAATTCATCCAATGTTAAAATTGTCCTAATGAATCCAAATAATAATAATTTTGTAAAATTAATTTTCTAAAATATTTGGAAATTAATTATAATATTAATTTGTTAATAGCATAATAAGTCTTTTTAGAAGAAAACTTATTTATGATTATTAAAATTACATTATTATATTATTATATACAAAATATTTTACAATACATTAATATTGAGTTGTATTATTATATTTTTATCATTGATCAGTTATTCATATTCATAGATTTCAACTTAACTGCTATGTTATAATTTTCATATTAAAATTATAATATATTTTTGTTCATTTAAGCTCGATAATTCATATCTTAAATGTTACCAAATATAGAGTTTCATTTAAAAATCATAATGTTAAAATAACATAATCATGTGAAAATCGGATAAAATATAGATAGGAAAATAAAATTGAATAAAAAATGGTTCATAAGGACACAATCATTGTGTCTTTGAGCTAAAAATTTGTTGTATATATTTAATAATAATACTGCAAGGTTGTAAAAATAAAATAAGATTTAGCATAATGTTTAATGAATGTGAGATCAAAATAGAATGTAAAAACTCTCCCAACTAATTTCCAAAAGAAACTCATTATTTAATATAGTTTTGGAAGAAATTTCATTCATGAGTTTTTTTGATCCAAGATGGGTACAAATATAAAAACTTTTATGTCAATATAATTCATGGAAGTTTCATTAAAATTTTCCTCCATAGTAATGAACAAACCAAATAATATGGTTGTTCAGTAGAAACAATATCCTATACAGAATTATTATAGGTATCGAAGATCAAAGTTCAATAGATATTGATGGTTATATGGGGTATAGGTGCACAAGGCCTAGTCATAAAAGTTAAATATATTGCTACACATAAAGTTTCATTGTGACTCTTATATGCAATTTTTTTATATTATAAATATTTATGGTTAATTTAATGTATTGATATTTTGGGTTGAAATTTTCCAAATAATTTAATAATTAATCTATTTCATGGTTTTGTCATGGATTTTGAGAATCAATATGTTATTTTTAGATAAGGGAAATTGATAGATCAATTTTTTCACTCCTTATGTTGTATGTATAGTGCATGGACTATGTCAAATAATTTGGGTCATAGTATATAAATTGAATTAAATATTATGCATGGAATATTGGTGAATGAATTTTTCGTGGTTAAAGAATCCATACAAGGGAACAAAGTGAGATTATTTATTTAATGTCATTAGGTTTGGTATGGTTGGCACATGGTTTGGTAAGTTGTGTGATGAAATAGTGAGAGTGTATTCTTTTCCAATGGAACCTGCATGACTAGTTTATGATTTAACAAATAGTGATTTATAACATTATGTGTTTCGTAGTTTAATTTATTATGTAAAAATAATTATATTACTATCCCATTATTTTCATTGTTATCTATTATTTTTCTTCTCCCCCAAATTCCCCTAATTATACTACAAAAGGAAGCCTGCAACTCATATATTACATTAATTCTATATAATTTCCTTGTCTATATTAATTCATCCCAAAATGATAAGAAGTCATTTGTTCTTTATCATCTGTATAGTTTTCTATCTATTCCATGTATTATTTTATTGGACTCCTTATATGGATGATAATGTTGATAGATTGGTTATATGTGTTTATAGTAGGCTATAATTCAAAGATTTATATTCATGGTATAATTTAGGGAATACACTTTTTATCTAGAAATTCCTAATTTGTTGAAATTCATTTTGAATTGGTTTCATCATTATTTTACATGATTCCTATATAGTTTTTTTATTTTCCTTTTTAATATTTTTTCATTCGATGAAGGGTACTTTTTCAAAATTTCTTATCTTATTGAAATATTTTGTTAATAATTATGGTGGATTATATAAATTATTTATATTTTATAAAATGTGATTACATAGGTTTGGAACTTTTACCTTGTTTTCAAAATGATTATTTTTATTCATAGTGATTTTACAATTTCATATAATTCATATTTTAACGAGTATTTATTATTTCAAATTATTTGAAAATATTTCTATCTATAGAATGAAAAATTTTATTTTTTTGAGTAATTTATGAAATAAAAAAAATGTTTTTCAATTTACATGGATTTATGGAAATAGTGATATTTGAACTGATATTTCATTAGGGAATTAATATATATACTATGGCAGGGTACTCTGTCAATATTGTAAAAAAATCATTGTAAATTTTCCAATGACACACTATCATAAATATTGAATCAATATAGGAAAAAAAATTTGTTAATTTAAATTGATACCTCTTGGAAGTTGATTATTTGTTATATTTTTACTTATCAATATTAATTTCATATGAATAGTGGAAATTTATTATGACTATATACTAGATGAGGTAATTTTCATTTAAAATACTCACATTTGATGAATTAATGTTTTTTTGTTTGTTTAAATTTCATGAAATAACATAGCATTTATTGGGACCCTAGTTAGCTAATTATATATTTTGATATTTGTTATATTAGTGCGATGTACAAACAATGGAAAGTGTCTTCGAATAATTTTACTATATATGTTTTTACATCGCACATGGTGATCATAAGAGGTATTAAGAGGAATTTCCTTATAATATATCGTATCATCTTTTAATTTTTTCTAAGAGGGATTTGATCTATATAATTATTTAAAGTTCCTTAAAAATTTTATGATTCTATATACCTTTTAGGATTTCATATGAGAACCCAATTAATAATTTGATTATCACCGCTACATGTTGATTCTTCATGGGGTCAATGTTCTACTGGATCCATTGTTTGATTTTTAATGGGTTAGTGTCATGTATTTGTATTCTTTTCTTTAGTTTTTATTCTTTTTTACATTAAAATATATTGTACAGTCGATTCAATTTTTTTTGTAAATTTATTGTGATGTTTTTTCAAAAAAAAATCATGAATTTTTTTATTAAAAAAAGTGGATATATAGGTAGTTATTATTTATAGGGGATATTTTATAGTAAGTAATTATGTAATGATATTTTGTTATAAATATATTTCAGTCAAAATAATATAATCTATTCAAATTTTAAAAGAGAAATAATTGAATTTAATTTTAATGAAATTATAAAAAATTCTTAATCCAAATATTATTGTGATCTCTATTCTAACATATTTAATAGATAATTTATGTTTGAAGCTCTTATATTTTATGTTATACTTATTTAAAAATTTATTTTAAGAGTTTTAGTAAGATTTAATGTTGATGATCACTGTTGTAACATGGTGGGTGATTTTTATTTTTAGGGATACTCTTTGGTAGGGTGTTGGTATTTTTTTATTTAGTATAGTTATGAATTTTACTCATAATAATGAACATCATTTTTGAATTTATTTATAATATTTGTATTTGTATTTTATGTTTTCATTAGGCATGGATTCTATGTTATTGAAATTATTTTCAATGCTGCAACATGCTACTCTAAATAGTTACTTAATTAATAGATTTGATTATTTGGATTGTGTGTACATATGATGTACATATCTGTGATATCAAGTTTCAAGGTGGGATACATTGTTTTCAATAGGATTTTTATGGTGAAATAATTTATATTGATTGATAGATTATTTTATTCAATAGATTTCAGACTTTGGGGACTTGAAATTACCTCATGCTATGTGTCAATATGAGTTGGGTGACGTGTCTATTGATCCTGGGACTATATATTCAGGGTTTATTTATATTTTTTTGTTTTTTTTCACCGGTGATTCAAATAATCTAATACCCATTAAATAAATCATTTTTTGTGGTTAACTCGATTTTGTGAAGTTAAAATTTGAAGAAATCCAAATCTGCATGATTAAATCAAATGGTTTTGAAAACATTGTAGTTCTCATATATTTTTTTCTAAATCAATTATAATGGATATTTCATGGTTTTATTACGGTTAGAAACCACATTCAACCACACTATTAAATGTTTTTCTATCCGTTATGATATAATGATTTCTTTCACCAACATTTTGAATTGTTCATATTGGTTCCACACATTTGTGTGATATAGATATTAAATGATTTTTTGGATTATTTATTTTATAAGAAAATTTTATTTATTAATATGTTTTGTTTATTTTATGGAAATGGGTTTTTAAAGGATTATAATGTGTTTTGGAAAATTTATTTTTGATGTAAAAAAATTTATACTATATTATTTGAATTATAAAATTTTAGATGGAATTTAATATATTTGGTGGTTATGAAATATTTTCAAAAATGGGTTTTCTTATCTTTTAATTTTTTCATATATGATTAGGTTTTTAAATGAATATAATATTTATTAAAATGTTTTAGTTTTTTAAATCATGTGTTAAGATTTCCCTAATACATGTAATTTAGTTTATTATTTTTAATAATATATATTTTATTTTAATTAAAAACAATAGATGTTTTTATAATTGATGAGAACGATTTAAAATAAAAATCTGATTTATGTTTTAATGTACATTAATAATTTAATATAATGTCTTTGTTATGAACCCTTCTTGAAATATTTTGGTTTCAATGAAAAATATATTCCTGAATTTATATATAATTTTATTGGTTTTAATGGGATTTGTAATTATTTTAAAATTAGGCATTTCTATTAGATATGATTTGAATTTCATTAAAAATGTATATTGTGATTGCAGAAATAAAGATTAAAATATGATTCATTATTTTTCTCCATAATGTTTTATGTATTTTTAATTTCCCCATTTTTTGAAATGGGTATAAAATACAAGAGTGACATATGAGATATGAAGAGGTTGGAATCATATTTCATGTCTTCTCATTCAGTATCCCAGGAATTTATTGAGAATATATAGACATTTCATTCATATTATAAGCCTTATATATGATTATTTTTTTGTCATGTGGTGTCTATTCAAGTGGATAGAATCTCCATGACTGAGAATACTATAGTGGGAGATAAAATACTCATTTCTTTATTACTTCTTGGGTCACCATCAATTTTATTACTTGGTAGAAAATATTTATAATAATTTTTTCATGGCTAGATCATTTTTACAAATAATATAGGATGAAATTTCAAAATTAGTTTTATTATTATAAATTATTTAAATATTAATAAGGAAAATTAATCTAGATTAAATTCATGAGAAAGTTTTATATGGGTTGTGTTAAATGATAAATATAATGTCACTCTTCCGAGATGTTTTTTGTTTTTATGGTCAGGCTAATGCATCGATGACCAATTTTTTTCATCAGGTTATCCTGAATTTTTTTCATTGGTTATAATGTTAATGATTGGGAATATTTTAATTCTTGTAGATATTGATTTGGTGACTAGGTTGGGCATGAAATAATTAGATATTTTTCATTAGTCAGGGTTGGTTAGGATTTTTGGGTTCAACACTTTACGGAAGCCCTATTTTGAGGACCTAGTACACCCCTTCTGATCTATATCTATTACAAGTATTTAACCCATTTCATTTTTTTAGGATGAATAAATTTGATTGAGTTAAATTTTCATATTTTTTGTGATATGGTGTGTGTATAATAAGGATAATTATATTTTTGTGATCATTTGGGTTATTCCATGGGTTTGGATCATATTATGGATTTGATACATGATATGATTAATTGACTTTTGGGGTTCTAGGGGAGATATTTGAGGAATTGTGGTTTTTGAATAACTCTCACCCATGTGCTTTCACTGAGTCAGTGTCCCTTTTCTGAATTTATTAGAAGAATTTTACATAGTGTGGAGAACTAGTGTCCATAAAGATATACTAGAGAAATGTTCTTGATAGCGACGATTTGATTAATAATTGAGACAACGATATTATTTTTTAACTTAAATTATTTACAAAATGAGGTTTTTTTATATAAAGAAATAAATTTTAATTTTCTATTAACTTCCCACCACTTGTGTAGGTGTCATGGTTTATTTTTTTCAAATGGAAAAAATCATATATATAAACTTCTCAAAGAAGAATGGGATATTTTGTGATAATAATAATACCAACATATCACTATTTAATATATGTTATATTTTTTCAGGATAAATTAATAATTTTAAACTTTTTGAATTAATTTTAAATTTTTTTAAAATTTACTTACCATTGCATGGTTTGGGATCTGGAAAGTGGATAAATAGTACATGGTACAAATATAATTGACATTCCAAGTCAATTTCTCCCATGTTTTATTATGCATGATTATTTAATAGTGGGGTTATAACAATATGGGTTATAGTGGAGATATTGCGGGAAATGTTTGTAATGGAGTCTGGGTGTACACTCAGCACAAAGTTTGGAGAAAACATATGATGAATATATGAATTGGTATTTTGTTAGTTTTAAATAGTTCTTCATGGTAGGATCATAGTTTGTCAAAACATTTATAAAAATTATCTGTGCATGAATTTTTCTAGTGGATCCAACATCATTTTCATACTCTCTAAAAAAATTATGTATCCTAACTCTATATGTATTATATATTCATTAAAAATGTGTAATTACACATTTTCCACTCCACAAAATGTTTTATTTCCCCCTATATTTTTATCTCCACATTCTTAATCGAACTCTAGAAAATGAAGAGCATATACTTTTATATTATTTCATTTATTTTATGACTTATCCATGTTACTTTCACTCTCAACCAAAATAGTAGGACCACCAATGGTTCTATTCCCCATTGCTCCTATATGATTCATCCCCCTCATGAATGTTTCAATTCCTCCGATAATCACTCGGCTTTTCATTCAAGGATATGGGTTCGAGGTGGGGTATAATCCATTGTTTTATTTTATATAGAATATATTTTTAATGATCCTTCGTAATTGTTTATTCCCAATTATTGGTGATTCATTTCATAATGGTTCTGTCATTTTCTCTATTTATTCATAATATATGTTCCTATTGATTCATCTAAAATTAATATTAATTTATTATTTATATTTTTTTAATATTATTTTCATAATAAATTAATAGTATATATAGTATTTATTATTAATTCTATAATGAAATTTTACATTGGTCACCGGAAATAAAGGGTTTTTATTATTTTTAATTGTTTTGGAATTTTTTTATTACAAGTTTAATACAATTTTGTACAAGGGACGATTTAAATGAAATATAATGTTTAAAGGAGTTGATACCCATTTAATCCATTGAAATGTAATTTTTTCCCTATTAAATAGTTCATTAGAATAAGAAATCATTTTTTTATATTTAAATAATTTAAAAGGAAAATGGTTATATGAATGTTATTTCAATTGG
Source organism: Viscum album (assembly GCA_963277665.1). Lineage (NCBI taxonomy): Eukaryota > Viridiplantae > Streptophyta > Magnoliopsida > Santalales > Viscaceae > Viscum > Viscum album. The sequence continues at coordinate 383,754,748 of OY728120.1, read as the reverse complement.
AATTAATTATGGGTATTATTTATTGGAACTCCAAATATATCTTCATATTATTATATAATTCAATAATATAAATATTTCAAAAAAAATTTGGAACCATCACATGATACCCCGTGGTACCGGTAGATGGTTTGTATTGGGACCCCATTGAGGGCATATTTTAATTTTAAAATATATTTATTATTATTAGTTTGATGATGACAGGTGTTATTTGTTTTAATGGTTTTGGATGTGGGTGATTTTTTACATTAAATGTTCTATTATTATAAATTTTATATTGGGTGGATTCTACCATATAATGGACATTTCCAAAGATCATGGGTAGCTAAAAAAGATGTGGATGTTTGTTAAATTACTGTTAAATCCACACACTATCTAGTCCATTTTGAGTTTTATACTGTCCAATGTTTTCTTCTTACCCAGTTACCCAAAAGTGTGCTAAGATTTATGTTTTTTTCACTTAGAGGACCATGTATATATTATTTCTATGAGAAAACATCATATAATGATTTTTTATATCCCTATAATTTTACAATGATTCAATATTATTTTTATGGAAAAATTCTGTGATAATATTATACACATTCAATGTATCCTATGCCATTTTATTTTTTATTGGTTTCGTGGTTTTTCATCATTTCTATGTTTTATTGATGAGATATAGTCTTTTATTTTATTTTATTATTATATATTTTAGTACTATATTCAAATTTATCTTTTTATTGATGAAAATAGTTTATTTAACATGAAACATGTTTATAAAAATGATGTTTTAATGGGATATGATTAAAAAAATTGGCTGAAGTAAACCACCTTAGATTATCATGTAAACTACTATCTAAGTAAGTTCTCTACTAACCCGATGTGTTTTCCATATATTCTATATCTTGCGAAAAGAACATGGTCATCATGTAATATCCATTGGGAGTGATTTATCAAATAAAAATATTATAATAAATATATTACACTATGGTAACATAATTCAGTACACACATTATTATAATCATATCTAGTAATATGAGATTATATAAAACATGAAATAAAACAATTCTTCAAAAAATCAATCTTATGGTTGTCCATTACCACCCACCATTTCTCATGTCACCCACCCATGATCACCCATTATGAAGTACACATTTTAAAATGAAATCACTATTACCTTGTATAATTTCATAATGGGAAGAAAACACCAAAAGGTATAAGTAGATTTTAATATATAGATCCCAGTATGATTCCAATAATGATTCAATATTTTTATATCATAAGAAATAAATATTTTAAAATGTGAAGATCAATATAGTTGATACAAATAATATCTCTAAAATATATTTTCTAAAACCTTTCAAAATGAGTTGTCAAACAATGTTTGTAACCATGAAATTTCTCCTTTTAAAAATTAAATACTTTATGGATATACATTGAATCCATTTTCACTATATAGATTCATATAATCATGAAAATATGATAATATTCACAATAAATCAAATTCTGAAAGATAGTCAATATATTACAGTCACAGTGCATAGTAATAATAAATGGATAAATAAAGAGTATTGTTCAACCAAGAAAGGAATATTTTTTTCTATGCAATGACAATGAACACAATGTTGTTTTGAGAATCATATATGTGAATTTCTAGTGTAAAAACTTGGAATGATAGTGATTCCACCATATATTGGACAACATAAAATTATATGAATAACTATTAGGGTTATATCATGTTTTTGGGTTCTTATATAAAAATCTCTACACAAACCCTCTTTCTTAGAAGAAAATTTGTTACATTTACATTTTATTTCCTCTAATGATCCACTAGAAATGGTATAAGTATAATATTGATTCATATATCTAATAACCACGTCCATATAATTTGTTTCTCATGACATTTCCAAAGTGGTTATAGTGATAATCATGTTACAATGATCACAAAGGGATGTTATCAATATAAATCATGGGAAAAAGTCCTAAAATCACATAGCACTCTTTCCCTAATCTCCGTCAACGTATATAATAATCTCTTCAATACCCAATAATGAGAATTATACAATCTCTAGGTTACAACACATGATTATTATAATATTTTATTATTATAATCTTTTAACTGGTACATTAAGCATCATCAGTTTCATTTCAAACACCATTGTATAATTAATAATTGAAAAGGAAAATTGTTCCCTATTATATTCACCAATATTTCTAATAATTTTGAAAGTGAATTTAAAATTAAAATTTCATTGAATGAAACCCTATATAATTCCAAGGAAGTATTAAAATTTTAAGAGGAATTAATATATTTCTAAACACATGTTTACCACCTATTTCCATGTCAAGAATTCACTAATGTTTATTAATACAAGAAAACCCATTTTAAAACAATGAAAAAATCATTCAAATAGGGTTTATGGAAAATTTATAAATTAATGATTTTTTCATTATTTATTCAACTACATTAATTTAAATAATGTTATTTTACATTATAAATCAATACACAGCCTAAGAACTCAATATCTATACTGTATCCATGCATAACAAATTAAAAGGGAATTAAAATAAACATATAATTAAAAAATTTATAAGCCCATGATAAATAACACATACTATGATCCACTCATTTAAAATAGAATCAAAGAGGATTTTACAATATAATTCATTATCAATCATTATAGAAATTTAATTTTAAAGAGGAACATATCAACAAATTCTTAACCCAAAATGAATTAAAAAAATCAACATCATAAAAATTATTACAAGTAAAATCTATGAACCAGCCATAATGGATAGAAGATGTGTTTCATCTGATGTCCCTCATCAAATCTAAGATGTGAGATCTTGATATTATAGATAACAGATAATAGAACAAAAAATTCATCATCAACCTTCAAAAGAAATATGAAAAAAATAAATCATAACCTATTGGATTAAGAAATTAATTGATGATGATATAATGAATACCATGTATAAGGAAACTCATTAGATGATGATCTCTAATTGGAAGAACACTTATATTAGTCATGAAATGAGTTTAGTACAAACAAAATGCAATTAGATAGATCCGAAAATCAAAATAATTATATTTGAATCAAGTGGATGGAGTTCAGGTTTAATTACTTGGGTGTCAGGATTTTAATTTTAGTTTATGGGAAAATTATTACTATTTACCCAATTCCTTAGGTTCTTCCACCTAGTTATTACTACCTTTTCACGTAATAGTAATCCCCAAATAGATCCACTAAAAGATCATCATTTTTAGGATACATAGACAGATTATGCATCTGTTAATAATGTTAAACGCTAATGTTTAGGTGGAATGGATTGGACTAGTTTTTTTCTAATCAGGTGAAAAATGGTAGACCCTAAATTGGCTACTAGAAATGTTTCATTGTTTGGATTCTGGGTTTGTTAAACCATGTTCCATCCAATAACATACATATAATCCCTAAAATAAATTCAAATAAAACACTACAATAAACCCATTATGATATATAATGATTTGATAATAATATCAGTAGATCATAACACCTACAAAATGTTAACGTGATATTATAACATGACTCATATTTTGAGGATGACAGCCTGTTTTCTAGATGAGTGACTCACCCAATATATAACAACATACACAGACACACACACAGACAAATCCATTATCATCACATAAATTTCATTATAGGATTGAAAACTATAGAATGATGTGAGATCTATAATTGGTATAACCCCCATTTAATGAATTTTGGAAATGGTGTAACATGTGAAAAAATTACATTCAATATAGACAATAAAAATTAACCTCTCACCCTTGAGAAACATTTATAAAAAATTATCCACATGCATGGAATAAGTGATGAAATCAATTCCTCTAACAAGAAAGTGGTCAATAGTAACCATGTATTTTCAACACCATACATCACCCATTGATGGGATCATCAAATAAAACCTAAAAACATATGAGTACCTAGTCCATTAGAAATACAAGTTATCATAGTCACCCATGTTCAACCCTAATGAATATGAGATTCAAACCATAGAGAATTAAGAAATATATGTTAGTGTGCGAAATGGTAACATAAACTACTGAGGGTGATCATACAACATATCCACAACGAGATCTAAATAATAGTGGAAAACTATAGGATACAAATTATAAATAATAAAACCAAAGATTTTATATATTTTCAGCATAAGATCCAATTCCACAACTAGGGGAACAACGAACATCAATGAACAATTTTCATCCCAAAATGTATGGTTGTAAATTTATAACTATAGATTCAAAATAAAAAACCTAAAAAAAAATAAAATGAATCCATCTATACCATCAACCCACAAACGATCCAAAACAATTTCCATAAGATTACATCGACAATTTATCCAATGATTTTTTTTTGAAAAGTGTCATTAAAAAATAAGGTCAAATTTAAGAAGTATTCTCTCCGAGATCATGAACATCATGCTAGATCAACATCAATCAGATCATGAAACTGGAAGGTGATAGTTCCTATATTGTAAGACACACGTCACTTCCTGGCCTATATCTAGAGCCATATTGTATTGAAAAATCTACTAACCTACTATCAGAACCTTATATTCTTGTCTAAAATATCCCATTATGATCACCCAAAATACAAAAAATCTTATAGTGACCCAAAAACCACAACATTTGAAATTACTCAAAGATGTGAATCACAACCTCCTAGAAAGAACATGTTCTACACATGAGAATCATTCACCAATCATATTCAATCCCTGAGATGACTATAATTTATCAACTATAATTGGTTCTTTATTACCTTGAAGTTTTTTTACTAACTCCTCTTCAGCATATAATTCCCTTTCGAGCAACTCCAGATAAGAAATCAACCACAAAACTATAACAGAAATTAAAATTTATATGTGAATTTATTTTCTAAAAAATATTTCCTTACTGATTTTAATTCTAAAATTACATTTATGAAACATATAAATTGGGATAATTTATTATAATACCCCAAAACTAATAGTTAATATTTACCAAAACATAACAACACAATAACTTTATACTACTTAACTTCCTCTAAATTCCACAAATTAATCAAAAAAATGTGATTATTTCTATATATATTCCTCTATATATTAATTATATAATAAAATTATTCCACTAATAATTTATAGGTAACTCATATAATTATTTGATATACTATTACATTAGTGAATCTAGAGGCTTATGATAATTAAAGATCCCAATCAATTTTTTAATCCATATTACTACATCAAGAGAAAATATTTTACTTTTCTAATAAGGTGGATAAAAATATAAGAAGTCAAGGATGAGAATAAATGGATAAAAGGTCTCTAGACCCATCATCTAATAGGATTTCTCGATCTAAAAATTAATTAATGAATTAAAAAACTACCATTGTTGGAAGAAATCACGGGTACATTTATTTTGATAATCTGTAATAGGATAATAAAATATAGAATAAGAAAAATATAGAAAAATAATACATGAAATCTATAAGTATTTGAAAAATCCATAAAACACACAATCAAATCATATTTTAGTTCAAAACATAAAAGATTTCAATATATATTAATAATTACAATCTGATTTTAAAACAAAACATATTTTTATAAATCCATGAAGGTTTTTTCCAAATATACTTTACCATATCACGGAAAATCATCCATGGATTGAAAAAAAATCCCATTTACAAATTATCATAAAGAATTATATTTCAAACACATTAGCATCCAAATTTCATTTTGGAAGTTTTTACTTAACACATAATAAAAGTGTATTTTGTAATAACATTTCCAATAAATAAAATTCCTCAAAATAATTATATGGTAATTGAATTTTTTCAATTAAATCATTAACTACTTATTTTAGTCACAATATGGTCATATAAATGGATTTATGTAAATTCCCATGTTTTGGAACCATGTATAAATTGTAATGGGATTTGAACTTTTTATGTTACTCGACCTGATAGTTTTTAAAATCGAACTCCAGGAGATTTTTTCCCAAGTGTTTGAGAAATTAAAGGTGTTGTTTTTAGACTCAATTGAATACCCTATAATTATCATAGAGTCCTGATAATTCTCGGGAGCACCGAATCTGGAAAGGACCACTTTAATGGATCTCCATGGGTTGTTCACAGTCGCAGTTCAACCCATGAATCATAACCAATTTTAAATTTTATTTTTTTTAATTAAATAATATTACATAATATATTTTTGTTTAAATTGAATAATTTGTTAATAAAAATAATGTTATTATTATTATTATGGTGTAGAAAATCAGTTGGATGTGAAAATATTATAATTTCATGATTAATGCGGTGTAACATTTTTGTGAAATTTATGTGGATTTTGGGTATCTCAACGAAATGTTTTATTAAATGGGTAGTAACAACTATGTGATATTAAATGAGGTGTTTTAAATTTAATTAATATGTGTTCAATTAAATAATAGGTTTTAGAATTAATAAAGAAGCATTTTTATTTTTTAGAGGTGTTGGTTTTTATCTGAGGTTGAATAATAACAATAATGTAATTTTTATTGTTATTGTTTTATGATTATAATAATAATTATTAATTTTGGTGTTAATTATTTTTATTAAGAATAATAATAATTTATTTTGGGATTTTTTTAATTAATTCTATGGAAAATTAGTATTTAATTAATTGTTGTGTAATAGTGGTTTCATTTAATTAAATTGATTTAAAAATAATTTAACTAAATGATGTGTCGTATGGATTTTTGGGTCTTATAAAAGAGGTGTTTTATTAGATGATAATAACAATGATGGTTATTATTATGGTGGTTTAATTTTTTATTTTGATGTTGTAATTAATTTAATTATATGAGCGTTTGAGCGTTTCATTTATTTAAATTCAAGGTCAATATGAATTTAATTAGTCAATGTGAACTGGTTGTTTTATTTAATTAATTTTTGTTGATATAATTAATTATATAATAATGATATTGAGTTTTAATTTAATTAAATTCATGGTTATGTTGAATCTGAAATTTGCATTGGGACCATTTTAAATGTAGATGTCAGGCTATGCACGATTAGTCAAATCGCGCGGGTCAGCGGCACAGTAACACAGTTTTTTAATTTTTTATTTAATATTAAATAAATTAAATTTTTATTAATAATAATTTGGATGTTATTATTATTATATTATTATATAATTAAATAAATGTTACAAGTATTTATTTGAATGATTAATTGGGGATTTTAGAATTAATTATGAAACATTTATTTAAAGGATAATTAATGAAGAAAAATTATATTAAATGAGAATAATAAATTTTATTATCATTATATTATATTAAATTGTTCATTGGGTTATAATCTTGTTGATTTAGAGAGAATGAATGAAGAGGCACACTATAGTGGTAGTGACACACATGAGGACCCCAACCCCCAATGTGGCACGATTCACCCCCTTACTGGCTCCTCTTCGTGCGCTCAGAAACATCCTCTTTCTTAATGAGTCTTCTCTACATCATCAATATGATTCTTTCTACGTATGCTTCATGATTCACATCGACTGTTTGGCTCCCAGCACTCCCTGTTTTCTTGGCTGAAACCCCAAGGTTTGGGTTTAATTTGGTTTCCATGTTTCTTCAATTCTAGGGTCAAGCAATGGGTTCCTCATGACCCGTTGGTCTGTATTCCAACTACTTACAACAAGGAAGAAGTGTTTTAGATAAATTTTGGTTCATCATCAACATATTCAGGTGTGTTTTTAAACCCTTTTTTTCAAACACTATGAATTGGATAATTATGGAATTTTTGTGTTGTGGTTAATATTTTGGGTGTGCATTGGTCCCCGCCACACTTTTTTATGGGATTAGGTTAATGGTTGTTAGGTACGATGATAAATTACAAATACACATGCATTTTTTTGAGGTATGGGTATGCAAGTGCATCACAGTAGTGTTATGATGCAATTTCTCAGAAAAATTCAATATGATAGAATCTCTTTGGCACATCCTTAATTTTATTAATTAATTAATAAATTTTTTACTATTATTTTATTAGAAATTTAATCCATGTAGTGAAGTATTTATATTGAATTCTTATTAATGGAAATTAACAATGTTTAATTATTTTAAATGCAAAATTTCATAAGTGTTTTGTTGGATAAGTAATAACAATTTTTGAAATAGAACCCCTAGATCGAGGTGTGATTCCATTAAAGAAAATTTTAGTAGTACTGTTATATCATGTTTTCTTTTAGTTTGAGATTCCCATATACTAATCTGTTAGTACATATATACAACAATCTGATGCCATAGAATAAATATTTTATTCTTAAATTAATCATTGGATGATGGGCCTCTTGAAAATTTTAAATTAATTGTTGAATAAATTAAATGATGTTGGCCTTATTATAACATGTTAATCAATTATGAATTAATTATATGGAAATTATGTGATAAAATAAATTTTCAAAAATAAATTAATGTGATTAGCCATTTTGGATAAATTGATATAATTAACGGTGAATTAAAATTGTTATATGTCGTAATTAATTAAAACAAAAAAATACGGAAATTAATTATTGAGTATTGAGATTTAAATTGAGATAATTAATAGTTTGGAAAATTAATTATGGGATAGGATTTGATTTGTAGATTAATTAAATGAAGGATTAATTAATGGTAATGTTTAATGGTTATTTAATTTTAGAATTATTTGATGGGAGTTTTATGTTGTTAATTTTTGGTGAATTAAATAACGGACTTGATTAGTTAATTTTATTAATTAACTAATGTATGTTTTTATGGAGATAGACATAGTGTTCTACACCAACAATAAATATATTTGTATGATAAAAACTCGACTGTGAGAAAGGGACTGATTCTCGAAATTCTCCCAGTGAGAAAGGGATATTTGATTGGTAAATTAATTATTATATTTTCCGACATGGCTAGGAAAATTTTTTAGATATGGGTGTCCTAGGGAATTGAGGGATTTATGCGGGTATATAATGAATATCAATTAACTAGGATGATATAATTTAATGAAGCATGAAAAATAGAAAATTAATGTATGATGACTATTTTTTATGCATGAAAAATTCTTATTGCAGGTTCAGACACTAGTTGAGGGCTGAAGTAGGTACTTGGATATATAGATACATTGTATTGCTTTATTTATTCATTCCTTCAAAATGATTAAATTATTTATTTATTATTTGGATTGGGGGTAAACACCGATGCTCCCGGCCTTCTGATATTTAGATGTCATAACCTACTTGAGAAGCCATTGAACTAGGGTACATGAGTATATTCTATTTGGTTGTAGGATTGTGTTTTTTTCATATACATGGGAGATAACTCTATAGGACTGAGTGGAATCTTAGGATGATCAAGGAGATCTTCATTAGGGCATGAGTAGTAATTTATTTATTTATTTATTGATAAGTAAATAATTATGTATTGTTTATTACATTTATAGATGTACCATCATAACATGCATGAGTTTTATAAAATTGGTGTTAGCCATTTTGTTTTATTCAAAATTAATAAAATTATGTCTCCTGCTTCTTTATCATTATTCACACTATTTCCACCATTTTCTAATATTGTCCCCTATTTTCACTCCGATAAGAGGGTATAATATCCCCATTGTCTATCCTTATACCTTCGTTCTTAGTCAGTAGCCTCCAGAATATGGGGAGATACCCTTGAGGACATGTGGTGGTCGGTCCGACAACTGGATCAGAGGTGAGCCAGGTAGGGATGTTCAAAAGTTGTATTGGAGTATTTATTTTCCTATCTTAATATTTTAGGGTTCGTAAATAGGAAACTAAGAATATTTTGGTTCTTGGTTTTATATTAGTTCATGGGAATAATCACTCCACATACAAGAAATAACCAAGTTGATGGGGTTTTTATTGTTGTTCATATTTTTCCCTGTTACAGTTGATTTGATTTCTCCTTGAGCGACTTGTGTATTTTATTCTACTAATTGATTAATTTTTTTTTTGAAATAATTACAATAGAATGATATGTCAAGGAAGACACATACATGAATCATCTTAGAAACATAGATATTCTCATTCCACGAAAATAACATGCCATGTTTTTTAATTAGTGGGATGCCTGATAACATATATTGTATGCCTTCAGTGAAATTCAATTTTTTGTTCTTATTTTGTAGGACTCTGAAGATATCATTATTTGGGGATATATATAACATGATTGACTGATTATATGGAATATTTCCTATGTTGTCATCATGTTTTGTTGCTGTTATATGCTTTTGTGTAATAGAATGCTATTGTGTTACTTCATATGATAATATGCTAGAGAAGTTTTGACGAGTGAAATGTATGCTATAATTAAAATGTTAAATGAATGTTGATTGAGATAAATGGGAGATAAATTCCAGAAATAATTTTTATAGGTTCCATATAGATTCGAATATGTCCAACCATGGGTTGAAACCATATATTACCAAAGTATGTTTGAAAATGGTTATAAATTAAAAAATCTCGAGTTTTTATTAGAATGAGATAATATTGGAATTATTTTTAAAGAACTTGTATTGAATAAATAGGGCCCTTGGAGGTTTCCTTTTTGGTAAAAGGACTTTAGATTCTAAATATAATATTTATATTTTGATAAAACTGTATGTGAAATGTTTAAAGAGGATGTTTTTATGGCATGTGTGGTTTTCCGGTAGTTCATTGATTGAAAACCGATTGACATGTTATGAAAAAATACTTCTGTGTTTTTTGAAATTCATAAAAATGTTAGAATGATGAAATGAATTAATTTATATGGATAACATGAAAAAGGGCCTTTTGAAAATCATTATTTAGGTTTTTTCTGACCCTGAGAGAGGGTCAAAATTTATGTTTTGTAAGGGGCTAACATGTGGTAGGTAGTACCCATAGAATGTTCTAGGATATTAATATATGTTCATCCATATAACAAACCATAAATTAAATACATTGTTATTACTTCAAAATTGAAGCACACTTATTACAACATATAACTAGACCTTGAAAGGACTGTATAGGTATAATGTCTTTAGAAACTGGGAAAAATAACCAACTGGTTCATAAAGCATCTACATTGTCTCCCGTTTATGTCGTCATATTTAGAGTCCCTTTTGGAATAACCTACTTAATACCATTCTTCCTGACCAAGGGAAACATAAAAAATGGTGAGATCAGATGCTCAATAAGTGGAAAAAAAGGAAATATCAATAATATCATATTCATAAGAACATAACATTTTGAAAATCATAACCTACAAAAGAGATCATAATATCATAACGTGGGATAAATCATGGTAGTGAAATGTAATCCCAATAATCATAACATAAAACACGAAACTTTTTGGAATACAAAAATAATCATAGAAAATCACTTCATATTCGTCAAGTCTCTTTTCCAATACCATCATAGCGGACAAAGTCCATTACTGAACCGAGCTCACTCCTCATTCCAGTGCTGTATCAATGAACCAGATTAACTTTCCGTTCCATCCATTTAAATATCATGAGATATAAATCTTTACCCAATGCATTGGAGGAGATATAGGTCCCGCCCATCTCATAATGATACCATTCAAATGTGTGGCAAAATATCATTAATCATACATCATATCATAACCAATGTAATAAAAATGGGATTCTTAAACATCATGCCATCATAACATAATCCATATAATATAAAATGACATTATAATAATAATTCCATCATAACATTATCAAATCAATGTAAGAATAGGGATATTAACATAACACTATATTATCTTATATGGAAAATGATTTTGATAAAACACTGGAACTCCATTCATTAGGAAAATATCATTTCTACTTTAAAAACATTTTCTTTCATTCTTAACAAGTCACACAACATTAAACAAAATTAAGTTGATTAAAAATAAACATGAAAACGTGTAAAGGGAGATTCATGGAAATAATGTTCTATGAAATCATAAAAATCCATTCAAGCCGTATAAGCTAAAAAAACATTTTTCTCGTACTTTGGCTAGAAAAGTCAAAATGTACCTCGTAATAAATATGACAAAAGATTCCTTTCATATATTTTACTAAAAATTCTCCAATGAGTAAATTTTGATTTAGAAAATTGTAGGAGGATATAAATAATATTAAATATTGAGGAAACATGGATGTGGATAATAAATACATCCCAGTAAATACCAAAGTATAAACAATATCAGATAAAAATGAGATTGTGAGATTTTTCATTACCTTAGGTCTGATATGCTTCGTACGTATTTGAACCATCTTTATAATTATTTAAATAATGTCATTGACTTATTACAAAATAATATTAATTTTTATGATATCATATATGGTCATATTCCTATTTTTCTTATTAATAATATTTCATTGCTACTTGTTATTTTGGTGTTCATTGCTTTATGTTCTTATGCGTGTTTTGTCAAATAAATTCTTCTTATTGTTTTTAGGTTATAGATACATCATTTAAAAAATGGTATTTGTATAATATATATCATATTTATTCATTAAATTCATTTATATAATCATTATTCATTGAAGATCATGTAAAACGAGTCACATCACATCGTAGAGACGGTAGGTCGTACATACGCACGAGTGATGATATCGCTCTCATGATCGTGGAATTGTATTGAAGTGTTTGTTTAATATTTCATAATAATTATAAATTTACAATAATCATATATAGTTATTCTTTACACCATTATACCCATCCCAGTAAGGTGGTGGTGGAAAACAGATTACACCACAGCATGGAGACGGTATTCTGTACGTACGCATGCGTAGTGATTTCATTTTCTTTAGGATGGATAGAAGGTGAAATAGGGTTGTTTCATATTTATAATAAAATATCAGTATATTAGTGATACTGATGTTATTAATCCATAATCAAAAAACTAGTTAAGAGGAAGTAGAAGAAGAAATTTATTTGAAACAATCGGCAACGAATATTACCTCTTCTTCGACACGCCTCTTTGAAAACTCTTATTAGGGCACTAAAATTGGACTTTAATGAAGACCAGGACCTCTAGGATGTCTCTAGAGAAGTATAGAAGGGAAATTGGCAGGGTAAGGACGAAATTTAAGGCTCAAAATTATGTGAGTAGGTGAGGGAGGAGGTTCCCTTTTATAAGGGAGGATAGGGGCACCTTAGGAAAAACATAAAATATTATTTTATAATAAAGTCATATACGGTTTTTAATAGCTCAAAATTTATTTATTTCTAAGCTAAGGTGGGTATGGGTCGAAATCATCTGAAACAATTGGTTTTATACATGTTTAAGTTACTATTTTAACCTTATCATTTAGATTTAACTCTATGTTAAATAATTTAACTTTTACCGTGTCTTCTTATTTTCTTACATTGTGTTGTTAATAAACATAAAAAAAAATTCAAAATAACCCCAAGTGGTTAATTATTAATATATATAACTGTATCTAAGTTATTTGGCCAATCCTTATATCTTTAGGAATAAAATAAACAATTAATAATATAATATTGGTTTAAAAACTATTTTATGTCAATTATGACACAATTTTGTAATTTGTTTTTGGGAAAATCATAACAGCAGGATTAGTTCTAAAAAAGTTAATTAAATCAATAATAACATGTCATATTAACCTATATAATTATTTTAATTCATATAATGTCTCAAATTACATTTTTTTGGGTATTCATCATATCAATAATGTTAATATTTCATTAATAAGGTAAATACTGCATCATCATTGTGTCATAAATAAATAAAAATATTTAATGTCTAAAAATTATAAATAAAATACCATAATGTAGGAAATGATTTTATCTTTCTAATTAATATTTATAGTCAAATTTATCTTATGTATAACCCTATATTAAAAAAGTTTTATTTATTAAACATTGATTTTAACTCTTTTAACTCTTCTTTAAAAATAATAATAATAAGTGTCCTAATCTAATAAAAGTGGACCTAAATGGTCTTATTTTATTTCTAAGCTTGATTCTTGTCGTATTAAACTTATCCAATAAAATTCAGACATGTGTTAGGGTAATAATAATATCATTTTTACCCTTAATTCCCCTATTTACTTTTAACCGTGGTAAATAAACAAAAAAAGTTAAAATTCACAAAAAATTATTTTTATCATATTGAACAACATTTTAATCCTTTATATAAACTAGATCTCTATGATTTTAGAAATTCAACTCACCGAAGTGGTAATAATACGTTTTATATACAATTTCCAATTTTCATAGGAGGTGGGTAAAAGACGGTAAAAAGTTCAATAAACTTTTTATATATCTAAAATTATTATAAAATGACTCCAATGAATTGAATTGAACTTATATAAGTTTTATGTATCAACTATGTTCTAAAATAAATTTAAATAGAATAAATAATTATTTAAATAAAAATTTAGTTTTTAAATAGTAATCCATTCTTTTCACTACTCATCATAAATGGAATGTTTTCTGAAGAATACAAAAAATTCACTCTTGGATAAGTTCGATATTCCGAATCCAAAAAAGAAGTCCATCTTAAAAGATAAATTTTTTAATATTTCAAAAAGTGGGTATTACTATTCATAACGGAAAGTTTATATAATATTTTAATAACATATCGTTGTTTAGTGAAACTCGATATTGCGTACAACACAATCTATCTAGGAATGTTTCTCCTACGTGTAACACAAGCCAAGACAATGATGTGTGTAGTGGAAGATTCCTTTGGTGATGCATATAACATAAAAACCAAAATATTTCTCATAAAATCTCGGGTGCTACATTCTACCCCCTTAAAATGATTTTCACCCTCGAAATTCGTCACTTTGTAAAAAGTAGACGAGGATACCTCTCCCCCATCATATCCTCATGTTCCCATATAGCTTCTTCTAATTGCTGGTTTCTCTATAAAACATTCACCAACAGAGTTTTCTTGTTCCTTAAGACATTTTCGCTATGATCTAGAATCTATTTCAGTTGTTCTTCATAAGAAAGATCTTGCTCCAATGGTACAACTTCTGTGCTAGGTACATGTGAAGGATCTGGTATGTACTTTCTCAAGAGAGAGACATTGAACACGTGATGAACTTGAGAGATATTTGGAGGAAGCTCCAATTAGTAAGATACCTTCCCAACACGATCTAGTATTTCAAAAGGACTAATATACCTAGGGCTCAGCTTGCCCTTCTTTCCAAATCACATTACTCTCTTCCTGGGAGATATTTGTAAAAACACTTTATCACCCACTTCAAACTCTATGTATTTTCTTCAGTTATCGGAATAACCTTTTTTTCAACTCTGAGATTCTCTTATGTGTGGTTGAATATATCTTACCTTTTCTGCCATCTGATCAACAAGATCAGGTCCTAATAGCTTTCTTTCCCCAACTCCATCCCAGCTAGTTTGAGTTATGCATTTCCTTCCATAAAGAGATCCATAAGGATCCATCTGAATAATAGAGTGAAATATTTTATTATAAGAAAATTCCACCAAAGATTGGTGTTGATCACAACCAGCTTTTAAATCCATAGAGAAATCTCTCAACATATCATTTAGTGTTTTAATTGTCCTCTCAGACTGACCGTCTGTCTGAGAATGATAAGCAGTTCTGAAAATCAACACTGTATCTAGAGTATGTTGAAGACTTCACAAAAACATCAATAGTTGTGATATTTAGGAGTAATAATCACAATAATCAACTGGTTGATCATTTTCAAACACCATATCTTCACAATAATAAATATTATGTTGTTTTTTACTATTTATTTATCATAGTTATTTCATTGTATATTTTAATCATTTTGAGAGGCTATACATTTATTTAGATATTTTTTGACACTATAAATATTGAAATTATCACATATAAACACATCCTAAACTATTTTAGAATAAGGTGGAATATACAATATTATGGTAGATAAATTGAACTATTTTCATTTCTCATTACAGACATACCTAGAACAAGTTTTCAAAATAATTTTTATTTATATATTAGATAAAATTAATCATATTTATATATAATCATAATACCACATGGTTGAAATACTATATTTTTACTTAAAAATATCATGTTAATATTCACAAAATCCTTTTTATAATTAAATGATAATTATTTCTAAATTTTTCAATATATAACAAATAGATAATTTTTTATATATCGTATATGGAACAAAAATATTTTATATTTTTTATGATAATATTAGTCTTTAGAATATTACATTGAATGTGGGGCAATCTGATCTCATCATACATTAATTAACTTCTAGATAAAGTCATTTATACAACATAAAAAATATTGTAGTGTCTTATTATTCTCTAAATATTTAAAAAATATCATTATTCATTACCTTGTTTAATATATTATATTATCCATTATAAATAATTTTTATAAATTACTCCTCTTATTATATAAGAGAATTAGGATAATTATTCAAATAATATATTAAGATCCATTTTAGGTTGATATTTTAATTTAAAATGAAATCATTGATATATAAACTCATTTATTTATCTCTTGAATAAACCCTACTAGATATGTCTAATTTTCACTAGATTTTTGTAGTTACATATACTGAATGAAATTTAATGTAAACATATGGAATCAAATTAACCTAAGTAACAATTAATTAATTTCAATAATATTGAAAACTAATAAGGATATTCCATAGTGATTCATAAAAAAAAGTCAGTTATCAATACAATATATCATGTATAATTGTTACTACATTTTCTTAATAACTATATAATTCAATTACATAAATATTATAATCAATAATTTTTTTTAAATATTTCCATATTTTTTTTATATTTCCTATTTCAACATTTCACCCCTAGTACTACAGATAATATACTAGTTTCTGTAAATAGTAAGTCATAGTAAAACTATTCTAAACAATTATGTGAAATATGATAATCATATTCTGAAAATATTAACATTTTTCTAAAAATTCATCTAAATTAATTCAAGAACTAAAACAATAATTTGGGGATAACTTTAGTTTCAAAAAATTAGTAATAAGACTAATGAAATGTTTTATATATTATTGGTAACTAAATATCATTCAATTATGATGCATCTAATGGATATAAAATATTATCATATATCTAATAATAAGTAAATCCATATTTTTGATGAATACTACGAATTTTTTACATGAAAATATTTTAGCAAACATATTATCTTTCTCTAACTAAATAAATTTTATTTTGTGCCCATCCTTAAGTGTTTCTTAGTTTAATAATATCATTTTAAGGATTACATTAAATGATTTATTTTTATGATAACTTATTTATTATATAAAAAAATAATTTCAATCATATGAGTATCATGATATACAATCATTTATTAATGAATATTGTTAAATTTTATCTCACAAAAGTTCCAAACCTCTATTACAGTAATCATTCACAATATTGTGACAAGATCCATATTTCTGAAAATTAATGTCCCCAATGAGTTCTATACCTCGCAAATAGATATTTTGGAATGGAATAATAAAAAAATAAGATATTAATTTTGGATTATTATGTTGAATAAACTATCCTCAATCCATAATATGGATATGATAAATCCAATTCCTTTATTATCCAAAATCTTAGGGTTTTCATGTTATGTGTATTAAAATGTCAACAACAATGTAACACCCTATGATATAATATTGGAACATCATGTTCAAAATAATTTTTGAAATGAATCACTATGAATAAATGATAATATAACCCCCATTACATCATTATATATTACTTTTTAAATAAATTCAACCACATGTAATGTTTTTGATGAAAACCCCATCAGATTTAAATAAAGGGACACTCTGCAAAAATATTATTCTTTATACACGACCATTATAAAATAGTCCTTATATTAGTGGGTATGACTAAGAATTACTAATTTTTTTAATTAATATTGTTTTAGTAATAATAATATAAATTCGATAATTATATATTTATTATAAATTAAATATTAACCCTTCTATATAAAATAGAATGTTTTCTAAAAAACATTTATTTTAATAAATTTTGGATCACACATTGTAAACATAATTTAGAAATAATTGTTTCCACTTTTATAAAAATTATTTGAGAAAGTAAAATTCTTTTTTCTAAATCTACATGTAAAAATTATTATTTTTGAAATGTTGATACTTTTCTAAAAGAAATTATTTATTATGAATATGGACAATTTATAAATTTTAAATAAAAACTGACTTTTCAATTAAATTATTTATTAAGATAAATAATATTTTAAATTTTTTTGAAACTTTTTTTTCGATAACATTACAATATACCTCATTGTCTTCCCAGAAATCAATTTCATATTTTATTTTTATATTAAATCTTTCTATATTTATTGAAATTGTCTCTTTCGATAATTTTTTCTTCATCGCATCTACGCGTATATTTTAATATTTTTTTTCTGCCACAAAATTAAATTGAATTTGTAAAAATTGATTCTATAATTTATTAAGAATAATATATTTTATTTAATAATAGTAACATAATTTCTTAAAATTATTAATATTAGAAACAATACAAGTTAATTATTGACATATAGGTAAAAATGGGTTAATTGGGGGTTATATTAGAAATATAATGTTTAAAAGACATAACAACATATCAAAAACCCATTAAATATATATGAACATTAAAATTTATTGTCTAATGATGTCAAATTTTTAGTATTTTTTATGTGAATAAAATGGTGTGTAATTGATTCTTTTCAAAGATTCTATTTATGTCTTATGTCCAACTTATAAAAGGCCACCCACTATCACCACAGCATAAAATTTACAAAAATAATGTATTTTCATTTTCATTCAAAAATATATTTCTTATATTCCTACCCACATACTATAGTAATTGGATTAATTAGATAGATAATATAGGATGTCATTAATTTAAACCATATGATGTTGCTCGATGAATAGGTAAATTCTTCATCTTTGAATATACATTTTATGTCTCTTTATTAATACATATAGTAATTTTCAACTATTAACACATATTTAAATTATTATAACACATTTCATTATATTTTATTAATCATATTTAATAACATATATTTTTATTTTCTCCAATAAAATGGATTATGAGCATGTCGATCATGTGTATGGAGGACTATTGCCTCCCAAAAAGATGTAGTTCATTTTCCATCACCACATTTCTTGGATGGATGTAATGATTTATTTAAAAATGTAAAATTTTATTTAATATATTATTATAATTTTATAATTATCATATCTCAAATACCTTATCATATTCCATTCTGAGATGGATTTGAAAATTACATTTGTATACACAGTGGATATTACCTCGTGAAACGATGTGACTCGTTTTTCACTTATACATTGCATTGAAGGAAGTAATGATAATAGTTAAATAATGTATTAAATATTTATAATATAACCAAAATTCGGGTAATATAATATCATAAATAACGGTTTATGCTCCAATCATTTTGAAACAAATTACGCCACTCTTGCATACTTTTGGACAATCGCATGCACATAGCAATGTGAATTTTTTGACATCATTGTATTACATGGATTTTAATAAGGATTAATTTTTTAATATAAATTATATAAATAACATATTAATGATTCTTTATTTTTAAATAAATATTTATTTTCCATTTTATTCATTTATTATGAAAAATGGTAACTACATTCAGACATAATTATGGTCAACCGTCTATATGAATGGTGTAATACATTTTCTATCAATATCCTTTGATGATTAATCAAACAAAAAATATAATGAATATATATATATCATGTATATCACACATAATATTATTAAAATGACATAACCACGATCACATTAAATGTTCCATTATAATATATCCAAAATATACATGATAAATGAAGGAATTATCAACTAAAATGGTGAATTTTAAAAATAATTTCTAATAAGTGAGTGATAAAAACTATATGAAATTATTATATGTTATGATGTATTTGAGTATTTGTTTTTAATTTGTTATTAATAAAAATATAGTTATATTATATTCTGTTCTAAATTATATGATGGAATTTGAAAAGGTGGTAAGGGTTTCTCATATGACATTTTCATCCTTTATAAAGTTACCATATTAAACACTTATTACACTATGTTATGTATATACTACACATAGTTATATGTTATAACAAGAATATATTAAAATTAATTGTATTTAATGTTTCATTTTATGTTATTTCATTCATGTTGATTTTGGATAAAATATTTCCAATGTTTTAACGAATAATTCTACAATCTCATTATTATTCTAAGATATATTTATTGTTTTTCTTACATGGAGGTAATATTTTATATTTATATATTAAAATAAATATATTTTATTATCATATTATTATTAATGATCATATAAAATGACACAATTATTTCCCACTCTTAATTAATTTAACTGATTGACAAAATATTATTAAGATAATTTGACATTAATTCTATATTTGATAGACAATAATTTTTCATCAAAAAAGATGCTTGAATAAATATTTTAAAAATGATTTTAACTTTGTTGAAATTATTTATTAATTATATGTTTAACAATTTTAAAAATATAAAAAGTTTTTGAATGATATATTCATTTATTTTTCCAAACAATGCATGTTTGGATTTTATCGAATGTGTGAAATGATTCTTTTAACATGTGAGGCCTTAAAAAAATTCACAAACTCGATGACCACAAAATTGATTAAGTATTACATTACATTATTATAAATTTTAATTTCAAATAATTTTATTTTCAATATAGTAATTGAATTTTTTTTAAATATATTTTTAATGTGGAATGGTTATTTTTAAAATAACTTTTTTATGGTGTCTCAATTCATCAATGATGTCAGACCTTTATTTTATATAGAATACTATATGGATTTATTTTATTTATATAAAAACTATTTTTTATTTTTATTTTTTATGTTAATTTTTACAATTATTCATAATTTATTTACCCTTCATCATATTACTCTATATGAATTATGATTGTGTTTATTGATTGTGCTATGTATTATAATATTTTATGTTATTATTTAAAAATAAAATTTTAGTTTTAATATGTTTAAATCCATTAATATGATGAATTAATATGAAATTTTAGGTGATGGGTGGGTACTATTAATACTAATCCCCTCAAATTATTGGTATGTATCATGATACAATTTATCGTGGGTATTTGGCTGAGGCCTTACCCATTTATTGATGATATAATGGGATGAATCTTTGATGGTAATAATTCTTTGGATGAGTTATTGATGATATGATTAAGATTTTTGGAATTGATAATTACATTATTATTATTTCATTCATTGATATTCCATGTGATTATTTTATTGGTTATAGTATCAGTCATTACATTTCACGATATCGTGATTATTTGTATAGGATAAATTTATCATTATTTGTTACAACTAAATTCTACTTAAGAAAATAATTAAATTCTATATTTACAGTTATTAGCCATTAAATTTTATTTTTCCTCCCTAATTACTATCTTCCAATGTACATATACCCATACAAGTCATCCAAGATCACCCATTTGTAAAATATTATTTTCCCTAGGATTCTAGAATTTGTTTACTTATCGATATGATGGGATGCACTAAGTAGAATAATGGCGATCTAAATGATAAATATTTTCATACATTATGTTTTAAGACTAAATTTATCATACATTTATGTATCTAGTTTTCTAATATTAGAGAACTATTGGTTCCTTCAAGATGATATTTCATATATCTAGATTAAATGTAATAATTTCACCATTGACTTCTGGAAGCTACGTTTGGGAGCTCTATAACAAGTATTATTAAATGTTTAAAAAATTACATGGTATTTATATTCATGAAGATATATTTGTGGGACCACTACCCTATAATATAATTTGATGATAATAATATAATGACAATCTTATGCATTAGTACAGAATTGATAATATGGTTTTTCCTAGACAAAAATCCCTGCATCAACAATATCATTGGATGTTGGTGTAAAATAAATCCACTTAGGGGTAATGAATCTATAAAGTGAATATTGGGCTTGATTATATTGTCAACTGGTTCATTACAATGGGCCTTACTATAAACCTGTATTGACAGTCCCATTATATATGCTTTGGATACTTCACTTTTTCATTATAAACCATTATGATGGATATTAATGTAATGATATCCCAAATTAATAGTGTTTATGATTAAGTAATTTTCTAGGACTAAAATATACTATTAATGTTATGTGTATCAGTAGTTTTTTGATTATATTGTATGTTTCATATTATATCTAATCATATATATTTCATTTATTAGAAATTGTGACCAATGAAAGGATTGGGTCCCTATCAATTCATATAATCCTTTTTATGGATTTCCCTTTCAAAAATGAAAATGAATATAAAGCTAGTGATGGTGCTAGAATTGGTCAAATTTTAAACATATGGGTGAAGCTAACTAATTTTTTGAGTATTAATCGTTCAGATATGGAATAGTATGCTAATCCAGAATGTGTTACATAAATTCTAGACTACTTCAATAATCTGAATCTTACAACATTCAATTATAATATATGTATAAAATCTTATTTTATATGTTTTATTTATTGATATTGTAAATATAATTTTTGAGACCATTCATTGGGACTATGTTTTATTGGGAGGCCCAGTGTTCCTGGAATAATTTTTTGAAATATATTCAATATATGACCTAACAGAGGCATCCAATTTTCTAGAAGAAGTGGAAATATTATAAATAGATTCATGAATTTGAAATTTATGGGATCCATTTAGTTTAGAGAGTGAGTTTTGTCCAATGTGTATATAATCATGGAACAAATCAGGCATTTGGGTTTGGCGTAGTCATGGAAGAATGTTGAGAAAAAATTACTAAAATAATTTATTTATTTAAAAAGTTCACCCAGAAAAATAAAATTATTAAAATACATACTTATGGAAAATTAATTGGGACATCCACATAACTATACAAATCAAATATAGCCATTAAAATGCAATAGAGGAACTCATTAGCTGAATAATAAACAGATGAAGGATCATCGATCAGTTTGTGTCATAATTAATGTTTCAAACCTGGGAAAATGGAATAGAATCATTTATCACCAAAAACCAATCCTATGTGATGCATCTGGTTGATTTATGTGGATTTCTTTCCCATTGTGAACTCATATAACGAACATGGTTCAATTGATAAACTGATTCATACATTTATAAATCTTATTCCATGAGGTGTTAACCTGTGTGAATTTATTGGGATATTTTTTATGATATTAGTGTTATGAATTCATCATTATAATTTATTTGTATCAAGATCGACCAAAGACGGTTGGTGATCATTAAGGTTTTTCAATTTTCAAATATTTATCGCTTTATTCTATGTTTGTTCATCATAGTGGTATCATTTTACCAATTGTTTAACCGAAATTCCACAATATTGAATATTTCACACTTTCTTCATAGAACAATGATTTGATATTTCTTATCATGACATTGTATAGTATGTGGAACATCTGATGATTGAATCAATTAGTGAATCAGACCGAATTAGGGACCTCTTAGTATGAGCAATGCATGCTGTGGTAATCGAAATAGAGAATATATAGTTTTGGTGTGAATGAATTTACCAAAATCCATTGCGTAATGGAAACGAGGCACTTTATGAGATGATACATGTATCCTATAATGATTCATAATAAAATTCTAGGGGATTTAGGAGTGGACATAGATGCAGAGAAGAGATATGTTGGATCTAGGAAATGTCATGGTACACAGAATATATTCTAGAGGAACACGTTCTATGGGGGCTAATGTGTGGTGGCTAGGATTTTTTTGTAGATGCTATTTAACACACATCGTGTGAGTATATCACACAACATCTAATCAATCCCAATCATATCAGCATATTCATTAGACAGTACATGGACATGGCTATAAGTACATGGTCCTGGACATAATATGTACTCTTATATGGAAATAGCCATGTTAGGTGTACATGGGTAGAGTTTTGTACGTGGATATGGGAATAAGTACACGGACAAGGTAATTCCATTTACATAGACATAAACATGTAAACATTAAATTCATTAGGTTATAAATTAGTGTCGATGGAAAATACCATATACTTCAATGAAGAGGGAATATATCCATTATACTTTGTATTTTAGTACCATAAAAAATAATACATGGGAACAAATCCTCTACATAGTGAATTATTCTAGAATTAGTTGTTTCTATACCCTATGTCATTTAGATTGATCATCGCCTATATATCATTATCATCGGACATCCAATGTATAATTATTCTGATGGGACATAATGAGCTATATATCGTGGATGATCACAATCCCAACTATCAGACTCATGGCGCGTGCTTACCTAGATGAGTGTTATGTGGAACCTTCCAGTAGGAATCATTTGATGGAATTACAATTGTGAATTTACCTTAAGACTGTGTGTCTTTTTTGACTATATAATAATGTTCTTATTATACATGCTATATAAATATACATGTGTGTAGATGAATTTTATTATTGTTGTTATAGTCTTACTACATTCATGGTTTTCCAAATACGTATTCTTATACTAACCCTTTTATTGTAATTTCCCACACATGTCATTTCTTTTATAGATGATCATTCTGTTAAACAATTCCTAGTTGGACTAGGACTATGTGGTTTTTAACGAACCAAACAAATAGAGGTGTGATTCTATGATTATCTTGATAATTGTACCCATCATTACAATGGATGAAATTGTTTTCATAATCAATTTTTTTGGGCTTGTATTTTTCATTTTTTTTACTTTCCATTACAAGATTTCATACTATGGTTATGTTATTTATATATAGTCAAGAATATTTTATCCAATGATTATAAATTTTGAATTTTACGGGCTTGAGAAGAGTGTATGTGTACAGGTACTTAGGGATAAGGCCTCCCCTGTTAGCGATATGCCTACACGGCACTAGTCACCAGGCCATGTTTTTTTGGTGAGATTGGGGAATCACGGCTTAGACCTCATTGGGATGGATAATGGGAGTGTGGTGTCAAAGAATTCTATCCTGTATTATGAGGGGAGACTATGAGATTATTTTGGGGATGCAGTGACCATAATTTTGAGTTTGGATTTTTGGATAGGGACTCTAGTGTTGGTGTAGAGGCTGACATATCTATACACCAATAATATGATCAACTATAATTTTACAAGGAAGGTGAGGAAACTGGTTCTAGTTAAAATGGTATATGCATCATATATGAATGTGTTGTAGTTTTAATGGACTTATTGAGATATTCCTATAGATATACTCGTTTATTATGCTACATCTTTTCTATTTCAGGATAACTCTACGCTGAATTCAATTTAGGGATCAACATCATTACTAGGAAGATAATCCCCTCGTTGATAATGAATCAATACCTAGACCATTTCTTGAGATGTTACATCTAGGTGGTCTACAAGTTATACAACCATCTATCGAGCATCTAATAGTACTAGCAATACTAGTAGATGATGGGTACGGGTTGATCATGCTTCCTGAGTTATAGGGAAAGTGAATCCTTTTGTTATGAGGTGATCATGACCCATAGATGAATAAAATTTGGATTGATTTAGTGACCTATGATTTTTGTCTTATAAGGACATCGATATATCAGATCATTATTCTGGTAGTGGGCCTTCTATATGGCTCAAGAGGATGATGGTGGGTATTAGTGACCCAATATTATGACAAGACCACTCTAGAATGATTATATTTTGAGTGCCTTAATTTGTAGGAGATCGTTGTATATACATTGTGGGATGTATGAAAGTAGGAGCTTCTTATTCTACAGTAGAGAAGTATAATTGATATTAAGTATTCATCATGGTTCACCAACCTCACCAGTTACTAGATGGATGATTTTTCTCATCATTTCTTTCGGGATCAGACATACACTCGTGGAATTCTTAGATCCATAAATGACAGAGTCATAACTTTTTAATCCCTACCTATGATATATTTCTAGAATGATATTTGGTAGTACATATTTTTTTAGATAACTAGAAATAGATATTGTATGTCAATAATGTGCACATTGGAGAACAATATTTGGATGTATGGAGATAGTGTACATATCCAAGTCAAGGACATGGGGGATATTCATTAGGTAGTCCCATGGTAGAGGGTGTATAGTTCATGTCTCACATGATGATTCTCATCAGCATATGGAGAGGCAGTTCTACTAATGTGACAGAGGGTCACATCCCATGGGGGATTGTCTGATCTATCGTATGAATAAGAGGGAGAATGTGGACTCCCCCCCCCCTAAGGTAGAGTCTGTGATAGCTGTAGAAATTTTCAAAATGGTGGTGGGTGAAAAATAGGATGTGGGGTAGAATCTTTAGTTGGTGGATTCTTCAACTTTTCACCACCTCCACACCTAGGTGGTCAACTCTAGGAACATGGATCTATTGGATACTGGATGGGGATGCATCATGCGTTTAATGATTATAACCCATATGATCTAGGTATAATACTAGATATGATATGTGTCTTTTAAAACATTGTTTTAGTACTAGTATCTTCAAGAACAAGTCATTCCATTATTTCCACATATCTATTTCATGAAATATTGATTAAAATTGAGCCATGGACTCAACCAATGAAAATAAATACACATACTAGTTTTGATTGAGTGATAATACAATTGTAACAACACTATGACCTTTCTCTTAGAGGTGAGAGCTTCACTATTGTGATATATTTGTCATAGTGTCAATCCCCTATGACATTATTTAATTTATTGAATTTTTATAAATACTTAATTCAGATATTTACTCTTTCAGGGGGAGGATGCGGTGTACCGAAAACAATGTGACTCGTTTTTCATTTGTGGAAGATGATTAAACACATGAATTACATGATAGAGACATGCATAGGGGTGTACCCAATTACTCATTAGTTTGATATAATTACCCATGTTGTAGTATATGTTATGACATTCCAATTTTCTATAGTTGTTGAGATATGTGAGGATATCGTTTCAGATTATGTTGGAGGATTACCTCTCCATCGGTAGATAGTAATTTTTATTTATCATGCAAGTGGGATTACCCTGATATCTTCACCATCATATCTTATTTCTTCAGTAGATATTCACAAGCTGAGAGTGTAGTTGGATCACATATTGGAGAAATGTTTTTTTGGACCCATTGTTTCCCCCTAGGAGACTTGAAATTGTTCATCCGTAATATTGACAAGATATTTAGGGTATGTACGGATTAAAATCATCTAACCGAGGAGACTGTAATGAAAAATAATCCATTATATAGGATAGATGACCTCTTTTATTTTTTTGAGAGTAGAATTATGGTTCTTGAATATTGAACTCATATAATTTTCTAACCAATTGCGATTACGGGTAGAAGATATACAAAACATGATATTCATATGACTCTATGGTCACCATGAGTACTTTTTATGCCCTTTGTCTTGATTAATTCCCAATAATGGTTCATGGGACTCATGTACCAGGTAATTCATAGCTTGGGTTCGGTATTCCTCATCAATGATATCATTATTTACCTGGATTCTAAGGAGTGGCACATATGACTGTTGAGTATGGATCAATATTTTCTCTGAGAAAACAAAAATTTTCTAGAATAAATCAATGTAAATGTTCTAGATTAATAATATCCACATTCTAGGAAATCATATCCCATCATATTGTGTGGTAGTGGACTCGATGAAGGTCAAGGATGTGTTATCTTGGTAGCCACCCAAAAACATGATGGAGGTGTGGAGCACCCTTTAGTCGGCACACTATTATAGAAGATACAAAAATTAAATCTCTAGGAAATGATCCATCATGAAATAATTATCATTGAAGGGTATTCCTTTTATGTGGATGGATATGTTCCAGGAGACTTATCAAGAGTGGAGGTAGTGATTAATGAGTTCTCCCATTATGATAATATAAAGGAGGGTGTTGAGTACATAGTATTTTGTGATGTTCTGGGAATATGGCTTTGTTGTATTATGATATAGATGTGGAAAATTATTTCCTATGTATCCCATCATTAGAGAACACATGAGAAGAGATACATTACCCATGATCTTGTGTTAATAGTGATACACATTATTAGTACAAATGGGGTGACAATACTTGATGGGTGATAGGTGTTTTTCATATTATGACTGTAATAGTCTCAAATAAATCATCGCTTCCATGGATCATAACATAATACATGGGACATGTATTGAGTTCCTCTATGATTATGATCATGGGATTTTCTATACAACTTGAAATTGGAACATAATAGCTAATGCTCTCTATAGGAGTTCTTATTCTTAGTTTCTAATCAAGGAATCATTGATGATGGCCTCATTGTAGGTGTACTTTATAGATGTAGATGGAGTTAGATATCTCTATTTGATGGATTTCAACACTCAACATTTATTGAATGTTAGTTAGGCATGTCATGAGGATACCAACTAAGAGATAATATGTAATTATATACCCAATGGAATTTCTCATAATATATTTTATGAAGTTGGGGAGAATGTCATTATTTTTTTAGAATGCACATGGATACCACTGACATTGCATGGGGTTGTCTTGATAGTGTTTGAAAAATATCCTTTAGTGGTATATCGTGGTGTGAAAAAGGAAAAACAATACATTTTATGTAAATTTTGGTGGACATAAATGATGAAGGGATTTGCAGAGTTTTTCATTTGATGCTTAACATGTCATAAAGTGAAGGCTAAGAACTCTGTTCCTGAATATTTAGCTTAGGCCATTGAGGTGGAAGATTTTATGTGGTAGAAGATATCAATAGACATCATGATGGGGTCATAATGTATGACCATTGGACACAATGTCATATGGGTGATCATATTTTGACTCAACAAGTTAGCATGCATCCCATATAACTGATAATAGTGTTCTATAGAGATACAATGAAGAATATAATTTAAATAGGTAGTATCCATCAATGGTTTTCCTCAATTATATTTTTTTGATAATGTATCTCTCTTCAGATAACTATTATGGAAGGGATTGAAGGATCATTTTTGAAATCAGTTTCATTTAAATAGGGCATTTCACCCCTAGACTAATGACTAGAATGTGTGGACATCCCAAGTTCTAGAGGACAATATTCTATCATTCATGTCAGACTATTGCTATATATTGGATGATCAATTACCATGGGATGATTTTTCATGAAAATATATCTACGATTACACCCTTTGTATCAAACCATTTGACGTCATGTATTGTCGACCTAATAGGTTCCCACTTTTTTAAACGTGCCTAGGAGAGTTTTCACTTATGTGATCAGAGTTACTGTGATCAAATATTGAGAACATATATATCATCCTTGAGAAGATAAAATGTGCTTAGAGCTATCATAAGTACTATGTATATTGATGACTCAGACAATTGATGTTCTTGGAGGTTGGACAAGAGTTCCTTTAAGTTTCACATAGACATGGATTATAGTGGTTTCTCCGAGGTGGGAAACAATATCTGAGATTCAATTTCCCATACTACATAAATTGTAGAGTAGTCGAGGTTTCATATTGTTTATGTCTTACTCTCCAATTAGACTGATTAAATGATGTATTCCACATGTTAGAGATAAATATGTATATGCATTATCCATCAGACATTATCCATTAGGGTGATTTGGACATCATGTATGGAGCTACCTTTACTAAGCACCTGGTTGTGGTCGGGGATTAATAGGAGATAATCTGTTAGAGCTGAGTGATTCCTTTAGTTCAAGTTAGGAGGAAACACAAAATTTTTTAGGATACCATCTATCAGTGGGGATACCCAGATGACAGATCAATAAAGAAATTTTTTTCACCCAATTATTTTTTGCATTTTTTGGATTTAAAGACCCATGGTGGGGAGAATTTAACAACTCAAATATGCATTACGTTTTTTGGAAATTGAAAGGATTATTTTTTAGAGTAGGTGTTAATACATCATGTGACTCCAATGAAAATTTCTCAAAGAATAAATCTGAGAAATATATTAAATATATTAAATATCTTATTTAAAACATGATTTGAGTTCTCCTGTGAAAGTGAAGTATCTTCTAAACCAATCCCCATATCAAAAATTTAGTGGACCAGTATAGTTCAGAGTGTGGGTTTTATCCAGGGCTTCAAATAACCATAGAATCCATCGGGTGTTCTATTTGAGGTGTGGATGTGGGGGAGAATCTAAAAAAAATAATTAAATACATTATTTATTTAGAAAATTTACCTTACCTAATAAAATTATTTAAATACAAAAGTATGGAATATTTTCAGGGTTAGTCCTGTGAACCTAAAAATTTAAAATATCCCTTGCATATCATTGGAAGGACATTATCTATGAAAAACTACCAGATCAATGATCTTTGATCAGAGTGAAATTGAATTCAAAAATCTGGATAATGATAATAGAATTGAACTGTATGTCAAAATATATTATTACTAAATTAGTTAGGATGTTGATTTATGATTATTTCATCCATGTTACTAATTCAAACGGTGAACACAATTAAATGTTTTTATAGATTGATTCATGGATCATTGGTGTTGTAGTGTGGGTTTATTTGAGGGGATTTATTGGGAGTTCTGTTATGAAATTATGGTTCCTAATTGTTAATTATATTAAAAATGGATTGATTAAATATGAAAATGATTTATAATCATTCCCATTTTCATGTTTCTTGATTTTCTCCACTTATTAAACTTGAATTCATCAATAGGGATTCATTTGGCCAGTGGTTCTATCAATATACTGATGAATAAAATATTGCGATGCCATTTCTATTTGTAATGAATTGATATAAAAGATCTTAAATTGGTATTCCATAGGAATGATCCGAGAAAAAAAAATAACAGATCCCGACATGATTTCATACCTCCAGATATGATCGGTGCGTGTTGTGGTGATTATAATGGATGATAACATATTTATGTGCCAATCATGTAAATGGAATCAAAAGAGTGATGGAGGTGATTCTCATCCAGAGTAGATAAATGCTTCCCTACATCAATAATAGTGTGGAAGGACAAGAAGAAGGAAATGTGGAGAAGAAACCGGTAGGATCTGTGAAGTCCTAGGTTACATAGAATGTGTTTGGGAAGATCATGTCACGTCAAACCCTTTTACAATGAACATGGTTTCTATGATACATTCACAATAATAGAACATTTGAGTTTTTCACATGGCATGTGACTCTCATATTTCATCGTATTGTATACTTCATATGATATATTGACATAGCTATAAATACACAGTTATTGAAATTCCATGTTATCCCATACAGACACCACCATACCAGGTATACAAGGGTAATACCGTGTACATGGACACAAGATGAGGTACATTGTAATGGGCATGTCATTTACATTAAAATGGACATGGATAAGGGAAATTGACATGGGAAAAAATTTGTGTCGATGGATCATGTTATGTACTACATTACATGAATTGTACAAATTTCATGATGGATTGGATCCCAAATCATCTATATATTTTAAATGATTCTATAACGTCTATTCCCTTAATCCATTCCCTAATATTTTTTATGGAATCTCTTCTTAAAAAATGGACAATGATACCATAATCATGCCTTCTTGTATAGAGTTCATAGAATACTTTTATGAATCCCAAGGTGAGATAATCTATCATTTTCTTACACATAGTATAGTTATTGGTATCATCATAAATAACACAACGTTGTCACCAATATTATATGTAGTGGGTTATTATAGACTGGGTTTTTAGTTTACCTCAAGTTGATGGATTTGATATTCATATCTGTCTCGTTCTCTTTATACTTATAGTGTATAATACTTTTAACAGGACCTAATGATCTATTCAACTCAAATAGATGCATTTTTGTGTCATTTGACTCATGGAGTGAGCTATACTAGCTGAGTCTTGTTCAGAAACACCTATAAGGAATCCATTAATAGAATTATGGTTGTCACTTTAATTTTAGAAATTGTGTGTTTTTCCGCATATCTGGATATTCACGTTATATATTCTACTGATATATACTTGTATAAGGTTGAGTGTTATTCTTTATGTTAACTTATTAGTGTTTTTGGGTGTCATACAGGGTAATCTTATATTCACCCCTGAAATGGTCCTTCCATCAAGTCTATTATCTTGTAAAGATTATTTACCTCTTGATAGAGTCTTGAGAAATAATGACGAGGACTTCTATAGTGATTCGAACTAACGAAGGTGTATCCCTACAATTATCTTGACAGTAGTCCCCAGATTTAGTCAGGTTGAATGTTCTTTTATTCAATTTGTGGTGGGATTGTATTGGGTCCCATATAAATTACATTACATGTTTTCATCCTATGGTTGTGGGAGTTCAATGTATAATTGTGTAGCTTCACAGTTGATTTAGAATTAAGTATTGAATGAGTTTGGTGATGCATGTGTGTGTGGGCATTTACATTGGGATAATGTGACCCATGAAGGTGTTATGCCTAGTCAATTTAAGTTTCCATCCCATTACCTATGGGGGATTGTCTTGAGGATTCACAACATGGGAAAAACTGTGAATGTTCATGACACTACAAGTAAATCTTTATCTAATAAATGGATAACCTCCATAGACAATATATCAAGATGAATGAGATTTATTGAAATGGAGAATGTATCCATGAATATTTATCATCCACCAGTACATGTAAATCAATGTTATTAATTAATTCAAATCATTCATTGGGAAATATAAATAAAATTCATGGATTTAAATAATTTAATGGAACTATAAATCGGTAAATATTTACCTCATGATCAATAAGACGATATGGAAATATAGTTCATGGAAATTGTATATAATTAAGAGGAAAATGTTTCTATATATGAAGTGAACAGTAAAAGGGTAACAAGGAATGATGAAAATTTTATGTATTTTAATGTTAATTATTAGAAGCATCATTTATGTTATTAATCTACTCCTTCAAATGGAACTACAATACAATAATTTCTCATCATACGAGGATATATTATTATGACTTATCAAGATTGGGAAATAATTCTCAATTTCATATTGTTTCAAATGTAAGGAAAGAATTTGATAATGAAAATTAAACAATGGATGAAATGGAATAAGAAATATAAATATATTCCCACATGTGATACTTATTGAATGAGGCACATACGTACAGTCCATAAAAAATTAGTTTTATTCTTGAGTTTTAAAAAAATTCCTAATTCTCATGACGGTGGGGCTAAGGGAGAAGCCCTAGTCGTAAATTTCATTATTTATATGGACATGTGGAACTATATGAACTTATTACCATTGCATCATGGGAATATAAATAAGAATAATATAAGGTATAAATTTCATGATTATGTTATTGATATATATGAATTGAAATTAATAAAGTGGCTTTATATTTAGATATAATAAATACATTTTAAATATATGTAATTGATGATATTTTAATTTATAGAGTTATGAAAATATAAGGTCTGTAGTTCATTACAATTTCATTGGTTATTTGAATGAAAATGATGAATTGTACTAAAGAACAGGAAAATTGATTTAGTGGCATGCTAGACTTCGTAGAAAACACATGTATGGGGGAGTATAACACTTAATATGTTCCAAATGTTAACATAATATTGATAAATAGGTTTTAATTAAGGTATTGGTAACCATTAATGTTTATATAATATTAATTTGACATATAAATGGGCAACAACATTATGGGTGACTATCTATTGCATCTAACAAGAATGATGTGTATGGACCCACAACTGAATAGTGATATGGGTGAAGAACCTACCACTAGACTAGGTCACGTTTTAGATTATATGAAATTGATTTATATAAAATGATTTAATGAAAAAAATTCAATGGTTTATAATTATGAGAATTCAGTGATACTATTATTATTTATTGACTATTATATTCGTAAGAATGTGAACCAATTATATGGGTCTTATGATCTATTTATGGTTATTTTTCAGTCATTTGGAATAATAAATAATTCATGGACATTAATTTAATGATGTATAAAATTAAGTAGAAAATAATTGATGTACAACCAAAAGATGATGTTTCACATGTAAATAAAATTAAATCCAAAAAGTATATGTCCATATGTTCATTGTCCTGACCATAGAAGAATATCTCCACATGGGAAAATGGTCGTGAAATGAAAATTATATCAAATTCCCTTTATTCACATCACTTAATTATTTCCCTGTAGTTGTAAATTTTCCATGATCATTCACATTAATGTGATAAATGATCTCTTTTAGTCTTCATTAGTTATATGGTGTTATTATTTTATACCATGCAAATATATTAACATTCCACCATGGTTATAAAATTTGGAAAATTAGTATGTATTATTCTATAGGACCATCGTACATACATTTCTTATCCAAGTACTTTTTTATTATCATTTTCATATGATGCAGGTTTAATGAATTGGTTTTAAAATAACGAACTTTTTATTATTGGGATCACGATAAAATTGCAAGAACATAATTTATTCAATGGGTCTAGAATGTTACACCAATAGATTTTAAAAAAGAAACATTTTGTATTATAGAATATATGAAATGAAACAAAAATATTAGAAAAGAAATATAACACCCAAATACATTACATTATACATATTTTAAAATAGTTTAAATCTCATTTGTAACTTCTTATGAATTCCACATCAGGTATAAAATAAATTCGACAATAAATTAAAATAAATTTCCTAAAACAAGACCATTATAACGTAGAAATTATATAGGAGGGAATGGATTGGACTGACTAGATTATTTAAATTATATGGTTTACACAAGTATAATGGAAATTAAACCCCACTATATGTATTATAAATTAAATATGCAATTTCCCAAACTACGTGCCACTAGAACTGGTGCCCTAATTAGGTTCACCACATGACCTCAAGAATAACTCCACATTATCCAAAGGCATCTAAACAATTGAACATGACTAAGGAAAAAAATGGTTGAGAATATATGTGGTTATAATTTTTAAGACACAATAGAAGTAATATTAGTGAAAAAATAACCAACATTAAAAATAATTGGACAACATATGTCGAGAGCCAATATGTATCCTTGTACACATGATATTACAATATGATGAATACTATTCATTTCAAAAATTCATAAAAATAACGAAATTGATACCAAAACCATATAATTACCCATACATGGTCTTGAATCCCAACCCAGTACTAATATCCCGTCCCCCAAACCATATGCCCATACACAACACAGAAAATATTCCCCTATCTTGATCTTGTACATGAAAAAGGTGACATATTTTCATGTAACCAATTTCCATGGCTTCCCATTCATGGTGTGATTAAAACACAGTATCCCAACACCTAAATTTTCTAAATAAATAATCCGTCTATAGGATATTGTATGTGGGGAATCTCGGTGAGATAAAGAAATAAGAAAAAAAGAAACTTTTCCCATTTCATTAATTATAAATTAACGTTTAATCCATTATATTATATCAGTAAATTCACTCTTTGAAACCTCATTCTATTATACTAGGATACTAATCCATAGAATAGACATTCCACACATTAGATGATAATATGAAATTCACTAAATAATTCAATTTTACCATGCACCATGGAACATTAGTTCTTTTATTAATGACACATATATAACCTAGGAGTGTATTGACCAAGTCCATCAACCCGACCCATTACATCATTTGATGTACATAGCCTCAGTCAAATATATAAAATGAGGAAAAACATATGTGGACCTAAGATAATTAGTCTAGCCCAACCAAATCATAACGAGCATCAATTTAAAACAAAAACAGTAATATTTAATGGTGGGACCTAAAACACCAATCTAGATCAACCAGATGTAGTAGAGATACAATGTAAAATCCCATCATACCAATTTTTACAAGGAAATTATTATTTTAACATTTATCATATCTACCATTTTATCATCTAATTTTGAATTTTCATAATAATGTCTTAAAAATAGATCATTTCATACATACAACCCAAACCCTCTGTAACAGATTAAGCATTAAAATTAAATAATATTTTTAAATACATCTAAGATCAATCCTTTAATGAATGGGTCTTCCAATATAAAATCATATCAATTAACCAAGTATTTGATTTCCATTTCCAACCATTTATAAGATCTGTTAAATCATTTTCAAAAAAGGGGGACCATATAGTATTTCAAATCATTATTTGAAATCCATTAATAAAAACCCATTTTAAATCACATTAAGGTCTTCACCAACATTCGAACAATTTCCCAATTCCAAAGTATCATTATCCCCTAACGAAATCCATTTTGGGGTCTAAATCACATCATTTAAACAATTTCAAAATCCTCCTATGAATTTCAAAACATCAAACATACAATTCTTTAAATTATCACATTAACAGTGACCGCTTATTATTTTAAAATAAAAACACATTCACTCTCAAAATTACCATATAAAAATTCCTAATAATTAATTTCAATAACTATATGGTTGTTTCATAACCCAAAATTACCTATAGTTATTGTTTAAAGTCACCAAAAGACTCAACATGGTCTATAAAGGGTCTTAGACATAAAATGAAGGCCCAAATTTACTCTCCTTGAATATGAAAAAAAACAAAGAAAAAAATAAACACAACCACATATATTTAAAAGAACTATAATACAACAAGAAAATTATTTTATAACACATTCTTCATACTCATAGAAAACATATCAATCAATATTGACCCTAGAATCATGTTAAAATTTCTCCAAACACCAAGGTGAATAAAACCCTATAGAATAAGTGTTTGGAGAATATATTTGAGTTGTAAAAAATTGAAAAACTCGTCAAAAAATGGATTAAGATAGAGTATGATATATTCTATGAGATATTATTCACACCCAAAAACACTCAAAACCCATAATAAGTGATAGTGGAACACTAATGTAGGAGTAGGAGGCTGCAAGATATTTACAATTGTTATAGTTTTTTAATGCATAGAAATATTGGGAAAATAAATAATATCATGAGGTAAAATGGTAAATATCTAACATTAATGAGGCATATGGTTATCTAAACCGTGAAAAAACTATTTGGTTCCCCATATCCACGAGGAAACCAATAAGCCTAGTTTTCATAGATAGAATCTTAATTTTCTATCCTTGTTCTGGCTATGGATTCACCATTGTCCGAGGTGAACCGGAGAAACATGGTATTCTGGGTCACCCTGCATGGTTTCTCTAACCATGAAACCCCACCTTCAAGAAATATAGTTATACAACACTATTAATATAAACCATGCACCAAACATGATCTCTACATATATTTTTCTCTTTTATTTATTTTCCATGATCCTAAAACTCAGAACACCCCAAAAAATTCTCTACACCACATAATAATTACCCAAATAAAGTATTGAATCATGGAAATACCTTATCTCAGGGTCAAGACTATACAACCTCCCAAATATAAAATATAATTTCCTCAATATTCATTTATAATAATCACACTGTCATGCAGAAAAAATGTGGATCTATAGGTCCCAGAAAATAAATTCCATTTTATTATTTTTATCTTGACAATGTCCATTCAATTACAACAGATGGAACAAATTAAAATACCTACATATAAGAAGATTCCCTCTAAGATCCACAACATGAACATAATTCCCCTAAAATGAAAAACATTGGTTACATCGTCAACTATCTTGATTCCCACTATGGTTTTCTACATTAGATTATAGGGATTAGGACTACCAAAATCTACTTTTCTCCCCCTACACCACCATAATATACCAGTAGTTACTCAACTACAAAATTAAAAACATTATTGGCCTGTTTGTATTTTAATAATTCCCAAAAATCCATAATAGGGCCAAGAAACATTATCATCAATCATTATTTTGGAAGCCACCTATAATTAATGTGCATATACAATATATTCCTGAACTATGCAAAATATGATATCCCTAATAGTTCACTTTAATTACCAAAATTCACTAAATATATCAATATATCAAACATGGATGGTTTAAAACTCATAAAATTAATCCTTTTTATCATTCCATGTCAGACCGCACCTACATGACTCGTCTTTAAAACTCCCAACTCCCACAATCGACATGTTACAACTTTACATGGACACAATTACGTCTCACTTATGGAATTAAAATACCTTTTGAAACACTAACCAAATTCTATCTCAAAATTATAATGAAATTACACGTTTGAGGTATCTAATAAAATATCTCTGACACAATACATATGATTATATATATAACCACCTTGAGCCCATGAACTACATTCATCCAAATCAACCACCACATACATGGCCCACAACGTTATCCTGAAGAACCCATAAATGAAACTTACATGTCCATTTAGGAATCATGATAGCACCCCATATAACCCTACCTAATATCCACAAATATAAGACTAGAATACTACTCCCCACCTTATGAGAAAAATAATTATAACATAATAACCTGAATACAATCTCAAACTAGTACCTAACATAACTTGTCACATAGATACAGGGAATTATCAATCCACATGGGTCGGTATGTAGAACACAAGAAGAATAAAAATAAAGGAACAAATTATCCAAACCTAAAGTAACAAATTTAAACAAATTATAAGAAAAATAGTTTAACATATGATAAGTATACACAATGATGAAAGAAACAGTGAATAACAAAAACTGATTTCTAGAAAAAGTCACTACATATAGATCCATATAAAATGGACAATTGAAATAATAATTTTATACTACAACATTTGATTTTGTGGGTTGAATCCCACCATTTCACCACAACCTACCCAAATTAGTAGAAAGAAAAACTCTACACCTAACTATGGTTCCTTGACATTCCCTACATCTAAATACAGAACCATGACAACACACTACAAAAGGGGTATACATGGTGTGAGCTAGTATGATCAATCAAGCCCCGCTATGTTATTCTGAATAGAATATATTAAAAATAATTCAGTCATGCACAAAATTAAAGATAAAAAGTCATGATAATAGTTTTTAATGTATTTTATCAAAATAATGGGAAAATAATTTAATTTTTTCTCATTCCACATTTCCAAATAATGTAGAAAAAACAGATTCAAATTCTTTTATATCCATATATCTCAATTTATTTTTTAATTCAAAAAAATTCAATCATGTATCATAACACACATCAGTTTTATGGTATTATATCAATATAGTACAAGACAAATAATATGTGCATTTAATATCATTACAGATATGACAAAAATTTATTATTTCTAGGTCACTTGTACAAAACATATTAAATCATGTAAGCATAAGTAAAATCGAAATATGATTCAATTCAAAAGAGAAAATGAATACCCCATCATGTAAACCCCCATGTTTTCAAACAACTACCAAGAACCACATGCCAAGGGAGTCGTGGAAATCACCTTGGGAAATCCCCCTGATAGTGGGAGATAACTAATACAATACCTTCTACCGAAGTACCCAAGGCTTCCAATGTCATCAGTTTTACAAAATAATTTACCAAAACATATATAAAAAACTATTACTTTGAAACCATATTGCAAAACCATATCATTTACCTTTGAAAACCCATTTCGATTTCCCAAAAATAGGAGAAATTTTATTTTATAAAAACCTAGTCCCACAAACAAATGAAAATCAGTCAAACATACTATTTAATTTAACAAAATAATTAATCAAATATAAAAGTAATGTATTTCACTAATATAGGATAGAGATGGTCCCACATACTAAAACAAATGGGTAGCTTGTGAGAAAAAAGGAATCCCTGAACGAGAATAATGCATTAAAGAAAAAAGATGCCTAGAACCAATTAACACTTATCAAAATTTATTCATTTTAATAATTGGATCAGTGGATATGTTGAGGAAACATGTACCTCATAATCCTTCAACTCCCACACTACATCAATAGTGAAAATAGACCCATAACCAGATCACACAAAAAATCAAGAGAGGAACTCAATGAAACAACAACATGGGTCAACGTACCTAAAAACAAAATGAAACAGTTCTATGAAGATCAAAGAAACAATGAATTAGAATGAATTATATAGTCATAGTAATGTAACCTCACCATAATGGTGATCAATTTCACAATGAATCAATCTAGAAAAAATTGAGACACAAAAAATCACCAAATTTAGGATCTATGACATGAGGTAAGGGAGTTGGAGATGAATGAATGAAATTTTCATCTTGGAAACAATTTTAAATCCAACACCATTAAATTGAATTGGTTATTAATAAATTTAAATTTATTGTAATATTTAGGACTGGAATAGGTTGAAGAACCCATTTCTATATTTAAAAAACCAAAATTTTAGCAATCTACAGTGAGTAATCTGTACACAAGGTATACTCCTTTCATGCCATGTACCGAATTCCTGGAATCTTTCCAACATAATATATATGTTTTTTACTCCCATTATACAGCTTGTATTACTCACTTATATAAATAAATATATATTCTTACATGAAAACTGAAAAAAAATTCCAGTTTCATCGAAACATGTAAAGAACCCCACTAAAATAGTCACACATTTACACCTACAATACATTAAATCAAACAATCATAAACGCCTAAACATTAAGTTAATTTTCTTATAAAATATTCTCCATCCCTAGGATACCCAAAAAAACACAATTCTAGAGGAATACAATAATTATAAGAGAAAATACATTATTTTGGGTCACATGATGTTATAAACTCCCATCTATAGGACATTTCTTCCCCAAGAAGTCTTGTTGAAGAATTATGTCATGTAAAGATGTGAGCCCATTTACCCCTCATTAATCAATCACACCCCAAGGTATAATTAGAATATGATCCATTCCACCATGACCCTCTGAACAATAAAATTGACATCTCATGAGAAAAAACTCACATGAGAGTTAATGATCTTGACCAATTACTCATTAATAAAAACATTATGCACTATCATCATCTACTTCAAAGTGAAATCATGATAGGGTTATAGATTCTGTTACCTGGGTTTCAATACATGGAAAAAAACATGAATTGTTATAAACTAAAAAGTGAATAAAAAATGATAAGTATCTTTCCCATGAATCACAGTAGCCTCAAACAATCCCACAAAATAGATTCCAATTTCCCTATTTACCAAGTTAAAGGGTACTGAACTGAGTAGAATCATTCATGGAAACTTGGATAGCTATAGAAAAATCCATGGAATGATGACATTGATCAATGAATGATTTATTCCAACTTTATGTTGTAACTAGATTTTGACATATGTCATGAATCCCTATAGAAATATCTTGATTAAAACTTCTTCCTCGAAAAGAATCCCCACCCACCATTAGGAAAAAATAGTTTATCTTCCTAGGATACCATACAATTCCTCAGAACAATCCATTCAAGCCTATGATGGATAATTTTTATTATAAGTGAAATAAACCATTCCTGTATTTATATTCTATTATCCCCCTATATCATGAAAAAGTAAATGATCATATCCTTCCATATAAGAATATCAAACAATTAATTATATTCTATCAATATGAAATATGTTTTACTCAATCATACTCATGTCTTCATCATCTCATGGAGACTTCTCCAGAACCTTGATTTAATCCTAGGATCCCTTTCCTAATCAACATAATATGGCAACCCAAGTAACATAAAAAATTATGACTCATAAATCATACCTAGATCATCAATAAAATTTATGTTATATGATCATAATAAAATGAGTTTACTTTTTAAACTATCTAATCAACACAAATATAGAATTACTCCCATTAGTAGTATACAAAAATACAAAACTAATTTCCATTTATACATCATACCATTTCTAAACTGGCGTTGGAAGAGGTTATATAAACAATAAGGCTTCCAATGTGATAACTTTATCTGTTTCTAGGTTTAACAATAAGAAACATAATTAGTAATTTTACACCTCATTCCCGATGATTGAGGGAAACCTAAAATAGTCCCACAAACATATAAGTTGTATCAAATTCTTCTATACACATCATATTTCTTCTAAAAATGCATAATTAACTAAAGTACAGTTGATTAAAATTAAACACTCGACAATAACATGACTGAAACATCCTCTTATGTATGCAAAGGCATGTGAAAAAATATCCACATAAGAATCCAATATTTATTTGATTCTAAGAATTTTTGTTATTGATATTTACTTTGAAGATCATCTAGAACAACCCTCCAATTCAATGGGGTGTAGGTGATATGGAAGTTAATATTCTATAGGTATTCCAACCACACCCCCTTTTTGATATTCATGCCCTTATGAGAGAATATTTATCTCCAACTCTTATCTTCATAAAATATTTTAATCCTTTCCCCAAAAACATATTGATGCCATCATTTAGGATCATTAATAAATATATAATGATGTAAATCAAGAGTGGGGTATTTATTATTATGAAATCGAGCCATAAAAGATATATATGCTACAAAATAATCATCATTCATTAGAAAACAACCCAAACCGTCTTTTGTAAAATCGTAGAAAACCACTAACCCCTACTCAAACATAGGTATGATCAATATATGACTCAATTTAAAATTTCATTTAATCTCAAAAAAAATGAATGAAACTTTTTATACCATATGAATATCACCCCATTCCTATTAAGAGAATTAAATGAAGACCATATCTTGTGAAATACTTGGATAATTGTCGATAGTATCATGCATGAAAATGAATCTTCCAAATATCAATGTCATTTCGCAATTCATCCTAATAAAATACATCCTTTTACATCTCACAATCAACTCATAATCCCTGATATTAATTCACATAACCTAATAATTTCACATCATGAATAAAGAATCATTATTTAGAAATATTTCCATACAAATAATGAATACTTATGATTTATGAAAACAAACTTATATGGTTCTCATTCCAACACTCATATCTTGAATAATCCAAAATATCATTAATGAAACCTAACCCCAAAGTGTTGAAATACAGATGGAATAACTAATTCATCAAATCCATGAAACTTATAGGAGTGATATTCATGCCAAATGTGATTTCCAGATATCCAAAATGGGTATACCTTTTCCTAAAATATGACTATGGTATATCAAACATTTGAACACTCATCTGATGATAATGAAACTAATTATCAATATTTAAAAACAATTTTGTTGTCTTTAACAGATCCATCATGTCATCCACTAGATGTAAAGTAAACATTTACATAAATATTACTTGGTCTATGTTATAAAAGTCCACACATATTCACATTGAACAACCTTGAATCTTTGGAAATGGATCTAGGGATTCCCATGGTGAATAAAATGTGTGACCAAAACTCATTAACACCATATCATCCAACTATTTCTCAATATCATTTATCTCCTTTGCATCCATATGATATGTATGTACCGATATCATTTGTGTACTTGTAACCATGTTGTATTAAACATTTCTTACCTTTATAGATAAATCCTGAGGATATATTCATTGAATTATCAGTAAAGGCCCAAAAAACAATAGGAATATCAAAAAAGTGAAATCTCATTGGGATCAATTACAAAAACATAAAATGTACTCCACAAATATGGGTGGGAAGGTCATGCAGGACTAAACCTCAGATCCCACTCTCATGGATACACCTGTGTGATCCAACCAACTGAAAGAATAACAACGTGATGATG
The DNA here is from genome assembly GCA_963277665.1 of Viscum album. NCBI lineage: Eukaryota > Viridiplantae > Streptophyta > Magnoliopsida > Santalales > Viscaceae > Viscum > Viscum album. Next base: position 383,711,076 of record OY728120.1, on the reverse strand, counting down.
AGAAAAGTAAGCCATATAACAATATTAAACAACCCAATCCATCATGATGGTAAATTAAAACAATTATAAATTAGGATCCTAAATATATAATACATGATCTGTATCTTGTATCTATTAGACACAAGAATACTGAAACCCCCCCTATTTCTTCATCCCATGTTGTGTATCTAAATACTTATTGAAGGACATGTGCTCTGTTTGATTCTAAATTGCATCCAAAAATTGGTAGATATAAATGATTGAGATGAACTAGTATCAAATAATTAAACCACTAATAATGATCCAATAAGGATGAAACCTCTAACTATTTCTAGACACACATTATCCTCCACTCAAAACACATATATTTTATAAATGTGTTTCACTACTATGGCATGTGGATTGGTACCTATTGTCATTGAATCCTTTATCTATACAATAGTATCTTTTGGAGATAATGATATCAAATAATATTGAGGAAAAGAACTATCCTGAGTGAAATTTTGAAGATGACTATAAAATCTAAAACCATAACAAATCATGTTGTTGAAGGTAATGACCTACTGGTGTGTTCGACCTTTTGACAATGATATCAATTCATAGCCACACTAAAAGCTAAAATTGTTGGTGAAGAATATGCCTAATTCTTGAAACAACCATCATCAATACTATGATGATATTGAAACATCCTATTTTTCTGTAGCATGCCAATAAAGATACCACTTTGTGTAAGAGAAAGGGAATAATATACAATATTTAATTAAATATTTGGTTCAACCATCATAGCCTTGTATACAGAATCCATGTAGGTAAAAATCATTAACATAAATAATAGGAATATAATATGTAAGTGGAAACTAATAGGTAATTAAGAAATATTACTTGGTCATTCACTACAACCTCTTTTGAAAAAAATAACCGACTAAATAATCTGAATTTTGTACACTTACATTGAACACTCTCCAGATTACTGAGAGTGGAACTCTAGAGTCTTGTCCATTATTAGAGACTATTAAAAAAATTTCTTGATAAACGGAGTCTAAAACCCCTACTATTCCAACCCAAAATACCCATTTTTCTATACCATAGAATCTCACCAACACATTATAAGACCATAAAGTGTAAAAGTTAAAAAAATCACATAGATACAATCATGATTACAGAAGATGTCAAATATATGATGAGTATTTTCAATCCTTCCTCTTCCCCATGAGGATCTTTCGTAACTTTAAAGGATGGTGAATTCTCATACAAGAAATGTTATGATGTTTATCTTTCTTGTATAGCACATTGTTTCACCTTAATGAATATGTTCTAATATTGTGGCAGTTTAGGGTCAATAATATAATCTTCTCAAACAATAGCTTTGAAAATTTTAAAAACCATTAGAATATTCTCTTGAGAGCCATATGCTTGACCCCATGGAGGAACACAAATATCACATATCGAAGGCATAATTATCCCCATCGAAAAAATTGAAATGACTAGGAAAAATAATAATTTCAATTAATATTATAAAACCCATTAGGTAAAATAGAGTATGACGTGAAGGACTCAAAATAGGTGACACACATCACAAAATACCAAGGAATCATGAATCTCACCATGACAATAGTTTTCCATGAACTCACTACAATAAACCTCTCCTGTCCTAAAAATATTATCCACAGTCTTCCAAACATCCTTAGATAAGGAATATTGAGGAAATAATTATTATGACACAAATATTTAAAGAAATGTATAAATGTACACTCTCAAACTAGTTCCTAGCCAAAGGTGTCACATAAACAATGTGAATTTCTGATACCAATGTGTTGGACACTAGCTCCTGAGAATAAAACAAAAAAATAGAGGTATTTATTTCTCCCAATCGGAAGAAACACCAGGGAACATATATACATCAAAAAATATTTTCAATGATATGTACATGACATACTAGTAAAAAATTTACAAAAACCAAAAAAATGAATATTTGAAATAATATGTATGTTTTAGTTCAACGACAAATGACTACTAAAACTGGAAAAGACAACCACTCATGTGATTGAGTGGGATAAATCCAATAATCAAAAAATAGTTACCCTACACAACTGACATAAAAACTCACATAATAATTGTAGTGCGTTTAGTTTCCATGCATCGAAATGCATAAATTGGTCTATGAATTTCTGAAGGGGTATAGAGGTTTCCTGCTAGCATGATTCATAGTGTCCCACCCAGGTGTTCCATATAATTTCTATGAAAAACTATCAAAGGATGTTCAACATTAAAAAATGGTATGGTAATGGTTTAATAGTTCTCAATCAAATGAAAAGAAAAAATTAAATTAAACTATCATACATTAATAAAAAATTAGGAAAATTCTTTTCTAGGAATTTTTTATACAAATATCCCAATAGATATATCATGTTATCACAAACAATTAAATTTATCATATCTCAAATCAAATATATGGAAGAAAATAAAACACTACATTCCCTGAAAAGTAGCATATGAAAATAACTCAAGGGATCACACCAGGTAATGATATCTTGGACAGTTATACCTATTACAGACAATCACATATGCATCATGTCACTAGAAATTTTAATCAATTATATAGAGTAGAGGAAGACCCAAGCAAGTGAATCCCTTACTGGTCAAACAAGTCCCTTTAAAATTGTGACATAATAGAAGATGAAATATTAATGAGAAACCCCCTGAAAGTGGATGATACATAAAACTATACCTGCCACCTATGTACATAAGTCTTCCCATGTGTCTATTTTCCAAACCATTTCATGAAACCATTTGTATGAAACCATGCATTGGAAAAAAACATTTCATAATGATTTGAATACATGATTAAATTGGAAAAACTAGGGGAAAATAATTTTTTTACGAACCATGTTACACACACAAAATCATTCAATCAAGTCATTTAATTTCAAAAACTATTTCTAAAAAATCATAGCATTTAGTTGACCAATATTTTCAATATATTGATTGACAAATATCAAAACAAGGGATACACATGCCTAAAAATGGATCCCCAAAAAAGGAGAACGCAATAAGGGAAATTGATCCCCTCAAACTAATCATGAAATATTATAATTGAATCAATTTAATGAATGGTGTTGTAGTGAAAATGAAATACCACATACCTTAAGAACAAACACTCGCCACACCGAAATGTAAAAAATAAATGGCACAAGAACATGATAAAATAATAGAACTAGCAAGAAATAAGAAGAAACATCAACACACTTCAATGGATTCCATAAAAAATGTAACAATTCTATCATGATCTATAAAATGAAGAAACAAAAACGATTACACTTCTGAAGAGAAGAAACCCAATATCAATAGTGATCAATCATTGAAAAAGACAGTCCAAATTGAAAAGAGATTCCCAAAATATTCAGATAAGTGATCCAGGTTGTGAACCTCGTGTGTTTAGTTTGAATAATTGAATATTTCATGTATGCATCACCCATAATTCAAAAACCAAAACATTTACATGGTGTAAAATTCCTCTATACATCATGTAATCTATATGACTCAATTATGATGAATAAAAAATAACCTATTTATTAAAAACTGACATTTTAACATCACACGATGAGTAGTTTATTCATGGAATTTACTATGTTCACATTGTGTACTAGATTCATGGAATCATCATTGAAAACATACATTTTTTCTACTCTAATTAAATGAGAATTGTTAACACTATGAACAAAAAAACTTTATATTCTTACTTGAAAACCGAAAACACATTAGTCATCATCATAAAAAATGGAGAACACAATAAATCATATAACACATTTATAAATAGACTCCATTAATTCAAATGAAAATTCATATCTAAATATTATTTAATTTTTTTCAGTAAATTTTCTTCATTCTCATACTTCCCCAGACACAAAAAATTATATAAGAAATCATAAAAGGGAAATGAAAATACCTAAAGTAGTTCCTCGGATGTTATATTTATTATAATTTTCTATAGGGAATTCCAACCACCAAATTCCACTCTCTAATTCTAACATCCTAGTAGGTAGACATGACCAACCTTCCCTCATTTGAGGGATAAAATAATACATCATTCCCAACATACCCAAACATCAAATAATGACATCTGTGGAAGTTACCCACACCTGATCCATCATGGGATCCATGTTTATAACTACTGTTGGTTCACTATCACCAGGATTAATTTATCAGAATTACTCAAAAATGCATCCTCCATGAGATTATCCATCAGTCCACAGTGAAAAAATAATGTTTAATGGATTGTAGATATTTCCCTCTTGTTGTACCCGAGGTGATGTTAATATATTGGGAATGATAGCATGATTACTGGAAGTAACCTATGATTTTGTTGGAAAATTCTACCATATCCATTAAAAAAAACATTATCCAGTAAAACGTGTGCTTTCTATATTGGATTCATTGAAAATTTGTGGGTGCTAACTCTTGAGACACCTATTCAAATGGCCAATTTGGAATCAACAATATCTACATTGTGAACATTATGGACCTCATTATAAAAGATGATGTGAAAAAAATTTATTTAATCACTTACTGAACATGAATTTAGATCACACATGCCATATATCATTTGAGCCAGGCACAGTCAATATCCTTCTCAACTATCCAGGAATCTTGATCTATCTTCATCAATGGACTCAAGGAACTCCCAATGTTCTGTTTCAACAAACCAAAATTTCACTTAGAAATCCAAACCACAGGACCACCCATCATACCATGTATCACGACCATAAAAATATATTCAATTTACGGATAACATCTGTTCCCCACATTGAAAATATATAAAATATCCAGGATAAACAGCTGAAAAATTATTCCATTAAAAACAAACAACAACATGATAAAAATGAACTGATGTGCCTCCATGAGAAAAATACCAAGGGTTTACCTTTCAATTTTTATAAATATTTGATATCACCCACCATTCATCAATTCCTCCTTTAATGAACCCATTCGTGCAAAATATTTCATGAAACCAACATCATTGGGCTATCCTCTATCAAGGTTATAGAAAATATCCCAAATCTAGCCATGCATAACACAATCCAATTCCCACACCCAATTCCATAGAATTTTCAACATATCTATTTTGAAAAAAGATACACTGGAAATCACTCTGCTACAAAAAAATATCAAATTAAAATACTTCCACATGTGTAAAATGAATTAAATAGAATAGGAAACCAACCCAAATCCTTTGATGGGTTACCCTTGGTGGTTAGATGAAACTAATTCCCAAAACTAGAATAGTGTATAATAAAGGACATTATCTCTCACTTTATTCCATAAAATTTAACCCTCAATAAAGTAAGTTCTCATGAGAAGAATTCAAGCCCCAATTCTAAAACACATTATGTCTAACACACCAAGAGACATTTTAATCTATGTCTGACACCATGTATATAAACAAAAAGACACATTAACACTATGATCTGAACACTGAATCTAGGGTCAAAAAAATCATATGGTATTAACACAAAAGGTTCACCACATCTACATTAACAGACAAATATTCACAACTTCATTGGTCACAACAAAAAGAGTCTCCATATTTACATTAACAGAAAAATATTCCCAACCTCAAGGTCCCAACCAAAAAAATCTATACAAACCATCATTCCACTATCTAGAATATCCAAATCCATCATGGTATCATAGCCCATATCCCAATTTCTAAAAAATAGGGCACACTAACTACCTAAAACCACATATATAGGATGTCAAAAAACAACACAAGGGATACACACTACTGATGACATTACTGTCACATTATTACCCATTCCACATTAATTAGATTCACCCTTATAAAAATATGAGAATCGAGATTTCAAAAAATTCCATTTTAAATCCCAAAAATTTACAATTTTAAAACCTATAATTAACCAATAATTCAAATGTACGAAGATCTTTTTATATTCATACTACAAAACAATTTCATTGAAGAAAATTTCAGTGAGTGATCTATTATCTAAAAACCAATAACATAAATTACACTTCCATTATTTGAATTCCAAGGAAATATCAACAACTAGAATGAAAAAGATGATGAATATATATTGTGTTCTGTGTATGATGCAAGGATACACACACCATCTCTTATAATACGACACCAAGAGATAGAAATTGTTAAACCTTCAACATCATATCTAAGTGGTCCACTGAAATAATAAGTACCAATAAACTATTAAAGAAAAAAATAGAACATTAATTACGACCCGTGGAATCTTGGGGTTTCCCCCTTATGTTTGAATATTGGTTTCCATGAACAATGTTTTTTCCAAGAACTAAAAAGATCACAGACTGTTGTATACCATTCTATAATAGTAAAAACAATTGGCACTTCCTTTGATAAAACATTGTATCATCCTCGACCTAGGATCAACTAAAACTATTGCATCATATTGAGATACAAAATGACTTCAGTTGTGCATCTACATTCTCCAGAGCCTGCTAATAAGTAGTGTGGTTCTAAAGACAGAAATGGTGGAGACTATTCTCACTTATCTAGGTGAATAGACAAAAGAAGTAATATCAATAGAAGAATAACTAGTAGTAAAAAATGTGTGTTGTAACACCACAATAATTTTTAAGAAACATTTTAGAATAAATTATATAATTTTTTGGAAATGTTTATACACCTAGTTAATATTATTCAAGAGACAACACAAATTTTTCATCTGTAAAATGCAATATGGTGTTTTAACACACATTAATTTATATCCTAGTTTAAAAAAACTTTTTTCATATATATATATATATATTATATTTTTTTAAATCATTTTTGATTTTCAAAAGTCAATAATTTCATATTGTGAATTTTTTGAGCTATGTGAAAGATGAAATTTTGATGAATACAGAAAAATACTATAATTTAATTAAAAAAAAATACATTTTAATGTAAATTATTATTCATTTAAAACTATATTTTAAATATTATTTAATGTTCCAATATATAATTTATCAATCTATTAATAAAATTTAAGAAATAATAATAATTATTTTTTATTTACATATAAATACATAATTATCTATTGATCATTTTTTACTATAATTACTTACTCTATCTCAACGTATGTGTTATTTTCATTAAATGTAATTTTCACAATTTTATGAGTTGAAATAAGTAAAACATACATAGATGGTTATAATCAATATATAATTTTTAGTGTAATAAGGTCAACATAGGTTTTGAAAAAAAACTAGTAAAAGTAAATATAGTTTATTATAGTGATTAATATAGAGTTAAACAGAACAAGGGACAAACCCTTAAACTTAAGGGACAAAATAACCTAGTAACAAGTCCTAAATCAAATGGATGACACTATTAAATGATATAAATTTAGGTTTAAAATACTAACAGTATGTGAGTTAATATTTAATAAATATTCCATATTTCATAATTTAATTAGGGAAAAAAGAAAGAATGGAACATTCATTACATTTAATCTTTATAAAACATTGGGATATGGATCGAATAAAAAACATTAGTTACAAAAATACTTTTTAATGATAAATGACTTATTTTTATCATAATTAATTGTAAATAATTTTTAGAGATTAATTATTTCCATTGAATGATTAACATACACCAATGCCTACATTATTAAATTAATAATTGATAAAATAAATTTTTAATAAATATTAAAAGTAACGTTAATTAAATGAATTATTATGATGCATTGTATTTGTAGATGAATATATAATGTTACAAATATTTTTAAAAAATATATTTTAATACAAATAATTTTTTTGTTTTTAAATTTAAATTAAATATTTAATGTCAAAATTGGAATTTATGTTATTTTACAAAAAAATTATATTTTATTGAAATATTTAATATTAAAAGATATTCCAATTTATTCCAAGTGATTTTTATGTGTTAATAAATATAAAATATGTCATATTAATGGACCAAATAATGTTTTATAATGAACATATCGATAATTAAATAGTAAAAACATTATTAGCACAGTACGGGCTAAAGTAGAGTTATTTTCACATTATGTGCACTTATTTTAGAATCAATTTTCAGTACACATGATATTATTATTTTTAACATAGATATGATTTTTATGATATAGTTGGCCTATGTTTTATAATTCATAAGTTCTTCCTTTATTTTTAATCGTGTTTTCACATTGCTTAAATAACTAGTTACCTTAATGAATAACCAAAATGAAAAATATAAGGAATATTAAAGCCATAGGAAAAGTAATTATAAGAATTTAAATTTTTTTTGTGGTGGATATTTGGTTCAATCATAATTTCAATCTAACACATTAATTTTCTAATTTTTTTGATCATGAGGTATACGAGACCTCCCATTAGTGATACTTTTTTTATGTATGAGAATTCCCCTCCCCCTACATTATAAAAACACATTAACTCTTCCCCTTCCTCAGCCCACTCATGTATTTTGGATCGACCATGATCTACCCAAATAGCCCCTCAAAATATATCCCTTCATCCTAGAAGCCAATACTTTAGTATGAACCCATCCATTGAATAAATTTGGTGTAATACAGTAAGGGTTATATGGATAGGAGGTGAAAAACTTCCCCAATCTCTTTTATTTTTTTCATTCTATTCCCCTTTATATCATATTAGTAAAATCATATATAATAAAAAAAACTATCTTAAATATTCTGATACTTTTTATTTTAATGATTCTACTTTCATCTACACACACTTCCTTCTAATTTCTAAATAATTTTCCATTTATGTGGATGGAGAACTACCGCCTATCAAAACTATGACATTCATTCTTTACATTACCACCTCTCATGGTCGGTCATTAGGATCAAAAATATATTCATAAATGTTATATATGATACATATAATATATTTACACTTATTTAATTATTTCATAACACATTACTTTATATATTCCATTTTTTGGAAATATGATAACATCATTATGGATGGTCTGGACTATCACCCCCTAAAAGTGATGAGATTCCATCATGCTATAAATGGAATGTAAAAAATGATTTTTAAACCAAATTATGTGACATATGTGACATCTATATGATAAAATAATTATTATATACATATAAATATATATTATTTAATTTTCATTTTTTTAAAATCTAACAATGAAATGAAAGTATTATTAATGCTTACATGCATCTTACTACCGCCATGAATGGTGAATTTAATTTCCTATCTCCAAATATTAATATATTTTTATAAATGAATATATACTAAATATATTTGATATTTACATCATGGTTTACATTAATTAGACAACTAAACAGTGATATAATAAATAATAACTACAATTATCATGTTATGAAAAACTCGACATACTAACCAGTTAACAAAAAAATAGTTAAAATAATAAAATATATCCATAAAAATGTAATAAGATATTTTTAGTTGATAATATATGATATTATAAAAATGATTATTTTTCATTATTATGTTTTTAACACTTTGAAAGTCAATATACATTAGTTTAAATTCCTTTCAAAGAAAAGAAAATGCACGTTAAGGGATGTATTAATAATTTTCATTCCATTGATACATATTTGTTATTATGAACCAATTATATTTTATATGTTCTACATACGTCCATTTAACATGTTATATCATGAATATAATTATTTTCTATATATTATATATTTAATTTAATATTATTGATTCATGAATATTATGATTTAAAATGATTCAAAGTGGTGTACGACACTTCTGAATGTTTAAATATTAATTTCTTAATGATTTTTTACAACTATTAAATTGTCAATATCACATTATTTTGTGATTTTTATATTTATCATGAAATAATATCTTTACTAAGACCATTTCTAGTGTACATTACATGTTTCATAAATTTCCATATTCTCATGCACTGGATATTATTATTTCCTAAGAAATATATCATTTTACATATGATGTTCACTTGGACAGTAATTTCGTTAACTAGGGAAATATTTATAAATCCATATAATTTAATCAATATGACTATTAGAAAAAGAACATTGTTTTTTATTTAATATACATTTGAGGTATTATTTGGACTGATATGATATGTGTGGGACCAATTATAGATATCCCCTCGATGCATCAGTAGTCTCATGAGAAGAATCATTTTCCCAAATTAGGAGGGTCTTATCAAATATGCTAATCCTTATTGGGTTAAGTATTGATAGTAAAGGTTCCCTTTACGCATAAAATATGGTGTTTAATTGTAAGGAAATTGTCCCATGTTTCCCTAATTCATTGTATTATATTAATACATTAAAATGGTTTAATGAATGTAAGATCCCAAAGGATTAAATTGTATAGTATTTATTAATAACAACATAAAAACATAAGTTCAACATTTTAATATTTAATTAAACACATAATATTATTTCTATTGGAAACATTTATGACTCATAGATTATCCCTACATGTAATTCAAAATACTCATCATCAACACCTGGGTAAATTTCAAGATAAGAAACGGGTGATTTCATATTATCAGTAAGGGTATGCAATAAAATGGATGTTACCATAGAAAAAACACTCTGAATTGTGTACAACTAAAAACACATTCCTTTTAAAAAATATACTTGAGCATAATATGGAAGGAATGAAAGATGATTAAATAAGGATATATAAATCTTTATATGGGAATGAATGATAACCATTTATATTATAATAGCCTATAAATTTCATTGTTTATAAATTTCTAATACCAAAATACATGAATGAGAAATGTTGGACATCTGAATCATATTGTAAATTCCATGGCCAAGATGTCTTCATGTACTAGGAGAATGCCTCCATAAAAACCCAATTATGGCTCCTCTCATGAGATATACCAATGCATTGAGATCCAATCGAAGGAAAAATCCATAATATTGTATGTCAAATTCATTCCTCATATGAAAGGGGATAAACATAAACAACGTGAACATATGAAATAAATTCCCCCAATTTTTACTCATAAACACTAATCATTTGAGTAGTATGGTGAATTGTATAAAGAAAGATCATCAATAGTAAAACCGGTCATAAAAAATTTAATAAAAAATGGTAGATGAAAAACAAAATATGTTAACCTCAATAAGACAAAAAATTAAATAGAGGAATTGAAATAAATAAAAATACTCAACTAAAATCATCAAAGAGTTTTTGAGAGAAGTATACTTTATATTTAAAAAAGAAGAATTATTTTGGGAATGTAATTCCATAAAACGAGAAATAAAATAATTTGGTTTTTCCATGATGAAATTAGTGGTTTTATAAAAATAATTGTCTGTTAAAACATATTACAGAGTGCACTTGATTATAGTTAAGAATTTCAGAAGCCCCATTGAATCAAGCTTGTTTATCTAGAAGAGTAAGGAAAGGTATTTATAAATAATTTAACTCCCCATAAAATAAATAAATTTTATGAATATTAAATATATATAGAAAATTGAAAATGAATTTTTGATGAGTAAATAATAATAATGAATAATTTAATTAGGATTAATAGATAAAAAGGGAAACCCCAAGGAAAATGGATGTTTGGGTAGAAAACCCTTACCATATGTTTTATTGAGTTTTTAAATGACATTAACATCCAGGATAATCATGTTATGTACATTAATTAATAATTTATAACATTATATAAATTTATTTGATTTGGTATTATTTTATAAATTTCATTTATGGTGTTTTTGATGTGTTATAAGGCACAATTTTATCCTTCAAGTGGGTTTAATTCCTCGGTTTTCATGATTGGTATACATGTATATGAGTATGGATGTTCATGTGGAATTGAAATAATTATCCATAATTAAATTTATAGGACACAAATGAATATAAATATTATAAAATGATGATAGAATTAATTTGTTTATATGTTATGAGGACAAGTTATTATAAAGAACATTAGTGATAATTCGTTAAATTATATTGGAGATATTTAGAGTATTAAGTACTTGTTTGGTTATATGAGTCATTATAATTTATATATACCTGATTCAAAACATTAAAGAATAATTAATACATGTTTCAAAATCAGTTTCAACTATTATATTTTTTCATGATAATCCTGGAAGGATAAATTGAAGAATGTTGGTTTTTTATCCACGAAGGATGTATATCAGCACCACCCGAATGATGGTTTCATTTTTATATAAGAGATAGATATAGAGGGAGAGAAATAGTAGATTGAGGAAGGATATTCCATTAACATGATATCATTATAGTACATTGATGAAACTATATTTATCATTGTAATTTTTATAGATGTGGTGATTATGTTTTTGGAATAGTAACGAAATTGGAAATGAAATTAAAAGAAAAAGGAAGTGGGTTTTTCTTTTTAAATATCCTCCTCAATAACCTCCTTATAGGAAAGGGTTTTGGACTGTTGAAAGAACCATGAGCACTTTTATGTGGGGATATACTACGCGTTGATTATTTGTGCTGATCATTGAAAATCATCATGTCTTAAAGATGTGATTATAATAGTGTGTGAGGTGTGGTTTTTATAGTTAAAGAGAGGTGTTATTTTTTTAATATATTATTAATTATATTTTTATTTTGATCAAGAAAACCTATAGAGTTTATTATTATAAACAAATATATTAATAATTGAATTTGAATTAGAACTATATGTTTTTACTTCTACGATGAATTACATAATAGTGTATTTAGATTCTAATATTTTATACTGTCAATTACCATATTCAAGTATTCATCAAAAATAAATGTATTTCATAAAAAATTATAAAAATTATCTAATACAATTTTTCAATGTTCAGAATTAAAATATGGGATATATTTTACCAAAATAATTTTATAAATATGAGAAATATAATTTCAAAATAAATTCATTATATTCTGTAAAAATAACTATTTTAATTTTAAAACTGATATTATAACTCGTTCATAAATCATATATGATCTCATAAAATTATTATAAAATCACAGGAAAACAAAATGTTTTTTTAGGAAAACAATTTATGAAAATATATATTATTTTAAATAATTTTATAAATATGAAATTATGATTAAAAATTTAATACTCAAAAAATATCTACACTTAAATATTAATTTTTCAAATATCCACTCTCATTTATAAGTTTCCAAAAATATAATTCATAAATACATGGGTGAGGTTACTATTCATAAGGGATAGATTACTATTAATTATGGTAATTTACTATTCCTTAGGGCTATGATACAATTAACCAAAAATATAATTTGATCCCATAAAACTATAAATATCATAATAATCACAACCGTGTATATACGTTTTTCAAAATTCAAAAACGTAATGGTGAATTTTTTTAATAGATAGGTTATAATAACAATGTGTTGTTTCATAAAGAATCTGTGTTTCCGGAATTACATTATAAATTAAATTTATTTTTAAAATCACGAGTTGTAACATTCATCCAACTGTAAAAAAAATTGTTCATGGAATTTCATAAATTTTACCTCATAAGAAGATTTGGTTAGGTCATCATCATAAGTTCATCAGGATCCCAAGTTTCCTCTTAAATATTACTATTTTTCTAATGTACCTTAACTAGTAGAGTCGTCTAATTCCTTAAAACCCATTCTTTAGTGTCCACAATTCAGATATTCTCTTCATAGAATGATCAGTCAGGTACTAATTCTATACCTTCTGAAATGAGTACATGTGTTTGGTCGAGAATGTAATTTCTGAACACTGATTCTTGGAACACATTATTTTTATTTGAAAGTCTATGTGGCATTGGAAAATGATAAGTCGCAACTCCAATTCTGTCTAAAATTTCGAAAGGAACAATATAAATGGGGCGCAGTTTCCCTTTCCTCCCAATTCATGTAACACCCTTCCATGGAGATACATCTTATAAAACATGATATCCCAAATGAATTTCAAAATCTGTCTATCGATTAAAAACATAGATTTTATAATTTATTTGAATTTCTTTGATAAGGATTTGAATGTTATTTAACTTCACTATTATTTCCATAACAAGTTATCTTCCTACAAGCTTCCTTTCACCAACATCATCCCAAAAAGTTTAGTGTACGACATATCATTCTATACCATAATTCATATGTTTCAATTTGTATAATTTAATTAAGGGATATATTATTGTAGGGAAATTATTCCAAATGTAAATAATTATCACAAATACCTTGGAAATCTTGTGAGCACGTTCTCAAAATGTCTTCTATATTTTGGATCATCCTTTCTGACTGCACGACAGTTTGAGGATGATGAGTAGTACTCAAATGATGCTTAGTATCTAAATAATTCTAGATATATTTCCTGAATTATGATGTATATTATGGATCAGGATCAAACACAATTGAGAGAGGTTCGACATGAACTCTTAAAACTTCATTGATATTGAGTTATTTATGGTAATAAAATGGAAAATCATCTCTTATTGTGAGGAAATATAATTATTTTGTATGTTGATCAACAATTACCCATATTTCATCATTTGTAAGGGATTTTTTGGTAATACAATGACAAAATACATTGTGATATCATCTCATTTATAAGTAATATTAGGTAGATGTATCATGAATCCTCTAGGATGTTGTCTTCCAGCCTTCACATGTCGATAGACTAAACATATTGATACATAATTATAAATTTCAAACTTCATGTTTTCCCACAAATAATATTCTATAAAATCTATATAAATAGAGTTTTACCGGTGTGTATAGAGAATTTAGAACTAAAAAATAATTTAATTTTTAATTTAGCTATAGAGGGAACTCATAGCCTTCTCAAAAAATTTAGAATTCTATCCTCTCACACAAAATCATGTAAATTCATATCCTTTACAACATTAATTTTATTTTGAATGATCTCATCCTTAGATTGTGAAATATTAATTCTTTACAAAAAATATGTCTGGTGAAAAAATTGAAAAATTAATGATTCATCACATTATTTGATAATTTCTATATCCATCCTCACTAGATCCAGGTAAATAAATTCGATTTCAGTCCAATATTTTTTAGAACTCAATGATCCTTCCAAAAAAATGCATCTACAACCATATTTTCCTACCCTGGATGGTATTTTATGGAACAATCATAATCTTTGAGTAGCTCGATCCATCACATTTTCCTCATGCTGGGTCCTTTTTGTGATAATATATATTTCATGCTCTTGTGACCAGTATATATCCCATATCTTAATTCATGGAAAAAATGTCTCCATATCATTAGAAAAAATATTACAGCTTATAACATAGGATAATTAGTTGGATATTTCTATTAATGTATTTTTATCCACCTTGACATATAGTAAATAACTCTATTATTTTTCATAAGGACACAACCATGTCCATTCATTGATAAATCACTATAATTCACAAATCCACCATTTCCTGACAAAATATTCATAATTTGATAAAAAAATAACCTCTTAATATATTCATTAAAACAAATGACACATTCTTTTTCTCAAAATGTTCTTAAACCCTTTAAGAGTAATACTTGTTAATATGATATTTAATCAGGGGAAGTTTAGAACAAAATGTCAATGATAACCGGCTAAAAAAATGGAAAAATGTACCTCGATTGTGTTTATTGGAGTAATCCATTATTGAACTGAAATTTTAATTATAGGAACAACTCTGATTACATCCTTAGTGACAATATGGCCAAGAATTGGGATGGATTGAAGTGAGAATTCACACTTGATAAACTTCCATTAAAACTCATTTCTTCTAAGAATCTGCAGAATAATGATCATGTGATTCTCAGGATCATCATATCTTTTGGAGTATAATAATATATCATCATCAAACACCAAAAAAAACTCATCTTGGAATTTCTTGAAATCCCTATTAATAAGATCTAGTAAAAGATAGGGTGAATTAGTTCATACAAAAGGAATTACTTTAAACTCATAATGACCATAAATTATTAAATATGTTCCCATTCAAATATCATACTTCTCACATGAAACTGATGATATCCAAATCAAAGACCAATCATTGAAAAATATTGTAATCCATGAATTTGATCAAAAAATCATCAATACGATATAGGGTATAATTTATATTTATTTGTATTTCATTGGTATCTCTATAGAAAACACACAACCTCATGGATAAATCACTCTTCCTTACAAATAGAACATGGGCTCCCCAAAGAGATACACTAGGGTGGATATATCCTCTACCACTAAATTCCACTATTTGTTTCATCTGTTCCACTAATTCCACTATGGATATTATATAAGGAGTCATTTATGTAGGAATTGCACTGGGACTTAAATCAATAGAAAACTCATTTTCCCACTCTAGGGGATGTCCATTTAAATCCTCTGGAAATATATAATTGTATTCATTCAAAATAGGTACAACGTCAATTTGAATATTTCTTTCCTCACCCAAAGATATTGTTTTATCTTTCCCTCCAATAATTTCATTCAGTCAAGCTACTTGGGGTGGATCTAGATATGAATCAAATGATGTGGTTTTTGCTCCAAATATAAGGGATTCTACATCATGCTAAAAAATTGAGACTTCATTCTTATTGTATCATATATTAATCTTATAGAATTAAATAAAACTCATAAAAATAATTAAATCTATGATAATAATGGGTATTAAGATAAGGTCAAAATCTAAATTAGGTTTATGTGTCATAAAGGGGATTTATCATGACATCTATGTTCTAATGAAACTTCCATTAGGAGTTTTGATTAAAAATCATTTGGTAAATCAAATTTGAGATGTCTAATTTAGTTTCAAAATAAGATTATATAAATGTATTTGATGATATAGAGTAAAATAAATAATTGACTATGATTTATAAAGGATTAATGTACATACCACCACATCATTAGGAACTTCAACCTCAGTATTTGTGGTCTCATAAGATAATATTTTCTCCCTTGGACTTCGATGGGTAATTTCTCCTTGAATATTTGAAGAATAATTAGAATAATGTCCCATATATTTACAATTGAAGAATTAAAAATCGGTAGCTTATTTCCTTCCCTTTCAATCTCTATATTAGAGACCTCTTTCTCCAAATTTTTAAAAGGCTCATTTTTTCATTTTTGAAGGTTATGGGGAATATGTTTCCTCTAGTATCACATGTTGCAGAAAAACTTTTTTATTCCTCCTGTTATCCATTCTATCCTATTTTACGTTCTTCTTATTTTTTTCAGTCCTTTAAATTAATTATACATAGATAATTCATTATTTTTCCTAACTTCACCTTAAGCAATATCTTCACATGATAAGAATTATTGTGGAACCAATGTTATTTATAGTAATGGTTTTAAACCGTAAAAGAATTGATAAATCATTTCCTTAGAATACATATGTAGTTTGTGGCCTCATTTATATCCTTGTAAAATTGTTTTCTTACATCATAATGGTTTCATCCTATTTTTGTTTCAAACTCATGAATTGCCTCTATATATCTGCTCGCTTTTCTCAAAGAAAATATGTTTCAATGAATATTTCCATAAAGTCCCTCCTTTACATTTCATGTATTTATTCATCCTTGATCATGTTTCGAAATAATGACTAGTACTAATCTTCATCACCTAATATATGATAAACTACCTTGACAACATTCTCCCATTCGTCACATCCAAAAGAGAGAAATATCTTTTCTAAATAACTTTTCCACTAATCCTCTATGAAGGGTTTTGTAGTCCCATTGAATGATGGATGGTATTGTTTCATAAAATAGTTTAATATTGTTCCAACATGTTATGGATCACAATTCTCCATACATATAAGGATATAGTTCATATGAATAGTTTTCTACCCTAGTTTTGTCATGATTTTCCCCGTAGTAGTTTCATCTTCATAACCAAAAGTATTAGTTTTTAAAGGATGTAAATCCTAAAATAGGATACATGCATTCATAGGGATTCCATTCCTTCTACTAGGTGAATATTCTAAATAATGGGAGACACTAAATTAGGTTATGAATCATAATGTATATTGTTGAAATAGAAAAACAAATAACATAAATGGATTATTTATGTATGAATAATTTAATAATCATAAGCATTGTTATATTGAAAACATATTTAAATTTAAATCTGGCATAAGGGTTTATAATGAAAATAAGATTTTTTTTCTATGTATATCTCCTAGTATTGTCAAACGAGGTGTGCTTTAAGGTACATTTTCATGTAATAGTTTACCACAAGTTAGGCCCAAAATAGCTTTTCCATGTTGTTACACGTAGGTACATCTATGAAATAACCATGTCCACTTGTATTATCCAATCATGGTATTATTTTTTAGGAAGATACACATAATACATACAATACAAAATTCTAGAATGTTCCTATATGTTTATCATCAAATATTATCTTCTTGTTATATTCCATTATCTATGTTTTCCTAATCTTGTTTCCAAAGATTCAACTAAAATTACACTAATAAAAATTTTAAGGGCCACAACCCCATTTTCCCAAAGACAGTTCCTAATATTAATATTTTGGAATGTTTACCAGATATTTAGATCCCAAAGGAATGAAATTTTTAGTAGTTTTGGAAAACAAGATACAAGAATAAGTTGATAATTACAACATAAAATTAAATACATAATAGAAATAATATTAGAATCATATATGGTTCAAAGATTATCCCTTAAATTCATTAATAATATTCATCTTTACAACCTATGAAAAATATAACATTAGGGCTGAGATCAAATTCTTAGTAAGGAAATGTAATATCGAGGAATTTATCTGAAAAACAAACACTATGAATGGTGAACAAATAAAAACACATGACTTTTAAGAATTAAACTTTATTATAATATGGAAGGAATGAATGATGATTAAATAAGTCCACATAAATTATCATAAGACAATGAAACATAACCATTGATATTGTAGTAGACAAATAATCACTTACTTTATCAATTACTAATATCATAAAAAGAGAATAAATAATTCTCTACAACAGAAACATTTTTTTAAGGCCTTGGCCAAGATGTCTGAAAATACTAGGGTAATGCCTTGGAAAAAAACCAATTATATTTCAACTAATGACACCTATAGATGGATCTGGTGGATATAACAGGACACACCTGTCACATTCTAAGTCCAATTAATTCTTCATATGAATTGGGTGTCACGACCCGTCCTCGGGGCCCGTGCCGTGACTAACCCAAGCCCGGCTTCTATAGGCTATGGGATGGATACTTGCACAAAAATGCATAACACTAAAAATGGAAGCCATTACCTACAATCCTATAACACACACAGTCTGAAAAACAAGAAGTAGTAAAAAAATACTGGAATAGGATGAGTGCTGAAAGTAAAAGGGCCAGTATACAAACCTTACTGAAGTACACTTATAAGTAAAAAGGGAAAACAGCTCTTCGATCATCCACCGGGGAATCCTACCTAAAGGGTAGTTAAAGATCTCGAACAACTCATCCCTGAGGTATGACCTGTCTAGTCCAGCTCCGAGCAGCCTCATGTCCATCTCCCGTAGCCCTCATCACTGCTGACCATCGTATGCACATAACACAGAAGGTGCAGGCGAATCCCATGAAGGGGTGAGTATAACGATACTCAGTAGAGACACCGAGACCCAAAAAGTTCTCTGAGAGTCAACCAAGGATTAACCTCAATAGCAAGATAAAAACACAGAGTATCAACCATCCCTATATAGGTATATTCCCATACATATACCTAAGTTACCAATCATAGTCTGGCTCCAACACTCGAGCCCAAACACAACCCATTCCTCAAAGGAAGTAATGTAAATCATCTTGATGATAACAACTTAATGTCAAGACTTAGCTCACAATGGTATTTTACTCAAGTAGAGGTGTATAGATCAATAGATGTAGCCACTGAACCATCTCCTCTTTCGAACCCACATAAGATCCTGGAACAGTATCGGCACTGTCGAACCCACGGAGGATCCCGGTACAGAATTCATTGGTGTCGAACACACGAAGGATCCCGATCAAGTATCGTCACTGTCGAATCCAAGGAGGATCCGGGCCTAGTATCATCACTGTTGAACCCATGGAGGATCCTTGTACAGTAGTAGGTCCATGTAGGATCTTATCATCTCAATCGGTGTCATCCATAGGGTTCACGCACACAGCACGCTCGATTCCAGGAGGGTCCACTCGTCAAGCCAAGAGTTGATACATCAACTACCATGAAATCATGAGTTGATGTATATTGTAGTTCTGTTTCTTCATGAGGAACCCAATGCGATAGACATTGTGTCAATCGAACGCTAGGTCTGTGAATTATTGGATTTTCTGCTCTGAGGGCCGGTTGGAATTA
The DNA here is from genome assembly GCA_963277665.1 of Viscum album. Taxonomy (NCBI): domain Eukaryota; kingdom Viridiplantae; phylum Streptophyta; class Magnoliopsida; order Santalales; family Viscaceae; genus Viscum; species Viscum album. Next base: position 383,690,828 of record OY728120.1, on the reverse strand, counting down.
GATTCAATCCAACCCATCATTACACAACCTACATCAATAACTCTAGGGGGTTATTCCAAAACAACTGTCTCGTTCCAAGATTCCCGTCAGAGTAGAAGGTTCGTCAATTGTACACCCATAGCACAAGATATGGGAGAAAATGTTAATTGGGTCAGAGTTGGGTCTGGGTCCGGTCTTGCCCCGGTCGGATGACCCGACCCGACCCGCCAGGGTTCGGATCCGGACTGGGGTCTGACCCAGTCTACGGTCTGACCCGGCCTGCCGGAAACAACCCGGCCCAGCGGTGGTAGACCGACCTAGCGGCGGCGGCCCGACCCAGTGCGGCGGCACGACCCAGCGCTGGTGGCCCACCCCAATGGGGTGCGGAAGCCCAAGCAGAATCCCACCTCGCGGTGGGGGCGGGGGGTGGGGTAGGGGGGAGGAGGCCCAGCCCAGCCAGCCTGCTTGGCTAGGTGGGGTGCGAGGTAGGGCGGTGCCCGGTGGGGCCCTCCCAACAAATCAAGGGGGGAGGGTTACACTTCATGTATTCAGCAACGGCTGGCGCGTGGCACTGGCCCAGTAACCGTTGGACCCTTTTGGTTCTTTCTTGTAGCATGGCTACCCTCATTCTTCCACTGCTGCCCATGTCCGTGGTACTACTCCAGTGCGGCGCGAGAGTGATGCGCCCAACCCGTTTGACCGCTGTGGCCTACGTGGCCGCAACTCCTTCCTTGGGTGCGGTGCGACGACACCGCGCCCATCCAGCACTGACGCATCCCACAAGACCTCAGCCAGATTCTCCACATGGCGTGATGGTCCAATGCCCCTTCGGGTTCCTGTAGGCCCTAGCGCTGCCATCTTCATCTGTGACCGGCTCGTTGCCGGTCTCCACATGTATCGTCGTGACCCATTGGTCGCGGCCCGTTCCTCCGGTGGCGTCGTTGCGCCACCACCACCATCAACGAACGAGAACCAACAGAGTGTTATCGGGCCATGTATGTTCGTCCCGCTCTCTCCAGGTTAGGGTGATAGCAAACGTCTATTATCGATTCCCACGAACGACGAAGAACAAAGATCAAAATCAATAAAAAAGACCCCTACCTCGTTTGTAATTCGTTGACGATGGAAGATGGCGTAGTCATTCGTGGCATTCCACCCGGGAAAATTCTCCTTCTTTGATGAGGAAGAAGATCGTACGTCATCGGGAGTGGTAGTTCTTCCCTCTAATGGAGGTGCCTCTCAATTCTCCAGCAAGGTGGAAGGTGGTGGAGAAAGGAAGTGGAAGGAGATCTTTCTTGATCGGATCCTCCTCTCAACTAAGATGGATCCCCCCTTAATTAATTAAGGTAGGAGTTACTTGAATTAATATGGGGTTGCAGACCCCACATTAGTTCAAATAAATTTGAATAAAAATTAAAATAATTTTCATGTATTTTATATTTCTTTTACTTCTTTTTAAAAAAATTAAACCAACTGCGTGGGTGAGAACTCAACCAAGGCTCCAGACCGAACGCAGTTGTGTTGAAGGTCTCACTAAGCATTCATCGGCACTGTGAGTTCAACGTTGCCCTCAGAATTTGATTCTACGAACCAGTCCATATTTAACCAAAAATCACTCAAAAACAAACAGACCGTACTTAGAAACATCAGAAAAACATTCTGAGGACTCTGGGCCTCAGAATCACACGCTGTCAAAAACTGTAGACTCGAATAAATTCCATATTATTTAAAAAAATTACATGGTATTTTGCAAGTCTTTTTATTCTACACTCCTTAGGGATTTGCATCAACGAAAGACAAAAATCAAAACTAGGGAAACAAATGGGGGTACTGAGGATGGATATGGGCCTCCCGCTCCCATGTTCTCTCTTGGAGATTCTGGTGTGGCCACCGTACACACACATGAGGTATCGACCTCCCACGAAGGACTCTCTCAGGTCAATCCTCAATCTCTATTGGAACCTCTGAGAAATTCGCCCCATCATCGATGTTGAGCTCAACCCAGTCTGTGATGTGAGTTGGGTCATGCACGTATCTCCTCAACTATGAAACATGGAAAATGTCTTGCACCTAGTGCAACATAGGTGGAAGAGCCAGGAGGTCAGCCACCTTTCCTACTCTATTGAGGACCTAAAAGGGTCCTATGATCTTTTGTGATAACCTCCTGCCCCAGCCAAATCTCTATAATCCTCATCGAGGTGATACCTATAGGAAGATGTGGTCACCATCCTCGAACTCCAGAGGTCTCTTTTTTCTATCAACATAGGACTTATGCATGCTCTATGAAGTCTTCATATGCTCCTGGATGACCTGCACCTTCTCTATTCCCATGAGTGCTGACTCCCCTGGGTCAGTCCAGCACAAACGCGATCTGTAAGGTCGATCGTATAGTTCCTCAATAGGTGTCATCATGATGGTGGAGTGGTATCATTTGTTGTACGCAAACCCAACCAAGGATAAGTTATACTTCAAGCTACGACCAAAGTCGAGCAAGCTTGCACAGAGCATGTCCTCATGAGTCTGAATGGTCCTCTCAGTCTGGAATCCGTCTATGGATAGAAGGCGGTGCTCAAGTGAAGCTGCGTCTCGAAAGCCTCCTGCAACCCCTTCCATTTCCGGGATGTGAAACGAGCATCTCGATCAGAGACGATCATCGATGTCACAACATGAAGTCATACAATCTCCAATATGTAGAGGCATCCCAAGCACTCTACTGATCCCTGCTCTCTGATCAGTAGGAAGTGGGCCGACTTGGTGAGTCCGTCAAAAATCACCCAGATTGAGTCTTTACCTCTGGATGTACGTGGAAGTCCCATCCCGAAATCCCTAGATGTCTCGTCCCACATCCACATTGGGACCTTTATGGGCTGAACTAAAACTTTTGGAACCTGGTGCTCTACCATTACTTGGTAACAAGTGAGGCATCATGAGAAAAACTTTGCTACTTATTTCTTTATACCTGGCCACCAGTGTTGTCTTCGGAGGTCCTGGTACATGTTTCCCACACTTGGATGTACTGCTAGAGGCGATGTGTGAATCTCCCACAACACATCCTCCTGAAGCGACACTGGTTCCATGGTGCATCCCCTGAAGACAATAAAGTGCTCCCCACCTACATAAAATCCATCAAGTGCCTGCCCTGTGGATATCTGTGTATTTCATGCCTTGAAATCAACATCTCCACGTTCTTCCTCCCGGACTCTCTAAAAAGTAGAGGTGTGAATGTAAGAGACTTCATAAAGGCTGCTCCATCTTGATCCACAAAGGATATATGCAACGCATCCATCTACTCTGTCACCTCTCCTAGAAGTTGAATGCCTAACCTAGAGAATCTACTACAATGTTCTCCTTCTTAGAAGTATAGACTATCTCGAAGTCATAGTCGTAGAGGAACTCAATCCAATGACGTTGTCTCAAGTTTAGTTCTTTCTACAAGAAGATGTACTTGAGACTCAGGTTGTCAGAGTGGACTGTAATATGCACTCCAATCAAATAGTGTCGCCACATCTTCAAGGTGAAGACCACTGCTGCTAACTCCAAGTCATGAGTGGTTTAGTTCTTTTTATGCAGTCTCTTATGAAAAGAATTATAAGCTATAAATTCTCACTCCTGCATCAAGATGCATCCAAGCCTAATCCCTGATGCATCACAATAGATTACATACTCAATGCCCTCCACTGGTAGCCTTAATATGGGAACACTAGTCAGCCTCTACCTCAGCTCCTGGAAACTCCACTGGAATCTCTCTAACCACATTAAGTGTTTCCCCTTCATTGACAATGCTGAAAGTGGTGAAGCAAATCACAAGAAGTCTGTCACAAATCATTGATAATACCTAGCCAAACCTAGAAAAACTCGTACCTATTTTACACTCATGGGTGGCTCCCAAGCATGTACTACCTAGATCTTCACTGGATCCACTGCAACACCAGCCTCTGAGATGACATGTCCTAGAAATTGTACCTCTCAGTTCTAGAACTGGCACTTAGTGAGCTTACCATAAATCAGGTTCCCTCGTAGTTTTTCTAGTACTAACCATAAATGGTAGGCATGCTCCTACTTAGTATTAGAGTAGATCAGAATATCATCGATGATGAATACCACAAAGTGATCATGGTATGGATAGAAGATCATGTTCATGAGTCCCATGAACACAGATGGTGTATTGGTTATGCCGAATGACATAACCAAGAACTCGTTGTGGCCATACTGGAATCTGATGGACGTCTTCTGCACATCCACATCTCGTACTCTGAGCTGGTGATAGCCCAATCGAAGATCTATCTTCGAGAACCAACACATTCCCTTCAACTGATCAAATAGGTCTTCAATCCTTAAGAGTGGATACTTGATCATCACAGTCACCTTGATCTGGCACCGATAATCAACACACAGTCGCAAGCTCCCATATTCCTTCTGGCGAACAAAATCAGGGATTCCCAGGGTGAAACACTAGGTCGGATGAATCCCTTGCCCTGCAAGTATTCCAGTTGTACCTGCAACTCACGATGCTCCACGGGAGCCATCAGATATACTGGTGTGGATATCAGTGTCGTCATAGGGTACAAGTCAATGTAAAATCTACCTCTCTATGAAGTGGTAGTCCTGGAATGTCATCATGGATGATATCCACGTTCTGATCCAACACAACCGGAAAACTCAGACTCCACACATCAACATCTCCAAGAATGAGACTAGCCAACTAATGTGTGATCGGCTTCCCCCTGCTCTGGGTAAGTCCATCTTGCACTGAAAAGGCTCCATTCTTGCTGGTGAAGGTAATCCTCATCCCATCCTCATAGACACACCAAACATTATGCCTAATGTAGTCAATCTGAGAACGAAATGTGGATAACCAGTCTATACCCATGATTATGTCGTAAGGCCTCGACACCGCTACTAGAAGATCCCAGTCGAAGCTCTCGCCTCCTAGAGTGAGCTCACACATCTGACACTAGTGTTTAATCATTGAATACTCTATTTTAGGAGCCTCTAGATGTATGAATGGGGCCGACGGCTCCACAGAAATCTTCACGCTCTGCAGGAGGGAAGTGGAAATAAAATAATGACACACAGTCGTGTCTATAAGTACTGTAGAAAGGGTGGAGTAGACACATATAGTACCTCGAATGATATCAAGTGTTTCATGGATATAGGCCTCGACTACCTGGAGATGTGCCCACCCCTATCCGCCATCTCCATATTGTCGGGCAGGACCTCCTGGTGGTGGTGGTGGTAGGACCTCAGAACGTCGTCACCACCTACTGTTGAACCAGCTCCATTGCCACGTCTGTCTACTCCTAACGGACCACCACAATCGAACCTATGACTCTATCTAGAAGGTACCTCTACTGTCTTCTAATCATATGCATGGAAGGTCAGGTAGTCACGAGCCATGTGACCCTACCCGCAGCATGCATAGCACTGCCTACTCCTCGTATGGTCGGCTCTGTATCATGTGCCCAGCACAACCAAAGACGTATATTGGGGTCACACACCTGATGGATTGGTTCACTTGGATCTCCGCGTCATCTGTCTACTACGAACTTCAGATTACTCCACTACATTTCGCCCAGGGGTGGGTCTCACTGCTGGTGATTTCTCAGCATGAAAACTCTCCACAAGAAGCACTCACTCCAGCACCCCCACCTCCGTCAGGATGCTAAGGGAGATTATCGAAGACCTAATCTCATTCCTGAGTCTCTGCTCGATGGACCGGGCCCAGAAGAACGGGTACCACACCATATCTATGGAGTAGCGCGAGAGGTCGGTGAACCTCGATGAGTACTGTGCCACTTTTATGATTCCCTATTGTAGATGGAGAAACTAATGAATCCGCACCGCACGAAGGGTGGCTGGAACAAACTCTGACCGGAAGAGGCTCTCAATGTATTCCTAGATAATTGATGCCTCATCATGAACCTGGAGTATCAGGCTCCACCATCTGCCTACATCTCTCTGCAGGAGACTCGCAGTAAGGATCACCATACAGTCGGCTGGTGTCCCTACCAATATGAACACAATCACAACAGCCTCCAGCCAATCCCCAAATGCCATTGGGTCCATCTCTCCTCTGAACCTAGGAGGCCTCTGATGCTGGAACTCGTGAAATGCACTCAGATGGCGTGCACTCTCTGTTATTGGAGCTGGTGGTATCGATGGCCCAGAGGGTAGTGGTACTGCTAGTGCCTCCACTATGATGGGTCCCTGCACCAAGGCCTTGTCACTCGGGGGGATACCTTCTCGTACACATCTGGGAACCGTAGCTGGTTGCCTACGTGGGGCCATACAGAAAAGAAACAAGTTCTCCATGGTCAAAACAATATACCTGGTGAGCTAACACAATGTAATCACAAAGACAACATTTCAATGGAAACACACAAGAAATCAGTGTTTTCGTGCATTGAGTCTGAAATTAGAAGTCAGAGTCCTAGTGTATGGATACGTCGGCTGCCAAACCGACACTGGTTTCCCTAAACTGATAACCACACCCAAAAAACATAACACTATTTCCATTATAAGAATCATAGTCCATATTATATGGTATAACTGAGTCCTCTGATACCAATTTGTCACGACCCATACTCAGGGCCCATGGAGTGACTACCCCAAGCCCACCTTCTATAGGATAGGGGCTACCGACTAGCACCAAAAGGCATAACCACAAAAAGGGGAAGGCATTTCCTACAAATATGTAACACACATATTCGGAAACAAAAGCAGTAGTAAAAAACTAATACTGGTATAGGAAGAGTGCTGAATGTAAAAGGGCCAGTATACAAACCCTATTGTAGTACAGGACAAGTAAAAAGGGAAAACCACTCTTGGATCGTCAACCGGGGAATCTTACTAGAAGGTTATGTATAGATCTCGAACAACTCATCCCTGGGGTATGTCCTGTCTAGTCTAGCTCCGAGAAGACACCCGCCCATCTCCCTCAGCCTCGATCACTACTGATCATCATCTTCATAGAACACACATGGTGCGAGCGAAGCCCGTGTAGGGGTGAGTATGACGATACTCAGTAAAGACCTCGATATCACCAAAGGTCTCCCAAAATCCACCAAGGATAAAACTCAATATCAAGATACCATCACAGAGTATCATCCATCCCTACATGGGTATATTCCCATATATATACCTATGTTACCAATCATAGTCCGGCTCCAACACTCGAGCCCGAGCACAACCCATTCCACAAAGGATGTAAAGTCAATCATCTCAATGATAACAACATAAATTCAAGACTGAGCTCACATAGGTATTTAACTCATGTGGAGGGGTAGAGATGAATAGATGTAGCCCCTGAATCATCTCCTCTGTTGAACCCACATAGGATCCTGGAACAGTGTATGCTCTAATGAACCCAAAGAGGATACCGGTACAGAATTCATCGCTATCGAACCCACGGAGGATTCCGGTCCAGTATCGTCGTTGTCAAACCCATAGAGGATCCTCATCCAGAATTATCCTTATCGAACCCACAGAGGATCCTGGTATAGTAGTAGGTCCACCTAGGATCTTATCATCTCAGTCGTATCCAGCCATAGGGTTCCCGTACACAGCATGCTCAATTCCGAGAGGGTCCTCTCCTCATGCCCAATGTCGATACATCAACTACCACGAAGTCTCGAGTTGATGAATCTCAATGTTCCTTCTCATCATAAAGAACCTAACATAATAGATGGTGTTTCAATAAGACACCCAGTTTGTGAGTTATTGACATTTCTGCTCTGAGGGCCAGGTTAGATTGGTGTTCAATCCAACCCGGTTGTACACTAACTACATGAAAACCTCATGTGGGGTATTCCAAAAGAACCATATCATTCCAAGATTCGCATCGTCATAGATAGTTCATCAATCAGAAACTTGTAGCCCATGAAATGGGAGAAAAGGTGAAATGGGTCAGAACCAGGTTCGAGTCCAGCCCGGCCCAGCCGGACCGACCCGACTTGACCATGTTCAGGTCACCTAAACTGGGCTCGGATCCGGACCGGGGTCCGACACAGGCCGCAGGTCTGACCCTGCCCGCCGGAACTATCCTGACCCGCCAGAACCATCCTGGCCCAGAAGCGGCCTCTATGCCTAGCGTAGTGGCCTGGCCCGTAGGTGCTGCAGCCCGCGCAGCCCGCGCCAGTGGCCCGGCCTTAGGGGGCACAGTGGCACAACCCACGTGGGGGGGGGTGTGAGACCCTACCCAGTCAGCATACTTGGATATTGGGGGTGCCAGCTTGGGGTGGTGTCCTGTGCGGCCCACCCTAGCAATTAAGGGGGGGGGGGTGGGCGGGTTACACCCCCCCGTCTTTATAATGGGCCAGTGTATGGTTCCAGCCCGATAAATGGGGGACCCTTCGAGTCTCGCCTGTAGCGCGCCCGCCGACGGCCTGCTTCGTCGGCCGCCCTCCCCCGTCCACTACTTCCCATGTCCATGATACTTCTCTGGCGTAGCACAACGATGTCATGCCCAGCCTGTTAGACCGCCACGGCCTGCATGGTCGTGGCTCCATCCTCTGGCATGGTGCGATGGCACCATGCCCCTCAAGCGGCCCGGCGGCCCTAGCACCATCGGATTCATCCATGGTCGTCTCGTTTCCTGTCGTCACGTGTACTGTCGCGGCCCATTGACCACGGATCATTCCTATGGGGGCACCGTTGTGCCACCACATCCATCAATGAACGAGAACCAACATAGGGTTGTCAGGTCGTGTTTTTTTTGCTCACGCTCTCTGCATTAGGGTGATAGAAAATGACTATTATCAAAGCTAAAGAACGATGACGAATGAGGATCAAAATCTATCTAAATGACCCCTATCTAATTTGTTGTTCATTGATGATGGAAGATGGCGTCGTCATTGGCGGCGTTCGACCCGTGCTGCTTCTTCTCCTTTGATGCGGAGGAAGATCGTACGTCATCAGCAGTGGAAGTTCTTCCCTCCAAAGGGGGTGCCTCTCACTTCTCCAAAAAGGTGGAAGAAGAATGTGGAAGGTGGTGTACAAAGGAGAGGGAATGAGATCTTTCTCCAGAAGATCCTCCTCCCAACTAAGAAGGCTCCTCACTTAATTAATTAAGGGAGGAGTTACTTGAATTAATGTGGCATTGTGGACCCGAAATTAATTAAAATAAATTTTATTAAAAATTAAAATACATGTCATCTATTTTATTTTTATTTTACTTCTTTTTTTAAAAAAAACCAAATGTGTGGGTAAAACTCAACCAATACTCTATCCCAAAAGCAGCTAAGGTGAAGGTCCCACTAAGAAATCATCTACACTGTGAGTTCAATAGTGCCCTCAAAATTTGATTCCGAGCACCGGTTCAGATGTTACCAAAACCCGCTAAACAACACACTGAACACACTTAGAATCTTCAGGAAAACATTCTGAGCACTCCGGGCCTCGAAATCACACACTGTCAGAAACTGCAGACTCGGAACAATTCCATATAATTAAAAAAAATACATGCGCTTTCATGGGTATTTACCTGGGGATAAACATAAACAACATGAATATTTGAAATTAAATCACCAATTTGTACCCATAAACAGTAATCATTCTGAGTAGTATGGTCGATGGAATCAAGATTGCTCACACACATTCAAACTGATCATATAAAATTTAATATTTTTTAGTATATGACAAAATTATATATATATTTAAATCAATAATACATATAATTCCATAGAAGTGATGAAATAGAACAAAAATACGCATATAAATTCATGGAGTAAATTTTGAGATAAATACACATTTACTTGGAAACGAATATTTATTTTAGAAAAATAATTTAATAAAAATAGAAATCAAATAAGTTAGTTTTTCCATGATGAAATTAATTGTTTTAGAAAAATTATTTCACCTTTAAAATATATTATAGAGAACACTTTAATATACATAATAATTTGAGAAGTTCTGTTGAATCAGGGTTGTTTATCAAGACGAATTGAGAAATATATTTATAAAAAATTTAATAAACCATAAAATAAATTAAGATTATAATTGTAACAATTATATACAAATAGTAACAAATTATGTATTAATATTAAAAAAATAATTATAAATGTAATTGGAATTATTAAATAAGAACTGTAACTCGAATGAGAATGGATGATTGGTTAAAAAAATATTAATTTTTGTTTGAATGAGTTTGGAACATGATTGTAACCACCTAGATAATCAACTTAATTACACAAATTAATTAATTATAAAACATGTACAAAACTATGTGATGAATTATCATTTTATTATGTTCATTTACTTCATTTTTATGAGTTATGAGATAGAATTTTATCGCTCGGGGAGTTTGATTCCAAGGATTTAGTTATTTTTATATTTGTTTATGAGTATGGAAGTACGTGTGGAATATTTATAATTCTGTAGAATTGAATTTATATGATACTAATTAATATATATATAATATTTAATGGTGATATAAATCAATTTTTTATATGCTATATGGGTGAGTTATTTGATAAAACTTTTATGATAATCATTTATATTATTTTGGTGTTATTTTTATTATTATGAAATATTTCTTTTGTATGAATTACTATTACGTTTACACAATATTTTTCGAACCATAAATTTAAAATTATAGATATTTTCATTAGGTTCAATCTAAAAAATTATTTCTTGAAAAATAATTATGGATAAATTAATGAATGAAGGTTCTTCCTCCACGATGGTTGAAAAGCGTCACCTCCCAGATGATGATTTTTTTTAAATAAGTGAGAGGGAGATAGTAATTTGACGATGAATATTACATTAACATGTTATCATTATACTATATATATTAAACTATAGTTATCATTATCATTTTGAAAGAGTAGGTGTGGAGATGATAAAAAATTAAATTCAATCGAAATGGAATTCAAAAGAAAATTGAAGATAATATAACTCTTGAAATATCCTCATTGATAACCTCTTTAAGGGAAGGGTTTTTGTTATTCTGTCAAAAACAAGAGATCCTAGATATGGGGAGATAAGAGAGAATATTATTTTTATTGAACTATTAGAAACCTAAATTATTATAGGAGTGATGAGAAAAGGGAGAGAGGGTGGGTTTTATAGTGCATGAGAGTGATGATTTTTGAATATCTTATTCACTATTTTATTTTCTTACTCAGGACAAAAACTATTATTGATTATTGGGACGAAAAATTAATCATCACATCATAATTCCAACTATATTTTCACAAATGAGAAATGACTCATTGAATAGTGTATTTAGCTTCTAATGTATTTATACAGTAAATTACAGAATTTTAACATTCACACAATGTCAAGTAATTTAAAAAAATCACAAAAAATCAACAATTTTTTTTTTAATTTGAGGATTTAAAATATGAGATTCATTTTATCAAAATAATATTCTAAATATGGGAAATATATTTTTTATATAAAATCATTATTTATATGAAAAATTATCATTTTAATTTTAAAAATAATTTTATATCACTTTTATAAATCAACTATACTTTTATAAAATTGCCCTAAAATAATAGGGAAACAATAATTATTTAGGAACAAATTTTATGATAATGATTTTTACATTAAATTAATTTATTAATTTAATATTTTAATTTAATATTTATTAGTATAAAAAATAACGACACATAATTATTACTTTTTAAAATATTCACTCTCATTTATAAGGTGCCTAAAATTTTTTGTACTTAGATGGGTTTGGTGACTATTCATAAGGGTCATATTACAATTTATAAGTGTACATTAAAATTCATAAGGGTAATGGTATTATTCACCAAAAAAGGTTTTTGATCTTATCAGACTCTAAATATCTTACTAATAACAACCATATATGTCTTTTTTTCGAAATTCAAGATAGTGATGTGGAAAATAAATGTTTAACTGTTAGGATTTAATAACAAATTGTTGTTTTGTAGTGACTCGTTGTTTCATTAATTACATTCTATGTTAAATTTTATTTTTATACCTTGGTTTTTTACACCAATAGTATAGATTTTTCCCCCACTCTGACACATTCACTATTTATGCTTAATATTTTTCATAGAAAAATCTTTGGTTGTATTTCATTTTGATTTCATTGATTAAATAGCTTATGATTATAGTTTCTAACCCGTTGATATTTATAATACCTTATATAGTTATTTGAATGGATTTTTATCAGATATTTATCATTCCATATTCACTAATATCATAAACTCATTATTTATTCTACATTACATACCCTTAAAGAGCATTTTAGATCACCCTTATTATGTTATCTTTTTGCTGGTTAAGATGAAAAAATATTTGAATAAGAATTAAAATATGTAGTTTGGTTATTTTTATAATTTATCATGATTTATTTTCATTCCATAATCTATTATGGGTATCATATATGAAATCTGGTTTTCCATGACTATAGAATTGATTGTTCCTTTTGTATTTGATTCCATTTAATCTTCAGATTTAATAAAACAATGCACCTGCTTTAAGAATCTTGGAATTGGGAAATATTTTTTGTATTAATGGAAGTTTAACGACATAATTTTAAACTAAATGTAGATTTCATAGAGTAGGTAACAAAACCCTGAGATATATATTGATGATAATTGTAAAAAAAAATATCAAATAAAGATGGTATCGTATAGAATATATGGTAATTACATTAAATACATATTTATCTAGACACTATAAGTTTACATATTTCTAGAATATATGTTACTTGGTGTAAAAACTATATGTTTACTTGGTTTTGGATTTCATGTATCTATCACATTAACCGTAATACCCTAATGATGGTTTTATTCTGTTGGTAGTTCCCTGTTTTATTATGTTTTGTAAACAAATTCGACGTGATTTTTACTAACTGATTGGTCTCATGAGACTCGTTGATGCATCAATATGCTATAGCAGGCCCCTTCCATAACTTCTATTGCAAATATTTAATTAAAAAATGGTTTATCAAAAAAAAACAATATTAATTTTTAATATCCATATTGAGTAGAGGATGCAGATTCACCAATATTTTCAATAGTTAATGCAACATTCTATGTAAACATCGTATGTAATATGATATGCTACTAACATAATAATAATATCCATGTAACATGAATATAGATATATAATATAACATTAATTTTTAATTTAAAAATTATATCATATAGGAATTATATACAACAGATAAGAATTATTAGCTTCAAAATATAAAGTAAATCACCATGAAGTGGATGTTGAGACAAATTCCCTAACCACGTTGTAATCAATCCAATCGTATTTAAAAAATTAATAATTATCAAATCAATCATTTAATACCATGAATAAAAATAGATACTGAATATTATAAACCAAATGTAAATATGAATACACAACATACAAGAAATACGTGTCAAATAGTGGAAATCTCGCTGGAATAATTGTGAGATGAGAAACACTTACGTTATTCCCGAATGTGTTATTCCTTTGATATTAAAAATTGGAGAGTGAAGTTAAATACATTAATTAAATAATTAAGATAATTATATACATTTTTTTGATTCATTATATTTTTATTATGTTTATTTATGGTCTTCGTGATAAGTTATATGATTTAATTTTGTCTTTCTAAGTGTTTTTACTTGATTTTCAAGATCAGTTTGCTTAACTATGAGTAATGGAGTTCATGTGGAATTTATATAATTACCAAAAATTGGAATTATATATCATTAATGATCATACCTAAGTTATAATGGTTATACATATAATTTGGTTATATGGTTTGAGGATGAATCATTATAAAAAAATTTAATGTGTAATGCTTGGATTATTTTGTTTGGTTTTTTATCACCATGAAATCATTGTAATTTTTAATTAAATACCATTTGTAAAACATGATTCCAAAACATTAAAAAGGATATATTACATATATTATGTTCTGGTTAATCAATAAATGTTTTAATGGCCGTAATGAAATTTGGTAATAGAAATTGAAAACTCATCGACTAGGAATGTGATGAATTAACACATCTGAGACGTTGTTTTCATTTTTGGTATAAGATGAGGGAGAACAAGAGATGATGTTGAAATAATCCCATACAATAATAAACGTATAGCAAATATATGGTACCGTAATTATCACATTATTAAGATGATTAGTGGTTATGATAGATAAACAAAATAACGGAACCTTTAGAAGAAGTTGAATGGAAAATAAAGAGAGGTTTGCCTCTTGGGTACTCCTCCTTGAGAATCTCCTCAGGGCATTTTTTGGCCTTTTTGTTAGACTAGAAGGTCGGGGATGTGGGGTGTGAGGTGTAATTGTATGCGTACTTTGTATATCATAATAAATGATCAAATATTGTGTGGTGTGAGAGGAAGAGTTGGTGGGGTGGGGGTTATTTATATAGTTGTGGGGAGGATGGGATTTGCATTATTTTAATCATTAGGTTATTATTTTGGATCTGATGATCAATATTGTCAATTACTATGTAAAAAAATAGAAATAAATTCATGTGATTTATAACTGAGTGTGATTACCTCAGCGGGACATTATCCATGACTCAATAAATCATGTATTTAGCATTTAGCAAAAATTATTGTATTTTACTATTCAAAAAAAATCATGCATTACAGAAAAGTACCAAAAATTCAACCAAACCATTTATTTATGTGTATAATAAAAAACATAAATCCAATTTCTGAAAATAATTTTATCAATATAAGAAATTAAATTTTTATTCAAAATTACCTTGTACCAATAAAATTTACATTTAAAATTATAATGGATATTATAATACCTTGAAAACTGATCTAAGGTATTATTAAAATATATTATAATAATATTGAAAAAATATTGATTTATAAATAAATTTTATGAAATATAATTGTGTTTTAATAATTTCATACTTAATAATTTTGTAATTAAATATTTGTTACTAACAAAAATTCCAACAGTTAATTAAATTATTCACCTTCATTTATATGGTGCATAAATTTTATTTATACTCTCATGGGTAAGGTTACGGCTCATAAGGGTCAAATTACTATTCATATGGGTATGTTTCTATTCACCAAAAATTAGGTTGATTATATCAAATTCCAAATATCAAACTGATAGAAATTGTTTATGTCTGTTTTTCAATATTCACATCATAAATATAGAAAATTTATGTTTAATGGATAGGTTATAATAATATCCTACGACGATGGGTTGTTTAAAAAAGTCCCATTCTTGCATTAATTGTAATATATATAATTAAATGAAATTATTTAAGATGATACATACCCTAAAATATTAGTTTTTTATATTCTTCCCACTACATATTTTCTCCTCAAAATTTTTCATGTATAAAGCCCTCTAGAAATATGTGGGTCGTTCTTCATCATAAAAAACAAACATTCTCTTGTTTATTCCTCTATTATACATTTTCTCAAAATATCCTTTACTAGTGAGTTGTAAGATTTCCCAGAACATGCTCTCTAGTGTCAAGAATATCAGTAGGCTCATCACAATAAGACATATCTGGTTCCAGTTTTATTTCCTCTTAGGTGGGTACATGTCTTGTGTCTGAAATTTACCTATTTAGAAAAGGCATGTGGAACACATCATGAAACATGGAGAGGCTTTTCATAATCGCCAAATGGTAAGCTATAGCTCAATTTATATCCATACTTTAAAATGTTCTGATGTATTAGGGGCTTATGTACCCTTTATTAATGAACCATAGGTCACCCTTCCATATAGATACTTTCTGAAAGACATGATCTACAAATTGAAATGCCAAATCCCTTCTATGGTTCTCACTATAGATATTTTTTAAACATTGAGATGCTTTAATATGGGGTTGAATGTTTTTTACCTTTTTAGTTGTCTCTACAATATTTTCTAGGCCTATAAGTATCCTCTTGCCATCAACATCCCAACAAGTTGATGTTTGACATGTCTTCCAATATAATGTTTCACATGACACCACATGAATTCAACAATGGAAACTAATATTGTAGGAAAATTTCACCAAGGGAAAGTATTGATCCCACATAACATGAATGTCAATAGATCATGATCTCAACATGTCTTCCAGTGTTTTAGTAGACTATTCAAACTGCCTCTATATTTGGGGGTGATAATTAGTCCTCATATGAAGCTCAATATCTAAACCCTTATGTAGACTTTTCATTAACGTTGATGTAAATCACGGATCTCTAATGGACACAATCGATAGAGGTGCACCATCATGTCTTACAAATTTTTTTGTATAGAGTATTTATAGGCACTAAAGTAGTAAATCATCTCTTATTAAATACAAAATATCCAATTATATAGGATGATAAAAAATTACTAATATTGAATCATTCTTTCTAGGAGTCTTCAGTAGTCCTATTACAAACTCCTGCATAACGTCATCACACTTCCTTATAGAAATAGGTAGAGGTTTCATGACTACCCTAGGATTTTTTCAATTAGCCTTCACATGTAGAAAAACTTGACACCTTAATACATAGTCAAAAAAAAATTCAATTATTGTTATCACATCCAAAATAATCCTGCACATCACAATACATCATACTACTACCAAGGTGTATTGTGAAATTTGAGTTATGAGAATCATCAAATAGATCCCTTTTTTATTTTATGTAATCATGGAATGAATAACATCAATTTAAATTTTATAACATCATCCTCAAAAACGAAGTCTACCAATATTCAATTCATAATAGGTTTCATAATATTTTTAAGGATCTCATCCTTGGATTAAGATATTTTTATAATCTCTAGTAATTATGGTTTAGAAAAAAATTTGAGAATATAGTGACGTTTCTTCTTCCCTATCAACTGAAATATCAATATTTACCAGATCCATGAATATATGATCTCTATCAATCCTCATTTTGGTCAGAAGTCCATGGTCATTCCTATATTATTCATATGTCACCTTACTTTCCTTTCCTAAGAGGTATTTTAGTGAAAATTAATAATATTTTAGTAACTATATCAATATCCATTGCCTCATTTTGAGTTATTTCTGTGTAAAAATTAATTTTAGACATTAATTATCCATATATATCTCATAGATTTGACAATAATGATATTGCCTTCATATTTTTAATAGGAAATATTATAGATTCTAACTCAAGATCCTATGTTTTATAATTTTCCTCACGAGCCTTCAACTTCCTTGATGCATAATAAATAAATTTTTCCTTTTTTATCAGGACACAACCCTATCCAATCATTGATGCATCACTATATATGTGGACCCATAATTTTTAGATAGAAGGTACAAAATTGCATCATTGACCAATATTCATTTTAAATTCAACAAATCATTTTGTACATTCGTTTTTACTTATGAACATAACACCTTTATGTGTGAAAATGGTTAGAAGATTATCTAATCAAGAACAATTATGAACAAATCATTGATAGAAGCCTGATAATCAAATAAAAACAATGTACCTTGATTATGGTTGTTATCATGGGCCATTCATGGATTTCCATTTTCACTATAAGATAAACTAGGATTCCATCCTTAGTGACAATATGGCCAATAAAAGAGTCATATTGATAGAAAAATTTACACTTGATAAACATCCCATATAAATCATTTATTCTTATGGTTTTTATAATGATCCGCAAGTAATTATCAGGGAATTTTTAGATTATGGAGTACACTTGGATATCATCTACATAAACCCCAAAAAATTCTTCAATATATTCTCTGGAAACTCTATTAATTATATCCATGAAAATAGATGTTTCATTAGTCAGTCCAAAACGCATTATTGTAATCTCATAGTGCCCATACCTAGTTCTTAATCTGGTTTTTGGATTATCTTCATTCCCAACACATAGCTGATGTTATCCAGAGTTAAGGTAAATCTTCAAAAAATATTGGTATCCATAAAGATGGTCAAATAAATCATCAAAATAAGGAATATGATATATTTAATTTAATTTAATAGAATTGATCTCACTATAGTAAATACCCAACTGCTTAGATCCATCTTTCTACATGTCAAAGAGAACATGGGCTTCCCATGTAGAAAAACTAGGGATGAGAAAATCTTTATTTCTCAATTACTCTATCTATTTCATTAGTTCTACCAATTACATAGTGACAATTCTATAAGGACTCTTGGACATGTGTCTTGAACTAGTAATTATATATATAGTAAACTCGACATCCCCCTCTAGGGGATGTCCATGTAAATCCTCTGAAAAAAATAAACATATTTTTCTACAATATGTACATCACCAATTTGAATATCAATAGATGATGTTTTCTCTTCCTTCCCGAGAATTTCATTTTGAAGTGCTACTAATGATGGATATAGATAAGAACCAAATGAAGAGGTTTCTTTTCTAAAGATAACGTATTCTACATCATTCCCAAAAATTATAACATTTATCTTCGTAGATCATATTATCACATCATAATATAAATTCTAACCCATACCAATATTTTTGTAAAATTAATTCATAGGAATGATGATAATGTCAGTAGATAATGTATTTTTATGTGTCACAAACAAGATTGACCCACACATCTTTCTTACAATGATATTTCCCATATAAGTTTTTGCTAACATTTCATTTATTAAATCATTTTGGAAATATCTAATTATCATGGAAAACTGGGAAGATATAAACGAATTTGATGATCCGAAATCAAATAATGAATTTTATATGATTTAAAAAATAATTATTGTACCTACAACAACATTATTCTGAACTTAATCCTTTATAGTTGTGATCGAAAAATCTTTCCCTCACTATCATGGATGTTTTTTAGGCAGCATTCCTTGACTTTTAAAAAAACTCATCTTCATAGTGTCCCATATCCTTACAATTATAGAATTAGAAATTATATATTTGTCTCTTCCCCTTTAATTCACTATACCAATGACCATTTTATCCACACTTATTACAAACTCCCATGTGTTTCAAGCATTTTCCGAGATGGTTCATTCCATAATTCTGGAATAATGATAAATTATTCATTAATGTTTTCTTCTTTGGAGATTAACCTCTTCTATGATTATAAGAAGACCTCTTATTATCATTATTTCTTTTTAAAAAATAGGATCTGAAAATTCGTTATCCATTTTGATGCCACATAATATTATTTTATCATATGATGTAAATGTTTGAGAAGCCAATTCCCTTCGAAGGCATGGCTTAAAACCTTAAAATAAATGATAAGTATATTCCTCTGAATCATGTAGGTAATATATAACATACTATGCTAGTCTTGAGAAATTAGCCTCATACAATGCAACAATTTATTCATCTATTTTTTTCAAGATAATAATTTTTAACTTCATTTTTGTCTATTACTCCATAGGGAAATATTTTTCAAAGATTAATTGCATACAAGCTATCTATTCCATATTTTTATATCATTTTCTTCTATGGTATTCTAGTTTAGGGTCCACCATTGATCAACATCACCCATGAGACAATATACATCAATAACTAGATTTTTATTTCCATTGCATCATAATGCTAAAAATATCATTTCTACGGATATGATGCACTACTCAGCTACCACTGGAATAGTAGTCCCACTAAAATATGGGGGAATAAATCCCATGAAATGATCCAACATTGGTGTATCATGGTTATTCATCACATCCTGATTAAGTTGTCCTAATATGTCCATGATCAGATCCACTCCAACACTAATTGTGTTGACTTCCTCTGTGGGGAAATCCATAAAATGAACACGGTTATTGATTTCCTTTATTACATTAGGTTCCATAACTAAATGATTGTATTCACTAAATGATCTCATAATGCATAATTTCTAACTAGAAAACACATAACATAATTTGAAAATTCAGGCACAACTAATCTCATAATCATAAATATGGTTTCTATTTAAATTTCAATCCTTCATAATGTTTTGTAATGAAAATTTGAATTATCCAAAGAAAATCCCCTAGGAGTATAAAAATAGTTGTGCAATATGGTATATTTCAATTTACCGTGTTACGTTGATTCGAGCCTAGAACATCTTTGTCGCAGTTGTTACTCTAATGTAAAATTGTGCAAGAACCATGTCCAGTTGTAAAATCCAGACAATGATATTTATTCTAGGTAGACTGAAATAGTTTATACCCTACCAAAATTCCATGATGTTACTCTATTATTGTCCTAAATTTCTATACTAGGGTTATGTTCCCTAAGTTATGTTTCCTAAATCCAACTCTCAAGGTTTATACTAAACCTTTTTTGATACCAACTATAATGCCCTGACCCCTATAACGAAAAGCATTTGAGTTACATTATTATATTGGCATGATTACATGGAAATGTAATCCTGAAGGAATAATCAGATTTAGTAGTATTGGAGAAACGAGATACATACATGTATCCAATTTTACATTTTTAATGGAAAGAAAAATATAATACATAAAAAATGCAAATAAACTGCTTTCATAAGAACTCAATAATTGGTCTCCTCTTCATACCCTATGTAAATAAAACAAATAAATTGGTTGAGCTCATATTCTTAGTAAAGTTAACATATAGTGGAATTATGAATCAATAATAGGTGAAGAATAACTAGTTTTAGAAAATTAATATTTCATTTTGAATAAATGAAAAACAAATTCCATTAAAAAACTGAGATTAAAAATGAATCCATAGATTTGTCATTGAAAAAAACTTAAAGATAGTAATAACTGAATAAATAATAAGTCAATTCTTTTTATTAGGATGTCAATTATCTGTAACATGGAATATAATACTATCAATATTATTTAGTTCTGTGGGTAGATGGCCATCTGATTATATTTTGGAAAAATAACCAAAGGGTTTGTCGTGAAAGGATATTTCTCATGAGGACTATTGATGTATCAAGGGGATATATTAGTCCTCGACCATTACATCCAGTCCAACATATTCTTTTCAAAAAGATTTAATACAAAAACAATATTCCATTCCAATATCCATATATAGTATAAGATACAAATTCCCAAATATTTCCACAGTTAAAGAAACATTCCACATAAACACTGTATATAAAATGGTATATGACTAAGACAATAATCATATCCATATAACAAGATTATGGATATATAATATAGATATAATTTTAAATGTACAATTATTTCAATGGGAATGTAAATACACCATATTAGAAGGATTAGGTACACAATAAAATGTAAATCTAAATGAAAAATAAGTTGAGACAATGTATCTTACCATATTGTAATCAATTGAATCGTAAAAAAATATTAATAATCAAATGAATAATTTAATACTATGAATATAAAGGGTATAATTAAATCATATATAAATTGGAAGTAAAGATACACCACACATAAGAAATTCATGGTGAATAAATGAAATCACACTGAAATAAATGTTATATGAGAAACCCCTTTCCATTTCCTAAATGTGTTCTTGCATGGATCTTATTGTCATGGAAATTAAAATTAAATCCATTAATTAATTAATTCATAACATTATTTACACGCATTTGATTCATTATATTTTTTTATGTTTATTAGTTTTCTTCTTGATATGTTATATGAATGAATATTTTCATTATGAAGTGTTCATTTACATTATATTCATGATTGGTTCTCCTGACTATGAGTAATGGAGTTCATTTAGAATTAATATAATTGATGAGGCCTTATTTTTACATAGTTTTTCCGCATATGTTTAATTAATTTGTAAGTTTTTAATAAATTATTTTTACACATTTTATTTAATAAATGTAATTTGGTACCTTTTAAAATAAATAAATTAATTTATCAAATTTTATATTTATTTATGTAACTTTACTTTTAAAAGTGTTTTATTCTTATTATCTTTTATTCGCATTTATCTTATAATTTTTATTACATTATCAAAATTTTAAAATTTTATTATTTTGTTAATTAATAATTTAATCATCATATTTGGGTATTAATTAACTTTTTAAAAATTTAAAATTTTATCCTTTAGTTTAGACCCATTAAAATAATTTAACCTAATTAATTTTTTTATTTATTTAATTGGTCGGTTTTTAATTAAAGTTATTAATTTAACTATTAGTTTTATTTAATTAATGGTTTTATGTTTATTATATATATTATTTTAGTTGTGAACATATGACTCACAGTTGGATTTTCCAACAGTGACTTAAATTAATTGTGTTTTAATTTAATTTACCATTTAGACTATTGTTTTATTTGTTTTAAATTAATTAGTTAGAGTTTGATGTTATTAATTAAACTAATCATTGTTTTTTAAACAACTCACTGATATTTTTAAACCATCATTAAATTGAATCATTGATCACTTTCAATAGAATTGATCTCACTTTTCGTCAGCACCGATGAGTTATTTTTTAGAAGTAACGATGAAATAATATATTTTTAAAAAACGGTGAATAATATATTTAGATATTAGTGACATATTATATTATAACTAAAAAGTCATCATTTTTTTCTTCATATATAGGTCTCATGCACAAATTGAAACATTTACATTTTTATGTTGTTATCGACAATGATACACAGCGGGGTTAGTTTCTCCATTTCTCATCGGTGTTAGAAATATGTTTCACTATCGGTTCCACTTATTTTTCCACACACTCACTGATGCAACCCTATTCTCACCACTCACTAATCCTTTCCCTCCTCCAAAACTCACTCACAATTCTATGTTTTCCCCATCAGTCAATTGACGTGTCACTGATGACTTTCCTTCAATTGGTTTCTCCTCTTTAGTGTCCCCTTCACAACTACCGACTACCTCCCCTGCTTCCATCCTTCTATGACTCAACGATGTTCTTTCCCTTCCCCTGCACACACTAATAGCATCACTCTTCACCCACATAAACACTTTCCCCTTAACCTGTTGACATCGGCGCACACCATAAATTCTTTTTCCTCCTATCAAGCTATACCCATAGAATTCATTTTCATCAAACCACAAACAACAAAAATCAAAATCAATTTCAGTATACAAAAAAACCAAAATTTTCAAAATCATGATTTATGGAATTTTAAGGATCCATACTCTTTGCTGATTACAATCCATTGTGAAGGTCATTATTAGTTCTGAAGGAGATGTTAGCCGTTGATCAAGTCCAAACCACCACCGGTTAATGGAGTCTAAGCTGAGGTCACTGATCACCTGGAATCAGCAGTTGCACTATGGGAATTCGAGGAGGGTTCCGAATCGAGCAGATTCACTGCTTAAGGGAAGCAGCCACTGTGAGGAGAGGAGTAGTGGGTCACTAGAGGATAAAGCCATGTGATGTCGCTGCTATGGAATCCCGCTACTGGGATTGGTGGTTCCATTGTGGTCTTTCGCCAACTGGTCTACCTCCGCATGCAGCCAAGTGGAAAAGAACCATCATTGGAGTTACACCACAAAGTGAGAGTGGGCGGCATTCTTTGAACCGATTCCCCTTACCTTCAACACACTATGCTGCACCAGATATGATACTGATGCTGGTTTTATTTTGGAAGATGCTTCACGAAGCCCCCTCCACTATAGCGCCATAGAGAATAGGGAGGGGGAGAAGAGGATTTAAAAAACATAAAAAAACATAAAGTAAATTAAAATAAAAAAACATAGATAAAAAACTAATATAATAACTAATTTAAAATATTATATAATTATTATTATAAATAAATAATAAATATAAGATTATTACATGGAATTGAATAGAAAATTTAAATTTAATTAACTAAATTAATACTTTTATTAAACTAAATTAGTTAATAATATATTTTAAATTAAATTAGACTAAAATTAATAATAATTTAATGTTGTGTATTAATAAATATTTAATATTGAAATTTTTTAATAAATTATATCACATGATTTTATTATAAAAAATATAACATAATAAATATATCAAATTAAATTAATCAATTAATTAATTAAAAAATAAATAAATATAAAAAAATTCATTTAATAAAACTTCTAAATTTTAAATGATAATATTGTCTTATAAAATTATTCACATTTAATTAACACAACTAAATCAACTATATTTTAATATTTAACAATATAATATAAATAAAATTTATTATTAAATAATAATTATCGTAATAAGAATAATAAATTCATTTTAATTAATAATAATATAATTTAAAAATATAGTATTACTAACTTATTTTCAATAATACTAATCTATTTGAAAAACACAATATATGACATTATTTAAAAAAATATTTAATAAATTAATAACTATAATGAAAGTTATTGAATTAATTTTTCGGTTTGTTTTTTAATGATTTTTTTGTTCTTTCCTACGTAGGTTTAAAGTACAATAAAGAAAATGTCCGCATTAATTCAACTAACTCATCAGAAGTTAGTTACTAGTATATTTCAAAAATGAAGTCAGTTTCTTGAAAAAGTGACATTGTGAAGATACACATTGATATAGAACACTATGTCGATGAATGTAATAGCTTACAAAGAATAGATTGAAAGTGGATTAAATTGAAGGTAGTAGAAGAAATTTAAGTGGGACTCTCATTCTCATTTAGCACGAAATTTTTCGAGAGAGGATTCTCCAGAGAGATACAAAGAGCAGAATGGGGGGAATGAGCCAGTAGAGAAGCATGAGCTTTAACCAAGAGGGAGGATCATTCATCCTTTATTTTAATTTTATAATTTATATTGTTGTTGTTAAATTAAATATGATCACAGGTTAATTTTACATAATCATAGTTTTGAATTTTTTCTTGTTTACTTTTTTCTTATTATCTATTTAAATTTACTTCATTTGGAATATGAATCTATCTGCAAGATTGAATACGGTTCTCAAACCATTATTTGAATTTTCATCTTCAATATTTTAATTTTAAAATCCCTGGTCTTTTTGTGAGATCAATCAAGGACGAAACTCATTACATTTTAACTTCAAAAACATAAAAAACCACCAATGAGTTCATTTCTGTCATTATATTTTAATCAATTCTATTTATATAGTTTTTGATGTGGTGAACCACAAGAACTATAATATTGATTGTTACGTCTTCTCTCAAGGAAGATTTAACCATTTTTTTTTCTAAAGGTGTGAATTAAATCTGATGAATAATCATTTCTATAACTAGTAGAGTTGAATTCACATGAGCATTCCTTTTGATCAACTCTCAACACATCTGTTTATGTTTTCTGTTATATATAATTAGAACTATTTCATTTTTCTATTTCATTATCTTGTTTAGTAAATAGAATATTTTCATACATGTTTTATTATTTCTTAATCAACAAGAATTAAAAAAATTTCTCAAAATTAATAAACATAACAAATGGTCACTCCCCCCACATCTGAAAAAATAGAGTTTATTTGTAATATAACCTTATATCTCTTACCTTCCTTCCATTGGTTTCGACCTTGCACCAATATGCTAGGGTAGGAGTTATAAAAAATATTTCTAGGGCCATGAAGACCTCCATCCACATTAATAATTATCCAAAATTGGAATTACATGTTATTAATGAACATCTATAAGTGAGAATAGTTATACATAGCATTTGGTTATACGGTTTGAGGATAAATCATTATATGAATTTTTAATGATTAATGCTTGGTTTTTTGATGGGTTTTTTATCACCACGAATTCATTTTTTATAAATAAATAAAATGTGTAGAAAATTATTCCACAACATTAAATGGGATATATTATAGATATTATGGTCTGGTTCATCCATAAAAATGGATTCATGACCAGATTTGAAGAAGTTAATAGAAATTGAAAACTCGCCATCCTTGAATGTGATAAATTAACACATCACAGATGATGTATTAATTTTTAATTTAATAGGAGGGGAAATGGATTTGATCATGAAACATTCCCTTAAAATAATTTAATTAAAGTACATTTATGGTAATGGAATTATTACAAAAATCATATTAGTGTAGGTGAAGACAGAGATACAAAAGAATGGAACTTCAAAAATGAAGTTGAAAGGAAAAGAGAAAGAGGTTTACCTCTTGAGTAATCCTCCTTTAGAATCTCTTTAAGACCTTTTATTCCCTTTTGGTGAGACCAAAATATATTAGATACGAGGGATGGAATGGGTAGTGTATATGGAAGACATTAGGTATGGATCAAATCATCTATGGTTTAAGTGAAATAGGGGGTGGGTGGTTTATATAGTTGAGGAGAGGATGGTTTTTGTATTATTTTAATCATTAGTTTTTATTTTGGGTAAGAAGAGGAATAGTATTGATTCATGTGACAAAATATAGAAATAAATGAGCTTGATTGTTAACCAACTATGATTACCTAATCATAATAACATCCATGTCTCAATAAATCACATATTTAGAAATAATCATTATTTAACTTATTTTAATATTCAACAAAAATACAAGTATTTCATAAAACTACAATAAATTAACCATAAAATTTTTTATGTATAAAATAAAAAAATTCACTTAATTTTATGAAAATAATATTATAAATATGGTAAATTTAATTTTTAATTTAAATCACCATTTACTCAAATAAATACATTTTGAAAATTATAAATAATTTGAAAATATCTTTAAAAATTTATTAAGGTCTTTTTAAATTATACAAAATTCATAGTTAATGGAAATATTGATTTTTCAATACATTTTATGAAATTGAATTATCCTTTAAATAATCATATTGATTATAATATTATAATCAAATATTTATTACCCAAAAAATACCAACACATAATTAAAATATTCACCTTCATTTATAAGGAGCCTAAATATTCATTATTTGTTCACGGTTAAGGTTACCATTAATAAGGGTCATATTACTATTCATAAGTGTATGTTATTATTCATCAAAAATTATGTTGATTCTATCACACTCCAAATATCTCCCTGATTGCAATTTTATATATCTATTTTTCAATATTTTAAATCATACAAGTGGAAAGTTTACTTTTAATGGCCCATTTATAACTATCAATTATAACAAAGTGTGTTTTCCCTAATACTTAGTGTTTCATGCATTAGTAACAATCTAATGAATTGAAATTATTTTTGAAGAATCATACCATAATATATTAGGGTATTATAACTTGTATAAATCTAATTATATTTCAAAATAATTAGAAAGTATTTGAAAGTTAAGATGTACCCAAAGAAAACATGTTTATGATTATTAGATTAAGTCTAAATAAAAGATTCAATTTATGTTATGTATTTTAATAGTTTTTTTTGATTATAAATTATGTTTTATAATAATTTTAACTAATTTTGTGTATGTTTTCATTTGGAAATGGTGAATAGTAGAAGGAATGTGAACCTCACCAATGTACATGACCCAAAGAGGAAGAAGGACTATATTTTTTTCCCATATTCCAATATTTCAAAGGGAAGTAATTTCAAAAGAATTATCATCATATGAGGAAAAATAAAAATGTGATTAGGATATGTAAAGGGAATTCTCCATGTCCTATTTATTTGAAATAATTATATAAATGAAGAGGATGGTTGGTCAAATATTGAATAATGGGAATAAGGAAAGGACATATTTTCTATCTTGTGATAATTGTGGAATGAATCACGTAGGTTATCGCTCGATGGAAATTGGTTTTTGATATATTTTTGTTGAAATGGTTCATCCTGTTAAATAATTAATGTTACTGAAATAAAATTACAATTTTCAATGCTTCTAATGCATGGGGATGGGACAATATGAAAATTATCCTCTTATAAATCAAAGGAATATAACCCAAAAGCGGTTAATGTATCATTTTAATTATTATGATACTACAACAGATAAAGATAAGTGATTAATTTTATTATATTTGGATTAATGAATTATGTAATTTTACTAATTTATCAATGTTGTACTAGTTATAAAAATTATTGAATATGTGATGATTGTACTACAATACATTTTCACAAGGGATTTGGGATCATTTGTTGAATTGTAAAATGAAAATAAATTCAATATATAGTAAATAATATTTTAAAATAGAAGATTGAGGGTAAAATTAACCCTTAATATGTTCCAAATTCTAAGAAAATGATGTTTTGATAAATGATCTTTTTGTTGGGAAAATGTAAATCGTTTCAGTACTGACTACCATGAAACTGTGTATTGTTTTATTAACAATGTGGTTTCTGATATCTTTGATGGAGTTTATTTTTTTTATTTAAGTAATATATCCAATAATCTATATTATATTTAATTAATAAGATAAATTCATCCCATCGATAATGTTTTATGATAATTAATGTTATTACCATATTCACATGGTTTGTATGTGACTATAAAATTATAGTTCACCGTATTGGATATGTTCAGTTTAAAAAATCGATGACCTACCATATAAACAATTCGATTGTAATATTTTTTAAAAGTTAGCCATTTGTGAAATTGTTTATGTTTATTTATGGATTAGTATTTAGTGTTAAATATATGAAATCAACATATGATAAAACTTATGCAAATATTGAAGTATAAAATTTTCATGTAATAATCAAAGGATAAGATTGTATTTACGTAATAGAATCATATATTTAATTATATTATTATTTAGTGACATATCTACTAAAATATGGGGAAAAAGTGATGAAACACAAAATGTATCCTATTATAATCCATTTTTTATATCAATGAATCTTTCATAATAGTTTTTATGGATTTTTTCATGAGCATTCAACTAAACATGTTCTATAGAACTCTCCAAAAGAACAATATTTTTATTATTCTTTTGTCTATCTAAGATTTAATTTCCCATTAATGTTTTTCTAATACAGAGCCTAGTAAGGTGATAATTATACTTTACAATATCAATTATTAATTATATGTGTTATTACCCCTATTTATTTTCTCAGATTTCAACAATAGTTTATTTTAAAATATCAATCCCCTTATTTTTGAGAACGAGTTTAAATTAAGAGTTCAAAATTTAATTATGGTGGGGGGAATTTAAAAGCCCAAGAATTTAAAAAAATTTAATTTTTAGAATAAATTTATTTTTTTAGGATTATTTTAAAAAAAAATTGTATTACAATACACACAATACTGAGTTATCTTGCATTACATGCAAGACCATGTTTTATCATCTTTTAATAATGAAACTATTTAAAAATTAATTTTTTTTAAATTTATTAATTTCGTATGTAAAATAAATTTACTTTTTCAATTTGGAATTTCAAACTTATCTTAGGGTGATTTCGTTTTATCTTTCTAAAAAGTATCATTTTTAGTGAATATAAGAAATTACAACATCTTTGTTAAAAGAATTCATTTCACCTAAAACATTAATAATGATAAATTATGTTTTGAATATTAAATATGTAAAAAATAGATCAATATCTATATATTTAAACAATATTTTTCATTATAATCATATTTATTTACATTTACATATATATAATTAATGAACTTTTAATCATTTTTACATTATATACTAGAATTTTGGGCAAATATGTGTGTAAATAATTAAGCTTAATTATTCCATTTTTATGAGTAATATTTGATGGAATCTAAAATAGAGTGTCTTAATAATTTTAATAATTATATTATACTATGAAATACTTTTTTATTTGATTTTTAGAGAGACTAATTAAAATAAATTATACAGATTAAGGTAAAATTTTTCTTAACAAGGTACAAATTCATATAGATAATGGAAAAATTAACCTATAAAATTATAAAAAATCCATTAATAGACCATTCATAAAATATATGAATTAACTAATCTTATTATATTATTTAAGGGCATAATATTCCATAAATTTTCCATATTTCATAAGTTCTGGTAGCAAAATAGTCAAAATGGGATCTTTTGTTACCATTAACAATTATAAAACATTTTGATTTAGAAAAAACAACATAAATTAGGTAATTAAAATAGTATTTAATAATAAATGAGTTATATTTATCATAATTATTTATAATCAAATTTTATAGATGAGTTAGTTAAATTAAATTATTAACAAACCATAACACCTGGATTACTCAGGTAATAATTTAAAAAAAATAATAGATGATAAAAACATTAAAAGTTATGTAAATGTAAATAAATTTACTGTTAAATTATTTTTATATAATAATATATAATTTTAAACATAGATTAAATTAATAAATATTATTTACATAATCATTATGATATTTTTAATTAAATTTTAATAAGCAATTTAAAAAAGCTAAGTTATTTTATTCTACCATAAATTATATTTTATTACAATATTTAAAATTAATAATAATAATATGTTCATAAAATATATATGTATGTGTTAATAAATATATAAAATTTTCTATAGTTATGAAAAATTATCTTTTATATTGAATATAAAGACCCCTAAATAGTAAAAACATTGTAAGCACGATTCAGTTTAAAGCATCATTTTGGAAATTTCATGTTCTTGTTTTTAAATTAATTTACAACAACCATGATACTTTTATTATTTAAATTACATATAATTGTTATAATTTTGTGTGGCTATAATTTCTAATTAGTTACACCTTAATTTATTGTCAATGCGTTAAGTTACAATGGTTGGAAAACTAGTTACATAAGTGATAATGCAAAAAAGAAAAATATAAGGAAACATAGTGATTATGGAAAAAATATATAAAAACGTATTCAATTAATGTTATATATATTAAAGGGTTGTACCAACACCTAAAATCAATTATATCTAATGTGTATTGTACATACTGTTTTGGTGTATGACAATGTACCACCGCACAAATTGATATAATTTGTTTTTCTGTTACTAGCTCTCGTGGTTGGTAATTATGGTTGGAAACCTATTTACATATGTTATATATAATATTTAAAATTTATTTATACATATATAATTCATTTATAACACATACCTATATGGAAACCATTTTTTTGGAATACAATAACCTCATTTGTGGATGTGTGGATTATTGCCCCCTCAAAGTGATGTGATTCGTTCTCACAACACATGGAATGTAAAAAAATCAGTATTTTAATAACCCTAAGTAAAATATATGAAATAGATATGATAATGTAATTATAATATACACGTACATATATATCAATTAAATTTTATTTTATTTTTAAATTTATGTTGAAATTATTGTAGCATATATGGGTATGTACGCCCTACCGTCTCCATGAATGGTGCATTTCATTCCTATATCCAAAATTTGTTGGTTATTATAAATTAAAATATATTTAATATATATGATATTTAAATCATGGTTTAAATATTTAAGATAATTAAACCGTTTTATAATTAATAAAAAAACATATTAAAACATACTCAATAATGTAGTCAATTAACACCTATAATACTAAAAATAAGGAATGGTTTTTGTCAAATAGGTAATAAGTTATTATATGAAGGTAATATAGGATATTATAAACATTAAAATGGTTCTTTAATATGTTATTAAACATGGAAAATAAATTATAAAGGATGTTAAATCCCATTCCAACAATATTAAATGCGATTTTATACATTATGTCTCAGTATACATTCCATTGAGACTTATTTTGTGTTATGCACCAATTCAATTTTATATGGGGTGGCTAATTTCCTTTGAGATTATATATCATGAATCTACATATTCTCATGATATTATATATTAGATTTATTGTTATTAATTCAAGGGGATTATGATACCAAATATATAAATGTGGTATGAGGGAATATAGAATGTTTAAAGATTATTTTCATCAATAATGTACTTAATGGCCTCCTTTGCAATATCACATTCCATTGATATTGTAGAAATTATCTTGAAAATATAAATTTCTTATGATAATTATTATGGAACATGATATTTTCTTATATATCAATTTTTTATGCAATGGAAATTAATATTTCTTAATCCCAAAACCATTGTACTGATGGGGGTCACTTTGACAGTTTTTTGATTAAATGGGGATTTATTGACAAATAACTAACTTTTATCAAATAAGAATACATGATAAGGAACATTATTCATGATTTAAATTAATATATGAGGAATTATTTACTCATGTATGATATGGGTGTGGCTTGGTTATTTATAGACCCTTGATGAATTGGTAGCCTGATGGGATGAATTAGCTAGCCAAATTAAATGAGGTTTTAACTAATATAGTAAACCATCATTGGAATTTTCATTACATTAAAGGTTCCAAGTACCTATGAATCATTGAATCCAATAATTATGAATTTACCACATTTAAAATCATTTATTTTTTTTTATAAATTATATTTTATAGACACATATCTATGTATGCATTTCATTTTCAGATCATTGACTAAATGCCACGTGTATTCATTTTCTTACTATTCCATATTATAATTTCATTATAACGTAATTTGAAAACAATGTTTTTCCTTTTATTTATATTTAAATTTTCATTATTGACATAAAATAATTATTACTTCCATATTATATACCGTTACTACACATTTGAGATGAACTATATTATGTTTCAAACCACAATGTTATGATGAAGATTCCATTGAATAATATTTGAACAGTGCAATTTATTCCATTTTATTAGGTATAAGGTTTTATTTTCTTCTCCCAATGTATTTTGGGCATCATTAATGTAATCTAGTTTCCATTACAACCAATCTAATAGGGCCATTGATATTTTATTCTTTGTAAAAATTACAATGAAGTAAAATAATTTCCCACCTTAGGGTATATGGGGTCTAGTCATTTCATGGAATACATACATAAATGGACCACAAGTAACCAAGTACACAATATATAACAATATGATTCATAAAAATACATGACTGGAAATCATAAAAATAATGAATATAATACCCAAACCATGAAATATCCAAGACATGGACTTGAGTCCCAACCAGTCTTGACATCCCATTCTCCATCTCATAAGCCTATGCACCAACCAAACAGCATGTCCCAATCCAAAACCTATACCAGGAAATAATTAACATTTTCCTGGGTATCATAGTTATGTGGTGGACCATGTTGGGAGAATGTACCACAAAATATTATAAAACCAATTTTATCTAAATAAATATCCATTATGTATGATAATATGTGTGATTAATCATGCATCAAAAAATAAACATGGCGACAATAGAAACATTTTAGCATTTAAATAATAATTATTTAATAATACTTTATACTATTTTATATTGATAAATTAAAAAAAGTGAACCTTATTTCAAATTTTTTGGAGCCTTATACATCTAATAATGGTTCACACAGTTTAAATAACAAAGGGAAATTTCATTGAACAATTCAATTTATCATTGAAAATTGGAGGATTATTTAATATAACAAATACAAGTTCATACATGGCGATATAGAGCCTTAGTACATCACCCCCAATCAATTTCATATTTGGGAGAATATATCATCAGTATGACATCCCAATATGGGGAAAAAATAATTCAATCACAGAGCATCATGATATCTAGAAAAAAATAGGGATTCTTCATCCAATTCATTAACAATGCAGTACATACGTGGGGCCCATATAATTTGTCTAGCCCACCCTTCAAGAGTAGTGCCTATGTCCAATAATCCAATATATAACATATCAAATGGGCTTGATTCTATAACTATTTAACCAATTTTATATATTATCATATCATTTACCAGGGTTACAACAGACCCCTATCACCAAATCAGGAAAAACAAAAAAACCAGTTCTGTATGTAAATAATCAACAAAATGAAATAATGATTTTAAAATAATCTATTAGTCCGCCATTATATAATGGATGTTATATTTGAAAATATAAACCATTCCATAGGTATTTCAATTCAATTTACAACCATCAAAAATTTTCACTAATGAATTTTCAAAAAAATGTGTACCATTCCCTCATTCAAATCATAATTTGAACTCTATTAATAAAAAAAGTTTTTAAATCATGTTGATTTCATCAACACATTTAAAAAAATTACCAATTATATTAGATCAATATCCTTCATTAAAAATAATTACAAATCAAATTAGAAAACACAGCATTTAATATTTTTTTAAATCCTTCAAGGAATTTAAAAAAATCAACCATATATACATTTATTTTGAATCATTAAACATACCCACAAAAAAATTTAAAATACACAACCCATTAACCCTTATAGTTATCATAAATAAATGGGTACCAGTATATATTAAAAAAAATTAATGGAACATTATTTCAATTATATTAAAATTTAACTTATTTACTTCATTTTAATAAATTTAATATTAATGTTTTTATTAAATCATTCTATAATAATGTACGTTTTCTCTTAGGAAACCCATTTTTTCATCGAGTTTTAAGGTAAAGTATTGATTTTTCTTCTACCAATTATGTGAATAAAATTTTAAAAAATGGTTTATATATTTTCAAATATAATAATATATATTATTTAATCAGTATAATTTAATATTTACTATTAGGAATACTAAACAATTAAAAATTAATTACCATGTTTTTGGTAAAAAAATTTCCACAGGAGGTTAAACTATATATATAAGGGTAAAAAAATAAAAAAAATCCAAAACCTATTTTATATCAACAATGATTCCCTGTAATAACTATAATTTTTTATAATTTTTCTTTTTTGATGTATTTAGAGTGATAAAAACATGTGTGTAATTTATTTATTTTTTTCCAAAAATTCTAAAAATGTCCCCTACCTATTTTTAAAATTCCACCCCATTTCCTCTCATATACACATATTCAGACTGTATTCTTCTTCCAATACCATATATAATATCATACTTAAATCCATACTCCATTCCAGAGATATATTTAGGTTTTTATTCTTAAATGGTAATGTTTTGTTAATTCATAAAGATGATGTACAAAATAGAGAGAATGTTATTGATTATGTGTCTTTATACTACAAACCCTTATAAAAAAATTAAATATTTTCTAAATATTACAAAATAATAACATGTTTATCCCTCATATACTGATATATTTTTAGTTTATTGGAATAATCTATATCTATATTCAATTAAATCATATGAAATATGATGTTTTCCATTATTTGTATATAGGACTACATCCTCCCAAACTGAGGTAGTTTGTTTTCCATCACCACAATTCAAGGATTGATGTAATGGTGGATTAAAAATGTGTATATTATAATTATTTTAAAATTATACATCATTAATAATAATATCACATAAAAATTCATCATTTTTATTCCATTAGATATGAAATAATTTCACTCATCTTTATGTTGGACTACCGCCTAACATAGCGATGAGATTTATTTTTTCACATAAGCATTACATGGAAGGTTGTAAGGATAATATTTAATACATATAAATTAAATTTTTGATATAAAAATTATTCTGTAAATATAATATAAATTCTAATATCTTACATTAATATCCATTGTAAAATAATAATGTTGCATATAAATATATGTGGACTAAAAAATCTAATTAGATATGGAAAGTGTTTTTCATTTCATTTTTAAATGGCTGGTGTTAAAGATGTAATATATTAAATTTAATGATATATATAAATAAAAATAAAAATAATTATTCATTATTTTTTAATTAATATTTACAATATTTACATTCAATTCATTTAGAGATGTGGAATTATCGTTCTTTTGTTTGTACGTTCTATTTTCCCCATGAATGGTGTAAGAATTTTTCAATATCTAAAATTTATAAGGCACATTAAATTAATATATAATGATAATATATTATATTAATATAACTTTTTACTCCATATAAATTATTTTATCATGATAAAAAAGGACACAAATTAGAGTACCGAAACATACATTAAAATTGAAGTAATTATCACCTGAATGAGTTAATATAACAAAGAATCACTAATAAATGACTAATTGAATTAAATAAGTAAATAATATATGTTATGATATAGATTATTATGGTTCTTTAATTTATGATTAATTAAACTATATATATTATAATAGATTATGGAACTTATATGAATGAATTCAAACTAGTGGTATGGGTATCACCTCCACTTTTACATTACTATTTCATATGCCAAATTCACCACTTATTCCTTTGTGTGGTGTATATAAATCACTTATGATATGATAAATCATGAATATATTTATCTTAACTATATTTTATGTTTCATTTTATGATATTTCATTCTTGGGGATTATGTTTCAAGAGTTTCCATAGTGGTAATGGATTATTTCAAAATCACATAATTATTTGAGATTATTTTGGTTTATGTATCCCACTGGGGAACTATTAAATATTTATATTTTAAATTTAATATATTTTATTAACTTATATTTATTTATCAACATTTTAAGTAATATTACTATATTTTTACTCTCTGGTAATTAAAGTTATATTGAAAATATTGTTATAAAAATATGAGTGTATTTCACTTTTCGATTGAATATTATTTTTCATCGAAATCCATGATTTGTTAAAAAATTAAATAAATATTTTTTAAAAAATAATTTATTAATTTAATTTTTACAATTTTTTATTAATAAATTTATTTGGAATGAAATCTTCATGCCGTTTTCAAAATAAGTCTAATTTATCATTAACACATAATTTGAAAGGTATCGTTGTTTTAACATGTACTGCATGCCCAAAATATTCCAATATCATGAAAAATAATAGATTAAAATATTATTTTACAAGTTATAATATTTTATTTTAATGGAAATAAATTTTGTAAATATTTTTTGAACATATAATTTTAAAAATATTTTCATATTGAAATTGATATTTTCATCAAAATAATTATTAATGATATTACCTTAGTGTTTCTATTGATCGATGCTAGAAACAAATTACTATAAATATGATCCACAAAGAATATGTTGAATTTATGTCTTTTGTATTATTTATGTGGATGGTTTTTGATCATTTTCACTATATATGTACAATTTTATTACAATTCACCAAGTATCTATGTATGATTTTTTACTTTGTTTATTTATTGGTGTATGTATTAATATTTTGTATGTTAGTCTATCGATATTGTTTCCATGATTGTAATTTTTGACTCATTTCAATAGAGGAATGAATTATAATTTTTAACTGATTGTTTGGGCTAAATATTTCATATCCCCTCGATTCATAGGTAGGTCTCATTGGGACAAATTAACTTTGGTATTTGGAGGTGGTCTTTACCATTTATGTATGATGTATTTGAATTAGGAGTTTGTGGTTATATTCCTTTCTATGTGGACATTAATTTTTTATATGATGTATGAAATTATGATTTCTATTATTATAAATTTATTCATAATATCCTATGTTATTATTTGATTAGTTATAATATTTTTCATTATGTTTCAATATTACATGCTTATTAATACGGAATTATTTGATCATCATATATTCCAAGAATATTATGATAAATATATTAAACAAATGGAAGGTGTTTTATTTATTTAAATTTCTATATTAATTATTCATTATTTAATCATATCTTCCACAATTTTCATAACCTTACTAAGAATATATGCTCAACCTTACCATATGAATTTTCTTCCCTAGGACAACATGAATTACTTTTTATTGATATATATGAATAAAAAATGAAAAAAAGGTTCAAATAAAATATTTTCTTTTGGATTTATATATATGAAAACCTTATTCTTATTGAATACATGTATACATATTATAAAAATTAATAAACAATTCATTCCTTTTGGATTTGATTGTCTATATCTAGTTAAACTGTAATAATGAAACCATGCAATCTAGCCTAATAATGCTGGGAACGTTACAACCAATAACATGGTTATTAACTCTAATAGAAATATCATTACTTTCATTCCATTAATAATATAAATTAGTAGAACCATAATTGGGTGTGAATTTATATGGTAAGATGATCGAGGTATTGAAAAGTAACTCAATGGTAAGAATTTGACTCTTACAATTTAATGGGAATGCCAATACCACAATATTATCTCATATTGTTCCACTTAAATATTATAATGATTTTACTAAATTATTTTAGAATCATTGTCATTCCACCAAAAAAATACAATGAAATATTAATGTTGTGAAACTCATTATAGGACACATATTCTAAGTTATTATCCCATATTAATATATAAATATATCTATATGTATGAAAATTATTCTCATTCATGATGTACATGAAATCCATCATTGTAAACAATTTGAATTATAAACACCAATATCTTTATATGAATTTTAAAATATAAATATATAATATTCCCCTTCCTTAATTGAATAACATGTAAGCCTCATATATATTTTTTAAATAGACCCAAAGTCTGTCTTCCCTAAGAAACATTACCCAAGATAGATCTCATTAAATATTTTAATCTAATACATAATTTAGGAATATCATAATTAATAAATTAATTCAAATCCATCATCGCATAAAACACAAATTTATGATTCGGAAAAACAAATTCCACTATTATACAAGTCATGTATCTCTTTATATGGGTTTGGGATATTCTATTAACCAGTATAACAATTATAAAAAATAATAATGTCCGGAGATTTTGGATCATTTAAAATAAATTATATATTCTATAACATTTGTCGCCCAATAAATCCAAAATAAAAAACAATAACTTATTATGAAGATATTATTAATAAATCTATAATAAACACTAATATAGAAAACCGTAAATTCGTTATACCATTAGAAGTAACACCATTAAAATGAATTAATATAAAGTAGGTTTATTTCTATAAACTCATCATTCATTATAACATATATTATCCTAAAAAAATATAAATATTAATAATTTTTAGATAATATATTATTTCTGTTTTAATTCCACAGGAAAAAGTTTTTCCGAATTATTTTATTTATGTTATCTAAAAATACATTTTTAGGTCAGTAGAAAAAATATACCAATTTTATTAATGCTTCTAATTTTTTAAATTAGTAATTTCTAAAAATATATTTAATTTTTTGAAACCAAATACAATAAATTTTTTATAATAATGTATTTCATATCATATTACAATATTATTATAATGTTATATACATAGGCTCAGAATTTTGAAAAAAATATTGTGTTGTAATGAAAAATTATTTCAAACATTTTATTACATAATTACTACATGATGAATTTTTATTATTATTTATATTATATATAAAATAATTTCTAATTTATTTACAATTTTTATGAAAAATTATTTGTAAAAAATGGAATTGATAACTATATTATAATTAGATATCATTTTTCTTGATATTAAACATTGTCACAAAATGAGTTTTCACATATTACATGTGGTAATTTTAGGATTAATTTCCATATCCATGGAATGATAATCAT
Organism: Viscum album; assembly: GCA_963277665.1. Lineage (NCBI taxonomy): Eukaryota > Viridiplantae > Streptophyta > Magnoliopsida > Santalales > Viscaceae > Viscum > Viscum album. The sequence continues at coordinate 383,651,754 of OY728120.1, read as the reverse complement.
ATAAAATTAGTCTAATATTTTGGATTATTAATACTATAATATTTAATATATAAAATTTAATTTTTAGGTTTAATAATTTGATAATTAAAATTAAATATAATTTCTATGATAATGGGGTAATGGTTATCTTGAGATTATTTTTGTAATTAGTATCATGGAATTTAAGTTGAGTCGATTAAAAGTAAATAAGTAAATATTGAATAAAATATGATGAAAAATGAAAGAAATAAATATATTGACAATCATTTAGTTGGATATCAATACTAAATAAATTAAGAATCATTTATAAAAAAATTCATTTTTTGAATAAAAGTGATTTCCAACACATTATAGATTCTTATTATAATGATAAATTTTTATTATATAGAAATTTAATTGTGTTATATGGATTCTATATATTGTTTCAGGAAACTATAATTTTATTAAATGGTGGTTTTTTGTATTTAATAAAACCAAAAAATTTAAAATTTAAACTAGTTTATATATAAAAAGTAAAAGAGAAACATTTCAATAAATATTATTAAAAACTCAATAAAATATATAAAACATGTAATAAAGTGAATTATATAACATTAATGAAAAATATACAGCTAAGATTAAATTATTTAGAATCCTTGGATACATTATTCATAGAATCAGGTCCTGGAATTATTAGAATATGAAACATTTTTTTTCAAAAGTGATATTTTCCTCTCATATAAAAGGGGATCACATGAACCATTTCAATACTAGAAATATACATAGATTAACACATTTATAATGTTTTATTATACTATCCATTGATAAATTTATGATAAAAACAAGACATGGTTCACTAATAGGCATCTTAATTCCTTCAATTTCAATGTAACATCTAAGGGAAATTATCAAGTCTCTAACATAAGTAATATACATTTCATTAGATTTTCATCCTAATATGATGATTCAAAATATCATATGAATAGAAAATTCAATAAAAAAAGTATAATTATAATAAATACATATTTTTATTTTTCAATTATATACATAATGTCTTAATTTCTATCCATTTATAAAAACCCAATAACATAATTATTTCATTGTGTGGACAATCGCCTCCACAAAGTGGATTTAACTACTTTTCATTAACTGAATTCATAAATTGTATTAGAGGTCCCAATGATGAGTTAATTATTTATATATGTGTTATTATTAAATTTCAATTTAATATCCAACACCACCCCTATCAATCATTGTGAAATGAGGCAACTAAATCCACATCTTTGAGGAATCACACCTATATGATGAATTATGTCCACTTTTCATCGAGATTTTCATACCTTATATATATATATATAATAATTTAAAAATTTAAAAATTCATAAAAAATATCATTTAACTAATAATTTAATTATGTTTTTTTCAAATGAAGCATCCACTTCATCACACACACACATTGAGATAATGTATATTCAGGATTTTAAATTTTTAACCACATAGAAGAGTGTTGAAATATAATAAGATAATTGATGAATATGGGAAAATAGAATTATATTTTTATTCTAATAATTTAATAAAAATTATTAAATGGTTCTATTAATGAAATATAATTTATATTAGTAATATTAAATATATAGTTAAATTAACTACCGAAATAATATGTTATGAGTCCAGTTTTAACACTACATATCAATGTTTTTTAATTATATATGATCATTATAAATCTATGAAGGGTATCTATTATTGTTTATTAAATCACAAATTAATTTTTTATATAGTATCAATTTATGATTAACAATATGAATACTACCAATCATGATCAATGTAGTTAATGTTACTATAACATGATATTCAAAATACATAATGATGAATTAATGTACACAAGATATATAATATTGAATACGGAGTAGAAAAATGTGTTAATTATGAGTATTGTTATGTAATATTTTATTTTTTTGGGTTAATATATTTTTATTGGATAGAGTTAATTAAAATAATTATGGAAATTTGTCATGTGATTTGTTGTTTGAAATTTGAATCTATAGAGACATGATTTTGATATACACAATGTCTCATTCTCATTTGAGTAAATAATTATCTTTATAAATTTTATATAATTACCATCTTATATTTTAATTTATGAAATTTTACAACTATTTATATAAATCTTCATGATTTTGGATTCAAATGAAAACAAACATTATAGTGTTTTCGTGACTCAATTCATTTCACTTGGCCGTATTACTGTATAGGAGATCATTATTTTTACGATTCCAATGATATTACCCTTTACCCTATTTTATTAGGAATAATATTGTTTTAAAAAATGTTAGTTTGGGAGATATTATCTATATCCACTATTCTACTTCTGTTTTTATAGGGTTATCCACATTACCAAATATGAGAAATCCATTTTTCCTGATTATGACTTATTTTTAATGGGGAACATATATCTTGTTATTTTTTAATGAAAATTTATTCATAATTTTGAGATTATGTTATAATTTGTGTTTTTATTCCTATAATCCATAATTATATTTTATAACTTTAGTAATTGGTTCATTTAAATTAGATATTTTTACTAATTGATGATGTTAGACATGTTTATGATCATATATTTATGGAATTTGTTTTATTATCCCATAATGAGTATTTAATCTCACTCCTTATTTATTACTTTACCTATGATATGAAATGTATTATTTATCATGTAATATTTATGAGTGGAATATATATATGGAAATTATCAAATCCTTTTCAATAAGTTATTCTATGTTTCTAGTTTCTCATAAAGTAATCCATTTGATCCTTATGAAATGATTGTATATACGAATGATATAATTAAACAATGGATTAATTGAGTTTTATGTATAAATTTATCATCGGTTTGATCTGTTAGAAATGAATCAGTTTTTAGTTATTTTGGATCTTATTTCTGTTATTTTTTATATTATTGTAGTTATTCTTTAATTTTAGTTCCCTTACTTCAAGGATATCATTATATAAAATTTCTAAATACTGTAGAGTTTTCTCCATGGGGAGGATAACATCATGAATTATTTTTTGATGATTTATTTATTGGTTTTTATCATAAATTTATCACTATAATTATTCTAAAAGTATATTTATGCATTAGAACAATTGAACCTAAGAGTAATAACCCTAAATAGGGAATATATGCTATTTACATGGCTATCACAGGTTGTATGAATAATTTAAAAAGCTACGTACATTGTATTACAAATCTTGGGGTATGAATTTTTAGATCACATGATTTTTATTAACCACAAAAATATATTTATATCATAGTTACATATAAGGATTTGGCTGTGAATCAAAAGATAACACACCTCAATGTAACCTATGTTAAACTGAAACTAATAAAGTTTTAACTATATAATCTCTAGGATATCTTTTCAATGTATTTTACTAAAAAAATTATGGATTAAATTATTTTATTATTTTCATAGTTCCCACATATTTTTATTGATTCGTCATTTATTTCATCCATTTTTTATATTAATGTCTAGAAAAATAAAGAACCATGTTCCTGAGGGACAATGTGAATATTGACAAAATATGAAATCATTAAGAATATGAGCTTCAATGAGAACCCATTTGATATATCCAAACCATATATGATGTAATATTAACAAAAACATGTATATAGTTATTTTCATAAACACACCAAAGAATATAAATATGATATCTCATTAATGTTCAAGTAATAAACATGACAAATTAAAACATATTAAATTTCTTATTTATAAAATATTATTTTAGAATAAAAAATTGAATTTATTTAAGGTGACTAAGAGATTTTTTACTATTGTAAAAGATGGCCATTGAGATCACACTATCATAGGAAAATTACGATATTGTTTTTGATAATGGGAGTAATTCAATGAAACCAAATAACTATGATTTTTTTATGTTTCAAATATGTGTAAAAAAACGTTTGTCAATATCATGCATCAATGAAGGGTGAGATTGATTTGAGTTAACAACCAATACAATCATGGGAACATGAGAGAATCTTTTGAATTACTTTTTATGTTGTGTACTGAAATAACTAAATCCTATACATTATAATTTTTAATATGGGATCCTTAATCTCTCTACAAAATTTTTCATATATATTATTTTAAGTATACCACCCAAATTATTGTTTATGAAATAAAATTTATAGTTATACAATGGATTTTTAAAATAAATATGTTTAAGAGAATATAAATATTATAATAGTTACATTAGAAGGACATAATGAATTAGTAAAACTATTTGATAATATAATATATATTCACTGATCACATTTAGATTTCTCAAAACATAATCACTATTTAATAATTATGGGTAAACACTAACAAACAAGTTCCATGGAGAAATATTATTGTCACTGTGATAGAATATTTCACCATCAAATAATTTTTATAATTATAAATCTATACGCTACTACAAAATGTATTCCTCGACATATCTAGAAAAGGTAAATCACTATATTAGTAAGAGATTTATAATATAGTTACCCATTCTACACATCTACATCCACATGAATAAGTTTCTATGTATCACCATTTGTTTCAAGTACGTAAACAATTCAATAGGTATTATTGTTCTTGTAAAGTCTATGGGTGATTTTTTTGATATATTAGGATATTTTTGGAATGTTTTAGAGATTCATTAATGGTGAAAAATTTCTAATATATAGGAAACTCGTATAAGAAACCATGCATATTGAGACAAAGCCAGTGAGGGACGACACACTTTTTGGTGCATAATTTTTCTAAACCATGTGCCACATAGGAGTATCTTTGAAAATATATATAGTGGAAATTTTCACGATTGGCCACATGGTTTTGTATAACTATGGATTCCAACAATGAAAGGTTCACCTTGAGGTTAATGCTAGTGCACTATTTCTGCGGATTTTTCCTAACAGTGTGATTAACTGTGCATTGATTGAAAAATATATTCGTAATAAGTGGATCTATGTTGGAATTATATTTTAACCATTTTTATTCAAAAATCAATATTTATTCTGTATTTCATCATCTCTCCGGTCATGATTCCCTTCCCCCATTGAATTGGAGGTCGTCTAGAGGTGTTTCTTCATGTATTGAAGGCTGATTCCCTTAGTAAGTATTTATTTATGTTGATAGTCCTTATATCTTATCCATTAACTCTATCATTTTCAATGAACTAGTTCTGTTGTGGATAAATATAAGGTTTTTGACATTATTCATGGTTTGATTTGTATATTTTTAATTTGGGAGAAGTTATATAAGAATGGTATTTGATGCTTTAACTAGGTTTCATTGTTATTTTAAAAAACAAATTCATTATTATCATAATTATTTTGCTGGATGGATTCACTCACAACACCTAATTTTAGAATGTAATTTCAGAGTTTAAAAATTTATTGTTTTCATTTAAATTTTTGTGATGTTTTTTAATTTTTTATTGGAAACCCTCTTTCGAGAATGTTTATAGAAATTTGGTAATCCAGTCTTTCGAGGAAAGTGGAATTGGTAACATGATTGTAATATGTTGATTTTTTTTATATTCATGGAAAATTAATTTTATTAAATGGTTTCATTTATTTAAATTATTATTTTGAAGGGGATTGTTTAAATGTATTTTTTTATATTAGGGGTTGAAATGGTGGAATTGGTTGTTTTGGAATTGGTTTTTTTACTAATGGTGGTCTATTTCCATTTGAATTTGGGACAAATAAATGTATGATGTCTCCCCCATCTTTGTTGGGATCGATAAGGGTATGGACATTGCCTTATAAAAAATGATCATTAAGTGACAACATAGAGAAAGTATAACTCACCACACAAGAGTATATGGAGGACTATTTTTCTTGCATGATTGGATTTTTGGACATGTGGAATGTAATTAGCAACTCAAAAATATAATTTGTGAAATGGTTTTAATGTATTGTTTGATGTAATTCATTGGGAATTTTTTTTCTGTAAAAAATATTTGATATATAAATTTTATTATATTTTGATATCCACAGTTTAAATTTGATGTATATAAATTTTTCTATATAAATTTACAAATATGTTCAATCCATGTGGCGTGAGTATGAATGTTATTTAGGAAAACATAATGAGTTCAATTACTCACTCATTCTTTGGAACATTTTGGATTTTAGTGATATTGTTCACCATGATACAAGAAAATGTGATGAATCACACTTCATTAATAGTGTATCATGATACTTGGTCTATTTTTTTAGTGTTGGATCATAAAGAATGTAAGGAGATTTGAAGGTGGTCTTTAATGTCTTTGTAGATTCATTGGTGTTGTATTACACTCTGAACGTTAATAATTGTAGTCGTATACTAGTACTATGTTATGGATAAATTTTTTAGCACAATTATATAACATTGGGTGAGTTTACATTCTTATAATATATCATGAAGATTTTTAGTTTGGTCTCGTTTGGTTTATTTGTTTTAATTATTAGATTGACAATCGTCCCCAATTATATCAAATCCTTTGGAATTTATTACCAGGATTTGGAATCTTGGGTATGTCACATAAGGTCAAGTATTAATTACACCTATAATCATTCAACTTTGGAGGGGTAGTGTGTTACATGTATTATAATCCTGTTTAGTCCTTTAATTTAAAGAGGTATTAGGTAGGTCCCCATCTTTCACTTGGAAATGGTTTCCAATATTGAAGATGACAATTAATTCTAGCTTATTAATTGATTTGGTATAGATAAATGTGGTAGGATTGTTAGGACATGAAATATGGAGAATAAAAATGAGTATCAATAATTTTAATGATGATCTTCAACATACAAAGTGGAGGGTACATTAGTGTTTTTGGGTTACATACAGGAATGAAATCTCATTATAATGGGTTAAGAAATTGAGACATGCATGATATGCATTGTCCAAATGACATCCCACATGAATTTCATATTTTATTTTGAGTAATGATTTATGATTTTGGGTAAAAATATGATGATTTTTGAAAATTCACAAAATTGATTCCAAATGATCGCTTTTATAAAATGGAATGATTTTAGTAATTTGAAAAATGGGTTGATTTTTGAAACATTTGTGATGTATTCAACAAGGTTTTAATGGGGAAAAATATTGTAATTTTGAAATCCCTATTATGATATCATGATTTTTATAATATAAAATTGTTAAGCCATCTGTTTTTGTATAGTGTGACGTATGGTGTTTGTTGTGTTTTTATAAATGGAACCCAACATGAATCGTTGTAAATAATTAGAGGAATCTACTGAGAATTTTGTTTTACTCGAGCCATATAAGAACCAATATATTTTTTGGAATATAATGATATACTGTCAAGTTGTTGATATAGGAAATAAGATAATTCGACCATGGAATGTCGATAAATATATCTAGTTTCAGAATCACAATCTACTGATCTTTTTGGGAGATTATGAACAAAATAAGTAATATGTGTGGCTATATAGGACTAATCAAATGTTTAATTACATTGGTGCACCAAGGGAGATGAATTTAATGATATAAATTTAGATGATGGAGGATATTACGCGCAAGTGGTGGGTTTGAGCAGTTAATGAAAAATTAGTCAAATTCCTTGCATGAGAGTATTTTTAATAAATGTTTAACAAGAAATTATATAAACAAAAAATAAATGTCACAATAATAATTATCTTAATCATTATAAAACATTATAATATCAAAATTATAGAGTATACATATAAATTGATAATATTTCCCACATTACACACAAATTTATTACAAGTACTTCCTTCAAGGTAGAAAAATTAGAATCGATACAAAGGTAGAATATTTTCTTTAATATATTTGTGCTCATAATGTAATATTATAAAAATTTGGTTAATAATGTGATAGTGGTACCATATTACATATAAAAAGATAATTCTAGAGGAATCGTGTGGATACCAATGAGAATTGGTGAGAACTCTAACGATGTGAATAAGTGGAAGTGGGAGACATATGTCCAAGGTTGGATTATATACCATAATCAAATTGTTGGGCCAGTGAATCGTCCCTAAAAACCCAATTTCCAACCTAGATTTTTTATATTTGGTTCATTGAACCATGTTATGAGATAGTGTAATACACCACCTATATCATTCCACAACTGATGTATGTGGTAAAATCATTAGTCCTATTGTTTTAGTGCTCCATGTATGGTTGTTGGGGAAACTTATCAAGTGTCACAGATGACTTATTCTATGACAAGATGAATGTAGAAGAAAAAAATCAAAAGTATAATAGATCTAGCCATGGTGATTCATGGAATACCATGACTCATCATCATGGGAAATATTAATAATGTTAAAAACCATAAAATACCATGGGAAGAAAATTAAATGCAAATGATAAAGTTATTATGGGTTATTATTATAGAACATTGATGGTGATAGGTAGGATACTTTTTAATTCCACCCTTATGCATGTGTTGTTTCATACTGTTGTATCTTATTCTTTTATTTAATCACGGACTGTTGATTTTCTGGGTATAAATTTTGTTATGTTGCATTATCTATGAAATCATCAAACTCCTATATGTCAATGATAATTTCATTCATTTCAATGTAGATAACATTCAAAACTATTAATATCGATTAGTTTATTTGGTTTTTCTCTATGATTGAAATGTATTTCTATGACATCATCCAAGTTAGGGTTTGGTTGACTATGTTCAATGCTCACATCAACAAGTTTACCTGAAAGATCAATTTTAAGAATTATGATGGTGTTTAGAATCTATTTAGAGGAGAAAAAGTATTAATTAAGGTGAAATGGGATATTGGGATCCAATAGTTAAAATTATCACATAGTAGTTGGCAGTGTTGACATTGTAATCTATTAAAGATAATGATAATATCATATTTTTAGTAGTTTTCAATAAGTATCTAGATATTTTCTATAGTAATTTCTCAGGGTTTCCACAATTAATGTAAGGAGAATTTATGAATGATCTAGTTATAATAACCAGATATAATTCACACCTACCTTACCAAATGGCACCAATACATTTAATTGAACAATACTTTCATTATGAAAGGCTATAATAAAAATTGATTAATTGGACTCACAAATATCTATTGCACTGTCTATCTTTTTTGTGAAAATGTTGGATGGAACATTAAGTATGTCTGTGGATTATCATAAGTTGAACTATATTATGATAAATAATCGATATCCACTTCCACACATTGATGATATATTAGACTAATTTTGTGGAGTTCAGTGGTTATCTATGTTAGAATTTACCTCAACATATCTCCAGTTGTATGATCGAAAGGATGAAATGGATATGATATCTTTCAAATGACGATAATTTAAACACTTTAACAGATTAATGAGTTTTTTTCTTATAAATAAACCACTGGTATTAAAGGCAATGATTAATTAAATATTTTATATGTATTGAAATTATTTTGTGGTGGATTTTGTTTATTATAAATTGTTTTATTCAAGGATAAGAGTAGATCATGAAAAGAAAATTGTTAAATATTGGTAAAATTTAATGAGAAACATTTTTATTTACAATTATTAAAAGTTTTATTTTTCATATAAGTGGTAAAAATTCTTTTCTATGAAGTATCTGAATGAAGTGTTTATGTGGAACCCAAAAATATAGATGTTTTTATCTATTGGAAACATCCAAATAATGACTTCGTGATTCCCATTTTCATTGGTCTATTTTATTATTATCAATGGGTTGTTCAGGATGTTTCATTTCAACATTCACCGATGAAAAACACTGATAAGGAATAAGGTTTGCCTCTAATTGAAGAAAGAGTGTTTAAAACTTTTTCAATAACTTAATGTTAGTATCAAATTTACAGCAATAATGATTTTTATAGAAACATGATATGGTTACATGGGGTATTAGGATTATTTGGGATTAGGGATGGGATATTCCCTCATATAGATAAATCATGATGTATCTTAAGCCACATTGATGTTATAATACTATAAAGATTTACCCAAAAATGATTTCCTGTTAGCCTCTATAGTATATGATTGGAAGACATGGTTTCATTATCAATTCAATTTGAAATTTATAGTGTTTAGAGACCATAATAGATAGAAACATATTTTCTCAAAAATGGACTTGAACCGGATACCAAAATGATGAATTGAGTATCTCAATTTTTTTATTTTGGCTTGATGTATACATCGGGAAAAGTCAATTTGGTGTTGGATGAATTTAGAATACTTTAATATGATTAGTTGGAAAATGAGGATTCATATCAATGAAAATTTTTATTCGTCCTTGCTGAAATGATCATGGAATGTCATTACTGAGGTGTTGTTATAGATTTCATTCATGTTCATTGATTCATCATCTTCTGAAGATCTTAAAAATTTCACAAACATATAATTTAAAAAGTGTTTTGATGTGGTCAAAACAAAATGATTTAAAGAACATTGAGTTCCAGATGATGGATGAGGGTTCATGGTTGTTGTTCTGAAGACATATGGTCATACATATGGTTTTTATAGAAACATATCTTTATTTTTACCATCATTTTATAATGTATATTCATCCTAGAGAAAATATATATGATTTAGAAATAATTTTTTTCATAAATATGCAATTGAATGTGCTTGAGTTTGTTTCAAGATTCTTAATAAGTCAAAAGGTTATGTTTCATCTTCAACAACCAGTATATATGTTGTTTTATGTACCACTTTCTATTTGGAAATGGGAATATATTGAAATGAATAGAATAAAATTCTCCCTTTTGATATAAATAAATTTAGTATGGATATACAAAACACTTGAATATATGTTGTTTTATAATATATATTCCTATTTAATTGAATTTTATGAATTTGTAACATTGATAATATAATCATTGATAAGTCACTACATGATTTGTAATAATATATGATTTTTTTAAAAATGCAATTACCTTAGAAAAAGGAATTGATAGCCATAACTAGTAGGATTATACCATATGAATTCAAATTATTGGGGTTTATGAGGGAGATAGATTATATAGGCATTACATGAGACATGTCTAAGATGATATCCAACAACAATAGCATAATCAAAACCATTTATGGGAGAAGTTCAAGATCATCAAGATCATAGCCCAAACCAAGATTGAAAATGACCCCATGATATCCCCACCATGACAAAAATTAATGATAGATAATAATTAACTGTATTAAAATGATATGCATCATGACCCTATAAATATGAGTATATGAAATATTTTTTATATTGTTATAAATATATATTCATCCTTTTAATTTTACATTGTAAATAAATTTTTTATATAATAAATCACAAATTCAATTTTTTATTTATATTAAAATTCAATTAAAATTTATTATAAATTAATATAATTTTTAAATAAATAATATATTAATGAAATACTAATTATGAATAATATTTATCAAATATAAAATATCATGTAATTTTTTTGACGTCAAATGTAATTTTTATTAGGGTTCAACAACTATTATTGTGGAAATACAATGTTTTTAAATAAATGGATGTCATTATTATAAAACTGTAAATTAGCATATTTAGAATATTATTTAGAAAACATTACTACAAATTTTGTAATCAGATCATGAAAATTATCCCATTGTAAATTTTTAACAATTTTCTATGATAGTCAAATTTTTGGGTAGAAATTAAAAATTGTAAAATAATACATTGTGTTTTATGACATTATAATGAAAAATGTGATTTAACAAGTAAAATTAATTGGATACATGAAAAATATATGATTTAACATTAAAATAATGTCGCATAGTTTTTTTATAAATACATTATGAATACCCCAAGATTATATTATATTTTATGAAATTAGAATCATTTATTTTAGAGTGTGACTCACGTAGACATCACAATTGGTAATATTTTAAAATTTTAATCCATTTTCCTTTTAAATAAACATAACAAAAATTCATTAGGGAAGAATATATGGTAATTTTTTTATGGATTGTGGTTTTTTATATTTTATTAGGTAGTTTCCAAAACCAAAATAAAATAGAAATCCAAATTTATTCTTATATTGAGCCACTGAATATCCCATTTATATTTTTCCAAAATCCATGGTGAACATCCACACACATTATAACACCCCCTATAGTCCACCAAATGAGACTATAAACTCTCAAAAATCCCCTCCCATGCCTTAGGAATCACACACTAATGTATGTGATCCTACACTCTCCACTTTTATCAAGAAATCATTTTGTGTCATGTCATTTATTTTTTATTACATTTGATGATATATGATATTCCATATTCAACATACTGTAAATTTTATATATAAATTATGGTAGATTAATTTTAGAATCATTATTGTAGAAATTAGGTTTTATGTAGACATATTTCAATGCCTAAATTTTTTAAATATTCCTTTCTCTATTCATGTTTCCACATCACCTTATTCCAAATATTTTGAAATTTATAAAGATAATATATTATTTTCCATTTATCTATTATTTCCAATTTTATTTAAAAATAAATAGTGATCAATTACACTCTCATTAAAAATTATTATGATTTCTTATGCGATGATGATATGCTACCAAAATTTCACAGCGATCTTCCTTTCTAAGATAATTGTGTAAGAAATACCATTTCATAACACGAACATGGTTTCACCCTCCTAGTAGTAATAACTCTAAAAAGATGGTCCATTATTGACTTAGGGTAATCTGGTACATGAGAACATTCCATAACACGAACATGGTTTCACCCTCCTAGGGGATATTCTTTGAGGACTTACTAATGTAATTATTAAAAATTATATGTGAAGAAAAAACTCCCATAAGATTACATGTTAGGGAATATATCATAGATAATATACATTCAATCCTATATATACATATGTTAAGGGGAAATGTAATTTATAAGTTATCCTTATATCGCCATTAGATTCCCCTTTATGTGTTTAACGGATTTATATAATTATCCCTAATTTTACATTTAATCTACCCAATGGCCGTAAATAATTGGAATTTGGTTTACAATAGTTGTGAAGGGATATGTGATGACTGAACGAATGAGATACAAAACCCAATGGGAGTATGAATCAAGGACTTCATGATGATAATATCTCAACTAAATCTTGTTATGAAAAGAATCATGGATTATGAGGAGCTTCTAAACCACCATTACAAATGACAACCCAAAATCAAGAGCGTAACATGATAAATGCATCCTACATTCAATAGATCATCATATCCATTAACCATTGAAAAGTGGATCAAATACATTGATAATATCATCTCCACTATTCAATGTTCTTAATAGGAGATGGTTCTTCTAGATGATTATCATATAGAGGAAGGATTTGATCAGTGGTTGACATTGTCCAAGAATATGAATCTTTAGGAATAGATTAAAATAATATTATTGAAGAAATTCCATAAAAATGATAAATATCTTGGTTACACTATGAGTCTTAAAATGGATGTTAATTTCCTTAAAATCAAGAAAAAATATGACAGATCTATTGGTGCATATGAGGAAAACATCACAAGACTTACAAGACATTCCAATGGTTTTTTGATACCTGAAAATGTAATGTTGACCTCATATTTTGTGTACTAAAACCGTGTCTACTAAAATATCTGGTGATATGTGAATTTGATATCTATCAGAAAATTAAATGATGTGACCTCTAATTTAAAATAGAGATTAGAGAATCCTAGATGTATTATATAGTTAAGAATTGGAATATGGAGTTAATTCGAGTAGCATGATGCTCAAATCTAACAGTGATATGAAATTGGAATATCATACTTGTCAATTTTGTGGAAATAGGAACTACATAATTTACAATAGGGATTTAAAAATCTTTAGGTATTGTAAGTAATTACTCCTATGTAATAATTTGCAACCGGAGAACCCATGAATGCGATATGGGAAATGAATTCTCTAGTCAACACTCAGTGTATTGTCCATTACTTGAAATGGAAGAAACCAATGAACTTTAAATTATAATTCCCTAATCCAAGGGTATTTAGAGGCAATCGACAACCTCCAATGTTGAAAGGGAGATCTTTTTCTATCACTACTGCCATTGTGAATTTCGACAATGATGTGGTGAATGGTATACTAGTTATTAATTAAAGTATATGAAACATTCTTTTTTATTATGTTTCTATGTATAACCTCATATCATGAATGTTTACTATTACTATACCTACACTACCACAAGTCATTGAAGAATATATGTCGATGAAAATGTAAAATGGGGCAGTTATTTCATCCCCAGTATATAATTCCTTCACTATCAATGTTTGTTGGCTAATCTTACCGACGAATCTTGTCATGCTCTCATTTGTTAAATTTGATGCAATTCTAGGAATGTACTAGATTCTATTATATATATAAAACATAAATTACCAAGATAAATAATTAACTCTCTACATGTCAAATTTTCCGCTGATTCGGTACAAGTTTAAGGTAGATGGTGGATCTTCTTTAGAACCATAACCTAAAACATAAATACTACTTCACTATGAGAATTTGTATCTTCCTCTAATGACTTCGTGTATGTAAATTAATATCCTTAAAGTCATGCATACTAATAGGGAATATATTTATTTGTTTACTGATGTATATTTGGATCTTCTTCCCGCATAGGGGTTGATTTTTAAGTCAATTATATACCATCTGTTTTTCCAGTTTCCGAGACTCCATATAAGATATTTGTCATGGAATGTGAGTAAATAATGAAATATATAAAAGATAATCTCAATACAATGATTATAAACCAAGTTTCTACAGCATAGGGTGCAATATTCCTCTTTATCAAGTAGAAGGATGGGTCAATGTTCTTTTTCATCGATTATCGTGAGATTAAAAAATTCATGATGAAGAAAAAGTATCTGCTACCTTGGATTGATGAATTGTTCGACTAACTACATGGAGAAATATAAATCTCCATGTTGGATAACTGATCAGGATATTATCATGTATGGGTGAAGAAGGACGATATCCCTAGGGCCACTTTTTTTTATGTTATGTTCACTATGAGTTCATAGTGATTCAATTTGGACTCTCTAAATCTATAGAGAACTTCATGGACATGATTAACAGACTCTATAGATATTACCATGATAGGTTTTGTCTTTATTTTGTATATTATAATATAATCAAAAATAAATGTGGACCATGAGGATCATCTAAGAACTATGATAAGAACCATGTGAAAGAATATGCTCTATGAAAATTGTTGCATGTTAGAGTTCATTTTAAAGGAAGTCTCATTCATGGGGAATATCATCATAAGAAATATGATAATTTTTTATCCATAAAATATAAAATAAATCCAAGGATGTAAGAGGACACCATATATAATTGATATATATAGTTTACATGGGTTGACATTATATTATAACTGATTTTTGACACATTTTTCATAAATGTCAAGTTGTCTTACCAATATAACTCAGTTATTTGTCTGGTTTCCATGGAATGATAATTGTGAAGAAAGATTCATGGAGTTGAAAAGGAGGATCATCATTTCCCATTTTCATTCACTACCCAAAATTGGGAAACAGTTCATAATTTTCTGATATTCATTGAATATAGTATTAGACAATGTGATGAATAAAAATGAAAAGGTAATTATGTATGCCTCAAGGATATTGAAAATTCATGAGAAAAAATATCCCATGAATTATCTAGATATAAAATCTATGCTAATAGAATTGAATATTTTGTGGAATAACATATATGTGGAGACGTGTGAGATATATACTTATCAAAAGAGCCTCTGATGTATGTTCACATAGAAAGAGATTCATATACATTAGAGAATATGGTCAGATCGCATCCATGATTATGACTACTCAATCCACTAACATCATATAAAATCAATTAAGCTGGTGGATGATCTTTGTATAATTGATACACAAATTTTATCATTGATGTGAATGAAGATGTATTTATCCTCTTATATTTGGAATGGATAGAAATGAGAACCATAAATGAAGTAACATTATCATTCCTTTCAAAAATAAATTTTCATCCATCACTTTTGAGGAATTTATATGATTATAAAATGGATGATCTGGGGATTTAAATGAATGAGTATGTAATATGGATTGGTAAATCCTTGTAGACCTACACTAATGAAGAAGGAATTGTGATATTTGGTTCAAGACAATGTTTTCCATCAAATATTTATTCAATGAAGGTACTATTGTATCGTGGATATAGTTTTTCAATCTCCATTCATCCAATAAAAAATATGTATAAGGATATCAAGGATCACTATTGGTTGGACAACATGAAAATTTGGATAACTGTATACACATCAATTTTATTGGTCTTTCATAAAGTTAATTCTGAAAGGAATAATTCTATGTGTATGATGAAATAATTACCCATAACAACATAGAATTAAGAAAACTTCCCCATGGTCATTTTTACAAACATTTCAAAGACATCAAATGTATGCAATGGTATTTGGGTTATTGTGGGTCATATTAAAAATATTGGACACTTCATTGAGATTCTAGAGGATTATTCATTAGATCAAACTGAATGAACATACATTAGAGAATTTGTGAGGCCTTATAGGGTACCACTATCGATTATGACACATCAAGATCAAATATTCACCTATATGTTTGGAAACAAGTATCCAACATGCTCAAAAAATGTAGATGAACATAAGAATATATTATAACCATTACACTGATGGATTTTATGAGAAGATTATACAATCACTTTAGTAAATATTGATAGCATTCCCAATTGACATTAATGGAGGATTGTACCAACATTATTGTCAGGTCATGTTGTCTTACAATAATTGTTTCTACTCAATCATCCAAATGGATACCTAAAAATACATTTATTTGAATATGTAAAAAAACACATTCATGTTCTGATGATGTTGACGAATGAATACTTATAGGTTTCAATATTATTGGGGAAATGATAGATAAGGTTAATATCATTAAGAATCACATCAAGGATTTTCTGAGCCGACAAAAGAGATATGATGAAAATATTAAATGAGACCTAGAGTATTAAATTGTTGATATGGTTCTCCTTAACATATATCCATGAATGAATGTGGTGAGATTTATGAATAAGTAAAAGCATAGTCCAAGGTACATCAGCTGATTTTTTATCTTTGACTGCATCAGGGTAGTGGCTTATTGACTATCACTCCCACTAAACATATGGAACATGCATGACGTATTCCATGTGTCCTTATTAGAGAAGTACAGACCATACCCCACACATGTACTCAATCCATAGGTGGTTCAATTGAGGAATGATCTATCCTATAAATAGAATATGGGTAATGTTGTAGATCATACATAATATGTTCTACATAATAATACAATACACTTTGTCAAATTATTATGTTGAAACCACATGTTATCTTAAAAAACATGTGAAATTAAAGAGGTGGTGAATTTGAGTTACCATTATCTATTTTAGTGTGTGAAAACAAAATTAATATGGAAAAATTCATGAAGAGGTGAGGATTGTAAATACCCAAAATAAAATTACACTTTTTTATATAATTAAATGTATTATATTATAGAAAAAATCATGCACATATTTTTTTCTAAAGAGATTTAGTTTGATGATTTGAATCATTAACATAAATAACATAGTTGTTTAATAGCCATTACATGATTTGGATAAATATATAGTTTTAATCAATTTTATTTTCATTAACAAAGAATTTTATTTCCTTAACAAATAGTATTTCTCCCTATAAAGACCAATTATTATAGCATACATGGGAGATTTAATTTCTAGGATATTCCATAGACTAACTTGAAACTTATATCCAATCACATAAACATGAGAGAAATAGTTAACAATATATCTTCAAGCATATTGAGAACAAGGCCTAAATAGTGTTTTCTAAATGGTCCCAGGAAATCCACACCATCACATACCTTTCTCTTAGGTAATATTATGTTATATTAATGGGATATGTACCAAGACCATATTAATATGAGTTTTTACGTTATTTTTTATAGTTTAATGAATATATTTTCATCCTATTATTTTATCATTGTGAATGATTTTTTAAATAATAAAGATAAAATTATATTTATGGATAATATTTAAATTTGATTATTGATTTTATTATCTAATGTGTCTGTAAATAAGTATTATATTAATGGACTATTATTATTAAATAATATTTATTAAATATAAATTATCATATAATTATTATGATGTCAAATGTAATTTTTATTAGGGTTTGAAAAATATTATTGTCAAAGCCCAGTCATTTACAATAAATCTAATTCATCATTTTAATGTGAAATTAGATATATTTAAAAATTATTTATATATAATGTTTATTATTTTTTGAATGATAACAAAAAAATACCATGTTGTGAAATTTTCATAATTTTATGAGATTGTCTAATTTTTATGTAAAAATTAAATACAATATCAATATACTTTCTATTTCAAGAAATAGAATTTCCCAAATGTGATGTAATAAGAAATATAAAATGGATACCAAACAAAATTTAAGTTTTCCCATTAAAACATTTTTTTAAGACTATTTGATTTATTTTTTAAATCTATTATGAATCCCCTATGACTTATCATATATATCATGATTTCAAAATAATTTATTTTTTAGGGAGACTCACCTCCACGTCACCAATGTAAATAATATGAACCACTCCCTTTTGGAAGAAAATATGATAAAAATTCATGGTATGTTATTTGGTTTTGGATAATTTATTATGTACTATCCAAACCCTAATTAATAATAAAACCCCCCTCATTCCATATATAAACCCACTAATGATCAAATTTCACTACACTCAATCACCTTGGAGCTCATTCGAAAATTTACCTTCACTCCCTAGAGTCCCCCTCCAGATCAATTATGCTTTTATGAATCCTCTCCCAAGCTATTGGTGTCAAACTATCAATTATGGGATCTTCCACACACCTATTTTATCAAGTCCTCCTTTTATGTTACATCTTTTACTTGTAATTTTCTTATGATGGTATATGATATTCCATATTCACATTAAATTCCATTTTATTTAAAAATGGTGAGATCTTCATTTCACTCTCATTAAGCCTCAAATAATTTCTTTTATACCTCTTACCATGATAAAATGTTATACATATTCATTTCTCTATTCATGTTTCTTAATTAATTGTTACCGTTAATTTCTGAATTTCTAATTTTGGGATATGATTTTCAATATCCTTTTTACATCCCATTTTATGTCTAAATAATGAGTGAAACATTTTTTCCTAATCAACTATGTTTTTGAAATTTTACGTAAACTTGTTATGCTACTTTAATTTTCACCATGATTTTCCATGAAAAATTAATTGTGTAGTGAATACCATAACCATTAATATATCAAAGGAAATTACATTTATAACAATATACATATTAATTGAGGATTTATATGTATTTAGTCCCAATTCATTGATCTTGGAAGAAATTATAATGTTAAATGATTCCATGTGGTATAATTTATATGGCACACATAAGCGTGAGAATGAAATGATTATGATGGGTGTGTGAAAAGGGTGCTCCAAAGCATTGGGTAATGTTTTGTATCGAGATACATCATGTTGAGACCGAGGTGTACCTAATTATTTTATAAAATATTTTCCTACATGAGGCCTTGGTAGATTAATCCATGAAATAATTATATGGTTCATTTTTTTTATGTTTTTTCACATTTCCCATGTTATGATTAACTTTATACAGCATGCCTTATTATTAATAATTCTTTTAGGTTTCATCAATATAACTTTTTTCTAACATGTATTTACTTGTTTATGGTATTACCTTTTTATTCTCTTTCTAGTATTTATAGATCCCCCCTTACTTATAATTTCCACAGGATATCCAATGCGGTTTTATATATGAGGTAATATTATGATCATGTAAAAGAAGTTTTCAATAATGTTTTGTATTCCATGATACATGTTGTAATGTAATATACCTATTTCCAAATGAAACTATAATTCATGGTATTTTAGGTCTTATTATGTGTAATTTTATGTAATAATGTTATTAATGTGTAATAAATTGAAGGGTCGTTATATAGATAGCCATGTATTATGTAACAGGTATCCTAAAAAAGATTAAAAAACATAATCCAATATGGTTGATAGTGTATAATCTGATGAATTCATCCAACTTATATTTATATTCAATAATCTTGTTTTGTGTAGGACCTTTCAAAAATATATATCTGTGATGTAGTAAAGTGGAATAGCATACCAGTTATAATCATGTCAAATAGATATATTAGTTTTACATCACATTTCTAATAAATCCTTATATAAAGCCCTTATAACTCAGTGGAATATGAGTGTGACATATAGTCCTCACATGGATTTAAAATCTTAAAAGATGATACAATCATTGGAAGACATGATTTGGTATTCAATATTAAAATTTTTTGTCAAAGGGGGAGAGGACGTACCAATTGCATTGATCATTAATAACTTCAATTATAAAAACATAATTCATGAGTTTCATTTTGAATCATTTTTTGTATGTCTCTCCCATTCTCCACTTTATTGGGTATAAATTGGTGAGAATTACATAGTTGGGATGAGAAATGTCTAAGTGAAAATGGAGAAGTTTCTGTTTAACACACAACAAAAGGAGAGGACACATAATCATTATAAATCATATAGAAATCATCATTGATGGTTTTCCTCTATTGAGGGAACCAATAATGTCTCATTGATGATCTCCCCATGTCTTTACCATCATCGTTTGGGGAATTAGAGAAAGTTATCTCCACAATACATAAGTTGTTCTGATATAAATGAATGAATTCATGAGGTGGAATATTGGGTTAGCATTACCACAACTTTCCAGTTCTGTGCATAATGTGTTCTAAGTATCTCAGAAGAAAAATTATAAACCTGATGTTGACTAGGTGATTCATTAGAATCACATTGACCTAGAGATAGTTTTTTATTTATGCACATCCAGTGAAGATTTTGGATAGGAAATGGAATGAATTATTTGTAAAGAACATCATTCTAGTGTGGGTATTGTGGAAACATCCAAATATTTAATAAGAGACAACGTATTGATTGAATGAAATGGTCAATCAATGGAAAAACCCCTTTTGGGAAAACGCTGTTTGTCTCAATTCCAGGGGAGAAAATGCCAGTGGTTGTGAGAATTCAATACCCCCGTTTTATAGAATATAACCCTTTATTTATCTTTTTACAAATTTAATGTATAATAGAAATTCTTGGGATAGTTTGGAAATTTTTTGAGTGTTTTAGGAATTTCCTTATGGTGCACAGTTGGTGACAATTTTTTGAAAACCATACAAATCCTACAAGAAACTATACGCGGTTAGAGAATAGCAATGTGGAAGGCACACTGGTAGGTATATGGGTTGGACCAACCGTGCGACCATCTAGGTAGAACCATGAAAAGGTGTATAGTTGTATTTTTCATAGGTAGGGTACTTTTTTGAAACCATTCAAGCCAACCAATATTTCTCCTCTCTAAGGTAGAGGCTAGAGAAAATTTAGTTAATGGTTTTCATAATCATGCAACGAACCATGAACATTTTAAAAATTGCAACCTTAAATTGTATATTTATTTTAGTATTATGTTTTAAAAAAATAATATTTCTCCAAATCATCCATAAATTGGTATTTATCCCTCAATATGGCAATGGAACCCTTATATATTGAATTAGAGGCGATCTGGAGGAGTTTCTTTGTGTTTTGGAGGCCAATTCTCTTGGCAATTCTTTATTTATGGTAGTATATGTTGTTTTTCCTTAGATCTACTTTTTTATATATCTCATATTCATAAATCTAGTTCTTATGTGTATAGATCAGAGTTTATTGATTAAATAGTGGTTATATTTGGATTTTTTTGTTAGGGATGTATATATGAGGATTTTTTTTGAAGATTCATCCCAGTTTTGTTGGTGTTTTCATGTTCATTTCCATTGGTGTAAAAATTTACAATTTTGTTGGCTTCAATGTCAACTCCTCATTTTTTAACACAAAAGATTAATGTCGAATTGTTTTTGTTGATTGAAATATTTTGTAAAATTATATTGAATTTCTAGCTGCAATCTTATTTGGTGATGGATTATATAATTTTGGATATTGGGTAATCTTATTGAAAGGCGAATTGTTAATTTCATGTAAAAATAATTATTTTAAAAAAATTATTTTTTAAATTATTTTAAAAATATATTCAATAAAAATGTAGTTTTATTTAAAATGATGGTTTGAAAGTTTTTAATTAAAAATATATTTTTGTTGAAATTTTTGAAATGGTAGAAGTAGACGGAAGGTTTGTTTTGGAATTGGCTTTTGGATTAATGGTTTTCTTTGTTCAGGTGCATTATGGGAGGATAAAGGTATAAAATCCCTATATAATTAGTGGATGACTATAGATTATGAATTCCCCCATCAAAAAAGTTCATTATGTGATGGTGTAGTAAAATGATGACTCACCACTCGTGACTAAATTGAAAATGTTTTATATTATAATATCATATTTTTAAATGTGTTTTATATAATTTTATTAAATTAATTATATAACATTTTTTATCATATGGCATGTGTGGGGTTGTCATTTATGAAAAAATTATTATTTTTACTACTCCCCGAATCATTGGAACAAAGGTGGTTTTGTAGATATTGTTTATCAAAACAAGTGAAAGGGTAATGTATCAGACATCATTACTCATCCCCCAATTAAATTAAATCACATGGAATTTATTACATGCAATTGGAATTATAGGAATTTCACTAAAGGGCATCTTTTTTTCATTGACTCAAACTAATGAATATGGGTGCGATTTAACATTCTAGGTGAAAATTTATTCCACATAGTAATCCTGGTGATGGTGGTATTTGATAAATCATCTCAGATTCCCTTAAAAACATATACCCATAATACATGTTGGGGTTAGATTATTTGCCTTGTAAGGACATGTTTGAACACATTAACTTTAACCATGAGTGTATTTTGAAAGGAATACATCCCTCTTCAACATTTATCAAAGTTTTTTAAAATAACAAGATTCATGATGACTGGTGCCAGAGGCGAGAAAAGAGAATGGTGGATATCTATTGATGCAGGAAACATGAGCTAGTGATAAGGTTGGGAGGGTTTAGGTTTCTTTGTTTGGAATGGTGACTCAAAACAGGGTTTTAAATTAGAATAAGTTTGTATCATAAAGGGCCTTATATGGTTGAGAAAAATATACCATTAACTTCATAATTAAATATCAACTATCCACATCCATACGAAATTTGATGAACCATGGGAGAAATGATATATGTTTGTGAGGGGTAACTACTATAAAGATCGATATCTAATTTAATTAATAATCAAATTAATGGTATTATTTTTTTAAATTTCACAACTATGAACTAAAATAATATTAAAATTTGTATTAACTCAAAACAATGAAAGGTATTTAACACAAATTATTTTTAGGAAAAAATTTCAATGAATTATTCATATAGATGTTATTGATTCATCATTGGAAAATTAAATTTGTATTATTGTTACATATTCCTTTTTTTAAATGTCTGTGAAAAATATAAATATAATTTTCAATTAATAATATATTTATTTTTAAATTATATAACCACTTCAGATTTTTAATCGATTAAAATATATATTATATTCAATTAGTTTTGTCACAAACTACAACATACATATAGTATCCCCTTGATATTAGGTGTATAATAATAACTAATATATTATAAAAAATATAATTGTAAAAGATTACCATTTTAACGTACATAATTAATATGAATTAATACATAATAGTTTGAATTCAAGAAATATTGTTTTCTTTATATTATATATTTAGATTTTAAAAACATAAAAATGAAATAATTTAGAGAATGTTTTAGAATTCATTTTTTACATCCCCAAAAAAATATCTAATTTTATTTTTAAGATGTTTCTAAGAAACTATTATTTCTAAATAGTTAAAAAATTATTATTAATGTCATTAATTTAATTAAATAGTTTTATTATATGAATTAATGTAATTTTTTCAAACCCATTATTATAAAATTATATTTTTATAATGATAAAAATAAATTAAATTATATGATGAATTTAAATATCATTTTTCATCATTCTGAATCTTTTAATAGTTTTTCAAGGAAAAATCATTTTTGATTTTTTTTTCAAAAAAATTATAACTTGATAAAAAAAATTTCTTGATTTATTTTATTAATAAATATCATATGAATAATAATATTATTTATAGTAATTATAAATAATGGTATCAAGACATTTTTACTAATAAAAATCCACTCTCTTGAAAAATATTTTTTAAAAAAAATTACATTTTTGAAGAAAAAATATTATGGTAAATTTACATACAATGTGAATGTTAATATAAAAAATGAATCATATATATTAAATTTTAATTTATATAAATATAATTTGGGATAATTTCAAATTTGGAGAAATAGTTTATAATGAATATTTCTAATTACTATTATAATGGTGAAACGATTATTTTACTAACATTGTATTTCTATCAAAACGAATATAATGATAACCATTTAAATAATGAACATAAAATAATTGATAAAAAATACCTAAATATACTCTTAATATTTTAATTTGTAATCACTAACTTTAATTATTAAGCATCCATAACGGTCTAAATGACATTTTTATAATAAAAGTGTTTTCCTACACTTATTCTATTTTCATATAATAGATAAAATTATAATATTTTTAAATTTAATTGTATTTAATTTATTAAAAAATTAGTTATATGGTGAAAATTTTAGTTATTTGGATTATTTTATATATTCAACAAATCATAAATTCATATAGTTAAAAATAGTTACCTTCTATAAAAGTTAAAGTGTAAAATGTAAAAACATAATTATAAAAACCCAATAACACTTTTAAGTAATTTAAGTAAATCCTTTGGGTTTATTTAACTATTTTTACACACTAAAATCTTAAACATTTTGAATATTTACATAAATTGACCTTCAAAAAATGTCATTGAATTATTAAAACATAATATGTGTTTCTATAATATCCAATTCATGTTTTTTTAATGAAAATTAATATTTAATTTTATATATTTTGAGGAGTCTATGGGAATCCAAACATGTCCAATTCATAGGATCAGACAACAGTGAATGAAGTCACATAATCATTGAAAACAAGTATAATTTTATTATAATGGCTTACCCTGTATAATTCCCATTGATGATCTTTATCCTTGATAATCGGTTCTTCCTGGATTATGTCTTCAAAAAAACTGGCTATCTTTTTCTATTTCTTTATGTACTTCTCCACATTTATATTCCTTTCATTGAAGGCCCCTGAAAAAATAAATTATATATTATTAATCATGTACCTTTGATCATGGAAAAAATAAAATCAAACCTTTTTTTCAAATAATCTATCCAAATCCTACCATGGTCAATATGTTTGATCATCCTTTCCAGTGTTCCTACTATAGAATTGAGAATAATTTCAAGGTATTTCTCACTGTAAATGTCTTCATTTCATGCCAAAAAGCAATAACATTGATCATTAATGTGTCAAAACATGTTATATAGAATTAAGAATCTTAGATCCAAGCCACTCTTGCATTCATGGCCTTGATTACATAGGTCAAATTATGTTTCCTTGGATCTTCTAGCATATCATGTCTTCAATAGATTATGAAACTATGATTTCCCATTATTCCCTATAGTTTTCTTCAATATAACCATCATTCATCTTTCTTGTATCACAATTTTTTTCAGGACCATCTTCCATGTGTTTTTATTTCCTAATAATCTTTTATCTAAATACATAATAGATATATGAATAGAAATATCATCATCATAATCAACCTCCCTGAAAACCTAGTGCACCAAATGGTAGTCATGTGGTAATGGAATTTATATCCCAAAATCAAATAGATTTTCCCCATGATCTTGAAACATGAATTCTTCCTCTATTCCTCCACTAGGATGGTATTTCCATTATGGTTCCTACTATTGATCCTACCCTTCCATCATCAACAATTGAAATAAATTTCCATTCTTGATAACTGCCATATCTCTTCTAGAATTGGACATCATCAATGCCTTCCCTCCATCCTTTAAAACATGAATATTTTTTTAAGAATTTTGGACCTCCATAAATAGATACATAAAACCCATATTATTTAACAGGTTCATGACCATGAAATATATACTCAACAACCTGAGGGCCATTTCCACTGTATACTTCATTATCAGATTTCACAACCTCCATTTTCCCATACATATCCTATAAAAGATGATTGATTACTCCCATTCAAACATAGAATTATCTGTATATTTCAACCATTAACTCCCTCCCTTTTACTATACCTATAATCATTCCAAATTAACATAATGAGAATTTTACTCTTAGTTATCCTAATCCCTTCAATTTCATGTGGACTTCCAAGGGATAAATGATGTCTAAAATTTAATTGTTATCACGTTGATAAGATTGTCTCTATTACCATATTATTTCATAAATAACTTCACTATAAAAATATGTTTAATTATTTTTCATATTGATATGATGTTATATTAATACTATAAATCATTTGTTATCAATTAACATCCACTTATAATAATAAATCAACACTGTTTGATAGTGTGTGGACTGCCGCATCCCTGAAGTGATATGATATATTATCCCTATAAACCATTTATATTGATAATTATTGGTTTTAATGATGATTAGATATGGAATATATCATATAAATATGATTCTCAAATATTAATTTACAATCCAATTTCTCCCCCTGTGGGATAAGTCTTTTTCATATTTTTTAATGGTTTAACCACCAACATGAATGATACATTAATATAAGATCATTGATTACTATTGGAAGATATATAATAATATTATTTTATTTAAATAATATATTAATCATTATTATATGGTTTCGGTAAATGTATATAAGGTACAAACTCATATATAATATTTCATTAAAAACTACTAAAATAAGTGGGTTCCCATTTGGTTTTCACAATAAATATCCAAAACACATTCGAATAATATATAATATTTATAAATAATAAATGATATTTATTATCTTATATAAAAATTTATATTAATTATTTATTTTAAATCCAATTCTGTGTACTAGAATCATCATTTTGAAACAAGCAGAATGTATTTGATTTTTCAAACACCCGATTGTCCAAATAATCTCTAACTGAGTAATTTTCACAATGTAATTAATTTAAAATAATGATTATAAAAGTGTAATATTTAGGTTTATTTTTATTCCATATTTTATTATGTTATTTATGATTTCTTTAAAAGTAGATAAAGTTCCATACATTAAGCAATTGAATAATGTGAGTGTTTATTCCTCCCAATGTGAATCCCTTGTGACAAGTTATAGATATAAACCATGATTCCATTTTAATGTTGTTAATACATCCATAATATCATTTTGTTTCATGATCCTAATATATATAATTAATTTCAATGCTATATTTTTTTTACCTCTCATGGGGTTTTTTATAAATTTTATAAATTTTGTTAGATGTTTTTCGGTATAAATTCTATTCAATGGGTCATAGTCTTCTGTTAATGAATATAATGTTCCTCATTTCATTTATCTTAACGTATACATTATTTTATATTGAATATTATTTTACAATCTATATTTATTACATGCCTATGTTATTTTAAAATAAAATGAAAAATTGATTTTGAAAATAAATGTATATTGTTGTTAATAATAACTATTTTTATTATTAGAAGATATTTTCTTCAATGAATTTATTTTTCTATATTCCAATGTTCTCATAATTTTTTTGACAGATAATATGGATTATTTTTAATAATTATCAATATTATTTTTACATATTCAAACTTAAAATTTTATACCATTTATTATATTTTTATTTTTAATAAGAATATTTTAATGTGTGGAAATACATCTTACATCATTTAAAAAAAATTATTAGTAAACAGTAAACAAATTTATTAGATAAACCATATGTATTTTTTTAGGCTCAATTACTATGTATTATATTAAAATGAATTTTTTTAAATAATTTTCATTTTACGTTTTAATAAAAAAATTATTTTTCATGAATATATTACTAATGTTTCATTTAATGTTAATCATGTTGATAGTAACTTCAATTCCCAATTTTGTAACTGTTGAGTCAATTAATCCATTTTTATTAGGAAAAATATATAATATGTCTTTAAAAAGTATTTTCTTACTTTTAATACATGAATGATGATGACATGTGTAATATATATTTTAAGTCAAACACTATAAATTGACTAAAAAATTACTTTTTTGGAAATTATATTTCAATGTCAATAATTTTTAAATGATGCTCATTTATTGTAAATTTCTATAAAATGAGTATTAAAAATTTTCATTAAAATGATATTGTTTCATTCCATTTTACTTATATATAAATGAGACTTATAAAAGGCTACTTATAAAACTAGATTTTACAATTATGAACTAAAACATTTTTAGAAAATATCTTTTTCTTGTATGGTATTAATTAGCGTCAAATGAGACCAACCTCAATTAAAGATATAATTCATGTTTCCCATATGTTTTTATATTATTATGTGATTATTCTAGGTAATCATGATTTTTGTATCAAATTATTTAATTTATCATGTTTTTTGATGTTTTTTGATAGTCATACTACATCAGTGTCTTTTAAAAAAATTGAATGATTTACATATAGATTTTCTGTGAAAAACCTTTTTTATATAGTTAATTTATTTGATGAATTAGAAATTTTGTGAATCCAATATATTTTTATATGGTATTTATTATTAGGGGACAATTGTTTTTTCTATAATGGTAGGAAAACATTTAGATTATTAGATTGGTTGGACCATTATATATATGGAATAATTTTTTATAGTCATATATTTAATGAGAATAAAATATTATGTGAATGGGTTATAATGTCTCTATGTTCACAAAGGGTGAGTTTAATTTATTTTATATAGACTCATAATGTTATGTGATAATGGGTTATTGGGTAGTCAGGTTCACAATAATTTGAAATAAAATGATTATATGTTATCCACTTTCATTCTTATGTTACGTGGCAGACATTATAAATTTTTTGTTTTATTTTATCATTCCATGGTAAAAGTGTTATCATATTAGATTTCATGGATATGTTTCATTCATATGGTTAACAATTTTTTATACTACGTTATTTTAGTTAATATATCATTCATTATTTAATAGTTCATACATGTTTGTGATCTAACCATTATTGAATTTTATATGCTATATATTTCATAGAATTTTAGCTCACCACTTATTATGTTTTCCACTCTATTGTATATTAGTAGTATTATGTCTCTTGGAATGATTAATAATAGATTTAGATAATAGAGATATTATCTAATCATTTTAATAGAATTTTTTTATTTTTATAAAATCTATTGAACTGAAACATGGTTTCCTTGGGTTATATGATTATTTATTCATGTAATCATATGATCAGGTTATCAATATACTATTTTTTAAGTTTAAAATTTCTCACATCGCATATGAAACAAATTTTAATAATATTAATTTCATCAAGAATATAGTACATACAAAGATTAATTTAATTGGGCAATTCATATATTTAAAAATGTGATAAATATTTATGAAAAATCGTAAATGAATCTAAAAATAAACACTTTATAATTTTCCAAACATTATTCTAAATCCATATTATTTAATGATTAATTATTATATTCATTTTTCTTCATGAATTATACATGTTATTCATTATATATATTTTTCAGTAATTATATTATATTTTATGAAATATAGATATTTTATATTTAATTTTATATTTGTAAACTATATACATAATCATAATATCACATATTAATTATTATATAAAAATTTATTTAATCAACAACGATAACTCCATTAAATGTCTCCAAAATAATTAAATTAAATTAGAAAATTAATTTGACCAATTCATATTAATAATATTGAACTTCAAAAATATCATTTACAGTTAAACTTATCGTGAAATTTATAATTGTTTTACATATAATAATTATAAGTAGAACCAAAAAACATTATATCAAAATAATAATTTATTTCATATAAACTTCACCATCTTAATATAAAATGTATGCAAATCAAATCTAAATATATTACAATCTATAAAATAATTATAATCTCATTTCTATTCCAATATGAATCCTTAACAACCAATAGTCAATACATTTTATTTTATATTAATACATATAAATTACCTAATTTTATTAATAATATATATATATATTAATATTTTTAAATTAATTAATAAGCATTCAATTTTTCTATAAAAATGATATTAATATCATCATTTCATCATTAATATATGAATGAAAACCTCTTCCTTAAAACTCCTAGTACTTATCCGAGATAAGTAAACTATGAACAATATGTAAATAATCTAAAATATAATGATTCATTATTTTTGGTGTGAGTATTTTTTTAAAATTTAAAATGTGAATTATAAATCGATTGGTGTGGATGGAGTCGTTTAGTATCATAATGTTTCATTTTTCCACTTTTGTGGTAAATTTATGTTTATTACATAAACGATTTGTAGTGTTTTTTCAGTTATGAGTGAATTTAAATGGGTTATGTATGGTTGAACACATACATACAAATAATCGATTATGTATCACTATATATGCACTTATATAATAATGAGGATTATCTTATATATAGTTTACCACATATGTATTGGGGTTCGATTATCTATTCATATATATATATTTCTGTCAGAAAAGAGAAATTTCAGAAATATGGGTTAAATATTACAATACTAGGAACATTGTTGTTAAATATATATTCTACATCACCACTGTGATTTAATATATTCTTTTGGTGTAATAAAAATTTCAGCCATTACCTTTGATTTCATATATCATAGATTTTTGGATAAAAGAAATACTTTGTAATTTTATATATTTTACACTATGATACAAATCAATTATACCAAATGACCAATAAAAAACAAAATTATGATATAACATATTGTAAATCCATGTGAGAAAACTTTTGAACAACACCAAAAACATATCATATACTTCGATAGGACTGCAAAAAACATACCACTAAATAAAATTATTGTAAGAACATATTGATCAACTTATTATAATCGATGTGGTTACACTAATGGGCTTCGAGAATCATCTTATGTACAATGCAGCTGATACAAACCATTTATAAATATAGATTTATCACTGTTGAGTTTTTTTTGTGTGATGAATATAAATAATACATGCATACCATTATTCTAGGAAAATCAATATCTATATGTCATTCATGGAGTTTTAATGATTTTGATCACCTATAAAAAACATATTGACTCACTTATACACATTTAGTACACTATCCACAGAAATACGATTCAGAAATATGGTGAACCCCAAACAAAAAGTTATTCTAATACCTATTATACAATGAAAAATAATTAAATAGAAATAATATAGTGTTTTAATAATGGATATGAACTCTCATAAACTTATAGTCATTGTGGGATTACTCCAATATGTATACTATATAAATTATTTTGGGAATCAGCCTTAAATTAATTGAAAAACATTCAGTTTTCTACCATTGGTTGTTTCCATATAGTATTATAATGTATTATTGATTGGGTTCCATAATTAGGTAAATATTTATAATTTAGTTATTTAAATAAATGAATCAACCAATTGACACATTGATGATGGAATACATAAAAATGATAGAGTATTATTCATTTATTCAATATCCCTAACATCCATCCTATGGTATATGCTAAAAAACCCAAGGATTTTATTTTCCAATTCAATTACATTACATTTCATAGAGTATGAATCTTTTTATATCAAACAATATAATATATCTATGTTATTAAATTTCCAATAATAAGACAAATTGTATAGAAAACTAGATGATGAAACAAATAACATTGGATTGTTTTTAAAAATTTTAATGTAATACACATTGATCATTATGTAATGATAAATTCTATAATTCCATGGAAGATCAATAATTAGTATTCCTATTCAATAAGTATATAAATATTTATTCAAATAAAATAATGGATTCAATAATACAAAAAAAATTATCCATGTAACTATTTTTAGAAACAATTAATAACACATTCTTATCCTCTAATTATTTTTTATCTTATCTCTAAGGTCAAAAACCTATCTAAATTTCCCCCTGAAGAATATTTGGTATCAATTTCTAAAGACTATCTAAATCATCTCAGCTTATTTCAATAGGGGGAATTATTTTGTGTTCTCATCAATAATATATCTAATATTTAGATTACAATTTTATTCAAATTCCATTAATTATCTGCTACTATATGGAAAAAAGAATTATTATTTTAGAAGCATACACATCAATACCTAGCTCATAAAATGATACAATATCTACATAAATATCATTATATGAAATTTTGGAATGTCTTTAGATACATCAATTAAATTATCTCCACCCTATTCTATTATTTTTTCAATTATCCACTACCCAATATTTAAATAACCCTCTATGTTTTTTAGAATCAATCTCTATAATTAAAACTAATATAAATTATCTTAGTATATTTCATGCAAGGAATGATATTCTTATTAAAAAAATTATGTACATGAAAATATGAATGAGGAGATTTAAACAAATAACATAATGATCCAAAAAATGTATCGTCACACTAACATTATAAAGAAATTTTTTTAAAAAAATAACTCAATAACATATCTCTCAATAATTAATTACTCATCATTGATCAAAATATCCCTTCATGAATGAAATTTGGAGTTCCAAAACTAAAATCCATAGATTATGAATGAAAATTGAGAAAAAATATTGATTTCATTGGTGTCATAATAATGAGAATAATTTTTTTGTTTCCTCGACATAGTCATTTGTAGATCAATTTTTCAAATTATCTAATTAGATCATTAGAGAATATGACACCCTCAATTGAATTATTTTTATTATTTATGGGAGATATTATGAGAAAAAGGTATTCATAGAGTATATATTGATATAATATTAATTTTCTTATTTTTTATTTAAATATAATATCACAAAACTATATATTTTCACATAAACACAAATAACACCTTGATACACAAAATAACAATATTATTTATTTTATTTTATTTTTAAATATTTCACAACACATCATAAAATTAAATAATTTCATAAGTGATATAAAAATATTCCCGATGAAATAATTTAATTGATAAATTAAAGTAATCAAAATTTAATGGAACAAATTGAATTAAATCAACCAATCATTTCACATTGTAATTAAATTTAAAGTAATAAGATAATACTATTATGAAAAAGTACTATATTAACATATCAATTAAATGTTTAATTGTGAATAACACAAGACACAAATCATGTAGACTTATTTTTACATTTAATAATTTTTAATTGGTTTTATTTTAAATTAATATAATTAGAGTATTCAACGTATTATCATTTGGAACTAATACTGTTTTAATATATATATTAAATATAATCTAATCTGGAGGCCATAAAAATAGTGAAAATAGCTCATTCCTAATAATAATTATATAAATTAATATAAATTTATTAAAAGTTAATTTATTTTACATCAAATTTATCCTACATGATCATATATATGAATATTATAAAAAATGATTCTTTTTGATATCAGTCTATAGGAAAAGAGTACATCAATATGAAAAATCAATTTCATGGAATAACATTAGGTTAAGGGGACAAAACCACTCCATAAAATTAGCATTGATGATAAAATTCAATTATATGGTAACAATTTTAGTGAGAACGAGTATATTATATAAAAATAAATTATCTATAAAAAATAACTTTTATATAAAATTTAATTCTATTGATATAAAATTTAATTTATCTTTTTTATTAATGTATCATATAAAATTCCAAGAATTTTTTAATAACTCAACTTCCCTCCCCATGGGATATTAAATATCATTGTTAATGGATATTTAAGTAGTAATGGATTAATGATGTATATTTTTAGTAAAAATTATTAGATTATTTTAATAAAATATATTTATATATTCTTTACTCATAATGGATGAATTGACTCCAAATTGTTTAATTTCCAGAGGTGATTCCTATATCTTTAATTACAACACAAATATTTAGTAAATAATTATCCAAAAAATTACCCCATTTTTTCTGTAGATAATTATTTTACATTTAGGTTTCTACGCATGACTCGTTGAGATAATTATACTCACTGATTGAAAAAAAGTACATATCCAATATCAAAAAGATCACCTCAAACTAGGGTTATGTTATAATTCATGAAAATTAATGCATGTAATTACATAATATTTTTCTTAGTATATTTATAATAATTTGGTTGAATTGGATATAATTTTTATCTTGGATTCCTATTCAGTATTTCAATTTGATATCTTTCTTATATAATCAATGATCTATAATTAAATAAACCATATTTATAAAATATCATCATTATCAAAGAGTGATTATTAGTTCTTTTAATATACATGATCATTTTAATAAATAATCAATTATTAGAAAATATTCTTCATATGATTGTGATATTTTAAACAATATTTATTATATCATCAAGTGATAAACCACCCAAGGCCTTGGGGAAATCTCCTTGTATAATTATTGAAATCTCTTTTTGTATTTAATATTATTACGTAATTCATGTTATACAGATTAACACTGAATTTGGGCATGATTGTCCACTACCAAGAGGGAACTCTTTATTTTTCAATGATACTTATATGATAGTGAAGGGTATTTCAAGAAATTGGATTAATGAAAATAATTAATGGATATAAAAGATCATACATTATATGAGATATAGGGATGATACATAAATAATATATTATTAACTAGTTTATTATTCTTAATTTTTTTAATAATATATAATTTTCTAATAAATAAAATAAAATTATAGTAATAAAAACATGCAAAGGCTGCCGTAGATTCTTAAAGTTCACAATGATATTAAAATCAAAAAATTAAACCAATCAAAATATTGAAATCTTCTATATGGTATTATATTGTATTAAAAATTGCTTATAAAACTTACCATATAATCTATTTTAATATTTATATATAAATGATTTTTTATTTTTTAAGAATCCCAATTTAAAAAAATTATTGTATTTTTTAAAATTAATTATGTTAAAAAATATTAACTATGACCAATATTGTGTCAATAACAATGTAATAGTTGTTAAATGTAGTAGTTTATTGATAAAGGAAAATAATGCTAGAAGATACAATTAAATCAAAAATAGTCATCAAAATACCTCCCATCAGAGATTGCCCCTAATAAATGACTCCACTTATGTGTCACACATGACTAACCCACATGATTTAAAAAGTGGGTGCTGCATCTCCCCAAATGTATTTGAATTAACCAAGTGTGAAATTCAAGAAAAGAATTATCATTATTTATTATACCACAATATATGTGGGTTATAATTTTTTTAACATGTCATAAAGGTATTTCCAGCCCATATAAGATATTTTATATAACGTTATTTGGATATCTGAAGGTTCTCATTATAATAAGGAAATTATTTAACCTATTATCATATGTAATACTATTAGTAAATTAGAAAAAAATGTATAATAATAACTATATAAATTATAAGGAAAAAAATATTCATATAACAAAAAAAATTATATAAATGAATGGTAGATTTAAATTTCAATAATATGGAACCAAATCAATAATATATAACCGAGAAATCATATATTTTTATAAATCTGTAAATTTGTATACCGTTAATATTTTGTCATTTTTTCACACTTCAATATATAAATCATTGAGTCGGACAAAATCCAATATCTATTACATACCATATTAATAACATTTATATAGTCCAGAGGATGTAACATAAGATTTACATGATTACTATAAACAACTTATATGAAATTTTACAGTATAACTTCATTGTTTGTAAAAATTAAATTAACACATAAATGAATAAAATAATCATTTATAGAATAGTTTGATCATACTGTTGTTGTTAAAGAATATATAAATAGTTAATATATTGTCTTTTAATTATTAAATTATCTATTATATTATAAGAATAAACTCCACTTAATTATTAATAAAAATACTATTACATTTGTTTCAATATAATTAAATGTACTAAAATAATTATCTTCAACTATAATCATCATGTGTTATAAACTACATCAATCTAAACACTATTATGAATAGTTTAGCAGTCATTTAATCACAATTAAATTATCACTATAATTAAACACTAATAATAATTATAATGGAATATTATGCTCCACCATAACAATCAATATAATCCTTTAAACATCAACATAATAATCTTGTTTTATGATATTATTTGTATCCATATATAATTTAATCTCTTCTATAACAAAATATTATTCAATGTATGTCATTAACATGAATTTCTATTCATAATTTGTATGTGTATTGAGAATGAATCACTTAAATTTACCATTGATTAATCACATTCCAGAGTGACATTCTTGAACTCATCAACCGACTTTTGTTGGAAAAATGTATTAATAATAGAAAAATATCACTTAACTAATAAATAAAAATCCCCTGGATCATTAATCAAATCCATTAGTAGTTACTTCAATATCTTGATTACATTTTAATGTTCTTATTTGGAATTATTATCAATGTATACTATCTTCATCAAACACTGATTTCAACAAATTATATTTCTTTTAATTAAAAATATCAATTAGTATTATTTTCAAATCCATAAACATAATCCTAGTCTCTTTCAATCCTTCCCCTATATTTTCTATATACCCATATTAAAAATGAATTCATATAATGGTATAATTTCAATACTATAGGTGATCCCACTAGGTAACCTTCATCGAAATGATATCCACATTATGGTTTAATTATTAACATCCTATTATATATTACTAACACCCATACTAGGATTCCCCCATAATAAGATTTATCCCCATTTGGGTTTGGGAATGATTCACTAGTATCCTCCCCTAACAGTACGTGTTACAGTAAAAAAATCTCACCTTGATAATTTAACCCACACAGAAATATGTCAAAGAATATAAATTTGGTTATCATCTTTTCGTAATACGTAAGTTGAATTATGAGGCCCCATTAAAATGGATATATGTTGAATAATAATCCCAACTAATATAGCATAAGAATAAAAGAGTTAATTTTTTTAGAAATTATTTTTTAATAAAATCAATGTCTTTTTGAGAAAACAATGAATTTTAAAAAAATATAAATTAATTAGTATGAATTATTATATATTAGTACTCAATAAAAAATATAATTTTTTCATTCAGATAAATTAAATAACACATTATATTTCATTTAAATTTTTTTTATTCTCCCTATGAAATACATAAACATGTAAATATTAAAAAAATATACTTTCATTTTTATTAGTAATTTTAATGTACTACATTTTCATCAATCACAATAAAATAATAGATATAATGTGGACTCATCCAATATAGGTCAATTTTGGGAATACATAGTAATTTTATTCCATTAAATGATTAGAATTTCACTAATCAATAAAATATTATTATTAATTCAAACTATACATAAAAAATTCTGTTTTTTATGTTCACTATCCCTATTAGATGGTTATTCTCTAATTGTACTAGAACAAGCTTTTATTTTATATAAAATATGAATTGATAACACTATATATTCCATTATTGTAATACTATTGAGCATTTTATCTTAAATAATCAAAATATATATTTTATAGTGACCACAATTATAGAAAATTATCATTTTACAATTCCATTAATAGAATGTAAAAATTTAATAATTTATTTTGAATAGTGTTCCAATTTCAATCAATACAACCATTATTTTTCACTCAACACATTATAAAAAATATATATTTTATTATAAATAAAATTTCCCATTATATAATCATAATTACATACCATATCCGTTATTAACCTTTATAATCTACAATCTCAACACAATGTTATCAAATTTTACCATCCTTAATCAATTTCATTGTTCCAATATAATGTATAAATCTCACATCAAAGTGAAATAAAAAACAATGAAAACATTAATGATATTAATTGTGGCATATTCAACACATTATTAATAGAATTTAATTTATATGGGAATATAGACACTACATAAAAATTTTTCCTATTCACAATTATAATCTTATGAAATCTTATAGAACTATTCCTTACCATTAATATTAATTTTTTTTCTTCCTTTCACTATCATTTTTCAAATATTTTGTTCCAGAGTTTTTTATATTTTAAAATAAATTATTTGATATATAAAATCATCAAATCTTCCAACTCATTATATATGACTCAGCATTGTTAATTATATTAATGGGATAAGAATAATAGATTGATAGATTACATTACCGGGACTAGATATAATTTTTTTCAAAATGCATCACTTGATTATGGGTTTTTCATATTTATATATATCTATTTACCAATATTATTTATCTATTCAATATAAAAATAGATTATCCACATTCAATTGACCAATACAAGTCATTAAAACATATTGAATATTTTCAATAACACATAAGATTTTAATATATTCTATAAAAGATTAAACAAATGATGATTCCATCATCTTTCAATCTCCAAATATAATGACGAAACACAATATTCTTATGTTTAATTAGATGATATAAAAAATCCAAAAAATCACCAATGTGATACTCATCCATTACCTCAAATTTCCTATTCAACTTTTTGATAATATTTAATCTATATTATGTTGAAATTTCTTAGAGATCATATAATCCAAGTATTTAACATCATGAATATCCTAAATAAATATCAAATATCTCATCATCAACATAATATTTATATTTCATATACTTATTTCAATCATTCATCTTCATCATAATATGATTCAATTGATTTTAATTCATCATATTCATATGATAACATGACATATCGTCATTTTGTGTGAATAATATCCATTATGGTCAAATATCTTCTAATACTTTTATTATATTTTGTCTTATTTAATATAATATATTTTATCTAGAATAATATGATTTATGATTATATTTAAAACTGACTGTACAACATAATTGACCACTCTTAATTTTTAGGAAATAGATAAATTCATCTTTGCATAAGGAATTATCTTAAATATAATTTTTTAAATTCTATATAATATCAAAACATTGTCCCATAGAAATTTATTTCCAAAATCATTGAATTTTGTTACAAAAAAATTTAAACTTATTTTCTTCTGATGTTTCCACCATTATTTAGTCAATATTGAATGATTTCTTAATCATTTTATTATATTAATAACTGAAATATTCCTTTAGTGTTTTTAATTGTTATTTATCCCATTTTGTGATTAATTTTTTGTAATAGTACCTAAAAAATGTCTATAATACTATAGTAATACAGTCTCTGTTATTTGAGTTATTTGAAATTCATATTTCAAGATATTTTAATATAAAATCCATTATTGATCATCAATATTAGTTTGGTAAAGACATGATTATATTAAAGTAAATTAAATAAATAATATTTTAATCATACTTAGAAAATAACATTAATATTTAAACTATTATTATTTTAAAAATAAAAATAAAAATTATGTTTTAAAAAAATATTTGATTCTTGGAAAATTAATTTCTCTATAGAAAATTTATTCTCAAAAAACCAACATGTATTTCAATTTACACTATAATTTATTATATATTCTTTATTCACCTCTACTTGATCGAATTAAAAAATTGAATTAATATATGTAATTATCTTCAAAAAATAAATCTTATTATTTAAATATTATATAAAATTAACGAAATAATATTTAATAATTAATGATATAAATTGTTTAGAGGTTTTTGGTAGGCTATTTACTTATAATAAATTCTCTATCCAATTGCTATTATAATACTGTAGACATATTTTAACCATTTTGTGTTGAATTTTTATATTATATTTCATATTACCTTACATCAATATAATTATGTTAAATTTCATATCATTCTCATTATTTGAGACATAACCACCCTCATTACTTGTGGAATAAACTTTTTTGATGAAAGAATAAGTTATTATTATAAAATTTAATTTCTTGTAAAAATTAAATGTTTTCTCAAATTCATGTGGTATTTCATTGAACAATTAAATCCCTCTATATTAATTGATTTTTTAAATGAATCATGAAATTTAACACATGTATATACATCAAAATGAAGGATATAGACGTTTTTTTTATTTTTATTACACATAAATATTTTTTCAATATGGTATAATTACAATTCATAATTTACATATTTTTTTTATAAATATCATTATTTCCTTTTAAAGAAATTTTAAAGAAAGAATTTGTTAAATTTTTTTCCACTTTTAAAAAAATAAAATATCATACTCGATAAATGGAATTCCATAAAAAATTCTTGAATAGAGCTTTCCTTGATTATTAAATTCTCCCATGGTAATTAAAATATATATTTATATATATTATGTCTTTAAAAAATTAGTTTGTATCATGTATTCAATGACACAAAATTCATTAATGTGTAATGTGATTATTATAATATATTGTAAATATAAAATAGTGGTTCTTAGTTTGAAAATATTGTAGTTTCATGATCAGAGATGATGAACACTAATTATGTTGAATTAGTATTAAAAATATATATTTTCAATTAACTGATATTTCTCCATCTAGTGAATTCTAAAATTACTCTAACCTCAATATCGGATTAGGATATAGTTTTCCTAATCATAATATTTTATCTTTACCACATTCATATACAATAATTTAATTAATATGCGAAGAACATGAGATTTTTATAATGTGTATCTCCTTGTTTAAAATTTAATATAATTTTTATTCCATAGGAAATCTATATTTACATATACGTAATATATATTTTATCATGATAGATATTATATTTATATTCTTAAAATTGTTATGACACCATAGTAGATTCAACAAACAGTCTACCTTGGCTATGATAATTCATCTTTCATTTTTATAGTTGTGGTGCGTAAAAATTTTATGAAGAATGTAAACTTTAATGGATTCTTAGAATCCCAAAAAATAGAAAATTTCCTCCTTAATGAAATTATTCAATTAATCCAAAATTAGTAATCATCATAAATTTTCCACAAATTCGACTATAAGAATGGAAGTAAATAATTTTCTTAAAGAATGTGATATACTTCATGCTACCAACTATAGTTAGACATGGTTAGGTACACCTTAATCTTATTTTTTTCTATACTATATAAATATATCAATAGTAAAAAATATCATTATATATATTCTGAAAAAAATTATGAATAAAATATTAATATAGAATTTATCATTAAATTAACATATATTTATTAATAACATTCCTATTTTATTACAATGAATAATATATCTAATATGTTATAGGTTATTTATATAAAATTACCTCAATTATAGGAATCAATTTGAATAAAAATATGAATCCTTATTTCAGTAACATTTCTTTAATAACATGAATTAATTATCTAACCAAATCATTATAAATCATATTACTTTAAATATAGGAAATAATATAAATATAGAGAGCATAATATATCATTTTATTCACAAATTTAATCAAATTATCACTAAATAAATATCAATAATAATTATTCATATATCATTGTAATTATTATTTATTTTTTAATGAAAATTAATATAAAATATAATTACCATATTTTCACCAATAATCATGCTTATACAAATTTCAAATCATAAAATTCATTATTTCACATCTATATATTAAATATTCTGTTGTTTATAATAAAGAATCTCTATGTCATGAAATTTTTTTCATGATTAAATAGGGCACCATATCCTAGTTTACACTGAAAATATAAATCTATGACTATTATATAGAATATAAAAATTGTATTTCACAATTAAAAAATGATATGTTTAATCATATGAAAATATATTAAAAATTAAAAAATAGATTTCAATATTCATGTTTTTATTTTAAAGTTTATATAAGAATTATACATTCATTAAATTTTTTCAGTTGAATTTTATGAAATGATTAGAATATAGTCTTCAATATTACACCACCTCCTATTAATGTTTCCATATTCATGTACAATATTCTAGACCATTTATCTTTAAATAAATTATTTTTAGATTATAGAAAATATTCATCCAAAATAAAAACATTTTATTTTAATGTTATATCAATGAAATTATAGCAATCACCATCATAATCCAAAAATATTAAACATAAGATTTATTGTTAACCTATATGAATGAAAAAAATGTATTCATTAAAAATAGCCTTACTATCCATCTTGAATTTAAAATTTATTGTATTAAAATATCCTTTTTCGTTTTATCATTAACAATCATTTATATTTTAAATGGGTATGTGTTCTGAATATTATTTAATTCAATATCCCATTTATACACCCCCTTCTTGGATGAAAATATTAAATCGTCAACTTATTTATTTTAAAATAGATTATTGAAAAAATAAAAACAATTATATTAATAATCTAAATTCATGAAAATATACATATCATTTAGACATGGGGACTTCAGTATGACAAGGGGAGTTATATCTCCCGGGGAACTTCAATTTCATAAGGAATTTTTGAAATGGTTAAAATGAATTATGGAATTTTTATAGGATAAATTCTGTAGATAGATATATAATTTTAGGTAAATATAACAATTCAAAATAATTTTTTTTACCCAATGATATTGAGATCCTGATTATAAATAAATGTATTAATACTCATCCTCTAATTAAATTAAACATTTTGAATCCTTACGAATTTTATTTATAGCTTTTTTGTATTTGATCCCCATCAGGGTGTCTATCATATCAATTGAATTAATATTTTTATGATTCTATTAAAATAATGGATATATATAGATATTATTGAATGTATATTGATAAAAAACAATTAAATTTTTTATCACTCTAATCTTATTTTCCACATTATTAATTTTATCATATGGTTTCATTTTTTGTTTTTCTATTATATAAAAATATCTACAATTTGATAACTGTTATCAAATTCAATTAATGATCTACAAAATGCATCCATTTTTTCTATAAATCATCTAAAATGAAGGTATGATGTCATATTTATTACCATTTAATCTACAAAAATAAAATTTTTTATATAAGCATTATAATTTATTACTGTTAAAAATTGATTATGATAATGATGATTTAATATATTAATGAATATGTAATAACATAAATATGTATTATATAGTGGTTACACTACCTTTTAGGGGATGAATAACCAATTGGACTAAGGTATATTTGTGTATTTATTAAGTTGATATTTAATATTTATATTTGAGTTTATATATATATATTTTCTTTTTCAGTTGTTAATAATTCTAATTTTAGTGGGTTTTAATCGTTTATTAATGATTTGGAACATAAAATATTTAGAGAAAAATAAA
Source organism: Viscum album (assembly GCA_963277665.1). Classification (NCBI taxonomy): domain Eukaryota; kingdom Viridiplantae; phylum Streptophyta; class Magnoliopsida; order Santalales; family Viscaceae; genus Viscum; species Viscum album. The sequence continues at coordinate 383,608,368 of OY728120.1, read as the reverse complement.
TGTGTTGTTACTTTTTATAGTAGTACATTATTTAAAAATATTGAATACATATCAATTAATGAGTTTGAAATTTTTTATGTGATGATGGTTTCTATTAAATATGTTCTACATATCTACATGAAGTCAATTGGGAGTAATGAGGGTTCCAAGTTATTTATGAATCAATGATATTTTCTAGTAAAAATTAATTTTCACATAATGAAGTGATAATAAAAAGATGTATATTTAAACTATTATTATGGATTATAGATATTTATAATGAGATTTCTCTTTAACGAATATGTGATTTGGATGGGAATTTGAATATAAATTAATTATATTGTTATTCTATAAGGAATATTGAATCTGAATGAATCAATGGGATGATGATGATTTAAGTGATAAATATTATATTTTGAATAGAGATGTTCTAAAATAAATGACAGTTCATTATATTCCTAACATTTAATAATATGATGAAACACTGAGTAAAATTTAGGTTGTTAATGTTATACTGAAAAAAAATTATGTTTTCCCAAATAAACTAAAAAGTGTTCTTGGATAATATATAATATTTGTTAATTATAGAGTTATATTTAATTTATTTACGATTATTTTATAAAATTATTTGACTTATTTTAAGGTCATTTGAAAAATTTGATATTATTTATAGGATTTTAAATTGATTGATAATTTTGGATATTTATTAACATTGTTGGAAAAAATTAGTATATACCTTTACAACAAATAGGATTTTTCCAAGAATATTTAACAGTATTATATAGACATCATATCGATAACTAAAAAAATAAAAAGACTATTTATTTTTACTAAAATGTGATGAAATTATAATTATTTTTTTTAGGAAGAGATATATTTTTATAAGCATTGTATGATTAACTCCTTGGTATATTAGGATACCAATGATTAATCCAAAGTTAATTCATGGTTATAAAAATGATATAAATGTTTAAATAATAATAATTGAACATAGATTATGAATTTTATTCCTTCATTTAATAACAATGTGATATCAAATGACAGAAATTTTTAACTAATAATATTCAATTATACATAATAATAATTTCGAACCTTTATTAGGGAAGGATTTATTTTTAATTATATGTATCATTTATATCATTTAATTAATAAATAATTTGTTGAAAAAAATCTATATTTTTTCAAACTTGTAATATTGAAATTTTGTAGGGAAATAGATTATTTCAATGTTAACCTTTGGTATGATCCTTGAACATTTATAATGGTGAGTTGAATGATTTTATTTTTTCTCTATTTGGATATTCAATGATTGAGTATTCAATGTGTGAAAATATGTAAATTATAAAATGGTAATGAAAACAAAATAATATTTAAATTACATATTCAATAATAGAATCAAACAAAAGTGATAATATTGTGTTTTTGAAAGGATATTATTTGACGATAATGAACTAGATATATGTGGATTCTTAGAAAGACGATTGAATTGCAATAAATGAATATTTTTATTATTGTTCTTTAACAATGTTGATTTCCATTTTATTGTATTAGCATAAATATTATAATTTATGAGGAATAAAAAAATGTGAAATTTTTATATCCATCATGAAATAAATAATATCTATAATGGAATAATATGTTGTGATTGAATACTGAATGATTTATTGTGAAATATTAATATAAATTATTTTTTATGTGGATGATTTTGTCACTCGAATGAATTTCCAACTGTATTTATGTGAGAAAACTATTTCTCCTTTGATGTCATGCTAACCTGATGTGTATTGACTATTTTTTCCAAATTTGTTTGAAGAATTACTAATTAAATGATAATGAATTTATAAACATTATTGTCAATAGGAGAGATAATATCAAAATTATATTTCTTCTGATAGTAATAATATTTTGAAATGTTTTTTCACAAGGGACATCCCATAAATATTTATATATAGTTTATAATAATATTTTAGGAGGTAATTCATAGAAATATACATACATAGAAAATATTTGATCACACAAATAAGGGATAATCATGTAAAAATACCTTCATATACTATCAATTTTATATTTATATCTTTTATTTTTTAGGATTATGACTAGGTAATTAAAAATAGATCCAAAGATCCTAAAAGATGTATATGATCAAATAAACCTGTATTAGATTAAATAAAATATTGTAAAACATATATATATATAATCTCAATTTTTTAGAGTTATATAGGCATTATAAATGGTATCAGACATGCATTCATTCCACTATTTTGATTTATGTTTTTTTAGTTGGTTTTTTCATTAATATATAATGTAAAAATTTGTCGAAATAATTGAGTTAAGATAGTTTGGAAATATATATGTCATACTGATCAAAGAAGCTATTAGTAATAATTGTTATAAAACAAAAAATAATAAAAAAAAATATTGTAATTATTTTGAAGATGATATTATGTATGACAATAATATTAAATTATTCACCAATAATTGATGGATGTTAATGTGAATAAATTTTTATAATATTATAAAAATTTATCATCAAAACAAGTTTCATGATCGGGATATTGTGAATGTGAATTAATGGAATCACATGGTCATATTTATTCTAATATAATTGTTACCTTGAAAATTATCCATCAAGAGTATTTCACAGTATTATTGGTGTTCATCATTTATTAATATTACTAAAATCAATAGAAAAACATTGTGAAAAATGATATGGGAATAGAATTAATAAAGTAGTTTCTTGGTAGTATAAATATAGTCACTAAAGTTGATGTTAATGAGCTCTATAAATTATCAATTAATAGAATATAATTTCAATGTCCATAATATTTTTCAAAATAAATTTATGAGAATACTGAGAAAATGAAATCATATCTATATATGATCAATGAATTAGAAAAAAACAACAACATGGTTTTCAATATTATTTATTAGAATTTATATTTAATGATGTAAATATTATTCTTTATTTTAGTAATATATTTCAAAAATTATAATTTTTTTTTCAATTTGATCACATATCCATATATTTTATACATTTAGATATCTAAATTGGATGATTTTGAAAAAAATGAATTATTATATTTGAATGTTATATGGACTACATAAGAATGATATGTAAGGATAAAACAGTTGTCATCTCGACTATATACGTGTAAATTAGAGGTATTATTTTAGAATTTTTATATATTTCTTGTTGTTTGTAGAATTTGTGGTTTTGAAAATTCAAATATTGTATATGAATTAAAAAAAATTACACTAGAATAAAATGTTGAATTTTTGTAAGTGAAATTGGAATCTAACTTCATATGTAATTTTTATAATGGATATTACATAACAATATTTCTAGAGGTGGATACTCATGTAGGAATAAAATGCCTATAACATCGAACCTGCAATACAAAATTACACTATGATGACACACATTATATATTCCATGTCCAATATTTCCTCGTACCTTATAAATAACATCTCCTTAATCAAAATAATATTCACATTCTCAAATATACGTTTAGGGTCTTTTACATTCTCATGAATTTAGAATTTATCCTTATCTCATGCATTGAATACCCAAACTAGGGGATCACTTAATATATTCTATAATAGCTATTTCTTAGTGGGAAATGTTGAAATAAAATTATAGCTATGAATCTCATCTCAACCACACATGGAAAAAATGTTAATGGGAAGATATTTTTTTATAAATTCTATTATAACAACGTATATAATAGATTATGGAAATTCTATTTCAAACCCTAAAAAAACATGAAAGTGACACTAAATTATCATTATGATCCCCTAGAACTATTGGGGAATTAATAGAATACTATAAATTTTAATAAATAAAATGTTATTAGGAAACACGGTTTAACATAATGTAATCATGAATAGGAGAGAGACTTCAAAATAAACTAATTATTGTGTAATCCTTAACATTATATTTATTTAATCTTCCCAATCTCCTAGTGGGAATCCAATTTGGTTAAATCAATTTTGAAACATCCCAGTCGACACCCTTCATATAAATTCCAATAAATAATAATAGAAATCTGCTACAGATATACAATTACCATCATAAATCATTGATATAAAGGATGAGAAATAGGAATCAAAAACAAATATCCATGCACATATTTTTAGAGATCCTATCATAATTTAATATATATTATTATAAAAAATGACTATATAGTCATTTTTTGGGAATTAATTATAATGTAAACACATTATTTTTTAATAATATTAATCCTATATTTGATTCATTGACATTCTTATTAATAATTGTCCAAACTACAATTAGAAAATATTATTAATTTTAATGTGAGTTTGATAATGATGGATATGATGTATGAACCTCCCTAGATTCTTTAATACACTTATACTTGAGTTGATCTAGTTATATCGTGAATAGTTTTCCCAATTCAAAGGATGGGGACTAGAACCTCCCACACCAAGAAGTCAAAGGGAATAGCTTTTACAAATGTAAAATTACATTAGAAGATAAATCATTGAAAATTACGTACTCTAAATAGTCCAGAAAAAGAAATGTAGAATAATAAGATAGATATAAAGCCCAAGGTAACTCATAATCCAAATTATATGAATGATCCTACATGTAATATTATCAAAATACCTATCAAATAAGTGTTCCAATTCATCCCAATTCACCACCATCATCCAAGGTCCCATGCTCAAGAACACATTCCTCCACCATATGGTGCATTCCCTTTTACAATAACATTCATAAAATAATAATGAAATTATCAAAGAAACTGTTGGGTGTGAGAAATGTTTACCCATATGATTTAACATAATATACCATTAGTAATTACATCACAATAAAAATATTTAATTTAAAAAAGGTAATCAATGTAATTTTTTTCAAAAAATATCAATCAAACATAATTTCAAATCATATAGATGAAAAATATATTAAAATATATTAGCAAATATTTTCATAAATAAAAAAAACAATGAAAAAAATATATATTTATCTAAATATATTAATCAAATCATAATAATGAAACATGCTTAAAATAATGGCCGATATTAAGTTGGTCTTTACAATATCCTCATTTTACTCAGTCAGTCATGATGGCTTAAGATGTTGAAACATACCTAAGGCTCATACCATTATGATAAAATCAAAAACCCCCCAATCTAGTGAGATCATGTGTAACATGGTATAATTATATTTTTCATTAACAAAAATATTCAAGTAATTTTTAGTCATATTGTGCATGTTTAATTATGTACTCACTACCAATGATCATTTAGGCATAAATTAATTATGAAATAAATTATTGAAAAATCATTTCAATTCATTTAAGATCATCATTAACTATTAAATATAAAAAATATAGGAATCATCAAACCTATTAAAATAATAAATCAAACAATATGATTTATTCAAATTAATTCCATTCAAAATAATCATCAATTTAAATAATTTTTCTTAAGAATCATCTGAAATTTAATTTATGTAATGATATATGAAAATAAAAAACTATTTTCAATACCATTGAAAATATATTTCATATAAAATTTTTTATTAAACTGATATCAAATATTAATGTCATCAAATTTATAGGTTTTGGAAAAAATTTAAAACATATGCCTATTTATGAATCTGTTTTGGATTCAATTGTAGTTAAAAGTCTTATGGAACATCCTACCTCTTCTGAAAATATTATTTGATCAATCACCCAAAAAGTGAATCATTAATAGATAATTGAAGGTGATGAACAAGAATGATGAAATCCAATAATCATGGTCTTTCCACAAATTAATTTTTTAATAAACAATAAGGGGGATCGTCACTCCAAATAGATGACAGAATTGAATAATATAATATTCAAAATCATGGAGAAATATCATAAAATAGAGAGAACCATAAAAAACAATTTCTTTACTTGTAATACATTTCAATTTTTCTACATATTTTTCTATATCTAGACACTATGTCAAAGATTTATTGTGAGGGCCGATGTTCCCATAATTAATTTCATAAAAATATTAATTATATTTTATATTTCATGAATTCAATTTCATAATTAAAATTTCATAACTCATAAATAAAAGCTCAGATTATAAATCCATGATAATGTTTGATTCTAGAATGTAGTTATTACCGTTGTTGGAACCTAAAATAGCTCGGTGTAGGGCATTCAAATATCTCTTTTTTCATCAATACTTTCATTGAATCAATTAATTGATTAAATGGTTTAATTAATTTATTGTCTTCAATGATATTTATAGAATTATATTTTAATGAAAAATCTTCCATGGTAAGTACCATTATCCTAGAATCTTTAAGAGTGAATTTAGTACTCATATTTAGAAATTTCATCATACAATGATGAAATGTTGGATCAGAACTGATCAGGAAGCAGAAAAAACATCATACTCCATAAAATATTGGAAACCACATCCATTTATGATGACCAATAAAATATCTATCATAGTAATATAATTATTGTTTTATAACCTTTTGATTAAATTTATTGATAGGATCAATCCCCTACTTTTATCTTCACCAATAGTGGCATGATCATGCGCTTATGTGTTGATTATATTGTACCTTACAAGTGTACTCAATCCCGAATATCCTTATTATTGTCAAATATCGATTAAATATTCAAAAAATTATTTTAATATTTTTTTTGTTATTTTTTCACAAAATTTCATCACATTCTTCATCGGTGTGTCCCTGCTGTCATGGTTCGACATTTCTAGGTGGTAATGAACCCTACCAGACACAATGAATTATGACGAAAAACTGTGTTAGGGGTGGATCCCTGAATCAAGGAATGATATTGGTTGAATTCATGTTATTTTAGATTTTTTCAATGATCGTATACCAAATCATCTTCGACGGATGGTGAGGCGATGTGTGGTGCATACAGTTAAACCCTTGTGGGTCAATGAATTTCATTTCTGGCTACTAAATGGCCCAAAATGTCAAAAAAAGATAATAAATTCTAATATCAAACAAAAATGATGATGATTTTGATGTCATATATCATATTAGAAGGGGAAATTATTCACATAAAATTTTAGAGAAATCCATACAATCCAAAGTGTAGTGTGAAGAATCAAAGGGGTGTCAGGACCCACATGCAGTGACTTGGGTTTTAGATAATTATAATTATGGAACACAGTACAGAATCCCTACTTGTCTGGTAATCCATTCCCTATGTGGATGAATCATTTTAACGAGAAAAAAACTTGGAATTGTCCTTGTTCACAAATAAATGGGCATAACCAGTGCACATGGGTGGCACCCTGTGTGAAGAGGTACTCCCTAAACATAGTACAAAGACATTGGGTAATGTATATCATCAATTTCTGGATGCATCGAAACCAAAAAAGAGCACATGCATGACCCAGGGTGGAATGGTTCTTCAATTTATATCCCCCACACACATGTATACATTTTTAGTTGGTGATTTTTGTAACTCCAGGGACATGACCAGGTGATGGATTAGGACCACCTTCCATGCGGGTCCACTAACACTGAGTGTACCCCCCATGGTTCTATTGAGGGATCTTCATACATCTATATCACCTTATTTTGGCTGTGTATTTTTTCATGAGGGTATCAAATACCCAGGGTGTTTTTCCTTGTAGAAAACCATGTTTCCCTCAAATTTGGAATATGAGATATGACTGGATATGATCAAAGAATATAGATTATTGAGAGGATTCCCAATAATGAGAATAATTTGGTAGAGAATCATTAGTGATAGCATAGTTCCTACCCCGATCCACATGGGTGTGGGTCCTATACAACTTCATATCAAGTAGGTCACACTAATGGATAGGTTTTTGTTCATCAATGACCAATGTAGAACCCCTAGTCCCAACAGATCATGGTTCGTGACCTATATAGTCGAACATACACTCAACATGGGCTTGGGTTCTCTACTATACGAGTGGAACCACCTATCAGATAAGGTGTAGGTTCTCAATGTATTTATTTTAATACCCCTATCACACTAGGTCACATTTCATCAACATATAGAGTGTAACACCTATTAGATTGGTCATGGGTCCTCTACCTTCCGAATGGAATCCCCTATCAGATAGGTTGTGAGTCCTCAACGACTAGAGTGTAACCCCTATTAAAAAAATAGTGTGGTTCGTCAACCTATAGTGGAACCCCCTTCATCATGTGACTGGAACATATTCCAATCAATGAGAAGACCTCTATCATAAAGGGTATGGGTCCTCGTGACAACAATGTGGTATTACTACACCATTTGATTTTGTGAAATTTTTTCAAATTAATTTAAACATTTTAGATATTTCTCATTTTCACGTCATATTGAATATTGCAAGAGTTTTATGAATGAACATTGTTATTATTACTTTTTACACAATTCCATTTCGATCATGCACTACTCACAACACAAATATTAGTTTGTGATATACACAAAATAGTGTTTGTCCTGTATTTCACACAACACTGAGTCCCTTTGATAGCTTGTGTTATACACACACTAAATTTAACAGAAATATTGTATATTTTTAATACTATTATAGCTTCCAAAAATATATTATAATAGGGTGTTAAGAATAAGAGTATGTAAATTGTGAGAATATGAGATACACATGTATATAAAATGAATCCATTGGTTATCAATTAGTAGATGTGACTGTAGCAACATTCTGAAATAAATAAATAAATTTTCTTAGAATTTTATTCTAAATGGAAACAATTATCTATATAAATATAATGTAATGTCTCAGATTATCTATGTATTATATTTTAAAATATAATAAGGAATTATTTGGAGACCATGAATTGCAAAGGTGTATTATTTCGAGGCTTGTAGTGCCCAAAATAAATGTCTGAAATAATCATAACTCTAAATAGAACGTGTGATAAATCCTCCTAAAAAAGTGGAATAACATTATACGGGCACCAAGATCCCAAATATGAGGGCACTGTTACATTTATAAAATAATCTTTACCATTTTTAGGTCCTAATATCAAATTGAGTGGGTCAACCACAAAAGTTAGTTTTCATATTTTTTAATGGAAATAATATAAATAAATAATTCTGTTTAATTTAGTATCCTTTTTTAATGAAACAACCTAATTACTCCCCTTTAAATACATTTTTATGGAAATTTTTAAGGGTTAGATGAATATTTTTCTGATTTGAAGACTACCATTGGTGTTGTGGAGGGGAACTCATTGGAGGATGACATCAGTGTAATCGATCGACACACCTCATCTTCAAGGGAACCTCAACAATGACAGAGACACAATGATCATTCCTTAGTTGAAATGAGGTAGGGGTTTTCATTTTGATTCTTAAATTCCATGTTCATGGATTAATGGAAGAACACTGATCAACCCACAAACAGGTCGACCCACAGATCATGTGTTCTTGTGGTAGGGTTTTATGGGGTTATTTTTGCGAATAAATCCTTTCTATATTTAATTTTTTGGCTTTTACTTTCTCCATTTGATCATACTAACAAGAGTAGTTAAATTTCGTGATGAATGAAGTTGGAGATTTGTCCCTCAAAAGGATTTTGGTTTTTTTCTCCCCATTTTATCCCAATGTTCTTCACATTCTTGAAATGATTATGAAAAAAGGATCATTGCGTATCCATTTCACAATGAAATGATCCCAAATTTGAGATATATCATTGTGACAACTAAATTGGGGTGAAACCGTGATGGCGGATGGAGAATCAACATGTCTTGGATGAAATATTTTGTCAAATTTTCATTACACTAATGATGAAAATGAGTTTTTTGGGCCGATCGAACCCCTGAAACCACTCTAAATGATGAATATATAGCTAGGAGACTTCAGATCAAAAATGTTGAGGTGATTAGATGATCATATCAAAGACCAGATGGGCAATAGGGACCAAACATCGATGAATGACAATTCTAGAAAACTCGGATCAACACAACATTTATTATGATGAAAATTATTTGTGGGGTAGGAATGGAGGAGAATATGTTTTATTCACCGCACATGGAATAGAAAATTGCATGCTCTCGGGAGGAAGTTGCATCTTGGACCCACCCAAGAGTGGAAGATGTTTTGGGCAATAAGAAAATGTTGACATGCCGTGTGACCATTATCACACGACATGTGGGTCCTTACACAGAACTCAACCTATATCTCATATGATAAATTGACATAGGGTATATTACATGCCACGTACTCCACCACGTGACTTGGTGAGTCCGGTTACACAGGTCACCCCGTGTATATGTTACACGGTTTGGCATACACGGGTGGAAGCCTTGTACAGGCACATGGAAAGCTTGCACGGAGCGGACCCCCGATACCATTAAAAGTCACGGAATCCTTCCTAGATGTCGGGTATATTGGTTTTTACATGACATCTTCTCCAAAAATGGGACGTTGTACACGGGAAGTGACCGGAGTAGAGGTACACATCATGTTATCCTTTCCACACACCAAGTACCTTAATATACACAACATGATGTTTCAGTCCACCTTTCATTGGACATGTTTCTTTAGGTCTAGTTCCCCCTTAATTCATTACTAATGGTCTGTTATCATGTCCATCCATATGAGTATGATCCCTTCAGCAGTACTTCCCGAGATAGAGTTAGGTATCCTTCGAGAGGCCCAAAATGAGATCCTTGATCCATTCTTGACCATAGGTAGACTTAGTAATCGACATGACCAATCATATAGGACGCTAATACTCTACATAGAACATGGAATCTAGATGAGTCTCGATAACTTACATGGCCCTGGTAGTGATCCTCCTCAATATATCTTGATCTTTCAAAGTCAAAAGTGTGTTCTCTGAGAATGAGTGTATCTGCACTCTCCTAATTTCAATCAATGCATCTGTCTATCTCGTGGATTTTCATGACGAACAATACTTCTCGGACGGATGCCATTAGAGATTTCAGTCCCATGGAGTTATTTCTCTTGCACGAGTGATTCATGAAATCATCGAACTGAATCCCATGCAAGGGTATGAAATCGTTGTGACTTACCTCTAGACTACATGTCTGAGTTTTGTGTATATCGTAATGTGTTTCTCTTGATGTATGTACAATATACATATATTTTGTTGAGATTTATATAAAATTAGTTTTTGTATTGATTTGTGTTTTTCGGTTACCCTATTGAGTATTTTGATACACACCCTTGCACAGGCTTTTCCATCATGTGTTGTGTCTTGTACAGATGAGCATCCTTTTGATGGAGTACAGGGCAGACTCGGACCAGACCGAACATCTTATGTTCCCTATTGGATGATGTTTCCCTTAAGCTATAAGTAGTAGCCCCAATCCTTATTTATGATTACAGGTTGGAATTTGTAGTTTTTAGACTCTTTATTTTTGTGATATTTTATTATTGACCAGTTTACTATAGGCACATTACTTCTGTTGTACTCTGTTGGTTGGGGTTAGTTGTATGCATGCATATTTTCCTTAGTGGATTATGCATTTCATAATTTGTGGGATTGGAGATGTGTGCAAGTGTATAGGTACTTAGGAAATGTTTCCCATGTTAGTGATTTGTCTAATTAGTGCTAGTCTCCACCCCTAGCATATTGGAGGTGTGTTGGAGAGTCGCAGCATGGTCCGTACAAAGACGTGTCATAAAAAAGTGGTATCAGATGTGGTTAGTTCTACCTTATGACCATGTGCATGTGATATAGGTTTATGGAAAAAAAATTATGTGTTTAGAGCGTGTATTTCAGGATAGAGACTCCATTGATGGTGTGGGAGGCCGACATATTCATACACCATGACTCTGATAACCATCGTTTCGACTCAGTATATGAAAAAACTAGTTTTAGTGAAACAAAAAAATGGTACATACATCATATAAGAATGGATTATGTTTTCCATGTCCATTATTTCATCTATCCAGATATACCCATTAACCATAGTACATAATTATTTTTTATATGATGGTTCTGTGATGAATACCCACTAGGATTCCGTGGTCAATCATGATTATGACCCCCTCAGGGATGTAGCATCGATACCGGGATTAGTTACCCATGCATACCTCAACATGGATCCCCTGCTATACCAACACCGGTGGAGCAACATGTGGTACCTATAGTGCCGACATAAGATGACTGCATGATGTGTTCACACCATGAGATTCAGATAAAGTGACACCTCTTGTTTTTATGTGATCAAGACCCTCAAGTGGCTAAGGACTGGCTTGAAGCGACGACTAGAGTTGTGCCTCATGTTAGGAAATCATTGGACTACATGATGATCCATGTACATATCCTTCTTCATGTTTCAATGGGACGATGGTGGATTTTGACCATGTAGACTCACATTTAGGATATTCTTTCTTCGAAGGAGTTCGAGCAATGCTTTAGGGATGATTCCTCTCCACTTACACTCAAAGAAGTGCGTATCCAGGATATTTTAAGCATTGGTAGTGAATTTTGATAGTGGATGACTATTCATAGAGGTTCACAAACCTCACAATGTACTCGATGGATATGGATAGAGACTATTACATATGATCTCAGAACATCGAGCGAGGTCTATGATGGGACATATGGGGAACTATTGTGCCTTCATGCAATTTGACTTATGCTGGAGTGCTCGAGAGGGCCTTGGTGATCGAGAGCATCTTGGTAGAGAAGAGATAGGCAGTAGTAGTCAGCAACAGGAAGAAATGTGCAGTGACCTCGATAGTAGGGAGAAAACTATAGGCACAAGTACTAGGATGTGGGATATTTCATAGAAGAACCCAAGATAGGGGATCAATAGTCCATGGATTTCAGGCTGCATCCAGTCAGCATAGGGAGAGGCAATGCTACTCATGCAAGGATAGTGGGCATCTCACTATAGACAATCCAACCATTCGAGCTGTTGACACAGAGGCAGTGGATGGACCTCCCAGGAAAATAAATAGAGTGGAGCAGGCAGAACTACCATGCAGTGGACATGGAAGAGGAGTAGGGAGTGCTGCTAGCAGTGTCTGACTCTTTGATCTACTACAACCACCACCCCCATGGGGTGTGCACAATGCTCAAGGATATGGGGGATATGGGCAAGGACAGCTGCCTACAGACAAGTCATACAAACTAGGGTCTCCTGGGATAATCCAAGGTATAATCTATGTCTTTTCTACATTAGAATCCATTCTCATAGACATAGATTTTAGTCATTCATTACACAACACGTTTTCTTTGAAAACCCTTGAGATTCATTTATAGTCGTTGACTCTACCCTTACGCTTGGAAACACCTATGGGAGGAGACACGATGATGAATCATCTTTTTATATAGTTCAATATTTCCAATAGAGGTGAAATTTTTGATTAGAACCTCTTGGTTGTATAAATGATAAATTACGACCTCATTCTGGGTATGGATTGGTTATCGACGGTCCATGCACAAATTTGGTGCTTTAGGGGAAGGGTGCGGTGTGTCTGCAGAGATGGAACAAGGTTATACATTATTGGTTAAAAAGAAAACATTGAATCACAGAATGGCCTCATGCATTGGAGGGTGAAACTGACCACTCATGGGATGGAAAGCTTTACCCTTGGAGTAGGTGATGATGTGAGATTTCTGTTCCCAGACGTAGTGGCGGTGAATGAGAATGTATTTGTAGAAGATGTTCTAGAATTAACTCCATGCTAGGAGATCAAATTCTGCATCGACTTACACCTCAGGATGTCACCAATATCCCCACCAGTGTATCAAATAGCTCTTGCAGAGCTTAATAGGATGAGGGTGTAGTTGAAGGATTTGTAGAGTACGAGATTTATAGAACCAATTGTTTCACCGCAGGCAGCCTTAGTTTTGTTTTCCAAGATGGAAGATGGGAGTTGACGTTGTGTGTGGATTAAAGGATCCATAATTAGGTAAGGGTTAATAATTAGAATCCACATTTGACGATCAATGTCCTCTTCAATTATTTTTGATGATAGAAATGGTTCGCAAAGGTTGACCTTCGATCGGGTTACCACCAATTATGAGTACGAGATGAGGACATGAGAAAGTCATCTTTCAGATGCCACTATGGTTCCTATGATTAATTGGTGATAAACATCGTCAGGATGAATGTTCATGCATTGTTAATTGGGCTTATGAACCAGATCTAAGTAGATGGGGTTTTAGTGGCCCTAGCCAAGGTCAAGGCTATGTCAACATGGGAGCCACCCAGAGTGTGATAGAGGTGCAGAGATTCCTTGGGCTGGAAAGATGCAATCGAAGATTTATCCCAGACTAGTATGCACACGTTCATTCTCATGGGGATATAACATAATTATTAGATTATTAATTCACACTATGATAGGGTATACTTAGTTTTTTAAAGATAATATTATATTTCAATGATAATAATGAACATAAATATTCAATATTTTTAAATCAAAAATTTGTTATACTTATTATTAGAATACAATTAGACAAAACAGAGAAACATCCTTATTAATTTGGATTAAATACTGGAATGATATATTTAAAAAAATAATCAAGAATCTATAAAAAAAATTATTTTTAGTATGTTTATTTGAATTCAATGAATGAAAAGATCAATGAAATCAACATTTGAAATTCTGGTAATTACGGTAAATAAATATGAAATTGGGAACATACTAATGTAAACAACCAAACATGGAATACATGATTAGATTGAATAAACATATACTATTATAATAATAACATAAAACATATTATATTTCAATGCAAATAGTGTGGGAATTTCATTCTACCACAGCTCCATAGCGGGAAAATGATAGAAACATGGATAAAATTGATGGGTTGGGTAGTAAATATAATGTCATCACAGTTGATTTGGTTCCAGTATGCTTCTTATAAGACCACATCAGATGATATATACATGTAATCTATCATCCTTATCTAAAGACATCATTGCTATAATTAGTTGTGTTTGAAAAACAATAGTCCCTTGCTATAGGGCCCATTTCTAGTTCATAACATTCTATATGAATATTGGTTTGGTCAGCAGAAGATATTCAATACTTGAGTCTATTAGAAAGATCATGTTGTGGATTTCTATAATAGTATTACAGGATATTCATGTTTCATATCTACTCCCTCTCCCTATCACCCACTCAAAGTTAATCTTTATTTATGAGATTTAGTTGTTCTAGTGATAAAAAAATTATTTATGAGCTAGAGCTGGGAAATTGTAAAATATAGTAGAGGATAATTTGAAAGTATGCATGTAAATGGATAACACCTACTGAAACTACTTAAATAAAGTACTATATTTGTATTTCAATGATAAAAAACATCCAGAAAACTTATTATGACTCAACATTATATGAAATAAACCACAACTAGACTAAACTACAACACTACACAATAAATTACTACTATATAGAATCCATTCCACCATTAATAATCACCTTTTTACCTTTGAGTAATATAGATCCACTGTAATGAATTTTACAAACCCAATGAAATAAATACTACAATGCCCATCGATAAAGTTTTTTCCTTCCCACAAACCATACAATGTATACAATAAAATTTAATTCAAAGTTGTAAATGAGCACTGAAAAGAAGCATCACCGTGAGGTTCACTAAAATATAGTTCTAGCTGCTATTTTAACTATTGGATGTTTGTATGAGCCTTCATTACCAGCTCCTAGTTCAACACCTTCATGAATGTTGTAATCTAAAAATGGAAGAAGTTATATTAAGTAATGAAATTAAGTAAACGATGTCTTAAATGAAGGTCGAAAAGATGAATATCTGGCTAATTAATTGATAATAGATGAACAATAAAATTAAAATATAGATGCAGAATATTTTTTGGTTCATTTCATAGGATGGATTTTCACCTGTAATATTGAGTTCATTTCCTCACATCTTAGGGAAGGATATTTAAAGAGAATAAAAAATATCAACATGAAGAAATATTTTTATTGGAAAGAAACTTGAAAACTCAAAAGTTGGGATTTTTTAACTAGAAACAATTTGCGTGAAATAATAGATTAGTTATTCTGTTCTACTGGAGAAAAATATGAAAAAATAAATATTTGGGATAAATAAACTACAGGAAACTATTATTAAATCACAAAATTGATTATGTAATTTAATGTATATAATTTTCCAGTAAAAAAAATTAATTTCTTGAATTTATTATATCATTATTGTGTATTAATAAACTACAATATATGTAGAAAAATCAGTTGAGAAATATTTGGTAATATTCCATTTCAAACTAACAGATTGCATAAAATGTGTTTAAAAAATGGACAAGTTCTTCTAGACAAAACATTATCCATATTTGTCTTTTTCTCTTTATGGAATCTTTTATCCCAATAAGATGTTTAGTGGAATTATTTGATGGTGGTGTGGAGTCACCAGTCAGTGAAATAGTGACATTGACTGCATCATCATCATCGTAGTCAGTCAAAAAATATCTCTACTTGTGAAATAAACTATTAAGGAAAACAAAATAAAATTACCCACTTCTCAATTGATTAAAATTATAATGATAAATCATTGTACTAAATGTAATGTATATAAGATAACATATATTTACATTAACTTTTTATAAAATTAAAGATGATGTTTCAAATCATGAGTCAATATTTTCACTAAGTGGAATAGATTCAACACTCTGATGATCCTATAATGAAACGATAAAAAGAATAGTCTAGTATATTGTTATTTATTGGAAGGGAAAATGTATTAAGAGAATTGTAAATATTTTACCTGATTCTATTCAATCTCACTACTTAATATTGTAATGTCCATGCTTTGATGATTCTTAATAAAAATTACAGTAGTATTAGGTATTTAAGGATATAAAAATAAATAATTTTTGGAATATATATTATCTTGTACATGATTTTCTAAAAAGATGTTATTGAA